>CM066995.1:4683353-5895604 GCA_033977485.1 Hydrangea macrophylla | reverse complement strand
AAATTGAAATAAAAACATCCAAACGATGCCTCTATCTCCCATGGCTCTATCTTCATAGAACCTCCTTCTAGTTTTGATCGCCTCTGGCTCCATCTTCATAAGCAACGGCTTGCTCCTCCATCTTCATGAAATTTCTAATTCTATTACATTGGTCTTATGCTTCTTTCGAAGCTTACAATTTATCTAGAAATATAAATTATCAATAAAATAAAAGGCTAGAGAAACCAGTGCGACTTTTCTATTCGCAGAAATGAAGTCGCAGTGCCTTTTACACATGCCTTAAAACCAAACCAATAATTAAAACACACCAATCACAAATTTCAATTACAAAGTTTAAAACTGATCTTGGTGCCATGGAAGATAGTGGACTAATCTTGCTGCAAAAGGGTTAGTTGTACACACAACCATGCATATATATAATAAAATATATATAACCATTAGAACTACTAATTTATTCGCACACACCATAAACACTTTATGGAAGTAATTAGAATTGTAAAACAGCATCCCTGGTTCTCTTTCACACTTCAATCAATTGAAGAAGCTTCAACCAATCGAACTCTTGATCGATTGAACTCAAAATTTCACAAACTGATTTAAAAATTTTTAGAATATTATAAGACAGTAAGTAGATAAATTTTAAAACTTTTAAAATTGTGAAAAGATATCTGGACAAAAAACCGTGTTCAATTGATCAAAACTAGTTCGATCGCTTGACGCCTGCATTGGTTCGATCGATCCAAACCCTTTCACTCGATTGAACACAGACAGTTTCGATCGATCGAACTTGTAGTTTCGATCGATCAAAACTGCCATGCATCCAATACAATCACAAATTTGTTTTCTACTACGAAAACACTACAGAAATAGATCTATGCCGATGCAGTTTCAAAACAATACTAAAAACTAACATGCAAATTAAACTAGCGTTCCAAAACGCATCTATATATCCAAATAAGCGTGGCTTTGATACCAATTGAAGGAAAAATAGGTTTAAAATTATTTATTTAAATGCACACTGGAAAGACAAAGTTTGAAAACTTTATTGGTAGCCCGGATCTACTACTCATTAATTCTATAGATGCGTATATACAAGAGGGAGAAGAGTTTATACTTTACAGTCTTGAACCCAATTCTGATTGTCTTCTTCCTTGATGGTGCAGCAGCTTCCACTAGATGGTTTTCACTCCTATGTCTCCTTTGAGCACTTCCGGAGAGGCTAGAGATGGTGGGATCTCTAATAGTGAGGATAGAGAAGGTTTGGGAACCCTAAATAGTTTCTACAGCTCTGTAGGTGATAAAACGACAATTAGAAATATTATGTACGCAGTTGCCCTATTTATAGATTTCCAAACCGACTTTAAGCCTTCAATCGATTGTAGGTTCTTCAATCGATCGAACATGTCTAGACTTTAATCGATCGAAACACTTTCGATTGATCAAACTTGTTTAGACAAGATCCTCAAGTGCCTTTCCAAGCATCCTAGCGGAGCTAAGAGTAGGACCTCCTAGGCTCTTTATTGTTGGCTCAGACTAGTTGATAATTCCCATGATCAAACTCTTTGATCAGCAAACTAACCAACTGATCAGTTAACATTTACTCCACTATAAAATGATAACTAAACTCCAATGCAAAAGCACATATCCGAAGTGATAACTAGGCTTGTATAGTGTACTAATGTCCCTCTACCATCATCATTCATAATCATATTCAAGTAATCGGATAAACTATTACTGTCAACCTGAATCATGATTACTTCTTGTATTCATTGAGTCCCATTCACCCCTCATGATTACCAAACATGTTGATAACTACTTATCAACAAGACTACAATTCTCAGTAATCAACTTGGTGACATTCTCAAGGGAATGCTTACTCTTCATTAGAGGATAAATTCTATCTTGACAATATATGTTCACAACCCTATGAACATAACATACCCAAGATACCCAAGTGTTGATCTTTTATAGACCTCACTGATTGGTAAGTCAAAGTAGCCACATCCAAAGTCTGTGTTCATAATTGTCTTAAGATTAAGAACACATACCTTATACTAGTTATGAGTCTCTATCGACTGTTGACAATCTTAAGTGTCAATAGAAAAACTCAAATCCGTCAATGCCTTATAAGCACTAGCATATTAACGAAGAGTTATACTCTAGTGATTAAGATTCATCACTCCATCCAATGGTAGTTAATCATGCTACAATGTAAACTTGATGAGATATCCAGTCTCGTCATCTACTGTGACAAATTTTAAGTATCAAAAAATAGTAGTTCGTATCTCACTTGTATGTATCTCATACATACACGAATTAGTTACTATAATACTGTAGGATTAACAATCATCTCATGAAAGAAACATACATAGTAAAATGTAAAGATGATATCCATATATTAAAATGTCAATGTCTCATACATAAAGTAATGGTTTGAGGGTACAACCCCAACAAAGAACATACCTGATAATGGGTTGCATTTTAAGGCTAAGGTACTAGCACTATTGGAAGAATTTAAGATCACCCACTATAAGTCGTCACCCTATAGGCCACAGACCAATGGGGTAGTGGAAGCTACAAATACGAATGTAAAGATAATATTGCAGAAGATGGTAGACACGTATAAGGATTGGCATGAGAAGTTACCATTCGCCCTATAGGGTTATAGAACATCTGTAAGAATGTCCACTAGAACCACCCCATACTCGTTAGTGTATAGGATGGAGTCAGTACTGCTGATAGAACTCAAAATACCATCCTTTAGGGTGATGGCCAAATGTGAAGTAAAGGAATCTCAATGGTTGAGTGAGAGGTATGAAGAGCTAGCATTAATAGATGAGAAGAGATTGGAAGCACAGAAACATGTTCGAGAATACCTGTAGAGAATAGCCAGAGCTTTCAACAAGAAGGTTCGCCCTAGGAAGATTACTGAGGGTGACCTAGTCTTAAAAGAATTGAGAGTGCCAATTTTCAATCCAAGGGGGAAGTTTAAGCCCAATTGGGTCGGACCCTACCTAGTTAAGACCATTCTCAAAGGGGGAGTAGCCTACCTAATAGACTTGGATGACCTTCAAAGAACCCATTAATCTCAATCGCCTCAAGAAATACTATGCTTAACCCACATGTACACATCTTACCCAAACTATGTAAATGGACCTAATTCCTTAAGCCATTCCCAATTAGTTACTACACTAGGAGCAAGCCCTTCCCAATCTTGATTTTGTTTATCTGTCCCTATACTAGGGACAACCCCCACCTTGAACCCTATCCCTTATTTAAAAGGGCTAGCCTCATTCTTGAGCCAAACATTAATGTAAATTTCAAGGAAAAGATTCAGGTATATCTTCAAAATATTAAAATAAGACGGTTTTAAACCACTATGTCAAGCATGATAAGAATGGCATAACAAAGAATAAGTAAAAAGCTGAAAGTAGATTGAATAATGAGAATTCTCAAGACTAAGTTTTATCGATTAAGGTTTTATTACACTACCACAAAAAATAAATAAAATAATAAAAAAAAAAGAGAAGGGAAAAGAAATATAATAGAATGAAGAAGGGAAACTATGCTATTCTAAAGATTAGTCTTAAAAGTGGAGTCGAAGTCTTCTTTATTCCCTTGGTCGCTTCTGTTTTGTCGCTTCTCTTTCTGCATAGCCTTGACTACATCCTTTGATGGGGTAAGAAGGAAAGATCCATTGTTGTGATCAATGGCGTGACAAAATTCCCAATGCTTCTTGAAATAAGGAATATCTGAGGCTTTACGAGGAACCT
This sequence comes from Hydrangea macrophylla, assembly GCA_033977485.1. Classification (NCBI taxonomy): domain Eukaryota; kingdom Viridiplantae; phylum Streptophyta; class Magnoliopsida; order Cornales; family Hydrangeaceae; genus Hydrangea; species Hydrangea macrophylla. Next base: position 5,891,831 of record CM066995.1, on the reverse strand, counting down.
TCTTAGAGATCCTGAGAGGATGGATGGGGACTTCTTAAAGATGATTGAATTAGCAAAGAATTCAGCTCAGGAGATAGAAAGCCCACATATGGAGACCCAGAATGCTAATGCCAAAAATTGATCTTGTTATGAAAGTCAAAGTCTTGATCTTACTCGATATTCCATTGACCATCCTTGTGGGTAAGGCTATGAAACTAGATGATCCAATCTCATAGGTATGATACAAAGTAGAGAAGGTGGATAAATGCTTGGGGGAACCCATGAGCCTAGTTCTTTCGAGAAGACATACATGTAGCAAGACCTTGGATCTATGGAAGTTTTCTACTAAACCTACAAAAGCCTTGTCCAATTCGATTATAGTTTCAGCCAAATAGATCATCATTGTGTTTTTCCCCTTTCTTACCTCCAAAGCTACATCAAAAAGTTTCACATCCCCGTAGTAGTACCATCATTAAAAAGAAAGTGGGCAATCATACATAAAGCAAGAACACCTTGCTTATGTTCACGAGCAATGGTGGGATCATTCAAAAAGAAGAGCTTGATGAGAGGGAACAATAGGACACGGTCCTCTACGAAGAGATCATCACATTCTAGAAGAGTTAGCCCACTTAAGGTAGACAAGAGAGGAGAATACCTATAGTGATAAGAAGGAAGTACAAGTTCAGACTCATAATCATAGCCTAGTATAATGGAGAATTCTTCCACGGTCGAACATAGCTCCTCACAATTGAATTGAAAAACATGATATTTGGGATACCAACAATAGATCACAGCCTCCATAAAGTTTCTTTGAGGCCTCGGTTGACGAAGAGAGAATAAGCTATCTAAACAATAGGGTTTGAAATAAATGCGATCAAGACCACGGAATGCATCCATCCATTGGAAGAGGGCATGAACCATGATGTTTTCCATTAAAAGGAGGCTTTTGGGATGAATATGAAATAAAAGAGGGGAGTTTCTAGGGCTTATATAGAGTATCAAGTCGAATTGGGGAAGGTTTGGCAGTCCAAAGTCGAAAAGAAGTCTAAAAATTGCCAAAAAATCAAAAGTCGCAAAACTATCTAAGAGCCATGGTAGCACTCATATGACTGCCACGTAGCACTCTTCAGTGTTGTGTGGGCCCTTTGAGTACCACGTGGCACATTTGAGTGCCACAATAGAACCTTTTTTTCCCTCCTCTATGTGGTTGTATCCTTGTGTGTTTCTGTTGGTTTTAAACCTCCGTTTTAAGTCCGAATGGATGTCTTTGCTCGTTTAAAACCCTGTTATATGCTTAAAAATGTCTTAGTATGTGCTTTAAATCATTCATTCATAGTCATAAAAAAGGGTCATAGTAGTCTAAGAAAGTCCTCCAAGGAAGCATGTCACTCATACAGTACTTCAAACAAGAGTTCTAAATGAAAATACAAGGAAAGAAATTCGAAAGTGTAATCCGATCAAATAACAGTCATCCATAATAGTGCAGTAAAAGTGAAAGATAGAGCATGTAGCTAGTCTCAAGAGTGTCTCTCGCCTGCATTTACCCTTTTTGGCCGGACTCGTGTGTAGACACCCCGATTTTGACCAAACGTCAAGCCCAGGGATTGGTTACCTCTAAAAGACCAATGATAACAATAACCGGTAAAATTGGAAGGTTTTCCAGAAAATTTAAATTCTTCAAAACAAAATTCAAAAATCAAAATAAGAGAGAGAGAGAGAGAGAGAGAGAGAGAGAGAGAGAAATTGGGTACTCGGGGGAAACCCGGATGTTGAAGAACATGTGAGAAAATCAATCTAAAAAAAAATTTCAAAAAAGAGATATAATATGAAAGAAGTTTTCATAAGAAAAGAGAAAAAGAAGTTTTCAAAAGGAAAAAGAAGAAGAAGAAAGAAAAGAAAGAAATAAAATGATAGTATATACCATGTATATAGGTGTATCTTAATAAAGTACACTACAAATATAAGTACATTAGTATATACCTTGCTAATAATTAAGATTATGGTAATGTATATTTTGAAAATTAAAAAGAAGGCAAAATTCTGTTAGTCCCGGCACGCGGGAAAGCCGGCGACACTCACTGAGTGCTGCCCGACATTCAGTGAGTGCCGCCCGGCATTCAGTGAATGCCGTCGGCAACCATCGAGTGTCGCAAACTATTACAGGCTGTTTTTCTCACATATTCTAGAAGAAACTTTGCACATGGGTTTTCACCCGAATTTACCCATTTAACCTTGAGTTGGTGGTCTATATAAACAAAACCTTCATCTTCATTTAGGAGGGGGGGGACTTGAATCAAGAGAGAGAAATACAAGAGTTATATACATACATTAGAGGAAAAACATAGAGTTCTTCTTGAAGAATTTGAAGAATCAAAGAAGAATTTGAAGATTTTTGAAGGAACTCCACAAAAGATAGAAGAATTCTTTGAGGTCATAGAGGTAACCTCTCAATCCATGGTAGAATTAGGTGAATTCAATCACAAGTTCATAGTTCTAGGAATTTTACACATTTTCAAAACCTCTCTTCCTACCTCATTTCATCACACACCACTTAGAGCTTGTGATTGAATTTCATAATGTTTCATTAATTTGGATCCAAACTAGAGCTTTGGATTTATGAATAAAAGAGTTTTTGACTTGAAATTTTCAAATAACCTTTGATTTCCTTTCTATTGTTTATATTCTTCTCAAGAGATCTATGAGATCTTCAATATCTCATTAGATTGTTTTGAGTTTGATCCTCTAGTTCCCTATGATCCTATGATTTATATGGGGATTAAAGTGGATCATGATCATCTCTACATGTAGTTGGTTGAATTCAAGTCTTAACTCATGACTTGAAATCTCTTCACTAAAAATCTTATGGGATTCATGCTATATTCCATAGAGGTTTATCTAGTTGGGATTTCATTTTGTCTCCAAGGACCATTAACTTGGTAGGGGAAATAATAATATGACTCTACATTCTTCAAGGATCATACATTTGAGAGAAGAATTGGATGTAGATTTTCATTTAAAATAAGTAGGACCTTAGGATTCTCTTGCTAGATCTCCAATTATGAGATCTATGATAGGAATCCATCAAGGTTAAATCTAGGGATTTCTCCTTATTTCATTATTTGCCCCAATAATCATAATCATACTTGATTCTAGTCCTTTCTAGGATCATGGATCAAGTTGGTTTTAAACTATGAACATCAATTTAACAAAGGTGCAGTGAATCCATAAACCAATCGTGATCAAAGTTGGACTTAGTTGAACCTATTTGAGCATAAACATGGATTCCTTATGATCATGTTGGAATTGTAGAACCCCTATACGGACATTACATTGGCTCTTAGTTAAGGCTTGTATATCTATAGAGATGCTATGGCTCCAACTAATCAATAGGAATTCATAGTTTTGTCAATTCTTTTCATGCTTGATAGATCTAAGCTAGAGAATTAGGATTGATCATTTGATATCATATTATTATGTGAAGCATGTGGACTAATCTTTGTTTTGTAGCGTATTTGAGGTACTATTTCTCAAATCCTTCTCTAGTTTATTTCATTCATTGATTTTCTTGATTTTCGACTCCATGCGCGACACCTTAGACTAGGTCTTGCCTTATGTGTTTATATACGTTAGAGACCTTTTTCATAGGTTTATTTTATATGTATGCATTGCACGTTGTGGATATCGCAGGTTATTCTTTCTTACCCACTTTTAAAACAAATATTTTCAATTTTCAAAGAGTCGCCACTTAATTTTTAAAAGGAAAAATTAAGAAACCATTTTAAAAGCAAACTGATCTTTTGCGAAACCAAAGATAAACTGGGTCCGGGGATTATGGAATGAAAGGGGAAGGAGCCCGGCGGACTAAAACACCCCCTTTCATCCTATCTCACGATAGGCCTCTACTCAACATCCTTTTTAATCAAGTTATTAATCTAAGCATGCCCTCAATTAATACATATATAGGTATACATAACACAAGCATGTTGAAAGGGTGCAAAATTGCTAACGGTAAAATATCATTCATAAGTCACATAATTCAACTAGCAAACATCATGATATGTAATAGAGAACTAGAAAACATACCCGGGATCCGGCCGCGAATATCAAACGTGCAATGCATGCAAAAATAAACCTAAGAAAGGTCTCTAACACATATATACACATAAGGCAAAACCTAAGCTAAGGTGTCGCACATGGGGTCGAAAAATCAATTAAAATCAATAAAATGGATTAAACTAGAGAAGGGTTGAGAAATTGTACCTCAAAGCGCTACAAAACAAAGGTTAGTACACATGCCTTAGACAAGATATAATATCAAAAGGTAATTAATCATAGGTCATGTTCAATTAAATTCAACTAAGTCCAACTTCATCCAAGAACTAGTTCTAACTATAAGCATCAATGTACATGAATGAATGAATGATTATGAACAAGGATGAGACATGAATTTATTCACTAATTTGGATCCCTAAGCCTCTGGGTTTAATCTAAATTATCATTATTCAAAACATGGTTTGAGTCCCAAGACATTAAGAGACCATTTGAGTTGAAATAAATAAGATTAGACAAAAACAGTAGCAGTTTTTTTTTGTGATTTACAGAGAGCAGACCCGACATTCAAAAATGGAAATAAAATACTTTCAACGGTTGGATCTTACTGATTTTTGGATATGTTATGCCTCTGTGAGTCTAGTTTCTAACCCAAGACGAAAATTGAGGTTTCAACGGTTAGATCTCCGGGAATACTGAAAATACTAGACCTCACTCAGGATTCTACAACTCTCTGTCCAGAGATCTTGTATGATTTTTTAAAAATAGTAAAAAAAATGAGAAACACTTAGATCTTTTTAGGGTACCTTCCTAACACATTAAGGTACTTATAAAAAATTATTTGAGACCCCAAAAACTTAATTAAGGTTCTGATTTATTAATTTCAAAACGGACTTATTATTCTGAAAGTATTCTAGAACTCTGGACAGATTATGATTAGCTCACAAAAACCATGATCAAACCCTTCTAATCACAAGATCTTGCTAAAACAAAAATCACAGTGGTAAAACAATATGTTATGAACATTTTCCCGTTGGTTTCATTCGATTCCAACGGTCGGATTTCAAACTAAAAATCCTTGATCAAAAACAGTTTATGAACCCACTGTTTCATTTTGCTAAGTTTATTGATTGGCTTCAACTATTAGAACATGAAGTTGGGGCTCAAACCAAACTACTTCTTCTACCATTTGATGGTCATTGAAGACTATGAGGCATATTACACTTATGGATCTTGATGAAATATTGAAATGAACTTCACAAAATCCTCAAATAAAGAACTCAAACCTATGGACCCAAGTTTGAATTCAACTTATCACTCCTACCATTTGATGGTCATTGGAGTTAGAGACATACATGCTCATAGGTTCTAGATGAAGTATGAAAGACTTCTTAAAACCTAAGAGAAGGATTAGTTCAAGCCATGGGAGTAAACTTGAATTAACACATTTTCTCCTACCATTTGATGGTCATTAGAGACTATGAGGCATACTACACTTATGGATCTTGATGAAGTATTGAAATGAACTTCACAAAATCCTCAAATAAGAACTCAAACCTATGGACTCAAGTTTGAATTCAACTTATCACTCCTACCATTTGATGGTCATTGGAGTCTAAATGAAGTTAAAATCTACTCAAACCTTATTGGAATATAATAAAGATTCCATAAGATTTCTTAATGAAGAGATTCAAGTCATGGATTAGGACTTGCATCTCACTAATAGATTCATTCTAATCTACATATAGATCATGAGATCTTAGAAATTGAAGAAACAAATTCAAAGAGGTCCAATGAGATATGGAAGACCTCATGCACCTTTTGAATGAAATAGGAATAAGGAAAATCAAGGATTACTTAGAAGACCAAAGATACAAACTCTTTAAAGTCAAATTTATCTTAAACCCAAAGCTAATTACATCCAAATTGATGAAATGTCATGAGATTCAATCACAAGTTCTTGGTGGTGTGTGATGAAATGGGATAAGAAGAGAGGTTTTGAAAATGTGAAAATGTTCCTAGAACTATGAACTTGTGATTGAATAGTCTTAATTCTATCAAGGATTAAGAGGTGTCACGCCCCGACGTAGCATAAACAAGGAAAGCGTTTAATTTCCTTTATGGACCCGTAGGTCGCGACAGTTTGAAGGATCGATTCCGTCCCAAACGTCAAACAACAAAACATAATAATCAGAGTAAAGCAATCAAGGCTTACAAAAATTTTCTATCTTATTACATCTTATAAACCGGGGTCAACTAAGGCACAGACCGCCTTGAAAATAAAATAATATCTTAGAGTCTGTTACAGTCATCCTTAAAACAAAACAGTTCGTAACTTAAAACAGATAAACTTAAAACATAATAAATAGTTTCTCGTCCCAACAGCAGCCATTCTTAATTAGCATAATCGTATGATTCCTCCTGATTGTAACCTGAAAAGCCTGAACACGAATGTCCAGGACGCATCAACGTCGTCAGCTTCAAGAAGCTGGTGAGTATTAAAAACATAACTTTGAATGTAAAACATACCAACTTACCTTTTTCCAATTCCCATTTAAATCCACAAGTTTATTATTGAAGTAAGGAGCTCATTTAGAAAACATTCACAACATTATTTAAAGAGGGTAATTTAAACAGATGGGACCGTGTATGAGAACAATGCACCACACTCATCTTGCCGACTCTTTTCTCTCGACAGCCACAACAACCCACTATCCTACTCCTGGTATCTTTGAAACACTCAGATAGCCACACTTTAGCAACGGGGCGCCAGGGAGTGTCCAGTTTGCCTCACACTTTGGTCCGGGGTACCAGGGAGTGTCCAATGCCTCACACTTTGAATACCCTAACCGCCATGCAAATACCGAGGCGACCCCTCACACAGTATCCAGACTCGAGTTATCAGGGAGTGTACGTAGGCCACACTTTAGCACTACCATGGGTGCCAGGGAGTGTCCGAGTTCGGCTTCACACACTTTAATGCTTCCATGAGCGTCAGGGAGTGTCCATATTTGCCACCGTCGCATTTCAAAGATACCCTCTCCACAAACTCAACCACAACCACAACCACAACCACGACTACAACCACAAACTCAACCACAACCACAACCACGACCATAAACACAAACTCATACTCTTTCCCCACTACCTTTACTCTTTTCCACACAGACTGACACCCATATGCATGTACCACTGACCCACATGAATGGTATGCACTTAAACAAAAATGCTGAATTAAAGGAACAACACGCGTACGGGGATTAATGAGTCATACTACAATGTTTTAATCATTCAAACCTACCCAAATAGAGTTCTGATTAACCAAGTTTCCCAAACAGAACCTCAACAGTATATAAATTTCATCAAAACAGTCCCTTAACAGAAAAACAGACAAAAACAGAAACTGCAATACCTCGCGCGCGCGGGCCGCTCGCGCGAAGGGTCGCTCGCGCGGGCCGCTCGCGCGATAAGCCCATTTTCCTTTTATTAATAAACTTTTCTGTCTGCCTGAGGAAAGCAAGGTCGCGCGCGCGGATCGCTCGCGCGAAGGGGTTATCGCGCGACCCTCGCTCGCGCGATCAGCCAAATTTTCAATTATATATATATAAACTCTTACGTCTGCCTGGGGAAGCCTACCTCGCGCGCGCGGGCCGCTCGCGCGATATTCGCGCGCGCGATCGTGGCGCGAGATGAAGCTGAGGCTTCATCTTCTCCGCAGAAACTGCTCTGGTTCAGTAAAACAGGGGTCTTTTTGACCCATTTTCAATTCTGTAAGTATGTATGTCATGTTATATAGGGATCTCTTCCTTTTTAAACAAGGATTAAGAATCTATGCTTAATTTAACATGATTCTAACTATAACTCTCCAATTTTATGATAAACTAAAACATGTCAAAATTTCATTTTTAATATACTTTCTTATATGAACGAATTAAGCTCTAAAACTTCAAACATAGTCAATACATACTATAATCTTCCATATTCATCTCTAAAAACGAATTTTGATTGGGTTTAGAAATTCATGATTTTTATGCTATGAACTTCATACGTAAAAATCATCAATGGGGATTTACAACATTAAACAATTACACAGCAATCAATATGAAATTACATTCTTAGTGAGTTTAGAATACTCACTGATTGATAAGAAAGTGTGTGTGTTGAGAAAGATTCAAGAAATACAAGAGGCCCAAACAAGCTTGGCTATGGAGTTGTGTAGTTTCTTTCTCCAGAAAATCTCCAGAATATAACTCTCAAGCTCTCTCTTTTCTCTCTGTGTAAATGAAGTGCAGTGATGAGAATGTGTGTGTGTAATGAATATATATAGAGAGAGCCAATTGGAGAACTTGGGCTCCAAGAATTTTTAAGCTCACTTAGCACTTCTCTAATTAAGTTAACAAAACCTTAAACTCTCTAAATTATCAGCATATACACATACGTATATACATATATACACCATCAGATTTTGAAGAGGCAAGTGTAGATCAATAGGGGTCAATCTTGAGGTGTTTGGCAATATAGCTTATGGACACAACATTTGCACATATAAGCTAAACAGTCCCAAACAATGCCTTATCAAATGATTACTTGCCATAATTGGAAATAAAGTAAATGTCTAAATCGGTCACTTCCAAAATCTGTGGAAGTTAAACACAACACGGACAGTTTTAGACATAAACTGGTATTTTCGGGGCGCGGTGGTCACCACAAAAATACAGGAAATTCGTTTTAACATAGGAAGTGATTTTCTGGTTTCATAAAAATACCGATTGAGTCAATAGAAGTTACTTTCACCGTTTTGAAATACAGATTTTGAAATCCACACAGGTATTATTAATTTGTAAAAAAAATTACAATTTGACCCCAACAAGAATTTTAATATGAAATAACACAGGGGATAATAATTAGAACATGGGGAATGTATTTAAATGAAGCAGTCCATAATAATTGAAGTTAAATATGACAATGTAAATACCAATTAAATATAAAAATGGATTTTAAATTAAATGGAAATGCAGGTTATTACACCCTTCCTCCCTTAAACAGGATTTCGTCCCCGAAATCAAGACTAACTAGTCCTGAAACAACTCTGGGTACTTTTTCCTCATATCAGCTTCAACTTCCCACGAGGCTTCGTTCTATTCATGGTGATTCCACTGAACCTTCACCAACGGAATATCCTTATTCCTCAACTTCTTGGTACTCTGATCCAAAATCTTCACAGGTCTCTCCTTGTAAGAAACGTTATGACTTGTCTCAATGTCGTCATAACTAACCACATGTGAGGGGTCTCGTATGTATTTCCTCAACATACTCACGTGAAACACGTTGTGAACCCCAGACATCTTCGGTGGTAGCGCCAGTCGATAAGCTACTTTCCCAACACGATCCAAAATCTCAAACGGTCCAATAAAACGCGGAGCCAACTTCCCTCTCTTGAGACCAAAACGTACTACTCCTCGGGTTGGTGAAACCTTGAGAAGCACGTGATCTCCAACACTAAACTCCAAATCTTTCCGGCGTCGATCAGCATAACTCTTATACCGGCTTTGAGCGGTTCTCATCCTCTCCCTGACCAAAGAAATTTTCTCGTTGGTTTCTCTAACCAAGTCTGGTCCCAACAACTCTGTATCCCCAACTTCTGCCCAACACAAAGGGGAACGACATGGTCGTCCGTACAATGCTTCGAACGGAGCCATACCGATACTCGTGTGATAGCTGTTGTTATAGGCAAATTCTACCAATGGCAAGTGCGTCTCCCAAGATTCTTCAAAATCGATCACACAAGCCCTGAGCATATCTTCCATTATCTGATTAACGCGCTCAGTTTGCCCATCTGTCTGAGGGTGAAAAGCAGTGCTCATCTTGAGCGAAGTTCCCATAGTTTCTTGCAGACTTTCCCAAACTCCAGAGGTAAAACGTGCGTCACGGTCTGACACAATTGACACAGGTGCACCGTGAAGTCGCACAACTTGTTGTATGTACATCCGGCTCATCTTCTCTACCGGGTATGTCATACTATAAGCAATGAAATGAGCTGACTTCGTCAATCGATCCACGATTACCCAAATGGCGTCATGATTTTGTTGCGATCGAGGTAATCCTACTACAAAATCCATCGTAATGTGCTCCCACTTCCAACCAGGAATAGGTAGCGGTTGCAACAATCCTGACGGTCTCTGATGCTCGGCCTTGACTTGCTGGCATGTCAAACACTTGGATACAAATTCGGCCACGTCTTTCTTCATACCTTCCCACCAGAAATTTCTCTTCAAATCTTTGTACATCTTTGTTCCTCCCGGGTGAACTGTATATCTTGACTTATGTGCTTCTTCCAGGATATCCTTCCTTAACTCTTCATTTCCTGGCACACATAATCTATTCCTGCACCGATATCCTCCATCGACTCCCACTTTCCATTCTGTCGGGTCTTTTTCTGACATCTTCATGAACCACGTCTGAAACTTCTCATCTTCTTTCTGAGCTCCAATAATGCGGTCGATAAGAACAGGCTGTAGGATAAGACATCCGAACAATTGTCCTTCTCCTTCTTCAGCACTCTGTACATCGAATTCCACCAAAGTCTCCAAAGCTCGCCACTCTCTAACCATTAAGGAGGCGATCGTCTCACGAGTCTGTCGACTCAGGGCATCAGCAACCACATTAGCTTTACCCGGGTGATATTCTAATGTGAAGTCGTAATCTTTGATCAGCTCCATCCATCTGCGCTGCCTCATGTTCAACTCTTTCTGGGTGAACAAGTATTTCAAACTCTTGTGATCGGAGAACAATTCAAACTTCTCACCGTAGAGATAGTGTCTCCAAATCTTGAGCGCGAAAACTACTGCTGCCAACTCCAAATCATGAATGGGATAGTTTAATTCATTCGGCTTCAGCTGTCTGGATCCATAGGCTATAACTCTGCCATCTTGCATAAGTACACACCCTAACCCTTGATATGATGCGTCACTAAAGATGGTGAACTTCTCATCAGGCTTGGGTATTGCTAGTACCGGTGCGGTAGTGAGTCTTTCTTTCAACTCTAGAAAGGCTCGCTCATGCTTCTCTGTCCATTCAAACTTCAGATTCTTCTTTGTCAACCCAGTTAAAGGTGCTGCTATCTTTGAGAATCCCTCAACGAATCTCCTGTAATAGCCTGCGAGTCCAAGAAAACTCCGAACTTCTGTAGGGTTGCTCGGCCTAACCCAGTTTGATACAGCATCGGTCTTGGATGAATCCACTGAAATTCCTTGAGATGACACCTTGTGTCCCAAAAATTTCACTTCTTGCAGCCAGAATTCACACTTACTGAACTTGGCATACAACTGTTGGTCCTTGAGCGTCTGCATCGCAATCCGTAGATGTTGCTCGTGTTCTTCTCTTGACTTAGAATAGATCAAAATATCATCAATAAAGACGATGACAAACTGATCTAAATAAGGCTTGAACACTCTATTCATCAAATCCATGAATACTACCGGGGCATTCGTCATTCCAAACGGCATTACCAGAAATTCATAATGACCATATCGGGTTCTGAAAGCAGTCTTAGGTATGTCTTCTTTTCGTACCCTCAACTGATGATATCCCGACCTTAGGTCGATCTTGGAAAATGTCGTAGCTCCTTGTAGTTGATCAAACAACTCGTCAATCCGAGGCAAGGGATACTTGTTCTTGATAGTTACTCGGTTCAATTCTCTGTAGTCGATACACAGTCTAAGTGTCCCGTCCTTCTTCTTCACGAATAACACCGGTGCTCCCCAAGGCGATGTACTTGGACGTACAAAACCTAGGTTCTCGAGCTCTTGAACTTGTTCCTTCAATTCCAACAGTTCTGTGGGGGCCATTCTGTAGGGAACCTTGGTGATCGGTACGGTACCCGGTATAAGCTCGATACAGAACTCTATACTTCTCTCGGGCGGTAGACCAGAAACATCTTCAAACACTTCTTCGAAGCCTTGACTACAGGTATAGATGACGCTGTCACCTCTGTACTGACGACTTCGATGTTGGCTAAGCATCTCGTGAGGAACATATCTCCCGAAGGGTTACATTGAAAATCAAAGGGTTGATTCTCATTGTCGGGGAATGTAATTCTCTTCCTCGCACAATCTAACTTCACTTGATTCTGAGAGAGCCAATCCATTCCTAGGATTATGTCGAACTCCTTCATTGATAGGACAATCAACCTAGCAGGGATTTCACGGTCTCCTAACCGTAAGGGACAATCCTTGCACACGTGTCCTAATCTGACCGCAGCTCCTAGTGGCGAAGTAGCCTTCAAAGCTTTCTCTAAGCGATGAGGTAAAATACCCAATCTCCGAATTGTATTAACAGATATGAACGAAAGAGCAGCAGCCGTATCAAATAACACTTTAACATGGGAGTTAAACAGAGTTAATGTACCTTCTACTGCTTGCTGATCAGGTTGAGCTTCTCCAAAATCTCCTTCTTCATACGCAGTTCCATCATATCCAGCGGCATCAGGGATAACAGCATTCAAGCGGGTCTGTCCCTGTTGACCATAAGTCACCTGCTTTGGAGCAGTGCAGAACCTGCTGATGTGACCTGGTTCACCACAGTTGAAGCAGACTATCCCTTGCTGAGTAGCACGCCTTGGTGCCTTACAATCACGAGCCACATGACCAGGGTTGCCACAGTTGAAACACTTTCCACTACCACTTCCTTCTCCTACTCGGGGTTGAGTCGGATAGGTAATAGCCTGGGTCTTCTTGCTTCCGTCGAAATTCCTCTTCTGCCCTTGGGTACGGTTCATTGGTGGTCTATTCCCAAAATTACCCCTTTGAGGCGGTCGGAATTCAAATTGTTTTCGGCTCACTCGAGCATCCTCTTCCAGATCGGTAGCCAAACCAACAAGTCCTTCAAACGATTTATCCAAGTGGCCGAGAGTCAAGCGGCGAATCTGCGGTGTCAGCCCTTGATTATACTTGCGGATCTTCTTCTCTTCAGTATCAACCAGGTGTGGAGCAAACCGAGACAGTCTTTCGAACTGTGTGGTGTACTCTTGCACCGACTTGGTTCCTTGCATCAGGTCCATGAATTCCTTCTCTCTCCTGTGCCTCTCCGTGGCCGGGAAATACTTCTCCAAAAATCTCCCCTTGAACGCAGTCCACGTCATTCCCGTTGCAGCTCCATTCCCGATAGTAGCTATGACCGAATCCCACCAATCTGCGGCAGCATCGGTCAACTGAAATGTAGCTAATCTTCTCTTGTCTATCTCGTTGCATTGGACAGCTTCGAACATCCGGTCCATCTGTCTCAACCACTGTTCCGCCTTCCAGGGTTCCGCGGTACCCGCAAACTGTTCGGGCCTTAGAGCACGGAATCTTTCTAGCAACTTGTCTCCCGTTTGACGGTCTCTTCGGTTGTCGTTCGTATTACCGATTCTTTCTAACCGTCTGATAAACGCTTCAAACATCCCTGTAGGATCAGCAGCCTCGGGCGCTCCCTCGATCAGGTTCCTGTTCCTCCTGACTCCTCCAGTCATTCTATGCATGATAGTGGTAGTAGAATGAGAAACATGCATGCAACAGTGCTATGAAGTAATGACAACAACATTCAAAAGAGTATATCTTATATATATAACTTCTGTCAAGTAGATACAAAAAGCATGTATGGTCAGATCAATGCCTACCCTATCTGCATGGGTTAGGACGCATGCAAGAGTTAATGTTACAAAAATGGGGTCATTGCCCTACATTCTAATGCATGTAATTACAGTTGCAAAAAGAGACAGAGCTAATAGTCAAAAGTGGTTAATATGTACAAGTCATAACTAAAACGTCAATCATCTCCATAAGCGGCTATCAGGAGATCTAGCGAATCGACAGGGCGAAATCGCTGAACAACGAATGGTCCAACCCCGTCATAGCGGTGAGAGGTGGACGATGAAGCAGGTACAGGAGCATCCGCCTCATCTACCATCTCCTCAGGTAGGGCTAGCTCAAGTGCTAGCTCAGCCTCGAGCTCAGCGGCAAGATCGTCCAGACCCATGCCGTCCTCCAAGATCTCCCCACCTACTGGGACCACGTGAACAACCTCTGCATCGTCCTCAGCAATGGGTACCACCGGCGGAGGCATCTCCAACTGAGCCAGGTGGGCATGCACGATCTGGATCTCGAGGGGAAGGTAGAAAGCATCGCTATCGACCAACCTCAGAATCTCGACCAAAACTAGACGCTGAGCCTCTGCGAAATATCGAAGCTCAAAACGGATACGGGTCAGGTCAACTAGGCCTACCACGTGAACTTGGTGCCAAACCTCAGATACTACCGTCGTCACGGCCAACTGCTCTACGGCCGCCTGATATAAGTCGAGAAAAGCTGGGATCACTGCCCCAGGTAACACGAAGTGTCCTCCAAACCTGTCTGGTACATAAAGTGGGGGAGCTGGATCCATACCTGAAAAGGTACTACTTAAAGTCAGAACAGAATAATCTTAGGCGTTTGGGTTCTGAGTCTATCCTCCCTGTCGTATCATCGGGTGTGTAACACTTAATGGAATGTGGAATCGGGTCTATACGGGTAAACCCTAACCTGGCTAAACTATCTTGTGATAAATAATAACCTGGCTCTGATACCACTAAATCCTGTCACGCCCCGACGTAGCATAAATAAGGAAAGCGTTTAATTTCCTTTATGGACCCGTAGGTCGCGACAGTTTGAAGGATCGATTCCGTCCCAAACGTCAAACAACAAAACATAATAATCAGAGTAAAGCAATCAAGGCTTACAAAAATTTTCTATCTTATTACATCTTATAAACCGGGGTCAACTAAGGCACAGACCGCCTTGAAAATAAAATAATATCTTAGAGTCTGTTACAGTCATCCTTAAAACAAAACAGTTCGTAACTTAAAACAGATAAACTTAAAACATAATAAATAGTTTCTCGTCCCAACAGCAGCCATTCTTAATTAGCATAATCGTATGATTCCTCCTGATTGTAACCTGAAAAGCCTGAACACGAATGTCCAGGACGCATCAACGTCGTCAGCTTCAAGAAGCTGGTGAGTATTAAAAACATAACTTTGAATGTAAAACATACCAACTTACCTTTTTCCAATTCCCATTTAAATCCACAAGTTTATTATTGAAGTAAGGAGCTCATTTAGAAAACATTCACAACATTATTTAAAGAGGGTAATTTAAACAGATGGGACCGTGTATGAGAACAATGCACCACACTCATCTTGCCGACTCTTTTCTCTCGACAGCCACAACAACCCACTATCCTACTCCTGGTATCTTTGAAACACTCAGATAGCCACACTTTAGCAACGGGGCGCCAGGGAGTGTCCAGTTTGCCTCACACTTTGGTCCGGGGTACCAGGGAGTGTCCAATGCCTCACACTTTGAATACCCTAACCGCCATGCAAATACCGAGGCGACCCCTCACACAGTATCCAGACTCGAGTTATCAGGGAGTGTACGTAGGCCACACTTTAGCACTACCATGGGTGCCAGGGAGTGTCCGAGTTCGGCTTCACACACTTTAACACTTCCATGAGCGTCAGGGAGTGTCCATATTTGCCACCGTCGCATTTCAAAGATACCCTCTCTACAAACTCAACCACAACCACAACCACAACCACGACTACAACCACAAACTCAACCACAACCACAACCACGACCATAAACACAAACTCATACTCTTTCCCCACTACCTTTACTCTTTTCCACACAGACTGACACCCATATGCATGTACCACTGACCCACATGAATGGTAAGCACTTAAACAAAAATGCTGAATTAAAGGAACAACACGCGTACGGGGATTAATGAGTCATACTACAATGTTTTAATCATTCAAACCTACCCAAATAGAGTTCTGATTAACCAAGTTTCCCAAACAGAACCTCAACAGTATATAAATTTCATCCAAACAGTCCCTTAATAGAAAAACAGACAAAAACAGAAACTGCAATACCTCGCGCGCGCGGGCCGCTCGCGCTAAGGGTCGCTCGCGCGATAAGCCCATTTTCCTTTTATTAATAAACTTTTCTGTCTGCCTGAGGAAAGCAAGGTCGCGCGCGCGGATCGCTCGCGCGAAGGGGTTATCGCGCGACCCTCGCTCGCGCGATCAGCCAAATTTTCAATTATATATATAAACTCTTACGTCTGCCTGGGGAAGCCTACCTCGCGCGCGCGGGCCGCTCGCGCGAAGGGTCGCTCGCGCGGGCCGCTCGCGCGATATTCGCGCGCGCGATCGTGGCGCGAGATGAAGCTGAGGCTTCATCTTCTCCGCAGAAACTGCTCTGGTTCAGTAAAACAGGGGTCTTTTTGACCCATTTTCAATTCTGTAAGTATGTATGTCATGTTATATAGGGATCTCTTCCTTTTTAAACAAGGATTAAGAATCTATGCTTAATTTAACATGATTCTAACTATAACTCTCCAATTTTATGATAAACTAAAACATGTCAAAATTTCATTTTTAATATACTTTCTTATATGAACGAATTAAGCTCTAAAACTTCAAACATAGTCAATACATACTATAATCTTCCATATTCATCTCTAAAAACGAATTTTGATTGGGTTTAGAAATTCATGATTTTTATGCTATGAACTTCATACGTAAAAATCATCAATGGGGATTTACAACATTAAACAATTACACAGCAATCAATATGAAATTACATTCTTAGTGAGTTTAGAATACTCACTGATTGATAAGAAAGTGTGTGTGTTGAGAAAGATTCAAGAAATACAAGAGGCCCAAACAAGCTTGGCTATGGAGTTGTGTAGTTTCTTTCTCCAGAAAATCTCCAGAATATAACTCTCAAGCTCTCTCTTTTCTCTCTGTGTAAATGAAGTGCAGTGATGAGAATGTGTGTGTGTAATGAATATATATAGAGAGAGCCAATTGGAGAACTTGGGCTCCAAGAATTTTTAAGCTCACTTAGCACTTCTCTAATTAAGTTAACAAAACCTTAAACTCTCTAAATTATCAGCATATACACATACGTATATACATATATACACCATCAGATTTTGAAGAGGCAAGTGTAGATCAATAGGGGTCAATCTTGAGGTGTTTGGCAATATAGCTTATGGACACAACATTTGCACATATAAGCTAAACATTCCCAAACAATGCCTTATCAAATGATTACTTGCCATAATTGGAAATAAAGTAAATGTCTAAATCGGTCACTTCCAAAATCTGTGGAAGTTAAACACAACACGGACAGTTTTAGACATAAACTGGTATTTTCGGGGCGCGGTGGTCACCACAAAAATACAGGAAATTCGTTTTAACGTAGGAAGTGATTTTCTGGTTTCATAAAAATACTGATTGAGTCAATAGAAGTTACTTTCACCGTTTTGAAATACATATTTTGAAATCCACACAGGTATTATTAATTTGTAAAAAAAATTACAATTTGACCCCAACAAGAATTTTAATAAGAAATAACACAGGAGATAATAATTAGAACATGGGGAATGTATTTAAATGAAGCAGTCCATAATAATTGAAGTTAAATATGACAATGTAAATACCAATTAAATATAAAAATGAATTTTAAATTAAATGAAAATGCAGGTTATTACAAGAGGTTACCTCTAGGACCTCAAGTATTTCTTCAACTTCTTGTGAAAACCTTCCAAGATTTCCCAAAATTCTTCAAATTCTTCAAGTTCTTCAAGAAATTCTTCTTCTCTCTCTCTCAAAATATGTATGATTCTTGTATATATCTATCTCTTGATTTTCAAGTTCAAATCCTCCAAAATGGAAGAGAAGGTTTGTTTATATAGGCCATTATTCCAGGGATAGATGGGTAAATTCGGGTGGAAACCCATGTGCAAGGTTTTCTTCTAGAACATGTGAGAAGATGCAGTCTGTTACAGCCAGCGGCACTCGCTGGGTGCCGGCGGCACTCGCTGAGTGCCGGGCGGCAAACAGTGAGTGCCGGCGCGGCACTCCGGGAGTGCCGCCGCGTTTTCTGCGTGCCGGGGATAACTGAATTTTGTCCCTCTTTTTGATTTTTCAAAAGTATGTTGGTGTAAACAAATTTTTTTATTTTATGTATGTATATATTTGCATTAAGATCCCCCATGTGCATGGTATCAACCATGTGCATGGTATATTTTTGAATATACTATTTCTTTTTTTGTATTTTCTCTTTTTCAAAAATCTTTTTATTTATTTTGTTCTTCCTTTTTTCAAGAAAAAACTCCCTCTTCCTTTAAAATAAAATGGATTTCCAGACTGGGTTTCTCACACGTTCTTCATCGTTCGGGTTTCCCTTCCGAATGCCTGAATCCTCTCCCTTTATCATTTTCATCATTTTTTAATTTTTTCTTGAAGATTTTTGAATTTCTTGGGAAAATCTTCGAATGTCACGGATATCATCATCATCGGTCTTTGAGAGGTAACCAATCCCTGGATTTGACGTTTGGTCAAAATTGGGGTGTCTATAGTTTGCCCCTCTTTGACAGAGCTCGTGAAGCAACGCATATCACAAGCGAATGTTAAAGCCTGTGTGAAAGACAAGCCTTTGACCAAATAGTCGAATCCAGGTAAAAAACAAAAGTGCGTTGCAAAATCGGGTGCGCAGATAGCCAAAAGCTGGTCGCGCTCAAAGGTGAGCTGCCTACGTATCCCAATGGGAATCAGACCAGGACGTAGTTCGGGCAAAGGAAAACAAAACACCAACGCAAGTAGTCACACAGATGAATGCACCTATCTCATCGTCATGCACATGCTCATGTAATCTTATACCTTGTGCTCCTAAATGTGATGATCCCGAATCACGTTACTCTTCCTATTATCATAAATGCACCAAATACATCGAATCATCCTATTATAACACCGTCTTACTCTAGGAACATTATGACTGATGTATGTACATTTCATATGCATATGAGAATCGTCTGATTGACTGAGATGCGCCCTGCGCCTTATACTCCATAGCCGAATCAGGTAGCACACAGAAAGATTGAGCAGCTCTATGCTCAAAATCCCCCAAAATCATCTGATCGACATAATGCCGAATCAGGTAGCACGCAGAAAGATTGAGCAGCTCTATGCTCAAAATCCTCTAAAATCATCTGATCGACATAATGCCGAATCAGGTAGCACGCAAAAAGATTGAGCAGCTCTATGCTCAAAATCCCCCAAAATCATCTGATCGGCTAAGCCGAATCAGGTAGCACGCAGAGAGATTGAGTAGCTCTATGCTCAAAATCCCCCAAAATCATCTGATCGGCTAAGCCGAATCAGGTAGCACACAGAAAGATTGAGCAGCTCTATGCTCAAAATCCCCCAAAATCATCTGATCGACATAATGCCGAATCAGGTAGCACGCAGAAAGATTGAGCAGCTCTATGCTCAAAATCCTCTAAAATCATCTGATCGACATAATGCCAAATCAGGTAGCACGCAGAAAGATTGAGCAGCTCTATGCTCAAAATCCCCCAAAATCATCTGATCGGCTAAGCCGAATCAGGTAGCACGCAGAGAGATTGAGTAGCTCTATGCTCAAAATCCCCCAAAATCATCTGATCGGCTAAGCCGAATCAGGTAGCACGCAGAGAGATTGAGCAGCTCTATGCTCAAAATCCTCCAAAATCATCTGATCGACATAATGCCGAATCAGGTAGCACGCAGAGAGATTGAGCAGCTCTATGCTCAAAATCCCCAAAATCATCGGATCGGCTAAGACGAATCAGGTAGCACGCAGAGAGATTGAGCAGCTCTATGCTCAAAATCCTCCAAAATCATCTGATCGACATAATGCCGAATCAGGTAGCACGCAGAGAGATTGAGCAGCTCTATGCTCAAAATCCCCAAAATCATCCGATCGGCTAAGCCGAATCAGGTAGCACACAGAGAGATTGAGCAGCTCTATGCTCAAAATCCCCCAAAATCATCTGATCGGCTAAGCCGAATCAGGTAGCACACAGAGAGATTGAGCAGCTCTATGCTCAAAATCCCCAAAATCATCCGATCGGCTAAGCCGAATCAGGTAGCACGCAGAGAGATTGAGCAGCTCTATGCTCAAAATCCCCCAAAATCATCCGATCGGCTAAGCCGAATCAGGTAGCACGCAGAGAGATTGAGCAGCTCTATGCTCAAAATCCCCAAAAATCATCTGATCGGCTAAGCCGAATCAGGTAGCACGCAGAGAGATTGAGCAGCTCTATGCTCAAAATCCCCCAAAATCATCTGATCGGCTAAGCCGAATCAGGTAGCACGCAGAGAGATTGAGCAGCTCTATGCTCAAAATCCCCAAAAATCATCTGATCGGCTAAGCCGAATCAGGTAGCACGCAGAGAGATTGAGCAGCTCTATGCTCAAAATCCCCCAAAATCATCTGATCGGCTAAGCCGAATCAGGTAGCACGCAGAAAGATGAGATGCAAATTTACTGCCTCACCAAGTAAAATCAAAGTTGACTTGGTTCAATTCATAATTCCTAACTTTCAGGAGCTGATTAAATTTCAAATTAGCTTTCCTAAATCTGGAAACACTTGGATTTATATTCGCTTTTAATTTCCGAAATCGAAGATCAATCACATTAAAGTCGGCTGAATTTTCTCCTAACCTGGAGTCGAACCAAATCAATTTTCAAAGTTCCAGAATCAAACAAGACTCTCATATCAAATCAAATTCCAAAGAGTTGAAACCAATTAGGCTCAAATCAAATCTATTTTCAAAGAATCGGAGCCAATCAGGCTCAAGTCAAATCAACTTCAAAGAATCAGAGCCAATCAGGCTCAAATCGAATCAAATTTCAAAGAATTGAAGCCAATCAGGCTTAAGTCAAAATCAGGTTTCAAAGTTCGGAGTCAATTAGACTTCGGTTGAATACATGCTTCCGCAAATCCCAGAATCAATCAGACTCTTAATCAGATTAAACTTCAAACTTACTCCAATTTATTTAATTTTCCAAAATCGGAGTTAATGAGGTTCTAATTTAACAAATTTCCAAAGAATCGGAGCCAATCAAGCTCGAACCAAATCAATTTCCAAAATTTCGGAGTCATTCAAACTCGAAATCAACTCATCTTCTCAAAATTGGAGCCTTTCGGACTCGAGTCAATTCATTCTTCTAAAACCAGGAGTCAATCAGACTCAAATCAGCTTAGATTCAACCAAACTCCCATTTATTCAATTTTCCAAAATCAGGAGTCAATTAGACTCTTAATCAAATCAATTTTCAAAGGCCCGGAGTCAATCAGACTCCAATTTACTCTAATTCTCAAAATTCGGAGTAAATCAAACTCCTAATCAAATCAATTTTCAAGAGTCCGGAGTCAAGCAGACTCCAATTTATTCAATTTTCCAAAAATTGGAGTCAATTAGACTCCTAATCAAATCAATTTTCAAAAGTCCGGGGTCAATCAGACTCCAATTTATTCAATTTTCCAAAAAACAAGAGTCAATCAGACTCAATTCAACTTAGATTCTTAAAATCAACCAAACTCAATTCAATTCATTCTTTTAAAATCAAGAGTCAATCAGACTCAATTCAACTTAGTTTCTTAAAATCAACTAAACTCAATTCAATTCATTCTTTTAAAATCAGGAGTCAATCAGACTCAAATAAAAAAATTTGCCCAATCAAGAGTCACTTTGACTCAATTTCGAATTCAAATTCCACTTATCAGGAGTCAATCAAATTCATTTCAAATAAATTCACCTTCTAAAGTCATTTAGTCAATCAGATTCAAATAAATTCAATTTTCTAAAATCAGGAATCAATCATACTTAAAGAATTTCAAATTTCTAAAAACAGGAGTCAATTGGACTCGAAGCAAATTCAATTTCACAAAATCGGGAGTCAATTAGACTCAAATAATTTCAAATTTCTAAAAATAGGAGTCAATTGGATTCGAAACAAATTCAATTCCACAAAACCAGGAGTCAATTAGACTCAATTCTAAAACTGGGAGTCAATCAGACTCAAAGAATTTCAAATTTCTAAAAATAGGAGTCGATTGGATTCGAAACAAATTCAATTCCACAAAACCAGGAGTCAATTAGACTCAATTCAATTCAATTTTCAAAATCGGGAGTCAGTCAGACTCAATTCTATTCGAATTCTAAAATCAGGAGTTAGTTGAATTCGAAACAAATTCAATTTCACAAAACCAGGAGTCAAATCAGACTCAAAACGAATTCTATCTCCGAATAGGGAGTCAATTCGACTCAAAACATTTTCTATTTCAAAAGGGGAGTCACACTGACTTAAAGAATTCACATTTTACAAAAGGGGAGCCATATGATCTTAAAAATTCACATTTCACAAACACGGAGTCACATGGACTCAAAAATTCATCATTTTTTTTTTTTTTTAAAAACGGAGTCATGCGAACTCAAAAATCTATTTTTACAAATACGGAGTCACGTGAACTCGAAACATTCTTATCTTACAAACACGGAGTCATGCGGACTCAAGAACTCAAAATTTTACACACACAGATTCACGCGGACTAAAAAAAATCATATCTTACATATATGAAGTCACGCTGGCTCAAGAACTCATTCTTTTATATTAACGGAGTCACGCAGACTCAAGAATCATATTCTACACAAATGGAGTCACGCAGACTCAAGAATTCAATATTTTACACACACGAATTCCTACGGACTCAAAAATTCATATTTTACAAACACGGATTCACGCGGACTTGAAGAATTTTGAACTTTTGCAAAATCGAAGTCATAAAGACTCAACGAATCAAAGGAGCCAAATAAGGCTCAAGTACTTGATTAATTAATAAAGATGATGATGATGATAATGATGATGCTAATGACTTGTGCTGGACTGACGAGGAGCTTTGACACTGAAATGAGCTCATTTGGATGAGCTTGTCATGAGTGTGGATTTGCCACGGAAGTGGGCTTATGAGGTATGTTTGTCACAAAGTGGGCTTATGTGCATGAACTTGCCATGAGCGTTGGCTTGGCTAAAAGAGTGCCACCGGGGTGGGCTTTCATGGATGAAACTGCCACATAAATGGGCTTATAACGAGAGTTGCCCTGAAAGTAGGCTCTCGATGAAAGAGTGCCATGTGAATGGGCTTATGATGGGGTCGCCACAAAAGTGGGCTTATAATGGTGGTCACCATGAAAGTGGGCTTTTGATGAGAGAATGCCATATGAATGGGCTTATGATGAGGTCGCCACAAAAGTGGGCTTATAATGGTGGTCACCACAAAAGTGGGTTTTGGATGAGAGGGTGCCGTATGAATGGGCTTTCGAAGATAATTGCCACGAAAGTGGGCTTTGGAGAAAATGCTTTCCTGCGTCTGCGGACCCTTGAAATAAGTAAAATGATGATTTTTATTTTATTATTATTATTATTATTATTTTTTTTTTTTTTTTTTTTTTTTAAAAAAAAAAAGAAGGAAGCCACCTATGCCCCTAGTCTTGGACCCTTCATATTTCTGGTTTAGCATTGAGTTATGATAGTGTTTAAAAATCCTGCTTGCATTGCTCTTGGGATACTCATGGAGACTCTTCAAATCTTTATTCATCATCTTAAACCCACACAATTGAGACAATTATTGACTCATCAAGGGGGGACAATCTTGACGAAGTGATTACACAAGCGACTGACTCAAACTCTGTATTATTATGAATCAATGTGCTTTCATCGTGAACAATGTATCATCTTACCTTTCATTTATTCATCATCTTACAATGTTAGTATTTTTCGGACAAATCTAAACTTTGAAGGTTCTCTTTTTGAGTTAGCTGATTCTTTGCCTATCCAGAGTGTGCTTCAGATTAGTGCTTTAGCTTAGAGAATAAAAGACAATCTATTTCAATCCATTCAAAACAAACTCGATTACTCAAGAACTTTTCTCTGACATAGAGGGATTTTGGCAAACGAAGTTTGCCCCTAGTTTGAGTAGGACTCGGAGGCATTGCTTTTGGGATTAAATGAGGTGTTCAGCAAACGAAATTTGCCCCTGGTTTGGCGATATAGATGTGGTTTCGGGCAAACTTACGCAAGTTTGCCCCTAGTCTGAAGAAAGGAAACCAAAGGCACAAAGGGTGATGCTCATGGTTTAGGGATGGTTATGGACCGAGAACCTTGGAAGGTTCGCCTACTTATCCCTAAACGGGAATCAGGTCCAAAGTAGTTCGGCTAAGGCCTGAAAGAAAGATGCCATGAGATGGCGAGGGTGATGACCGAACCGAGTAGGCTGCCTACGTATCCCCGAGTGGGAATCAGGTCAAAAACGTAGTTCATCAACTCTGGAGGTATTGAAAGAATAAGGCTTCAAGAATTTGTGGGCTTTTCAAGCCATGTTTCCATATGGGTCCAATGGATGCTCTTTCTTGGGCAGATTTTCTAAAACAGATTCCTTGTGGTAGCTTTTGAACAGGATGATGAGAACATGAACTACTTCTCCCTTTTATGCATTTTTTTTTTTTTTTTGGCGGTTGATTCTTCTCACCTTTTCACTAGCCAGTTAATCTTTACAACTCTCATAATACATCATGTTTTAATCATTCCCTATCATACTCACAAAGCAATTTCAGCCCTCCAGATCACTCTTTATTTTCCTCAAAGATATCTTTACATTGTTTTAGACTCACTTATTGAGCCTCTTACAAAATTTTGAGACTAATTGATACTTTCAAATCTCTCTTTTCATTTCCAATCTCTTTTCTTTGTTGAGAACAACACAAAGCCTATACTTTGAAGTGCTCAAGAATTCTCAATCTTATTTATTCTTTTTTTTTTTTTCCTTTCTTTTCTCTACCTCACTATCTCATATTCTCTTCATGATTTTGACTGGCTAGGATTCGGATTTTGAAATCAACACGCATCTTATTTTTGCTCTAACTTTTGCCTAGGCGCCCTTTCGGGTTTTCATCCTAGCGAGCTCTTTTTTCTTCTTCTCTTTTTTATTTTGTGCTCTAACTTTTGCCCAGGCGCCCTTTCAGGTTTTCATCCTAGCGAGCTCTTTTTTTCTTCTTTTTCTTTTTCTTTTCCCTCCTTCCCCTTTTTTTTTTTGGGAAGACAAAGTTCATTTAAAATGTCTGGCTACCATCAAGGACCAAATTTATGGCTTTGGACTGGTTGGGCTCATCTTTTAGGCTTGGTATTTGAGAAAAGGGATGGTGAGCAAGCTTCAAGAAATTCCTAAGTTCGTCTTTTCAAGATTTGAGCAAGAGCATCTTTAAATTCTTAAAGTAAAGCTAATCAATTCTCTGCTCCTCTTTGGATTTGGCACAGATTTTCTTTGATCACTTGGGGATCCTTTTCAATGCAAAGATTTATTAACAAAGTATTTTCCATGATCATTTGAAAAATGTTTTTTTTTCTTGTCTTAATGATCCATACATTATCCATACATTCACGACTCGGCACACTTAAACCAAGCAAAAAGAGACTTTATTCAACTAGGATAGAAGGAGGGTTACATTACTCGACTCGATAATAAAAAAAAACTCGATGACCGACTGACTCAAAGACTCGACTGGACTTGACACTTGACTCCTACTGGACATGACTCGATTACAGACTGGACTCGACTTGGTCTCAACTGGAGTGTCACAGACGACTTTCAAATTATTGGGTCCCCAGGAGCATCCATATTTGCTTCAACAACAGTACTTCCAAACACTATCACTTCACTATCATCATTTGAACCTTGGGTTCATCACTCCCCAACAGCATGTGTGCAAAAACATATTCTCTTCTAAATCAAGAAAAATGAACCCAAGAAGATTAGAAGTGTCCTCACTAAGGGATCTAGTTGTTCCACTCTTTCTACAAATTCATGACATAAAAAAAAAAAAAAAAAAAAAAAGAAAGGACCGCAGGCAGAATCGATTTTCAGAAGGCAAGGAATTTTGAAGAACTATTTTGATCTTGATTGGAGAGAAGATGTTGTCAATTTGTATGCTACACATGCATGCAATGACAAAATGTTCATGCTTTGATGATTCGATGTGGCTAAATGCATGCACCGCACACATGGCACACGGATGAAATGCAAGTGTGTGTGTGCCTATTCTATATGCCAAAGAAAAGAAAATCCTAATTCTAACACAGAAGCACATAAGCACATAAAACCCTTATTCATGTCAAGTGCGCTAATTTCTCCTTTTACTTGTGATCCTCATTACCCCTTCAATGATTGGGTATACATGTACTCTTTTTTTTTTTAAATTTATTTGGAAAGCATTTCTTGGATGATAAAATCTTTTGAAAACAATTCTCGAGAGTTCTTTTGAAAATGAGGATGTTAAACATTCCTCAACAAAATGATTGGATTGAATTTTTTTCTTTGAAATTCATTTGAAGAGCATTCTTTTTCAAAAACAATTCCCAAGATTTTTTTGATTTTTCCTTAAAAAATGATCATGTGAAAATGTACCTTAACAAAGGTAATTAATTTGGAGTTTTAATCAAAAGAAGTGAACTCCAAAGATTTTTTTATTATTATTTTTTTTCGAAAGGGTGATCGAAGACCTTGGGGAAAAGATAGTAAAATCTGTTTTCTTTCAAAGATGGACTTAAAACTCTTTGGGCAGGAGGATCACATGATCGGATTATCATCGTACTTTCCATGAATTTGGATACATACAAGGTCAATGATGCTTAGCTAAACATGATATAAGAGATGTAATCTTGTAATCAAGGTTCAACATGTTCCCCTGATGTCGCGGTATACGAGGGGAATTGCTCAAAAGTGATTAAGAGTTTACACATCTTTTATCAAGCAAGCATCGTCATCATCTCAAGGAATCCCTTTCGGGCACACAAAACTCCCTAGCACATAATCCTAATCAAGAATTGAATTCCTAATTTTGAAAGGTTCTATGGAAACTACTATGCAAAGGCCGGGTTTTGGTCAAATAAGGGACCCTTGACACACAACCGATAGGATGCTTCATATACCAAAACATGGTACGAGATCAAGGGTGATCACACGGCCCCATGATGGCTTGACCGACCGGGTTGCCCCGAGCCTCCAAGGTCATAGTTCCGTGCAATCGACTGGCGAAACATGCAAGTGCAATGCAACGGGCATACAAAAATTAATTAACTCGATTAAAAGGATGCTTTCAAGTCTAATCCTCGAGTGAACCCAAAATCAGAAATTCTGGTCTGCGAAACCAGAGATTCTGGGTTCGATCCCCAGCAGAGTCGCCAGATTGTGGATATCGCAGGTTATTCTTTCTTACCCACTTTTAAAACAAATATTTTCAATTTTCAAAGAGTCGCCACTTAATTTTTAAAAGGAAAAATTAAGAAACCATTTTAAAAGCAAACTGATCTTTTGCGAAACCAAAGATAAACTGGGTCCGGGGATTATGGAATGAAAGGGGAAGGAGCCCGGTGGACTAAAACACCCCCTTTCATCCTATCTCACGATAGGCCTCTACTCAACATCCTTTTTAATCAAGTTATTAATCTAAGCATGCCCTCAATTAATACATATATAGGTATACATAACACAAGCATGTTGAAAGGGTGCAAAATTGCTAACGGTAAAATATCATTCATAAGTCACATAATTCAACTAGCAAACATCATGATATGCAATAGAGAACTAGAAAACATACCCGGGATCCGGCCGCGAATATCAAACGTGCAATGCATGCAAAAATAAACCTAAGAAAGGTCTCTAACACATATATGCACATAAGGCAAAACCTAAGCTAAGGTGTCGCACATGGGGTCGAAAAATCAATTAAAATCAATAAAATGGATTAAACTAGAGAAGGGTTGAGAAATTGTGCCTCAAAGCGCTACAAAACAAAGGTTAGTACACATGCCTTAGACAAGATATAATATCAAAAGGTAATTAATCATAGGTCATGTTCAATTAAATTCAACTAAGTCCAACTTCATCCAAGAACTAGTTCTAACTATAAGCATCAATGTACATGAATGAATGAATGATTATGAACAAGGATGAGACATGAATTTATTCACTAATTTGGATCCCTAAGCCTCTGGGTTTAATCTAAATTATCATTATTCAAAACATGGTTTGAGTCCCAAGACATTAAGAGACCATTTGAGTTGAAATAAATAAGATTAGACAAAAACAGTAGCAGTTTTTTTGTGATTTACAGAGAGCAGACCCGACGTTCAAAAATGGAAATAAAATACTTTCAACGGTTGGATCTTACTGATTTTTGGATATGTTATGCCTCTGTGAGTCTAGTTTCTAACCCAAAAAGAAAATTGAGGTTTCAATGGTTAGATCTCCGGGAATACTGAAAATACTAGACCTCACTCAGGATTCTACAACTCTCTGTCCAGAGATCTTGTATGATTTTCTAAAAATAGTAAAAAAAAATGAGAAACACTTAGATCTTTTTAGGGTACCTTCCTAACACATTAAGGTACTTATAAAAAATTATTTGAGACCCCAAAAACTTAATTAAGGTTCTGATTTATTAATTTCAAAACGGACTTATTATTCTGAAAGTATTCTAGAACTCTGGACAAATTATGATTAGCTCACAAAAACCATGATCAAACCCTTCTAATCACAAGATCTTGCTAAAACAAAAATCACAGTGGTAAAACAATGTGTTATGAACATTTTCCCTTTGGTTTCATTCGATTCCAACTGTCGGATTTCAAATTAAAAATCCTTGATCAAAAACAGTTTATGAACCCACTGTTTCATTTTGCTAGTTCAAGTTTATTGATTGGCTTCAACTATTAGAACATGAAGTTGGGGCTCAAACCAAACTACTTCTTCTACCATTTGATGGTCATTGAAGACTATGAGGCATATTACACTTATGGATCTTGATGAAATATTGAAATGAACTTCACAAAATCCTCAAATAAAGAACTCAAACCTATGGACCCAAGTTTGAATTCAACTTATCACTCCTACCATTTGATGGTCATTGGAGTTAGAGACATACATGCTCATAGGTTCTAGATGAAGTATGAAAGACTTCTTAAAACCTAAGAGAAGGATTAGTTCAAGTCATGGGAGTAAACTTGAATTAACACATTTTCTCCTACCATTTGATGGTCATTAGAGACTATGAGGCATACTACACTTATGGATCTTGATGAAGTATTGAAATGAACTTCACAAAATCCTCAAATAAGAACTCAAACCTATGGACTCAAGTTTGAATTCAACTTATCACTCCTACCATTTGATGGTCATTGGAGTCTAAATGAAGTTAAAATCTACTCAAACCTTATTGGAATATAATAAAGATTCCATAAGATTTCTTAATGAAGAGATTCAAGTCATGGATTAGGACTTGCATCTCACTAATAGATTCATTCTAATCTACATATAGATCATGAGATCTTAGAAATTGAAGAAACAAATTCAAAGAGGTCCAATGAGATATGGAAGACCTCATGCACCTTTTGAATGAAATAGGAATAAGGAAAATCAAGGATTACTTAGAAGACCAAAGATACAAACTCTTTAAAGTCAAATTTATCTTAAACCCAAAGCTAATTACATCCAAATTGATGAAATGTCATGAGATTCAATCACAAGTTCTTGGTGGTGTGTGATGAAATGGGATAAGAAGAGAGGTTTTGAAAATGTGAAAATGTTCCTAGAACTATGAACT
Organism: Hydrangea macrophylla; assembly: GCA_033977485.1. NCBI lineage: Eukaryota > Viridiplantae > Streptophyta > Magnoliopsida > Cornales > Hydrangeaceae > Hydrangea > Hydrangea macrophylla. The sequence goes on along the minus strand of CM066995.1, from coordinate 5,862,233 downwards.
TGTGATTGAATAGTCTTAATTCTATCAAGGATTAAGAGGTGTCACGCCCCGATGTAGCATAAACAAGGAAAGCGTTTAATTTCCTTTATGGACCCGTAGGTCGCAACAGTTTGAAGGATCGATTCCGTCCCAAACGTCAAACAACAAAACATAATAATCAGAGTAAAGCAATCAAGGCTTACAAAAATTTTCTATCTTATTACATCTTATAAACCGGGGTCAACTAAGGCACAGACCGCCTTGAAAATAAAATAATATCTTAGAGTCTGTTACAGTCATCCTTAAAACAAAACAGTTCGTAACTTAAAACAGATAAACTTAAAACATAATAAATAGTTTCTCGTCCCAACAGCAGCCATTCTTAATTAGCATAATCGTATGATTCCTCCTGATTGTAACCTAAAAAGCCTGAACACGAATGTCCAGGACGCATCAACGTCGTCAGCTTCAAGAAGCTGGTGAGTATTAAAAACATAACTTTGAATGTAAAACATACCAACTTACCTTTTTCCAATTCCCATTTAAATCCACAAGTTTATTATTGAAGTAAGGAGCTCATTTAGAAAACATTCACAACATTATTTAAAGAGGGTAATTTAAACAGATGGGACCGTGTATGAGAACAATGCACCACACTCATCTTGCCGACTCTTTTCTCTCGACAGCCACAACAACCCACTATCCTACTCCTGGTATCTTTGAAACACTCAGATAGCCACACTTTAGCAACGGGGCGCCAGGGAGTGTCCAGTTTGCCTCACACTTTGGTCCGGGGTACCAGGGAGTGTCCAATGCCTCACACTTTGAATACCCTAACCGCCATGCAAATACCGAGGCGACCCCTCACACAGTATCCAGACTCGAGTTATCAGGGAGTGTACGTAGGCCACACTTTAGCACTACCATGGGTGCCAGGGAGTGTCCGAGTTCGGCTTCACACACTTTAACGCTTCCATGAGCGTCAGGGAGTGTCCATATTTGCCACCGTCGCATTTCAAAGATACCCTCTCCACAAACTCAACCACAACCACAACCACAACCACGACTACAACCACAAACTCAACCACAACCACAATCACGACCATAAACACAAACTCATACTCTTTCCCCACTACCTTTACTCTTTTCCACACAGACTGACACCCCTATGCATGTACCACTGACCCACATGAATGGTATGCACTTAAACAAAAATGCTGAATTAAAGGAACAACACGCGTACGGGGATTAATGAGTCATACTACAATGTTTTAATCATTCAAACCTACCCAAATAGAGTTCTGATTAACCAAGTTTCCCAAACAGAACCTCAACAGTATATAAATTTCATCCAAACAGTCCCTTAACAGAAAAACAGACAAAAACAGAAACTGCAATACCTCGCGCGCGAGGGCCGCTCGCGCGAAGGGTCGCTCGCGCGGGCCGCTCGCGCGATAAGCCCATTTTCCTTTTATTAATAAACTTTTCTGTCTGCCTGAGGAAAGCAAGGTCGCGCGCGCGGATCGCTCGTGCGAAGGGGTTATCGCGCGACCCTCGCTCGCGCGATCAGCCAAATTTTCAATTATATATATATAAACTCTTACGTCTGCCTGGGGAAGCCTACCTCGCGCGCGCGGGCCGCTCGCGCGAAGGGTCGCTCGCGCGGGCCGCTCGCGCGAAGGGTCGCTCGCGCGGGCCGCTCGCGCGATATTCGCGCGCGCGATCGTGGCGCGAGATGAAGCTGAGGCTTCATCTTCTCCGCAGAAACTGCTCTGGTTCAGTAAAACAGGGGTCTTTTTGACCCATTTTCAATTCTGTAAGTATGTATGTCATGTTATATAGGGATCTCTTCCTTTTTAAACAAGGATTAAGAATCTATGCTTAATTTAACATGATTCTAACTATAACTCTCCAATTTTATGATAAACTAAAACATGTCAAAATTTCATTTTTAATATACTTTCTTATATGAACGAATTAAGCTCTAAAACTTCAAACATAGTCAATACATACTATAATCTTCCATATTCATCTCTAAAAACGAATTTTGATTGGGTTTAGAAATTCATGATTTTTATGCTATGAACTTCATACGTAAAAATCATCAATGGGGATTTACAACATTAAACAATTACACAGCAATCAATATGAAATTACATTCTTAGTGAGTTTAGAATACTCACTGATTGATAAGAAAGTGTGTGTGTTGAGAAAGATTCAAGAAATACAAGAGGCCCAAACAAGCTTGGCTATGGAGTTGTGTAGTTTCTTTCTCCAGAAAATCTCCAGAATATAACTCTCAAGCTCTCTCTTTTCTCTCTGTGTAAATGAAGTGCAGTGATGAGAATGTGTGTGTGTAATGAATATATATAGAGAGAGCCAATTGGAGAACTTGGGCTCCAAGAATTTTTAAGCTCACTTAGCACTTCTCTAATTAAGTTAACAAAACCTTAAACTCTCTAAATTATCAGCATATACACATACGTATATACATATATACACCATCAGATTTTGAAGAGGCAAGTGTAGATCAATAGGGGTCAATCTTGAGGTGTTTGGCAATATAGCTTATGGACACAACATTTGCACATATAAGCTAAACATTCCCAAACAATGCCTTATCAAATGATTACTTGCCATAATTGGAAATAAAGTAAATGTCTAAATCGGTCACTTCCAAAATCTGTGGAAGTTAAACACAACACGGACAGTTTTAGACATAAACTGGTATTTTCGGGGCGCGGTGGTCACCACAAAAATACAGGAAATTCGTTTTAACGTAGGAAGTGATTTTCTGGTTTCATAAAAATACTGATTGAGTCAATAGAAGTTACTTTCACCGTTTTGAAATACAGATTTTGAAATCCACACAGGTATTATTAATTTGTAAAAAAAATTACAATTTGACCCCAACAAGAATTTTAATATGAAATAACACAGGGGATAATAATTAGAACATGGGGAATGTATTTAAATGAAGCAGTCCATAATAATTGAAGTTAAATATGACAATGTAAATACCAATTAAATATAAAAATGAATTTTAAATTAAATGGAAATGCAGGTTATTACAAGAGGTTACCTCTAGGACCTCAAGTATTTCTTCAACTTCTTGTGAAAACCTTCCAAGATTTCCCAAAATTCTTCAAATTCTTCAAGTTCTTCAAGAAATTCTTCTTCTCTCTCTCTCAAAATATGTATGATTCTTGTATATATCTATCTCTTGATTTTCAAGTTCAAATCCTCCAAAATGGAAGAGAAGGTTTGTTTATATAGGCCATTATTCCAGGGATAGATGGGTAAATTCGGGTGGAAACCCATGTGCAAGGTTTTCTTCTAGAACATGTGAGAAGATGCAGTCTGTTACAGCCAGCGGCACTCGCTGGGTGCCGGCGGCACTCACTGAGTGCCGGGCGGCACTCGCTGAGTGCCGGGCGGCAAACAGTGAGTGCCGGCGCGGCACTCCGGGAGTGCCGCCGCGTTTTCTGCGTGCCGGGGATAACTGAATTTTGTCCCTCTTTTTGATTTTTCAAAAGTATGTTGGTGTTAACAAAATTTTTTATTTTATGTATGTATATATTTGCATTAAGATCCCCCATGTGCATGGTATCAACCATGTGCATGGTATATTTTTGAATATACTATTTCTTTTTTTGTATTTTCTCTTTTTCAAAAATCTTTTTATTTATTTTGTTCTTCCTTTTTTCAAGAAAAAACTCCCTCTTCCTTTAAAATAAAATGGATTTCCAGACTGGGTTTCTCACACGTTCTTCATCGTTCGGGTTTCCCTTCCGAATGCCTGAATCCTCTCCCTTTATCATTTTCATCATTTTCTAATTTTTTCTTGAAGATTTTTGAATTTCTTGGGAAAATCTTCGAATGTCACGGATATCATCATCATCGGTCTTTGAGAGGTAACCAATCCCTGGATTTGACGTTTGGTCAAAATTGGGGTGTCTACACACGTTTAAATTCGTAGCTGGAACCCGGGTAAGTTTCCTAGTTCCCTATTTGCATATCATATTGCTTGCTATTTGAATTATGTGGCTTATGAATGATATTTTACCATTGGCAATTTTGCACCCTTTTAGCATGCTTGTGTAATGTATTATTTATATATATATATATATATATTAGTTGAGGGCATGCTTAGATTAATAATTTGATTAAAAAGGATGATGAGTAGAGGCCTATCACGAGATAGGATGAAAGGGGGTGTTTTAGTCCGCCGGGCTCCTTCCCCTTTCATTCCATAATCCCCGGACCCAGATTATCTTTGGTTTCGCAAAAGATCAGTTTGCTTTCAAAATGGTTTCTTAATTTTCCTTTTAAAAAATTAAGTGGCGACTCTTTGATTTTGAATTTGAATTTAAAAAAATGTTTGAAAAACAAAAGTGGGCCCAAATGCCGGCATCCACATCGTGGTGGTTCTTCATTTTCTTCCTCGTCTTCTTCATTGACGACCCGGCTGGAAAAGGTAGAACGTCTGACCCACTCCGACACGAACCTAGTAGGAGATGGGTGTGATGATGATTCCCCCAAATGCATCTCTAGTTCTGCTATGCACCTCTGCTTGGTTATTATTTCATTATGATAAAAAGAAAGGAAATCGTTAATAAAAAAAAAGGGAAAGTGAGGGTGAGAAAGCATATGTCACGCCCCGGAGCAGCATAAATAGAGAAAAATAAATTTCCTTTATGGGTCCATAAGGAATGACAGGTGAAAGTCACTAATAATCCACACCACGCAGTACTAGTCCAAAAAGACAACAGTAAACAACTGAGAATAACACACAGTGCTAACTATTACAAAATATCAGAGTATGGTCCACAGGATCACAACAGGTCTGAAGACAACAAATGACCAAGTACCCGCTTACAAAAGGTTTAACAGAACAACCGAAAAGAAATCTAATTATAACATCTTCAGTCTTCAACTGGCATAAGGATAATTCTCCCTGGCGTAACCGTCATCGGTGGGGCCTTCCTCTGGATAACACTCATCAGTGTATTGGTCATTACCTGCAAAATAAGGGGCAGGATGTTCTGGACGGGGAAAGTCCAGGCAATAAAAGGCCGTCAGCTTACTGAGAGCTGAGTGAGCATAAACTAACGAGGTACCAATTATCTGAAGTAAACACGAGCTTATGAAAATACGAGTTAACATCTTATTATAAAGATAACATTATCTTGTTCCTCTATTCCTTCTTGTAAACCGACCCTTATCGTCTTGTTACTCAAATACCGAACTCAACAGATTCTGATTTCCATGAATAGACTCAATCGTTTAACTCTAGGGATACACCCTTATTCTGTCCATCGCTTTTAAGAGCAATGGTCCTGCTCACCGCATGTCATGGACTCCACGTCAGTCTGTCCCCAGCTTTTAAGAACAATGGTCCTGTTCACCGCATTTCAGGGATATAACGTTTCGAACAAGGCATATCAATCTATTGCCACGACTTAACGTCATCTACTAATGATCCCAGCTCACCGCTTTTAAGAACCATGGTCCGGTTCACCGCTTTTAAGAGCATATCACAAATCATCCAGTCTATCTTAAGACTTCTTGGTCCAGCTCACCGCTTTTAAGAACCATGGTCCGGTTCACCGCTTTTAAGAGCATATCATGACCAATCGTCCATCCACGTACCATTCCCGGAACTTACCAAACCTACTTACGTTCCATTCTACATCGACACATGACAAACTCCCAATGTGGCCTGACTACTCGGATTAAAAGAAAAACGGATATCAAACTCATATCAGAATCAACACGTCACCCATGTCTTCATATTCTTTTTATTCATTATCCATTAATCTTTGGTGTCACATTACTCCCGTCTACCCCATAGTCGCATCATGAAATTCTGAATCAGGAATCGAACAACTAAACCTCTTATATAATAAATAGGCAAAGGAAACCATGTTCTGATCATGTCAATCGATTGGAACTAAGTTCAATCGATTGGTATCAAAATCATGTCAATCGATTGAGATCATGTTAATCAATTGGTACCTGAAAAGTGTCAATAGATTGAAATTCTATTCAATCGATTGGGATACAACTGATGTCAATCGATTGAGATTATGTCAATCGATTGGTATCTAAAAAGTGTCAATCGATTGAAATTCTATTCAATCGATTGGGATACAACTGATGTCAATCGATTGAGATTATGTCAATCGATTGGTATCTGAAAAGTGTCAATCAATTGAAATTCTATTCAATCGATTGGGATACAACTGATGTCAATCGATTGAGATTATGTCAATCGATTGGTATCTGAAAAGTGTCAATCGATTGAAATTCTACTCAATTGATTGGGATACAACTGATGTCAATCGATTGAGATTATGTCAATCGATTGGTACTACGTCTTCTCCAGCAGATTGTAAAAACAGCATATAACAGCGTAAACTACAAGCATGTAACCCATCTAAACATCATAATAACTAGCATAAACATCACATAAAGGGACCAAGTGAGTTAGAAACTCACCTAGGGTGCGTTTTGGTGTGTTCCAACTTTAAAATCTTCAAGCTCTCTCTCTTTCTCCTCTTCTCTGTCTCTGTCTTCCCTCTCTGTCTCCTCCTTTCTTTTCTTTCTTCTTCCTTCTGCTTCTCCTTTCTTTTCTTTCTGCTTCCAAGGCAGTGTGTGTGTGTGTGTAGAGTGTGTATATATGTGTAGATATAGATATATGTATGTATATATCTCAAGAGTAAGTCTCTCCCTCTCTCAATGGTCTGAAAAACAGCCCCAAGGCCATGAATGAACAAGTATATATAGGGATATGGGATTGCCACGCGTTTAAAGCTGAAGGAAAGAAGAAACCATTTCTCAGGTTATGTCAATCGATTGAGACACCAGTCAATCGATTGGTAACAGATATTTGTAGTCAATCGATTGGAAACAATGTTAATCGATTGGGATAAATGGCAATCGATTGGGATAATGACATGTCATCACTTTTAGTCGGTAGAATGTCAATTGATTGGGAACATGTCAATCGATTGGTATCAGAAAAGTGTCAATCGATTGAGAAACTTATCAATCGATTGGTATCAAAATTTACCAAAAGGAAAAGGAAGTTTATACGAGTATAGAAATGAAATACCAGGCCTTATTAATATACCAAAATACAGGGTATTACAGCATACATGCATTGCATTAATTGGCATGAGCTTAAAAGAATAAGTCACACTACTTTGTAAAAATTCTTTACTCAACATATTCATTTCTTTGATGTCAAACTTGGGAGAACAAGATGTTAGGGATCGCTTAGCAGACTGAAGCTGTTAAGAGAAGGAAAGAAATTAGAAAGTGGTAGTGAAACAATTACTCTATCGGCAAATCCATGACCTCAAGCTAGTGGCTAGGCTCCTATGTTCCTCCATATAGAACGTTGGGAAAAAAACCATGTTAGAAGAGATGCAATGGAAATCCGAGGGAATCACCTTTGGGACACAATAGGGAATTTTGCGATCATCCTCGTCCAGGGTAAAAACCATCTAGTCAATAGGAGGAAGGTTAGAAGCAGAACATCTCGAAGGTGCTCCCTCATAGGAAGATCCGGTCCCTTGGACTCTAGTACTAGAACTTCCTGCTCTGCCAATAGAAGGCCCTGCCTGCAACCATAGAAAGTTTAGCAATCCAAGCGAGGAGGTAAGAGGAAGTAAAGTTTAAAGGAGATACATACCTCAGCATGACCAATCATAGAACAATTGGACATGAGATGAGATACTCGGAAATCCTTATAGCCCCTTCTTTCAACCACTAGTTGAGTACCATCCATTCCTATGAGTGCCTCCTCAAGGTGGTCGCCCTAGAATTTATGAGTGTTTAGCATGTTAGGTGGAGGAACATCAGGTACAACAAAGTGATCTAGAAGGCATGCTTTCCTTAGAACCCACTCAGCTAAATACCAAGAAGTAGCATAAGGACTCATGAATACAGTCACGGTCAGATACAATAGAGACTGGTACACCATGCAGTCGCACAACTTGTTGTATATATATACGACTCAAACACTCGACCAAGTATGACATACTATAAGCTATGAAATGCTTCGATTTGGTAAGTCAGTCCACAACTACCCAAATGGCATCATGGTTTTGTTGTGACCTCGACAAACTTACCGCGAAGTCTATAGTTATATGTTCCCATTTCCATCCGGGAACTGGTAATGGGTGTAGAAGTCTTGGAGGCTTTTGATGTTCCACTTTTACTTGCTTACATATCAGACATTGAGATATGTGCTCAGCAACTTCTCATTTCATTCCTTCCTACTAGAAGTTCCTCTTCAAATTCTTGTACATCTCTATGCCTACTGGGTGGATAGTCATTCGTGACTTGTGTGCTTCATCCAATACGTCCTTCCTAAGATTATCTTCATCCGGCACACAGAGTCTACCTCTACATATGAGTGCTCCATCTGAACCAATACTCTAATTCTTTAGTTCTTTCACTGCATTACTTGTGAAGCATTGCTGAAGTCCTCCATTCTTCTTCTGCGCATCAAGGATATGGCTGATGAGAGTTGGTTGTACCATGAGACATCCAAAGTGTCGTCCTTCACTTTGATCTGGGGCTTGAATACAGCATTCAGCCAAAGTTTCTAACACTCGCCACTCTTTAACCATGGGAGAAGCTACAACTATCCTTCGGGGTTTATAACTCAAAGCATCGGCCACTACATTCGCTTTCCTAGGGTGATATTGCAACATGAAATCATAGTCCTTCGGTAATTCCATCCAACGACATTGCCTCATGTTCAACTCCCATTGAGAGAACAAGTATCTTAAACTCTTGTGATCCGAAAATAGATTAAACTTCTCACCGAATAGGTAGTGCCTCCAACTCTTGTGAAAGTAGTTATAACTACTATGTTTAGATTGCAATCTACTTTCTGCAATTATTTTGGATTGACGATTAATCAATAGATGTCTGTATAGGTATCCAACTCTATTGCATCGATGGCAAGGAGACCACCTGCCCGAAACCGTCCTGCACAAATTGAGGATGCACCCCCCAACACCCTAGGCTGCTAATCTAATCGGATTATTCGAGGCATTTGTGTGTAAAATGGAACGGATCAACAATCCTAATGTGAACAATGGTAATAACCATGGACCACCTCCGAGGCCAGTTGAGGATTGAATAGTGGAGCGTTTCTGTAATTTTCGTCCAGAGAAGTTTGACTGAAATACTGAGCCATAGCAAGCGGAACAATGGCTCTAAGAGATGGAAACAATCTTTGACACCCTGGGATATAATGAGATTGAGAAGTGTTGACTGGTGACATTCTAATTGACTTATACAACTGTTGATTGGTGGGAATCGGAGAAGGAGACTGTAGGAGATGATGTAACCGGAAGAATGTCCTGGATCACATTTAAAGGGCTATTTTTGGAATACTACTTTCCTCAGATGAAGAGGAACAGGAAGGAGATAGAATTTATTGAGTTAAGACAAGGGAGTCAGACTGCAAGGGAATATACAGTGCAGTTTGAACGATTGTCCCAATTTGTCCTCCATATGATCGATACCCCAGAGAAGAAGAACCGGTAGTATCACCAAGGTCTTTCACTGCCACATTAATGGATGACTCTGAATCATCAAGGCCAGACTTTCAAAGCTAGGGCAATCGGCCCTGGGGATGATGAAACCATACTTTGGATCTACAAGTCTAGATTTAGGGCATTCACGTAGGAATAATGTTGTAATTGGGATAGTAGGTTATCCTTAGTAGGGATAACACTTAATTAGGATTACACATGCATACTACTACACATAGTAGTCATGTTTGGACATACGCACATGTTATCCATGCTTAGAATAGTAGGATATTCTTAGATTATCAGCTATATATTATGTTGTTATTGTCCTAACCATGGTTAATTAGGATAATTGGGAGTATCATGCTATCCTGGATAAGTTCCTTCATTCCCTCTTATTTATTGCTTTCCTAGGATCGCATACAAGCATGCTTAGGTCGATTAAATACATATTTTAATTCCCTAAATGATTACTTTTGCACAGAATTCATATTTTTCTAGAGATTTTGAGTGTGACTTTTATGTTTAAATTCCTTTTATTTCCTTTCGCATGCATAGGGGGAGCATAGTAATAGGTTTAGTCCCCGAAATATTGCTTTAGCATATGCATTGCATGTAATTGCTTAGTTTCTTGCACGATTTTCTTTTATTAGCTATTTAGGATTAGGATTGCATTAGAAATAAATAAAATGGTCCACATAATGTCTAGTTAAACACCTTAAAAGCTAAGTAGGGGGCCCATCTCACGATGGGGAGAGAGGGGGTGTTTTTGTATGATCTAGCTCCTTCCTCTCTCGTACCTTAACCCCCGAACCGAGTTCTTTGGTGATGACGAGACAGTGCTCTCTATCCATTGGACTTAATGGATTTAGTTTTCTTGGTTTCCTTTATCAAACCAAGTGGCGACTCTGTTGGTGATGATCTCTCCAGATTTAGCCTTGTGGGATACAAACATGGATTACTCACTCGTGTAGCCTCGGATATGGGTCATAGGCATCGATTGTTGGCTCGGGTAGGATAAAAAGCCCCATGGAATCCAAAATACGAGTAATCCAAATCAATCGGGTTGAATAAAGGCTAATGAAGGGTGGTGAATCTCATTTGTGGTTGTTGGCAAGAGATTTGAAATAGGATCAATCAAGCGGACTTAATCCTTCTAGGCCCTAAGCTTGGTTCGGGTACCCACAGCATCATTCACTGAATTCATAACAGCACTAAAGCTCTGGTAAGACTCTATAAAGTAAAGGCAAACTGCATGTAAATTATGCGATTAAGTTGATCTTTAAAACATTTAGGTGTGGTAAGACACTGCAGAGTGAAGACAGACAATGAAAATTATGCAATTTTGATCTTTGATACTTTCAACTTCAAACACACATGGACAATCTGAATGAGACTATTGCATTAGTGCAATCACAAATCAATGCGCATTAAATTGATAAACACACTAAGGCTTTGTTTTTTTTCATTGGTTTAATAAGGGAAAGGAAAACAAAATACCTAGAAAACCACGATTAACAAGAAAAAAACATTTAGTATGAAGGAAAGGAATTTTTTGTGAAAAAAAAGGTTTCAAATTTCAAATTTTGTGACTCAGTTCCCTCCCTATTTTCTCGAGTTCTTATTACTTTTTTCTTTGACAACTCATGTATTTCTAAAAAGTGGGTTTTATAAAGCACAAGGCTTATATCTTGCATTTCTTGGCACCCTTATGGTGTTTAACACTCACTACGATATTGCTATACAAAAATAGGGGATTGTGCCAATAAGATGATTACCTTTTCAATACCTGAAAGTCAGCCTTTTGATTTTTAGTGCAACCCCTCTTGCGATGCTTTTCTTACTAACCGTCTAGCAACTATCGAGAGCTCGAGTTCAGAACTTACTATTGTACAGATTCTTGTAGTCCGAGACTTTGAGGATGTGTTTCGGGATATTTTAGGATTACCACCTAAGTGTGAGATTGACTTCTGCATCAAATTAGTGCCTAGTACTTTGCCATAATCGAAGGCTCCTTATCGGATGGCACCAACGAAGATGCATGAATTGAAGAAGCAAGTACAGGAGTTGGAGGATCTCACGTTTGTTCGACTAAGCACGTTACCTTTGGGAGCGCCAGTGCTATTGGTCAAGAAGAAGGACGGAACTCAACGACTCTATATCAACTATAGGGAGCTCAACAAGGCCATGATTTAGAATAAGTACCCACTCCCTAGAATCGATGATCTGTTTAATCAGCTACAAGTAGCAATGACTTCGTAAAGATTGATCTACGTTCTAGATATCACCAACTATTTATTCGACCCAAGGATATTTCGAAGACTGATTTTAGGACAAGATATGGGCATTATGAATTCTTGGTCATGTCTTTTGGGCTAACCAATTCCCCAGCAGTATTTATAGACCTAATGAACAAAGTATTTAGTCCCTACTTGGACCAGTTCATTATTGTGTTCATTGATGATATCCTAATCTACTCAAAGAACGAGGAGGAATGTGAGGAACATATAAGGATCGCACTAGAGACCCTTTGAAGGATTTGAAGTTTGAATGGGGCAACAAGCATGAACGCGCATTCCAGGAATTGAATCAAAGATGCCAGTGCTTGCGATACCCAAGAGCAATGAGCAGTTCACTATTTATAGCGACGCATAACACCAAGGACTCGAATATATTCTGATGCAAGATGGCAAGATAATCGCATATGGATCATGACAATTGAAACCCCATGAGATGAATTATCCGATGCATGATCTCAAGTTGGCAGCGATTGTCTTTGCAGTCAATATTTGGAGGCACTACCTCTACGGCAAGAAGTTTGATCTATGTTTGGATCACAAGAGTTTGAGATACTTGTTCTCTTAAAGGGAGTTGAACATGAGGCAGCAATGTTGGATGGAATTACTGAAGGACTATAATTTCACATTGCAATATCACCTTGGGAAAGCGAACGTAGTGGCCGATGCTTTGAGTCGAAAACCCCGAAGGATAGTTGTAGCTTCTCTCATGGTCAAAGAGTGGCGAGCGTTAGAAACCTTGGCTGAATGCGGTATTCAAGCCTCAGATCTGAGTGAAGGATGACACTTTGGATGTCTCATGGTGTAACCAACTCTCATCAGCCATGTCCTTGATGTGCAGAAGAAGAATTAAGGACTTCAGAAATGGTTCGCAAGCAACGCAGTGAAAGAATTAGAAAATTATAGTATTGGTTAGGATAGAGCACTCAGATGTAGAGGTAGACTCTATATGCCAAATGAAGATAATCTTAGGAAGGACATATTAGATGAAGCACACAAGTCGCGAATGAGATGTACAAGGATTTGAAGAGGATCTTTTGGTGAGAAGGAATAAAATGAGAAGTTGGTGAGCACGCATCTCAATATCTTACGTGTAAGCAAGTGAAAGCGGAACATCAGAAGCCTTTAAAACTTCTACAACCATTACCAGTTCCTGGATAGAAGTGGGAACATATAACCACGGACTTCATGGTAGGTTTAGGTCACAGCAAAACCATGACGCCAGTTGGATAGTTGTGGACCGACTTGCTAAATCAGCGTACTTCATAGCTTATAGTATGTCGTACCCAATCGAGCGTTTGAGTTGTATGTATATACAACAAGTTGTGCAACTGCATGGTATACCAGTCTTTATTATATCTGACCACGACTCAAGATTTTTAGCAGAATTCTGGAAAAGTCTACAAACAACTTTAGGGACTTCATTAAGCTTGGGCACTACCTTCCACCCGCAGACTGATGGACAGACTGAATGAGTCAACTAGATGATGGAGGACATGCTTCGAGCGTGTGTTATTGATTTCGAGAGCTTATGGGAGACTCATCTATCCTTTGTCGAATTCGCGTACAATAACAGTCACCACTCGAGTATAGGGATGGCACCCTTTGAGGCACTATATGGACGACCATACCGATCACCCTTGTGCTAGGCAGAGGTTAGAGATAATCACTACTTGGACTTGAATTAGTTTGGGAAACTAACGAGAAGATCCAGATCGAGAAAGAAAGGATGTGAATGAGCAAAGTAGACACAAGAGTTATGCGGATAAATGCCACAGAAGTTTGGAATTCAGTGTTGGAGATTATGTGCTACTCAAAGTATCTTTGGTGGGACGAATTGTCAGATTTGAATAGAAGAGGTGAAAGCAAGCATCGCGTTTCATCAGACCCTTTGAAATCCTCGAGCGTGTAGAAAAGGTTTCCTACTGACTCATGTTGCCCCTAAGATGTCAGGAGTGCACAACATCTTTCACGTTAGCATGTTGAAGAAGTGTGCTCACAATTCGAGTCATGAGATCAACTTTAAAGACGTCGAGGTAAATGAAAATATATCGTTCAATGAAGGACCAGTACGAATTCTAGATCGAGAAGTTAAGAAGCTGAGGGACAAGGAAATTCTTATGGTTAAGATTCAATGGGTGTTTCGCAATGAAGGAAAAGCTTCTTGGCAGCTAGAGTATGCGTGAGAAGTATCCAGATTTGTTTAGCAACGCTTAGTTCGGATTTTGGAGACAAAATCTTTGCTTAGAGGGGGATGATGTATAACCCTGTATTTCCAGAATTATAATGGAGTTTCATTTATGTATAACTTAATCTTATAACCTTATCTTGTCTTTGGTGAATTTTAGGTCCTAATCAATTGGCCTTTATACCAATCGATTGCCATCTTTTGAACCCCAATCGATTGCCACCTTGTCCCAATTGATTGCCACCTTGTCCCAATTGATCGCCACCCTACCGACCTAAAGTATAACGTGGACCATCCCAATCGATTACCCTTGTATCCAATCAATTTCCATCAAATATCTGAAGTCAATCGATTTCCATCTGGTCCTAATCAATTGCCATCTGCAGATCTTTGTTTTCAACTTTACTTCGTGTTTTGACGCATGGCATTTATTTCTCCTATCTATATATGTCTTCATTTCGTCCCTTTGAACCTTGTTTGACAGTTTTGGTTAAGAGAGAAAGTATATATATACACACGCACATGTATACATATATATATATAATCCACACACACACACACACACACACACACACACACACACATACACTATTGGAAGCAGAGAAGGAGAAGAGGAAGACAGAGACCAGGAGGAGAAAAAGACAGAGACCAGGAGGAGAAGAAGAGAGAAGAAGATGCAGATGAGGAGAGAGAGAGAGAGAGAGTGAGAGATTACCCCGAGGACCCGAGCACACCCGCGGCCACCCGTACATTGCTGGCATCACCAAACTTAATGGTGAGTGTCTATATTCACTTGGTGGCTTAATATGTTGTTTATATTTATTTTGATAAGAAAGAATGAGCGTAAAATGTGTTGGTGCAATTCAGTTTGTGTTTTTACTATATTTAGGGAAGAAGACGACTTCCCAATCGATTGGATTTTTATCTAATCGATTTCCATTTGATCCTAATCTATTACCAAATTTCCTAATCGACTGCCAACCCAATTATCCCAATCGATTGCCAATTTTTCCAATCGATTGCTAACCCAATTATCCTAATCGATTGCACTCTTAACCTAATCGATTGAACCCTTCTATTTATTGAACAATTTAGTTGTTATAAGATGTTGAGCTATTACATTGATATATGTTATGTGTGAACTGTTAGTGCAATATTGAATAATACACACGGTTGAATAATTAATCCCTAATGCATTGTATAAGTAAAACTGGTTAAATAATAATGAGTGTGATGTTACTCGGATTGAGAAACCGACATACATAGTAGTGGTCTATCGACTGCGGAGGTCGATACTATTTATATCAGTACGCGCGAATACGATCGCGAAGATCATACGATGTTGGGTGTGGGATCGTAATGAGTTAAGATAGTCAAGTGTACGAGATTGGTTGTGTGTTGAGAAAACTGGGAATGCGATCAGACTTCATTGAGTACAGATGTGATGTTGTGGTTTACCTATATCACCTTAGTCCGATAGAGATTAAAGGGATATCACCTTAATCCATGACCGAGACGGGAAGTCCGATAGAGGTTAAGGGATATGTCACTTTAATCCATGATTGAGGCTAAGGGGTATACTGGTGGTATCGACTTAGTCCAGGACCGAAACGAGAGATTCGATAGAGGCTAAGGGATACATATGGTGAGAACGGTAATGTGGCTAGCACCCCAGTCCGATAGAGGCTAACAGAATATCGTCTTAGTCTATGACCAAGACAAGAGAGATCCGACAAAGGCTAAGGGCATGGTCACGTTAGTCCAAGACTGAGACTGAGAGTTATGCTGATGCTATCATCTTAGTCCGACAGAGTCTAAAGGAATATTACCTTAGTCCAAGACCGTGATGGGAGATCCGATAGAGGCTAAGGAATATGTCACTTTAGTCCATGACCAAGACTAAGAGGGATACATCATGAACTTAGTCTGACAGAGGCTAAAGGATATCACTTTAGTCCATGAGAAAGGCTAAGCGATATGCCACTTTAGTCCACTACCGAGACTAAGAGGTATATGCTGTGAAAGAGATATGCATGGGCGTGTTGGCCAAAATGGATCGACGACGTGTTGAGTTTGATAAGTCGGAAGCATTGGGCTACGTACCAGTTTAGTACTGTGAGATGGTAAAACTATGTGCAATATGTGGACCCAAGGGTCCATAATCTGGTTGGGATTGATGGGGACGATGTCAATTATTGTATACTAAGTTGGTGTATACATGGAATGCGAACAACGAGATGATTCTTTAATGACGTTGTTTGATATATACTGCATATCTATATTCTGCGGTGTTATTGGTCGAGTCATATTTGAGTTTGACAGCTAATGGGGTAGGGGTCCCATCGGGTACTATGAGAATGATTCCAACCCCGTAGCCTAATTGGTTGGCCGCTCCATCAAAGTACATTTTCCACAAGTCCTCCTTAGATACTCTGTTAGTATTTGCATTCACTCAACTTTCATAGCTAACGGCGTTTTATGCCGCCGGATATCCTACATCTAGCTTGGTAGGGTTACGAGAACACAGGTGAGGAATACATGGCTAGGGGCTATGCGGATGGAGCCTATGATGACGGAGGCTATGCTGATGCTGACTACTATGCGAGCTGAAGACTCAGAGCTTCGCCATAGATAGTTTACTTTTTTGTTTTATAGACTGATGTAATAGTTAAGTTTGTAATTTAACAGGCGTTGCTATAGTACTTTAATTATGTTTCCGCTGCTACTTAAAATTTGTAATAAGTTAGTAATGCACTCTGGTTTTGTTTATCGAACTTCAAATTTCCAAATGTGTGATTTAAATCATTACTTTGATGGTTAGATTTTTTTCGTGGACAATATAGTGACTTTCAACTATCATGGCCTACGGGTCCAAAAAGAAATTGATTTTCTCTATTTTATTGCTGCATATATACACGTATATATCATAGATCTTCTTTGTGTAGAAAACAAAGAAATAAACAATAATCTCAAGATTTAAGATTTCTTACTTGTGATTTTTACTTGTGATTTCTCTTAATCGAAGAAATGAACTAAATTATTTCTTACCTTTGATTCTCTATATTAAAGAAGAATGGAAGACTGAACTTCTTTTCAATACCTAGGATTTTCTTCTCAAGAGACTAGGGTTTTCTTCTTGAGAGACTCGTGCTGATAACATGTTATTCCCTCCGTCCCATAATAAGTGTCCACTTCCATTTTGCACATTGTTTAAGAAAGTTGTATTATATTAGTTTTTTGGGTTCATTAAATGGCCACTTTCCAATTTTACCCTTAGATGTGATGGGTGTTTGACTTTTTGCTTGTTTTGAGACCACAAATAAATGCTACTTTGTCTTTATTATAAGGGTAGTTTTGGAAAGTAAATAAAAGTTATATGCCAATTTAGGAAGTGGACACTTATTGTGGGACATCTAAAAAAGGAAATGTGGACACTTATTATGGGACGGAGGGAGTATAACAGAGTGAATAAAAGAGAGCAGAAATAAAACCAGAATAAAGTGACTTTTCTTATTGATATGCTCCCTATTTATAGAGTAGGGCAGAGGTATGAAATAAATACTACCTTACAATTAAATCCCTAGTTTAATACAAAATGTGGACGACTACACATAAATACGGAATATTTATAATATATATATATACATATATATATATATATATATGTGTGTGTGTATATATTCGTTCTGAACCTCATCCGTCCAAACCCTAATATTTTGTGACTCACTGACTGACTCCACATTTGGGACTAACTTTGACAATATTAGGCTTAATTACAAAATATACCTTTGGAATTTGGTACTTGTCTTTATTTAGTCCTTGTAATTTCAATTATATCAATTTGATACCTGCATATTTTTAATAGAACCAACGTGGTCCAGATGTACCATTCTGTAATTTTTGTGAGAAAAAATTTGACTAAAGTCACCTATGTATTACACCTGGTCATACTTTTCAGTGGGGGAAATAGAACACCAATCTATCTGTCCGCTTTTCAACGTAACTATGTGTAAAATGTGGGTAATTTTGGTCCTTTTTTTTCCCAACAGAATGGGACATTGGCACCACATTGATTGTATTTTTTTTCGGAAGAGACATTGATTGTATTTGAAAACTTCATGGGCCAAATTGATAGAATTGAAATTACAAGTACTAAAAAATGAGAAAGACAACACTTCAACGGTACTTATTGTAATTAAGCCAATGTTAAAATAGGTTAAAAATGCCTGAAATAGGATCAAGATCAAATCAAGTATCGCTTTTATCTGGTTTTACCAAAAAACAAGTACTTGTTACATTAGTTTGATAACGAATCAATTTGATTTTCTGTCAACTAAGTACTCATATATGTAACCCAAGTAGTTACACTAATTAGAGCGGATTCTTCTTTCAACAACAAAACTGATTCTTGTGTAAACACAAAACAGAGAGCGTCGAGGTAATAAAAATTCGGGGGCAAAATCACAAAAAGAGGAGATCAGTATTGTCTCCTTATGTAATGCAGTATAAATTGCAAATTAGAGCAATATTCACTGCCGTTGTCTTTAATATGTTTTCTCCCTTTCTATTTTTTTTTTTTTTTTCTTTCGACTTCACCCCTTCTTATAACTAATCCTTGGTTAAGCTATAAATTTCAACCGCGCTGCAACCATTGCTTCCACAGTTCCACTCACAAACCATCAAGATGACTACCAAGTAACAAAAAGATTATTTCCCCAAGCAGTACTCTGCCTTTGATTTTGACCACAAAGCCAACAAAGACGTTATGTTATGTTCAGTGCAAATCCATGTGCCTCCATCGTTCAAAATAGATCCAGCAGGAAGTGCACTAATATGCACTGGGTCGGTATTGACTTTAGGCGAGTAGAAGTATGTATTGTTATAATAGGAAGCATAGACACCTGTAAGAATGTAATGTGTCACATGTCATGTACGAGGCACGAACACGACACCATTTTTAGCAACATTCCCTTCCCCCAATCCATCCAATGTTCGGCAGATGAAAGTTGTGGGTCCGGAGGAATTGGATATCCTCCTCTTCCCTCGTACCAACCACAGTGAAACTATGTAAATAGCAGCATATTTATACATTATATTTATTACAATACAAAAGGGCAGTGCTGATTTCACTACAAACATTTATTTGTGGAGCCTCCATCTCCTTCCTCCAGACCCAATCTCTTCATTTCCAGACTTGAAATTGCTTCAGAATCCCTCAAGTGTCGATAACTGGCAAAACCTTCACATACATTCCACTCATCTTCCTTTTTCTGCTTGGAATAGGTGAAATACTACATATTTTAAGTATTAAAAATCTGAATGGTACAAGCAAACTAAACTTGAATGAGTCACAGGAGAACGGCAAAGAGGACATTCAGGCTTTTCATTGCACCACTCCATAATGCAGTTCCTATAAATGCACCACCATCAAACCGAGAGAGAGAGAGAGAGAGAGAGAGAGAGAGAGAGAGACGGCAGTACCAGCAGAATACGTGACCACAAGGTGTTGCTGTTGGGTGTTGTCGATTGCTAAGACAAAGTGTGCATTTGCTGACTCCACTTGTTGCTTGATACTACACAAACAAAAGCATCCAAAGATATTATACTCATTTGTAAGCTGTTCTGAACCACTCCATAGTATCTTCAAATGAAGAAACTCTATGGATAAGGGTCGTAGACTCGTAACGATTGCACATATATTAGTGAACTCAATTACCCAAGGAAGTTTATCTGTGTCCAGAGTTAGGGTTTGATCCTAAAGGTTTTATATATCAAATATACAAAGCTGATTGCAGCATTCATAAGCACAAAATTCAAAAATGTTGTCGTCAAAACCAGAGAGAGAACCTATATGAGTTCCAAGGTGTCACAAGAAACTTTCTTTACGATACACTTTCTTGGGTTTTACTCTCAACATTTCTACTTAGACTTTCAACATAATTTAAGTAAAGAAATTTACCCAACAAAATAAACAAAAAAAGGGAAGAAACTCAAGGATCAAATGAATCAGACTGAATACCCTTGCCTATTGTTCAATGCCAAGGTTGAAAAGTGTACCTCTGAAGTGGAAGTAGAATCAGAGACCCAACTTTCCTTCTCTGAGCCCCCAGCTATTAAATTGCCTTCTTCATTTAGAACAGGTAAACCTCGCCCTACAAACCCATGAATGAAGGACACAATATATAATCAGTGCCTAACTGAGAGAATGACCATAATTAAATGACATGCAATGGAACATATTCCATGAAAAGTGCCATTTGGGAGTTAAAGTTCAAGGGCAGGGGCAGTTAAATATATCTTCCATCAAATACCCCTAATGTTTCATTCTAGGCTTTAGTGAGGGAAAGGAAATGATAACACTTCGGAAAGATATGTTTGGGCAAAGGAACTTTTCTTTGGTTTGGTGCATGAAAAATAGCGAGAAAAATAGTGAGAATAAAAGGAAGGAAAACAAAATATGGCGAGAAATAAATTAAACGTTTTGAATTTTAAGAGTCAATTGCTCCTTTTCTATTAAGGTATCATTTTATTTTGAAATTGTTTAATTTATAATGTTATTTAAGCATGGAGGAAAACACAATTGAAAACAATACGGAAATGGTTTTCCTTCTTGTTTTCTGTAAATGTGTGTAATCACAATGCATTGAATGAATGAAAAGAAAAAAAACAAGAGCCTACATATAGGCTTCCAACACCAAGACTACTTCACTAGCTAAGCGATGTGGGACAACACATATACAATAATACACACTAATAACACTCCCCCTCAAGCTGGAGCATACATTTCATATACACCAAGCTTGTTACAAATATATTTCACTCGAATCCCTCATAATGCTTTAGTAAACAAGTCGGCTAACTGATCGGCAAACTTCACATGCACTGTATGAATAACATTTTTCAAAAGCTTCTCTCGAACAAAGTGACAATTGACTTCAATGTGCTTTGTCCTTTCATGAAATACGGGATTAAAAGCGATATGAACTGCAACTTGATTATCACAAAATAAACTCATTGGAGTAGTTTGAGTAAACCCAAGTTAAATGCTTCATCCATACTAGATCACAAGTAGTGTGGGTCATGGCTCTATACTCTGATTCTGCGCTAGACCGAGCTACCACTGTTTGTTTCTTGCTTTTCCATGAAACAAAGTTGTCTCCAACGATAACACAATAGTCAGTAGTGGATCTCCTATCACCAGGAGAACCTGCCCAATCTGCATCAACGTAACCGTCAACTCGTATGTGACCATGGTCTTTGTATAACAAACCACGTCCTGGAGCACCTTTGAGACATCTCAAAATGTGCATCACTGCATCCCAGTGGGTTGTTCAAGGACAATCCATAAACTGGCTAATCACACTCACAGCAAATGCAATATCAGGTCTAGTTAATGTTAGGTAATTAAGCTTCCCTACAAGACGTCTGTATTGTCTTGGGTCATCAATGAGCTCTCCCTATCTGGTAACAACTTAGTATTAGGATCCATAGAAGAATCCAAGGGCTTGGACCCTAACATGCCTGTTTCAGAGGAGATCAAGAACATTCTTTCTTTGAGAGAGACAATTCCCTTCACTAGATCTAGCCACTTCAATGCCAAGAAAGTATCTAGGTTGTCCCAAGTTTTTAGTTTGGAACTGCTTTTGCAAGAATTGCTTCAACTCCTGAATTCCCTTGGAATCATCTCCAATTATAACAATATCATCAACATAAACTAGTAGGATTTTACCCACTAAAGAGTGTTTATAAAAGACAGAGTGATTAACACCACACCGCTAGAGACCAAATTCAACTTCAATAAATCTTCCAAACCAAGCACGAGGGGACTGTTTCAAACCATATAGGGACTTCTTCAACCGACAAACCATACTAAACTCCCCCTGAGCAACAAATCCAGGTGGTTGCTCCATATAAACCTCCTCCAAAAGAGTGTCATTTAGAAAGGCAATTTTGACATCGAACTGATGTAACGGCCAGTGATAAACGGTACGGACCCCAAACATATGAATGCACCAGTGTTCTAAAAATCCCTAGGCGGCAGGCGGGCCGCGAGGGGGGGCCTAGGGGCCTAGGCGGAGGCCTGGTATTTTAAAGCAAAATAAATAATACAGAAACAATTCTAATAGACTCAAACTAAGCTTCCAACTCTTCTTCTCCATATTGCTCCAACACCCCCTCTCCATCAGACTCAAACTCATACTCCTCATCACCCTCTTCCTCTGTATCCTCATCAGATACAAAATCGACTTCATGAAGTTCTCGTGACTTGTGAGTCGTCTTCAGTCTCTCTCTCTCTCTCTCTTAATCTTGGTAGTCAATTGAATGAACGACTGTAGTGTGATGGCTTAGGAGATTATTAGGGCTTGCCCTTGTTATTATTTCAAGAAAATGACAATTCCACCCCTAAGCCTCCGAGGCTGCCTACGCCTAGGCCTAGGCGGCCTCTTGGGCCGGCCTAGGAGGCCTAGGCCAGATCTAGACCAGGCCTAAATCCCTGTGGGATTTTTGGAAGGATTAGGTGAAAATCCAAGCGGTTGGGCAAGGCCTAGGGCCTAGGCAGGGCCTAGGCGGAGGCCTAGGAGGATTTTTAGAACACTGGAATGCACTAATTGAAATGGACTAGACACACGTTTATTAACTCGGAGAGCAAATTGGACACGGTGATGCTTCCCCAATCGACAGGACTCACACTCTAAAGTAGATAACGTAGAAAGAAATTAGGGCAAAAACTTTTTTGGAAGACATGTCTCCCTTTCTTTTATATAATCAATATCTCATAAAAAGTAATTACATAGAGAATCGCACTAAACCTTAAAACATAAAAATAAGCAACAACAATAATAATAAAATAAACAACTCTCAACACTCCCCCTCAAGCTGGAGCGAAGATATCCCTCATACCCAGCTTGCTAAGAGCGAAGTGAAACTATCTGCTCCCTTGGTGAGAATATCTGCCAATTGGTCACCTGTCTTCACAAAAGGAGTACATATTGTACCATTATTGAGGTTTTCCTTAATGAAGTGTCTATCCATCTCCACATGCTTGGTTCGGTCGTGCTGAACTGGATTATGAGCTATATTAATGGCGGCCTTATTATCACAGTATAGGCGCATCGTGTCTGTCTGATCGAGTCACAGATCTCTCAGCAATAATCTAATCCATAAAAGTTCACACACACCTTGGGCCATAGTCCTGAATTCGGCCTCGGCACTAGATCTCGCTACCACATTCTGCTTCTTACTCCGCCAAGTAACAAGATTACCTCCCACAAAAGTACAATACCCTGAAGGAGACCTTCTATCAGTAACTGAACTTGCCCAATCAGCATCAGTGTATGCTTCCACTCTAAGGTGACCATGTCTGCCAAAAAATAAGCCCTTCCCAGGAGCAAACTTTAAGTACCGAAGAATCCGGAACACAGCATCAAGATGAGCTTCACGTGGAGTGTGCATGAACTAGCTAACCACACTGACAGCAAAAGCAATATCAGGACGAGTATGAGCCAGATAAATAAGTTTACCCACTAAACTCTGATATCTCCCTTTGTCTACCAACACTCCACTACTATCATCACTAAGCTTCTGGTTCAGTTCTATCGGAGTGTCACATGCTCTGCTTCAAAGCATTTCAGTTTCGTTCAACAAATCAAGAACATATTTTCTTTGGGAAATGAAAATCCCATGCTTGGATCTAGCCACTTCAATTCCCAAAAAAATACTTTAGTGCTCCTAGATCTTTTATTTCGAATTCTTTGGCCAGGTACTTCTTTAACTGTAGCACTTCTCCCAAGTCATCCCCTGTAAGCACAATATCATCAACATATACGATGAGAGCAGTAATCTTACCCTGTGGGGAGTTCCTAATGAACAGTGTGTGATCCGCCTGACTTTGTTTGAAGCCATATCTACGCATAACCTGAGTGAACCTCTCAAACCAAGCCCTTGGGGATTGATTAAGACCATATAACGACTTACTGAGCCAGCACACTTTTCCCACTATCTTTGAGTCCTCAAAACCAGGAGGCACATCTATATATACTTCTTCCTCAAGATCACCATGTAAGAAGGCATTCTTCACATCAAACTGGTGAAGAGGCAATCAAGATTTGCTGCAAGTGAGAGAAGTATCCTGACTGAGTTCATGATAGCATCTGGTGCAAATGTCTCCTCATAATCCACCCCATATGTTTAAGTGAAGCCCTTTGCAACAAGGCGGGCTTTATACCTCTCAACAGAACCATTTGACCTGTGCTTCACTATATACACCCATTTGCATCCCACAGTTCGTTTTCCCTTAGGTAGCTCTGTCAATTCCCAAGTGCTATTCTTATGAAGAGCTTTCATCTCTTCAATCATGGCATGTTTCCACTTGAGATCAGTGAGAGCATCCTGAAAATGGTTAGGTATACAAACAGAAGAAATTTTTGAAACAAAAGCTCTATAGGAGGGTGACAAGTGAGAGTAGGACAGAAAGTTAAATATAGGATGTTGAGTACAAGACCTAACACCTTTACGAACCGCAATGGATACGTCTAGATCATCAGACTCAGTGAGAGATGGTGTATCAATACTTGGATCTTCATTAGTTGGAGGTAATGGCAGTGGGAGAGTAGGAGAAGTCGCCTCTTTAGCAGGAGAAGGAGAAACAGTGTCTCTAGTCTTTCTTTTACTCCATGTTCCCTTCGAATAAACCAATAACTCCTCCTTTGGAGCGGTTTTCTCTACCTCTAATTCCTCGTCTCCTCCTCACACCCTTTTTCTTCACACCTTTTTTCTTCACACCTTTTTTCTCTCTGATTCCTTCTCACACCCTTTTTCTTCACACCCTTTTTCTCTGTCTGACTCCTCCTCACACCCTTTTTCTTCACACCTTTTTTCCTGACTCCTCCTCACACCCTTTTTCTTCACACCTTTTTTCTCTCTCTGACTCCTTCTCACACCCTATAGCTCCCTCTGACTCACCTTTTTTTGTGATAGTCTCCATTTCACCCTCAACAATCGTAGGCAACGTGAACACAGGTATCTCTTCTTCACACCTCTGCTCCCCCTGAGGAGATGGCTGTGAATCCTGGAAGTAACACTAAGACTCAAAGAAGGTGACATCCATAGACACAAACCATTTTCGAGACGGAGGATGATAACACTTATACCCCTTTTGAGTAGGAGAGTAACCTACAACCACGCACTTAAGAGCACGAGGGTCCAATTTCCCACGAGTGGGAGAATGGTTATGAACAAAACATACACAGCCGAAGACCTGAGGAGGAATAGAGAATAATGTGGAAGAGTTGGAGAGCACTTCAATTGGTGCTTTCTTGTTCAACACATGGGTAGGAAGACGATTAATTAGGTATGCAGCTGTTAAGACTGCCTCACCCCAATAAGACTTAGGGAATTGTCCCGAGAAGAGTATGGTACGAGCAATTTCTAACAAATGACGATTCTTGCGCTCTGCCACCCCATTTTGCTATGGGGTGAAAATGGGGTGTCAGTGCAAGAAGTTTGATGAATTACTCCCTAAGAACCAAAAAATTCACCAAGACCAGAATCAATGTACTCACCACCATTATTAGAACGCAAAATTTTTATGACTGCCCCAAACTGAGCACGAATCATTTGATGGAAAGCTTTGAAAACAGAGAACACTTCCCTTTTTCTTTTAACATGTAAATCCACGTGACACGAGAGAAATCATCTATGAACGTAACAAACCATCTATGACCTTTTAATGACACCACGCAAGATGGACCCCAAACATCATAATGAACTAAAGCAAAAGGAGCAGAACTTGTATTGAAACTTGGAGGAAAAGAAGCACGATGATGCTTTCCAAGTTCACAAGACTCGCATAAAAAACCAGACACCTTTTCATTTAGTACAATTGAGGGAAATAGATGCTGAAGCAAAGAAAAAGGAGGGCATCCCAACCGTTTGTGCCAAAGCCATATGTCTTCGGTTTTATTATTAGAAACCACGGTATGGTGTGCTAACTGCTCTCCTGAATCCAAGATATAGAGACCATTCTCCACTCTACCACTACCAATTGTCCTCTTTGTGACGAGATCATGAAAGACACAGTGATCAGGGAAAAAAGTTGCACTACAATTTAAGTCATGAGTAATGCGATTGATAGATAAAAGGTTTGTGGAGAAACTGGAAAAGTGTAAAACTGAGGACAATGATAATGAGGGAGTAGCATGAATTAAACCTTTTCCCAAGACCGATGAAAAAGTTCCATCTGCAATACAAACTGTCCTGACCTGAATAGGGTGTATAAGTAGAAAAAAAAAATACTCCCCCCGTCCCATAATAAGTGTCCACTTCCATTTTGCACATTGTTTAAGAAAGTTGTATGATATTAGTTTTTTGGGTTCATTAAATGGTCACTTTCCAATTTTACCCTTAGATGTGATGGGTGTTTGACTTTTTGCTTGTTTTGAGATCACAAATAAATGCTACTTTGTCTTTATTATAAGGGGAGTTTTGGAAAGTAAATAAAAGCTATATGCCAATTTAGGAAAGTGGACACTTATTGTGGGACATCCAAAAAAGGAAATGTGGACACTTATTATGGGACGGGGGGAGTATCTGAAGACCTAGACATATGATCAGAAGCTCCTGAATCAATAATCCAAGGTAAGGAAGTGTGAGATAGGAAAGTTCTCGCTGAGGTAGATAAGTTACCTGAATGGGCAAACAAAGAGGAGGCAATGTAGATGTAGACAGAGCTCTAAAGGACACCAGGTTCGAAGTAGCATTCTCAAACTCTATGCTGGAATTAGAAGCAGAGTGATCACCCTGGGCTGGAAGGGCTGTATCTACCACTGATGAAATAAATGATGGCTGCCCGAAAGAAGCCGAAATAACATAATGACGACTCTTCTCATTCTGCACAACAGAACTAGGTGCTTTGATTCTCCCATTCACGTAGCCCATTTTCCCTTTACTTCTTAACAAAATGGACACCGACTTCGACCATGCAAGGTAGTTCTGACCATTAGAGAAAGAGGTTGTGATTTTTAGGTTAGGGTTTTTTTGTGGAGCAACAAAGGGGCTCTCAACCTTAGGCATCTGTAAACTTACTGTGGATTGACTAGTAGTATTATCCATAATTCCATAATGCAAACAAGAAACCCTCAACAATCACAAATGAATGGAGAAGATGGACTCACCAACGAGATCAAGGCACATACAATCTCAAATTACAGCACCATTCGGGTGCAAATAGTTCGGTATTAAACTGAGTAATGGTCCATACAGGGACCCAAAAGAAAAAAAGAAAAAAAAAACTAAAAAAATTAGAATTCAATCAAAACGGCAGACTAGTACAGAAGCTGGGTAGGGGCTGTTGGTCTAAGGGAAAGAAGTTGGGGTTGGTGTTGGCTAAGCCAGTGTGGCTGCTGGGATGAGCCGAAGCCCTTGGAGGCTGTGCCGAGTGACTAGGTGCCCTGGGGGGCTGCGCCGAAGGGCTGGAGGCCCTAGTGGGCTGCGGAGAAGGGCTAGAGGCCTAGGTGGGCTGCAGCGAGATGGGTGGTGGTTGCTGCGGGTGGTGGTTGCTGGTGGTGGTTTGTGGTGGTGGCAAGAAAATCCCTCTTAGGGAGGCTCTGAAACCATGTGGAAAGAAATTAGGGCAAAAACTTTTTTGGAAGCTAACATGTCTCCCTTTCTTTTATATATTCAATAGCTCATAAAAAGTAATTACATAGAGAATCCCACTAAACCTTAAAACATAAAAATAAGCAACAATAATAATAATAAAGTAAACAACCTCAACAGATAAATGACTTAAACTAGGTACTAATAGCTTCAGATTGGCCAAGGAAGGATGACCAAGACGGCAGTAGATCTAGTGAGGAGATGTAATGGCAGGACACGATGTTGGAGTAGAAGTAGGCAATTTATCAAAGTAGTAAAGACCTTCGGATTCATGCCCTACGCCAATCGTCCTCCGAGTCGTCAAATCCGAATAAGAACAGAATCAGTGAAAAAGGAAACACAAGCATTAAGATCTTTAGTCAACTTCGCAACAGATATCAAATTAAAGGGTGAACGAGATATAAAAAGAACATATGATAAGGACAAAGACGAGGATAATTGGACAGTCCCTATGATTCAACGGGCATAGAAGAGCCATCCGCCAAAGTAACGGGAGGTAAAGATGAGGACGGTTCAAGAGACGAAAAAATGGTGGATATACCTGTAAGATGATCGGTAGCAGAAGAATCAATTACCCAAGGACGAGTACGGGAAGTATGACGAGCAGTGAAGGTACCTTTCTGAGTAAGAGAGGTACTAGGAGCAGAGGCATGCTGAGAAGCCTGGAACTGAAGGAATTGAGAGTGCTCTTCACTAAAGATAGAAATCGGATCACCCGCAGTAGGAGCATGAGAAGATGATGAAGCATCTCTAGAAACAACAGCATGTGCAAATCGAGCAGGACGACCAATGAGATCCCAACATGTCTCTTTTTAATGACCATCTTTATCACAATTGGTGCAATGAGGACGACCACCACAACCGCGGCCCCCATATCCACCACGATAATCACCACGGTAACCACCACAGCTATGACGGGATTATCATCACCCCAACCAGCAGTGGACGGTTGAGCCTAACTAAATAAGGCGGAATGATAAGTAATAGAAGAATTAGAAACCTAATCACAAGACGTGCTCCGAAGAACAAGCTGGTAGGTCTCAGCAAGAGAAGGCAAAGAGGCATCCCCTAAAATCAAATCTAAGACCGAACAGGCTCAAAATCATATTTTAAGCCAGCAAGAAATTTCTTTACGACCATTTGCTCCTGCTGTTTCTTTGCATCAATAGTAATAGGAATAACATTGTTCAATTCGTCAACTAATCGTTTGAAGGAGGCAAAATACTCAATAACTGAGAGATCACTTTGCTACAACTAAAAATACTGAGAGGAGAGATCATATATCCAAGTAAGATCGCTGGAGAATAATAGACGAGCATAATCCCAAATGACCTTACAGCCCAAGTGACCACACATATCCGAAACGTGTGGTTCCATAGAGTTCCAAAAGAGGGCAACGATTTGGGCGTCCATTTGTTTCCATGTCTTGATGGCCTTGTCGTCGGTGGTAGGAGAAGACTCGATAAGGTGGGCATCAAAACCCAAGCCAGTGAGCGTAATATTGACAGCCCGAGACCATTGGAGAAAATTGGATCCATTCAACTTCCTAGTGGTGAGTTGAGGAAGAGCTTTGGACTCCATGGAGATCTACATCTCCAATGAAACAAGATGGAAACCAAACAGAAAGAGATCGAAAGTGCAACGAATCCAAAAACTTACCACAGAAGAAGATCGGAGCCAAAAACCTTGAAAAAAAAGAACCAAAGGCTGTTGGACAGTCGTCGGAGGGTCCGTCAGAGCTGCTAGAGGGTCGCCGAAGGGTCGCCAGAGTCAGGCGAATGTCGCCGAAGGATGGGCTGAAGGTTTGGGGCTGCGGCTGCGGCTGCTTTGTGTGGGCTACGGCTACTATGTGTGGTTAGGATTTGGTTGTGTTTGGGCTACAACTGCTTGACTGTGAGTGGGCTGTGGCTGCTTGAAAAAGAGACTCGCAAACTTCGTACGGAAATCCAACAATGACAATGAACTCTCGAATCCTAACTAAGGATCGGCAAGATTAGCAAACCCAAGAACGAGTGTTCTGATACCATGTATATGTGTGTAATCACAATATATTGAATGAATGAAAAGAAAAATACAAGAGCTTATATATAGGCTTCCAACACCAAGACTAATTCACTAGCTAAGCGATGTGGGACAACATATACAATCATACACACTATTAACATTTTCCTTCCCTTTTTCTTTCCTTCTCTAAATCCACAAATCAAACAGAGCCTTAATGCTGCCATCAAATGACAAAGGGACTCCGTTGCATTCAACTCTAAAAGACAATATCATATTCCCACTCTAGAATCAAAATCGTGTCGTATTACCACCTTAGGGAAATACAACATATGCAAAAAAAAATTGATCCAACACTCATATGCAAAAAAAAATTGATCCAACACTTAGAAGCAGTGGCGGACCCAGGATTTTGTGTTAGGGTGGGCCAAGCTCCATGCAGGAGTTTAGGGGTAGCGGCCCCGAGAACAATTTTTTGGGTCATTTATACATTTTTTATTTTTAAGTGAGACATGGAGTCAAACGAGTAGTTGTGGCAAATTAGATTTAGGCAATGTTTATCTCCTGAGCTGAATAAGGGGATATTACTCTTCCCCTTCACTATTAATAGGGACTTTTAATATCACACGGTCACACTAGTGAATATTGTTATTAATCCTGCAATGGTATTCTTTCCAAATTTTTTTATCCCCAAATGTGATTTCTAACATATTACCATTTCAACATAATGAAAGTCAAGTGGACACTATGTGTTACGAACCTCCACATATAAAAGTCACAAATTTGGGGGGGGGGGGGGGGGGGGGGGGGGCACTATGTAAAATGTTTTCAAATCTTCAAAATTCTATATAAACCCCCAAAATTCCCCCAAAATTTCCCCAGATTTGAAAACATTTTACATAGTGCCCCCCCCCCCCCCCCCCCCCCCTCCCTCCCCTGTGGGTCCGTCCCTGCTTAGAAGCACGAAGCGAGGGCGGGAGCAAGAGCGAGGAAGCGTTAAACTTTAAGAGGTTCAAAGGTTGGGAATGTTTAAAAAGCGTCCAAATATTTGATATAGATATATTCTATATCATTGCATAGGAATTTAGATTGACATAATATATTTTGATTGTAAAATTTGTTTTTGAAAGTCATAAGCCATATGTTCTGACATAAAAATATTTCTTCGGTAAAATATTTTAGCAAAATAAGAACTTGAATCTATTTATAGGCTATATTGAGACTTGGATGCGATGGGAGCGGGGTGGGAGCGAGGTTCTAACATGAGGGGAGCAAGGATCAGACAAGCTTCTTAGTAAAAAGCGCAGAATCAAGAGTCTGAGGAGTATGACCAATTTAGAAGGTTCCTGTTCTAAGATCCAACATGAAAATGACGTGATTACAAATCAAATCCATTGCTATTGGAAAACTATAAAATCAAAGTGAGAGATAAATTATAATAGAACATGATGCACAAAAACTTAGCCATATGGTCCCATTTTCATGAACTAACTTCCCAGAAAAGACAACAAATACCTAAAGTGTGCAGAAAAAAAATGTGAATATGATTTCAGTAAATTGAATTTAAAGTTTACAACCTGCTAAGGTTTGGTGGCTCCCTACGGAAGTTTGGTGAACTGAACTTGCAATAGATGATAAATTGCTACGCCGTAGTCCTTCAGCAGCAATGATACATAACTGAATTAAAAGGAACACCCCCAGTATTTGGTATCTGCACCAAAGGACAATTTCAAGAGAATGAACATCTTACATTATTGAACCATGATGAATATCTTTGTTGCATTATTCAAGATTATACTTCTGAAGCAAGCTAACAGCACAACTAAAATACCGATTCCCATCAACCTAGAATGTCTAGTTTGACCACAAAAGCCCACATTGTGTGCAATTACTACTTCGGAAGTAGAATAATGCCAATTAATGTTGTGCTCCAGCAGTAAAATACATGCCAACAAATCCCGAGAAATGCGAACCTCCTCAAGAGATATTTTCTACTCTTCTGTCAGACATGCACCCCTGAACTTATCATGTGCCCCGGCTACTATAAATAAGAGTGCCTCCAACTCCATTTAGAAGATTGAAAACATCCAAATCAAAGATATTGCACTTGGTATTTGAAGGGCAGTTGAGTACTGTTCGTGGTATACTTCCCACATCCCTCTCATTCTCTAAATAGTATTATCTTTTCCCTGACAACTTGAAACTTCTGCTGTCCAACAAAAATAACCACTCATACAAGAAGACCTCTAGCTACCCACTGCCATCACCAACTTTCTTCTTTCTACTTTCATTTTATAATTTTTTTTCCGCATGACGTGGCAACACAAGATCGGGCATTTATTTGCTCCTATAGTCTTATGTTCCTTTCATTTCTTTTAGAAGTTTGGGATGTTGATAAAAAAAAATTGTTACAAATTTCATCTCGTCCATGGGTTGCTTCATATTTTTGAGGAAAGCAAAGAAGAGAAATAGAGTGATTAGGAGAGGAAATAATTTCTCCAGGCTTACCAAAACTACCACTCAAAAAGCGAAGTGATTCAGAGAGTAGTACATCTTTGCAGCTTCAAGTACAATAATTCAAAAGGGAAATGGATAAAACCTACACTATATTTCCCTTCTTTTCTCACTATTTCTACTCCATAACACAAGAATTTCTAGGTTTCTCCTCTCTTCCTTCTCTAAGCTCTTATATTTTCTATTCTTTTCTTGTCTCAAAATAGAAACCAACTACGTGTCAGTTTCTCTATACTATGGCATAATCAAATAGGTCGTTTCAGTATATAGTATATATTTCATTCGACTTAAAGGAAGGAAAACGGATAATGTATATGCCCATAGGCTTCATTTATGGTAAAAACAAGCATATTAGAACAGTTTGATCATGCTGTCAGAAAATTCACCTCTCTAAGAAACCGCTAACCAATGTAGCACAGACAGTGTTCTAAAAATCGGCCTAGGCGGCGCCTAGGCGCTAGGCGGTGCCCGGCCGCCGAGATTTTCCCTAGGCGTTTGAGAAAATCGGCCAGTGGATTAGTCGGCCTCTAGGCGGGGCCTAGGCCATGCTAGGCGGTGCTAGGCGGGCTAGGCGGTGCTAGGCGGGCTAGGGTGAGAATGCTACAGAGTCTTATTTGGGTCTGACTCTTTGGAAAAAAAAACCCTAACATTAGTATATATATACACTTACGGTTTAAGTTAATAATGGAGAGATCCCTAATAGTTTTTTAAATATTAATAATCTTTACTTATTTCCAAAAAACACCACATAACCTTTATATATATATATATATATATCTATTATTTGAACCACAAATCTATAATTATTTTTAATTAACACCACATAACTCGTATATATATCTATTATATAATTAATTTTGTTTATAAAACAAATCCGCCTAGGCACCTAGGCGCTAGGCCCCCCTCCACCGCCCGACTAGCGCCTAGCGATTTTTAGAACATTTTATAGACAAAAATACAACACAATACATACTCGGCAACGCGACAAATCCTACAAAGTACGATACAGCGAATAAAATATTATATTTCTTAATTAGATATACAATATTTTGTGTCGTGTACACTTCCATTTCCTAAATTCTCAAATAACCAAGTACTTATCTCCCACTTCTTTATATTAAGTCTTTTATCAAATTATAGAAGTATTTACAATTGGAGTCGGTGTCCAATTACTTATTGTGACGTGCTACACATGACCACGAGTATCTTTGTCCGACACAGACACGGCACCCAAATTAACATGTCCATGCTACTTAGCCACAGACTGATTCAAGGAGCAGTGTCTAATAACAAGACAAGTACACTGTAAATAGTGAAGGTCCCTAAACTTGTCAGACACTCCAAAAGGTAATGTAACCCAATTAATGTGAGTTGAGACAGTATAAAGAATTTAAATGTGAACCATCCAATATGAGTCAAAAGTATCATTTTAGAAGGGTGCCGAACAACAAATCAAAAGGTCAATATTCATGCTTCCATTCTGTTTGTACTGGATAAATTTCTTATCACGAAAGAGTGTTTCAAGCCACTCATTATGCTTCTTCTCTAAGGAAAGACATACCTTGGTCTTTGGTTCATTGGTTTTCCAATGAACACATACCGAATGCCTGCGGCACGTTTTGATATGTGATAATATAGGCCTGAAAAAAAATACATATATATATATAGCAACCATCATTTTCCTCCAAACCTCAATTAAACCTTCCACCAATCATACTACTCTTGAAAGCAGAATTTTCAATAATACTTGAACTCAAAAGCAATTTATCAAAAGCTCCAGTTTTTAAGTTTAAAACATGAGGAATGAAAAAGAAAACGAAACTCATCATTTACCCATGTTTTATTTCCGAAAATCCCCGCCACCCCCAAAAAAAGGACATAAACCATAAAAATCACCTTCAAAATAGAAGAACATAAGATTGGTGCGAAGAATCAATAGCAGAAACTCACGAACAACTGGAAGAACCTGAATGTCACAGTAGCATAGAAAATCTTAGCCAAGAATAACATTTTACCGTCTACCAAAAAAAAAAACCATTTTACCAAATGCTATGAAAAAGTGTATTGAAGTATATTCAGTGAACTGCAAAATAACTTTCTTAAGGAAAATTGGAATTTTGGACCTTCTAACATAAGAATCAACTAATTCCAAATAAGTTATTCAAATCACATTGTAAGGATAAAATAACAAATATAGTTCAAAAAAACACACCAAGGGCCATCTCTGAACTCCATTAAGCCATAACCTACTTATCTTCTCTTTCAATCTCGACAGAGTTGAAACCGATTCCCCAGATAAAAAGGATGATGGGATTTCAGTAACTGATGATGATTGAACATGACTGGTCCTCGGAGAACTCTCGCCATACAGAACATCAGGCAGTGAATCAGCAATGGCTATGCCACGAGAAGCAACTCTAGAGCTGAGAACAAGCCATATACCAAATTTATAATAGATTCGTAGCAATGAAGCACAAATATATCTTAAAACAATATCAATGCAATGAAGCAGAACTAAAACCTGATTCTTTCGGCAATGTAAGGAACAGCTGTCTGGTAAACAATAAATAGAGCACGCCTTGCGGGTGTTGGAGCAAGACCGTGAGGTCCAGCAACCTTATAAATCAAACAGTCAATAGCAGAACAACAAGAAGTGGCGTCAGTTCCCAACGAGACATTATTTTCCCCATGTTGTTAGAATCGATTCACAAGTCAAACAAGTCAATTCAAATTTTATACCCCGGTTCACGATTCAATACAATTCATCATTCAAAATGTTGAACTTGAAGTTTGAAGTTTTGAGTGGAGAACTTTAAACATTTTGAGCCTTGATATTACATGAAACTTGTGTTAAATTATTATTTTGCCCATTTTAAGCATTGTACATTTGTTTTTACATGTATGCAACATGTACATATATTTTATTATCTACTACTATATAATAAGAAGACTAACCCCTCTTTAAGCTAGCATGTCAAAACTTATGAAGTTCATATTCTGCCCCTACTTTTATGAGGTGAACTTACCATCATACCCCTCCTCCCTTGTGTATTTACACCTTGCGTTGTCTATTTTGTTTCTTTCTATGAGAGGAGAGAGAGAGAAGATGGGCGGGGAGTTAGTCAGACATCCCTTCTGTTTTCATTTCTAAACGACGTCATTTTCCGCCGGTTGACACTCGCCAACGCCGTAAACAGCCTCATAGCGCCGACAACCTTCCAGTACTTGTATTTCGTAATTCGAATGGCATGTGTAAATATTTTTTCCAAATCTTACGAGGTACCAGTTCATTTGGACTGGAAATTATAAAACAAATTCCAAAATCAATAGAGCAAACGTCCATTTCAACTTTCAACCCTTTTCCCCAACAATTTTCTGAAGACTCAAAATGAAAATGAAAATCGAAGCTTCAAGCATTTTGCTAATAACCCAAATGAAAATGAAATGAAAATCAATAACTTAACCAAACCACCAAGGTCTGCAACAAGTCAAAAATATAACAACTCATAATCAAAAACCCCAACTCAAGCCAAACTAATAAATCTACCCAAAAAAAAAAAAAAATAGAAGTGAAAACCCTTAGATTTGAAGAATACTCAACTAACCAGTTCAGCCATTTCCTCTGTCCAAACCACGAACGAGAGGTCGAAGAAGTGTAGGTGACTCGGTTTTAGCTTGTAAAGGCCTTCCCAAACAAGAGAATGAAAAAGGCCATAGGTTAAGGTTTTGAGCATTTTGATGTGTTAGTCTTTGAGGTCTTTCAGAGAGATGAAAACTCTTGAAAAATGTATTTCTCCGTGTAATTAGTCTCATTTTTTTGCTCAATCTCCGTGTAATTATTCAGCGAATGTATAGTAGTGTATAGGCATTAATATATCAACTCATGGCTGTCTGTCTGCACACGCGCACACACACACACACACAGATGAAAAGACTCTTTGAAAAGTTAAAAAAGTGTGTTGGGAACTTGGGAGTAACAATGAGATGAAAAAAGCACTTAAGCGTGCGCCACTGTATTGGGAGTAACAACCACATGCATGTATAGAAACAGACTAACAGTGATATGGATGGCTGCAGGTGCAGGTCTTAGGGTTAAATACACTTACTTCATATAGGAAGGAGGTGGTATAAAAATGTAGTTCAAATAACAAGTGTACGTTAAAAATGTAGTTCAAATAACAAGTGTATGTATGTGCATACACGCATAATATTTATTTGTACTAGAATTAGTTGTTTTACGAAGTTTAGGATATTGTTTAGTATAGTGGTAAAAGCTTGAATTTACAAGCGAGTTGATTTGCTTGTGATTTGAGTTATCAAATAGGATATGTCCCCCAACCTTTAGCCATTGATATACTAATTGAGAAAAAGGTCCCCTGTATTCTATTGATATATCTTACCAATTTTGGAAAAAAAGGGAGCTCTTAACCCACTAGAACATGATTAAAAGTGAAATTGAATTTCAACACAAGCGCTCAAGCAAACTACGTGTCACCATAAAATAATAACCTACAAAATGTGACTTGAAACATGAATGTTGTTTTGACGTATTCGAACTATATTGGGACATTAATAAAGAAACATGGGGCTGTTGTGTCATGTATCTTTTTAAATTTGATTAAGGAATATATTTTTGATTATCTTTTAATGGTTAAATCTGTTTGGCTTGTGGGTAAACTAATTTTGCATCAGGGGCTGTTTGAGTTATGTTAAAGTTAAAGTGCATGTGAGGCATGCAATTGGGCTGATTTAATTTAGTACATATATCATATGTGTGTGTATAGTTCTTAACTCTGTTTAATATATTTTAATGGTTTGGTGACAGGTTAGACAAGCTTAGGTACTTTTTTTGAGCTAGGAAAGGGAGTTATACCTATATCCAATTTTAATGGTGAGTTATTGGTTGATTCATATGCTGAGATGGTCTTACCAAGATGCGCACAAATGGACAAAATTTGAGACAACAATTAAAGTATATTATTTGTATTCAAAGCACAAAGACTTAACACACATGTTAATTCTTATTGAAGTTTTACTTATTTATATGTGCAATCAGGTACAGATATCTATGGGCATGTGACTCACTTCACTAGATGATGTCAAGCCCCTCAACAACCAACTTTCCAACTTCCACTAAACGTGAATTTTTATTTAGTTTCAAAGTTTGAAAATTAATTGTTCACTCATGGAATAATAAAGTAACTGTGTTTTGGGGAGAGTTAGAGTTGAAGGATATTAACCAATTTTTGGAGAATTGTGTATCTTAAATTCTTGAAATCCTATTAACAAACATTTATTAGTATGTTTTGGGTGTAAGCCAAAACCGAAAAATTGAACCAACCAACCAAACTGACCCAACCGAACCAAACGGCCGGTTTTCAAAAAAAATTCTAAGCTCAAAAAACCAGACCCACCGAAATCCGGAAAAATTAACCGAACCGACCGTTCAAATACAAAACAAAAAAAAAAACAAAAAAACAAAAAAGCAAAAAAAAAAAAAAAAAAACCAGACAAAAGCCGACCGATTTACACCCATAAGTATGCTGATTAAGATAATGTGGTATCACAGGCTTCACAGCTATATTGAATATTTTCTCATGAAAATAAGCTTGCATGTTCCTTTTGGTGGTCAAAGAAAGAAGTTTTTTGTTAGTATCTAGAAGGTGGGAAGTTGTTTCTAAAAACTCCTTATTACCGGGATTCTGTAGTCCTTGGGCATGTTATGGCAAAAAGTATTAACTAAATAGTACTTAAGAGTACTCTAGCTTCCCCATGTTGTATGTTGACATTAATTTAACAAAAAACATAATAAGTCAGTGATAACTTATATAAAAATGCTAAGCATTATTTTTGTGTTTTGTGGCTTAAATGACTTACATTCAAATGGTTTATGACATGTCAAAAATGAGCAAAGTACATACACATGGTTGGCTTGAGACATTTGATTTCATATACATCACAAGAGAATATGTGTATGCATACATATGCACATGCACACGCACACACACGCACATCGGTTGCTACTTTAGATTGCATATCTTTTGTTTTTGTTTAGATATGTGAGCTGTCGCACACTGCTCTTCCAAATAACTTGAAACTCCCTTTCACCGGAAATTGATATATAAAAAAACCACTTCCATTCATAATTCACTTTGTCAGCCTCTGGTTGTCACTACGAGTTACGTTTTTCTTTTTGTTTGGATTTGATGGTGTGAAATGTGAAGATTGACACTGGAAATGACCAACAATGCCACATCTTCATGGAACAGATAGATGTAACATTCTATTAAAGTGCCTCACTTGTAGAACAGAATCTTAATTTTGCATATAAGATGTTGAAAAGTTCTTAAAGAAAGAACTTAAACTAGGCTTATAAGTTATTTGTTTCCTGAAAATACAAGTAGTTCCTTCCTTGAGTATTACGTTAAGCTATATAATTTATTGAGTGGCACATATTATCGTCTAGGTGGTCTCTCTATTTTTGCTGGTGAATTGGATTCTCTTCTCTTAATTGTTGTTCTTTGTCAGTGATTTTGTTATGTGATGTTATGTATTGTTCCACATTTGTTGATGTCGTTCCGCTGCAATATAGAGTGGTAGTAAATGCGCTCTTATGTATGGTCAAATGAATAAGTTGTACTCGTGCTCGTGCTGGGCTCACTGCGTCTTAGCATTTATGAGAATTAGGGTGTGTTTGGAATGATATTAGCATAATGCGTTCTCACCAATTGCAATTACGTTATAATCTTCATTATTGGCTTATTTTAACAATTCACTTTCAATTTGTTATACACATCATTTCTGGTCAATTTTTTAAGAATAAAAAGACAATTTTAATGATTCTCACAATCTATCTATTTATGCTTGTGAAATTCCCATGTTTTGAGAAGCAAGATATTAGATTTTCTTATCGTGATTTAGACTATGGTGTCTCTCATGTTTTGCTCTGAAAATTTAACTGTTAAATTGGTTCCTCTTTTCTACAGACTCCAGATCCTTTGGTGAAGAAAACCTTAGGGGCTTCAATTGACAAAGGTAAATTGTTGGGACTACAACTCTGGCCATTGACACTTATCGACTGACAAAATAATGGAGCTGAATAAGTCCTCCTGTGATGATATGAACTAAAATCATCATCATATTACGAGAGCTCCTGTGGTTTTAGAGCAACATAATACCCAGAATGTCACACTCAAGTCAACAGCACCATTTGGATCTGTTTCTCCTATGTCATTGTGTCAAGTGTCTCTGTATATGCTTTTGCCTTGAAGCTGATGCGAGTGGCGCTGGTGGCAGTCAACTTTTTGGAAATATAAAACAGGATAGTATATCAGACTTTGAACTATATCAAACAGATGTTAATCATCCTTTACTTCATGATTATAATTCTGTTGATAAAGCTAACCAATTTCTTTGCAAGGCCTAGAGAATTTGTGCAACAGCCCCCCTTTAAACAACTAGATTTTTACTTGTGTCTGCACAGGTTTTTGTTAACATAAGTGAAGGCTGTTTATGTTTGTTCGCATATTTTTATAAGCAT
This sequence comes from Hydrangea macrophylla, assembly GCA_033977485.1. Taxonomy (NCBI): domain Eukaryota; kingdom Viridiplantae; phylum Streptophyta; class Magnoliopsida; order Cornales; family Hydrangeaceae; genus Hydrangea; species Hydrangea macrophylla. The sequence goes on along the minus strand of CM066995.1, from coordinate 5,822,501 downwards.
GAATGATTATCTACTAACATGCCAACTTTTGTATTGATTATATTCTTTTCCTATGTAAGATTATAACACTTGCTATAAACGTTCCTGCATTGTTTGCGACTATGCGTACAAGGGGCACAAACTCTCTCAACAAAATTAACACACTATTGCTATATTGTGCTTCACTTAGTACATAACTTACTAACCTACCTTTATCATATAAGCTGCCAATTAACCTTTTAAGTATGAATTATTCTATTCCTTGCTATACCTTCTCAATTCAAAATCTTATTCGACACGTGCAACGCACGTGTTTTACCTAGCTCCTAAAGAAAAGTGAATCTTATTATTACTACATGCGCGTATGCTAAAACCTGAAGGCAGAGAATTCATGAGACATATATTCCAACAAATTAATATCATGAAGAATGTGAAGGTTGTGCACCTGAGTGATGTCGCAATACTCTTCTCCCAGTGTCTGTTGCCCTGAACCTGTTGTTAAAACATAATAAAGCATTTGTCCCAAAAGTTTTGACTGCAAAAGCAATAAAACCCAGAAGAAACATATGAGATTCATATTGCAATCCAAATCAATGCTGGAAAGTGATAGAAAAACGGGGAACAAGAAGTGTGGAGACAGTAAAGCACAACAACGACCACAATGAAAAGAACTGTCTCTATGCTTGTATGATATTCACACAAATGGGTTTACTATGTTGATTTTCACAAAAAATTTCCAAAAGACCTACAGGGGAACTAAAATTCAGGTTGAAATAATGAGTAGCAAAGAGCGTAGCAGGGATACGAACACGTGACACCATGGTACAAAGTCGCGGTATCAGAGTCCGTTGTCATGACTCGGTGTATCAGCGATGCGGCCTGGTATCAGGCGATACGCTCCGATTCGCTAGATTTAAGGTTCAAAAAAATATGAAAAAATTATAAAAAATTCCAAAATAATAAGAACAAAATTAGCTTAACAGATTAACAAAATACACAATGTATCAATTATAGAAGCACATGTCATTCAATTCAGAAGCTGCCGATCTATTGTCTAATAATTGTACACACATAATTGGAGGCATTCTAAATTAAAATATATATTTATATATTCTAAGATATGTAGATATATAGATATACAATGAGTTTAAAAAATTTATTTATATATTTAGATAATATTTGTCCAACCTTATTATTTAATTTTTTTTAGAATATTAAGATAAGATATATACTTAAAAAGTGTTGTTATTATATACTAATGAATAATGAAAGAGAGAGAGAGAGAGAGAGAAATTTACATTTTTTTCCCCTTTTTATCCTACTAAATACCTCTTCTTCTTCTTTTTTTTTTTTTTTTTTGGTGCTGATCCTACTTTTTTTTTTACCCCTAAGTTGTATTAGTATTTATTTATTTATTTTTACAAAGTAAACCCTAATATGTATATATCTCTACTATATATGTATACTCTATATCTTTACTTAAGACTGAAACCCAAAACACAAACACACTCGAGACACACAATCACACACTCGACACACACACAAACAGATCCCCACACACACCACAGATCGACACACACACACACACTCACACTTGACACACACAGAGATCGCGACTCACACAAACTCGACACAGACACAGAGATCCCGACACACACACACACACACACAAATCAAGGAGACATACCTTCGGTTCTTGGAGTACTTTTGAAGAACACATCTGCAATTTCAGAGAGAGATGAAGATGAAGATCTTCAATTTGCGAGAGAGATGAAGATGAAATGAAGCTTGGAGTTCTTCTGGGAGTTATCGACAGAGCAAAAGATGTCTTCAACATTTTTTTGCTTTATTTCACCTCAATCCTTCACGTTTCGGACGATTTGTGCCGAGTTGCCATTATCTCGTCCGTATCGGCCGAGATAACTCACGATACTAACTTTTTTTTACTCGATGTTGACTCGCCGAGTTGACTCATATCGGTACCCTCCGAACCGAGTTAACTCGGCCGATACGCCTCGGTATCAACCGAGTTTTTGAACCATGCATGACATGGATACAATAAGACACGGAGACGGCGATATGGCAATTCCCAGAAATGTGGGATACGGATACGGATAGGAAATGTAAATGAAAAAATACATTTCTAATATATTAAAGTTTGAAAAACCCTAATACAAAGTCAGAGCCGTGTCCCTCACGTATCCTCGCGTGTCCCAGCCAAGTCTGTAGTTAAACTTTAAACTATAAAGCCAGACACGGATTTTGGGTTGCCAGAGACGTATCGTGGCGTGTCCAACGCGTGTCATTGTACGATACGCATATGGCATCCAAAATGAAGTGTCCGCACCCAAAAACTATAAAAATTAAATCTTCTCATATGGAGTACAACTCAAGCCACATTAGGACGTATAAGTTTAGAGAGATCACTAAGAATTGTGTTAAGCAGCTGAAGACATAATGTAGCTTTGATAATATAATGAACTATTGATATCTAATGACTAGGAAATTTCAGGCTGTTAAGTGAGTCAAGGTTCAATTACAAGAAGAAAAAAAACGACTTTAATCTTCATATCATTGCATTAAATGTCATGTGGACAAGAGAGAAAGTGAAAGCAATTAACTCCGAAGATTTAAAAAAAAAAAAAAAAAAATTGTATGGTACAGAATCTATACAAATCAAAAGATGATGCAAAGATAGATATAGAAGTAGAAAAGGGACTTAACCTCATTCTGATAAGCTACAGCAACTCTTGTACCTGGAAATAATAAGATTTATCAATAGATATACATATATATGTATATTTACAGTCAGGGCGCTCTCTTTAATAAAGAGAAGGCTCTGTTTGGCAATTCAGATTGTTTTTAAAAATTGTGAAATAATAGTATTTTCCTTACTGAAAAGGACTTCGACAGCCAAAACAGAATCTCTCTTTATTAAGGTGAGTTCGTATATATTTATGTTTATTTATATGTATAGAAGCCCTAATAAATAAAAAATGGAAAAAGGGGGTTTTGACCGAAAAGATGGCGGAAGGCGTCTCGGCAGGCATCGTAGACGAAGGAGGCGTATTGGTCGTCCTTCTCGGCCGCTCTCATAATCTCAGGCTGCGCCGCCAAGGGGAAACGCCGACCACCACCACCGGGTTGGGCGGTGGAGCTGGAGCTGGTGCTGGTGCTGGGCCCCACATCTTCTACTCCGTCATTGGAATTCCTACCCGAAGCTGCTGATGACTCTTTCCAAACCAGCCCCATCTCTCTCTCTCTCTCTCTCGAATTTCACAGAGAAGCACAAATGTGGAGGATGGATTTGAGTAAGCACAAATGTGGAGGATGGATTTGAGTGACTGATGAGAGAGAGAAGAGGAGTAGAATGAACGGCGAGCTGTGTCTGAACTGATAATATAATTTATACGACGTCGTTCGCTTAGCAGGTAAAAATGTGAACCCTAAAAATATAGTTAACGCCGTTGCCGGGGATCGAACCCGGGTCACCCGGGTGACAGGCGGGAATACTTACCACTATACTACAACGACTCGGATGTTTAATAATTTTTGAGATGCTAAATATCATTTTAAAGATGCCTTTATTACATCTCACTAACTTAATTCAATCAAAGTAATTTTATACATGAGTTTTGAACTCATTTACGTGTGTTAGTTGCAGTAAAGATTAAAAATCGGTTGAACGAATTCAAGAGTAAGGGTGTGTTTGATAACCCAATTAAGTGCTAAAAATGAAAAGTTTTAGCACTTATTTCTTTTCAGTGTGTTTGATAATGTATCACTTAATTGAAAAAGCAGCGAAAAAATCACTGAAAACTTTAAGTGAAAGTTTTCTACTAAAAATAATCACTGAATATAGTGTATTTAAGTATTTGAAACACTGTTTTCAGTATTGTAAATTCAATCACTTAAAAAAAAAAATTGGGAAATAGTGAATAAATCATTTAAAATGTTCGATACTTAAAATTCAACGTTTAATTTTCAATACGTAATTATTAATTTTATCAAACGGGTCTTAAGTAAGTGTCAAATTTTTGCATAGGAGACCGTACACATACTAATCTATTACTCCGTATATCTATACGAGTATATCTAACATTTCGTTTGGATTGAGAGAAGTGGAGAGAAGAGAAAAGAAACTTATCAAGTGAATAGAAGAGAAGAGAAGAGAAAATTGAGTTTTCTCCATCATGTTTGGATAGACAATAGAGGAGAGAAGAGAAAAGAAAAGAAACATAACTTTTTCTCGTTTGGATAACTTTCATAAGAGAAAAGAAAATAAAGTACTTATAACCAATTTACTTTTTTGTCCTCTATTAGGGATTCATGTTAGATGGAATAATATATTGGGGCGTATTTGTCTTTTACACATTATTTAATTAAGTTTCTCTTCTTTTCTCTCCGAAATCTCTCCGATTTGGAGAGAAACAAAACTGGGCTCTTTTCTCTCCACTTTCTCTCCATTTCTCTTCTCTTCTCTCCCCACTTAAATTACCAAACAAGATAACTGGAGAGAAAGTGGTACTCTTTCTCTTCTCTTCTCTCCATTTCTCTCAATCCAAACGAAGTGTAAAAGTGGAGAGTATAGTCTAAGGGGTGATGGCACGTGGCGGATGCACCCAATGTACACTGAAAACTCTTTAACCTACATTCTACGATATGTGTCGTTTCTCTCTATACCTTTGATTAAGTGGCTGTTTGGCATGTGCTTTTCCAATCCCACAATTGAATTTAAGACCTAAATCGCAGATTAAAGACTGATTGGCTTCCTGTTTGCTGTAATTTGCGTGGGCGTGCCAGAGCCAAACAAGCTCGGTGTGTGTGTGAGTGCGTGCAAACTAATTTCCTAACCGCTTGTGTGAATAATACACAAGGCTTTATGAATCTGACTTCTAAACAGAGTAATTGTGTGTAGTGAGTAGGAAAGTACCCTCATCGTAAGTTCTTTAGCAGTACTGAAGTGCACAAGCTAAAAAGTGTCGAGTTTAACAGGTAAACAATCACAAAACGGATTAATAAAACGAAGATTTTATTAATTGTTTGGAAAAAATAAACAGATCTAAAGAACAAACCAGAACAGGCTGATTATCCAAAAGAACAAAAAGTAATAACAAATAAGGCAGACCTATTTGCTATGAAGGCTGAAAAACATAAAGACTTAAGAGTGCTTTGAATGCTTTGAATGCTTCGAATGCAATGTGTATGCTGTTTCGAGATGACACGGAGTCCTTTGCTTGGTTGGGCTGCCTGAATATTTATAGCGGCCTTAGATGATTCCTAATTGGACAAGAGCTCCTTAGCTTGCGCCCCAAACTGCTTGACTGATTGGCTGATGATGGAAGAGACCTTCCTTATCTCTAATTCCTTCCCTATCCGGATTCTAATTGAATCAATCCTTTTAATTTAGGGATCAAACGCCTAAATCCAGCTGGACATGATCAGATTTTATTTCCTAAATTGTCACGCCCCGGAGCAGCATAAATAGAGAAAAATAAATTTCCTTTATGGGTCCATAAGGAATGACAGGTGAAAGTCACTAATAATCCACACCACGCAGTACTAGTCCAAAAGAAAAGCAACAGTAATCAACTGGAAATAGCACAAAGTGCTAACTATTACAAAATATCAGAGTATGGTCCACAGGATCATAACAGGTCTGAAGACAACAATTGTCCAAGTACCCGTTAACAAAAGTTTAAACTGAACAACTGAAATTAAATCTAATTATAACATCTTCAGTCTTCAACTGGCATAAGGATAATCCTTCCTGGCGTAACCATCATCGGTGGGGCCTTCCTCTGGATAACACTCATCATTGTACTGGTCATCACCTGTAAAACAAGGGGCAGGATATTCTGGACGGGGAATGTCCAGGCAATAAAAGGCCGTCAGCTTACTGAGAGCTGAGTGAGCATAAACTAACGAGGTACCAGTTATCTGAAGTAAACACAAGTTTATAAAAACACGAGTTAACATCTTATTATAAAATAACATTATCTTGTTCTTCTATTCATTCTTGTAAACCGACCCTTATCGTCTTGTTACTCAAATACCGAACTCAACATACTCTGATTTCCATGAACAGACTCAATCGTTTAACTCTAGGGATACACCCTTATTCTGTCCATCGCTTTTAAGAGCAATGGTCCTGCTCACCGCATGTCATGGACTCCACGTCAGTCTGTCCCCAGCTTTTAAGAACAATGGTCCTGTTCACCGCATTTCAGGGATATAACGTTTCGAACAAGGCATATCAATCTTATTGCCACGACTCAACGTCATCTACTAGTGATCCCAGCTCACCGCTTTTAAGAACCATGGTCCGGTTCACCGCTTTTAAGAGCATATCATAGATCATCCAGTCTATCTTAGGACTATTTGGTCCAGCTCACCGCTTTTAAGAGCATATGCACAGCTCACCGCTTTTAAGAGCATATCATGACCGAACGTCCATCCACATACCATTCCCAGAACTTACCAAACCTACTTACGTTCCATTCTACATCGACACATGACAAACTCCCAATGTGGCCTGACTACTCGGATTAAAAGAAACGGATATCAAACTCATATCAAAATCAACACGTCAACCCACGTCTTCATATTACTTTTTATTCATTATCCATAAATCTTTGGTGTCACATTTCTCCTGTCTACCCCATAATCGCATAATGGAATTCCAATTCAGGAATCGAACAACTAAACCTCTTATATAATAAACAGGCAAAAGAATCCATGTACTGATCATGTCAATCGATTGGAACAAAAGTTCAATCGATTGGAACAAAAGTTATGTCAATCGATTGATAAACATGTCAATCGATTGGAACAATGTCAATCGATTGAAATCCTATTCAATCGATTGGGATGCAACTGATGTCAATCGATTGAGATCATGTCAATCGATTGGAACTACGTCTTCTCCAGCAGTTTGTAAAAACAGCATATATAAACGTACACAACATGCATGTAACCCATCTAAACATCATAATAGCTTATATAAACTTCATATAAAGAGACCAAGTGAGTTAGAACTCACCTAGGGTGCGTTTGGGTGTGTTTAAAGCTTGAAACCTTCAAACTCTCTCTCTCTTTCTCCTTTTCTCTGTCCAGCCCTCTCTCTGTCTCCTCCTTCTTTCTTCTTCTTTCTGCTTCTTCTCGTTCCTCCCAGCTGCCACGGCAGTGAGTGTGTGTGAGGGTGTGTATATATATGTAGATATAGAGATATAGATAGATATATGTATATATCTCACAAGAGTATGTCTCTCCCTCTCTCAAGGTCTGAAAAACAGCCCCAAGGCCATGAAATGAAACATATATATAGAGATAAGGGAGTGCCACGCGTTTAAAGCTGAAGGAAAGAAGAAAACATTTCTCAGGTTATGTCAATCGATTGAGACACCAGTCAATCGATTGGTAACAGATATTTGTAGTCAATCGATTGGAAACAATGTCAATCGATTGGGATCATGTCAATCGATTGGAAATGTTGACACGTAATCACTTTTAGTCGGTTGAATGTAAATCGATTGGGATAACTTATCAATCGATTGGTATCAGAAAAGTGTCAATCGATTGGGAATATGTCAATCGATTGATATCAAAAATCACCAGAAGGAAGAGAAAGTTTATACGAGTATAGAAATGAAATACCAGGTCTTATTAAAATACCAAAATACAGGGTATTACATCATCCACCACTCAACAAAAGATTTCGTCCTCGAAATCCAAAAGCAACAAGGTTTAAAATAAAAACGAAAACTTCTCGCGCATCTCTGACTCTAGTTCCCACGAAGCTTCTCCTTCATCATGATGCTTCCACTGAATCTTTACTAACGGGATCTCCTTGTTCCTGAGTTTCTTGATTCCTCGATCTAGAATACGAACAGGTCCTTCATTGAACGTAACGTCGCTGTTGACTTCGATATCCTCAAAGTTGATCTCGTGCGCTGGGTTGTGAACACACTTCCTCAGCATACTGATGTGAAAAACGTTGTGCACTCCTGACATCTTTGGTGGCAACGCAAGGCGATAAGCAACTTTCCCAACACGCTCCAGAATCTCGAATGGTCCGATGAAACGTGGCGATAATTTGCCCCTTTTCTGACCAAATCTGACGATTCCTCGAACAGGTGAAACCTTGAGTAATACGTGATCTCCAATGGCAAACTCCAAGTCTTTGCGTCGCTTGTCAGCATAACTCTTGTATCTGGTCTGGGCTGTCTTCATCTTCTCACGTACAACTTGAATCTTCTCACTGGTTTCTCGTACCATCTCTGGCCCAAGAAGTTGGCTATCTCCGACTTCGGTCCAACATAGCGGCGATCGGCAAGGTCTCCCGTACAAAAGCTTCGAATGGTGCCATATCTATGCTCGAATGATAACTATTATTATAGGCGAACTCAATCAGAGGTAAGTGTATCTCCCAAGAACTCTCAAAATCAATGACACAAGCTCGTAACATATCTTCCATCACTTGATTAACTCGTTCCGTCTGTCCATCTGTCTGAGGATGAAAAGCTGAACTCAAGTTCAATGTCGTTCCCATCGCTGTCTGGAGACTCTTCCAAAATTCTGCAGTAAAGCGCGAATCTCTGTCTGACACAATAGATACAGGCACTCCATGTAATCGTACAACGTGTTGTAGATACATTCGGCTCAAACGTTCTACTGAGTATGTCATGCTATAGGCAATAAAATGTGCTGTCTTAGTAAGTCGATCCACGATTACCCATATAGCATCGTGATTCTGCTGTGACTTCGGCACTCCTACCACAAAATCCATGGTTATGTGTTCCCATTTCCATTGAGGAATAGGCAACGGCTGTAACAATCCAGGTGGTTTCTGATGTTCTGCCTTTACTTGTTTACAAGTAAGACACTGAGAAACATACGCTGCCACATCTCTCTTCATTCCTTCCCACCAAAAATTTCTCTTCAGATCCTTGTACATCTTTGTACCTCCAGGATGAATAGTCATCCGTGACTTATGAGCTTCATCCAATATGTCTTTTCGAAGACTTCCTTCATCAGGTACACAGAGTCTACCTTTACATCGTAAGGCTCCGTCTGTACTTATACTCCAGACTTCTGGTTCCTTGGCTGACATCTTGGCAAACCATAACTTCAAATCTTCTGTTGTCTGTTGAGCCTCTATGATACGACTGATTAAAGTCGGTTGTACCATCAGACATCCAAAATGTTGTCCTTTCATTGGCTCCACTGGCTGAAGATCAAATTCAGCAATTTCTTCCAATGCTCTCCATTCTCTAATTAGTAATGCAGCGATCACTAATCGAGGTTTACGGCTCAAAGCATCTGCTACTACGTTTGCTTTGCCGGGATGGTATTGCAAAGAAAAGTCATAGTCCTTGAGTAACTCCATCCATCTCCGCTGTCGCATATTCAACTCCTTTTGAGAGAACAAATACTTCAGACTCTTATGATCGGAAAATAAGTCAAACTTTTCTCCATAGAGATAGTGTCTCCAAATTTTCAATGCAAACACTATTGCTGCTAATTCCAGATCATGCGTGGGATAATTTTTCTCATGTACCTTCAATTGTCTTGATCCATATGCGATAACATTCCCATCTTGCATAAGCACACATCCAAGTCCTTGGTGCGATGCATCACTGTAGATCACGTACTTTTCTCCACTCTTAGGTAATGCGAGTACTGGTGCAGAAGTCAATCTTTCTTTTAACTCCTGAAATGCACCCTCATGCTTGTCTGTCCATTCATACTTCGTCTCCTTCCTTGTTAAATTTGTCAAAGGTCCTGCTATCTTGGAAAATCCTTCTACAAATCTTCTGTAATATCCTGCTAAACCAAGGAAACTTCTGACTTCGGTCGCATTTGTCGGCCTGTTCCAGCTTAAGACTGCATCAATCTTAGATGAGTCTACCGAAATACCTTCCTGAGATATAACGTGTCCCAAGAATTTGACTTCCTGTAGCCAAAACTCACACTTGCTGAACTTTGCATACAACTTACTATCTCGAAGTGTTTGCAAGGCAACTTGTAAATGCTCCTTGTGATCCTCTTCTGTCTTTGAGTAGATCAGTATATCATCAATGAACACAATAATGAACTTATCCAGATATAGTCTGAATACTCTATTCATCAAGTCCATAAATACTGCTGGAGCATTCGTCAATCCAAAAGGCATAACTAGAAACTCGTAATGCCCGTATCTTGTCCTGAATGCAGTCTTCGATACATCCTCTGGTCGAACTAACAATTGGTGGTATCCTGAACGCAAATCGATCTTGGAAAAGATCCTAGATCCTTGTAACTGGTCGAATAGATCATCTATCCGAGGTAACGGATATCTATTCTTAATCGTAACCTTGTTCAACTCTCTGTAGTCTATACAGAGTCGAAGTGTTCCGTCCTTCTTCTTTACAAACAGAACTGGTGCTCCCCAAGGCGACGTACTCGGTCGAACAAATCCTAGATCCTCGAGTTCTTGAACTTGCTTCTTCAATTCCAACATCTCGGTTGGTGCCATCCTATATGGAGTCTTAGAAATAGGCACTGTACCAGGTACTAATTCCATACAGAAGTCTATTTCTCTTTTCGGTGGAAGTCCTTTAATATCCTGAAATACATCCTGAAAGTCTCGTACAATAGGAATTTGATCCATCTTAAGCTCCGTACTTGTACTAATGATCGTAGCCAAACTACTCGTAAGAAACATGTCGCTTGTCGGTTGACACTGAAATCTGATCGTCGGCTTTCCTTGTATTGGAAATACAATCGTCCTAGTAGGGCAATCCAAATTGGCACTGTACTTAGTTAACCAATCCATCCCTAGGATAACATCAAATTCTGACATCGACAGAACGACTAAGTCTGCTGGCAGATTCCTATCTCCCAAAGTCAAAGGGCAATCTCTACACACTTTACTCAACTTAACTGTCACTCCTAATGGTGACACAGCATTCAGTGTTGACTCAAGTGTCTGGGGTTCTAAACCCAACTGACGCACAATCTTAACAGCAATAAAAGAACGTGCGGCTCCAGTATCAAATAAAGCTTTAACTGGACTATGAAAGAGTACAAGTGTACCTTCCAAATGTTGCTGCTCATCAGCATTAAAGCCTGCTCCTTCCGGAATAATAGCATTCATTCTCGTCTGATCAGGAGGTCCTTGAATTCCTTGCACTGGTGCTCCGTAGTATCCTCCTCGTGGTGCACGACAATCCTTGCTCACGTGCCCTGGTTTGTTGCAGTTGCGGCAGACAATATCTGGCCTGCGATTAGATCTATGGGCTGTGCAGTTCCTTGCAATATGTCCTGGCTTTCCACAGTTAAAACATCCTCCACTATTGCTGGGTGGGGCTGTTAGTAATGCCTGTGGCTGTGACCCCTGCTGGCGATATTGTTGAGGTCGATTATAACTCTGCTGTGGTTTCCTGGTTCCTTCCCAGATTCTCTTGTTTCCTTGAAAATTTTCCTGAGGTCTCCATCCTTGGGTATTTCTTGGTGGTCGATTAGGAAAATTTCTCTGTTGAAACCCTCGTGACAACTGAGGTTGATTTGTCTGTGATTGCTGTACTGGATTAGCATCATTTTCTAATCCTGTAGCAAATCTAACAATTCCCTCATACGACTGGTTCAGATGACCAACCATCATATGTCTAAGGTGGGGGTTCAGTCCTTGGTGAAATCTCTTAACCTTCTTCTGCGGCGTGTCTATCATATGCTGAGCAAATCTGGATAGACGCTCGAACTGCGTTGTATATTCCCGTACATTCCATCCTCCTTGGATTAAATTGAAAAAGTTCCTTTCCTGTTGATCTCTCTCATCTTCTGGAAAATACTTCTCCAAAAATCTGCCTTTGAATGTCTCCCATGACATAGCTCTAGCGGCATCGATCCCAACAGTGGCTTGTTCAGCTTCCCACCAATCTGCGGCGGCATAGGTGAGCTGAAACGTAGCAAGGCGACGTTTCTCTTGTTCGTTGCATTCCAATGCTCCAAATATTAACTCCATCTCTCTTATCCATTGCTCTGCCTTCCATGGTTCTGTTAGTCCATCAAACTTTTCGGGACGTAACCCACGAAAATTTGCTAATAACTTATCTCCAGTCTGTCTTGGTGGCGGGGGTGCAAAAGGTCTCTGGTGGGTGGAGTGGTTATAAGTATCCCCCACATGCTCCATCCTCTGCATAAATGCTTCAAAAATTCCCGTCGGATCCATCCCTTCCGGAATAGGTGCTCCATTACGCGCTTGGTGATTTCTCAAGGGTCCTACCATGATGATAACGAGTATCGCCTACAAACGACATATTGATCAGCTGAAAGTCTTCTCGTAGAAATGAACTTAAGATAGAATAAGAAACAGCTAGACTAACAATTCTACTAAACAACACAGCACAACGCAATAACCAAAAGTATTGCTCGTATATATATATATCAAAAGATGTACCGCATAGTACACACTAATCAAACTGTGTACCATATGGGACAAGAGTTACAACAACTAAAGTCAGCTAATACTATACAAAGCTATGGTCAAATAGCTATCTCTCAAGCTCCCAAAAATCTAGTGGACAACATGTCCTAATATAAACTAACAAAATCTACACCCTGCCGATCCTGACTCAAAAGTCGTCAGCATCTGATCCTGCTGGTGGTGCCTCGTCCTCTGGGTCAATATCCATCTCCTCGAGTGGATCATCCTCAACTGGTGCAACAAGATCTCCAACTACTACCCCTATATCCCAATCCTCTATCATCTCTGCATCATCGTCCTCCATCACGTCTACTATCGCCTGGTTAGCGACATCAACAGCTACTGCAGCAAAACCGTCAGCTATGTCTAGAGCTCCTGCTATAGCCACCTCTCCCATAACAAAATCGCAGATTAAAGACTGATTGGCTTCCTGTTTGCTGTAATTTGCGTGGGCGTGCCAGAGCCAAACAAGCTCGGTGTGTGTGTGAGTGCGTGCAAACTAATTTCCTAACCGCTTGTGTGAATAATACACAAGGCTTTATGAATCTGACTTCTAAACAGAGTAATTGTGTGTAGTGAGTAGGAAAGTACCCTCATCGTAAGTTCTTTAGCAGTACTGAAGTGCACAAGCTAAAAAGTGTCGAGTTTAACAGGTAAACAATCACAAAACGGATTAATAAAACGAAGATTTTATTAATTGTTTGGAAAAAATAAACAGATCTAAAGAACAAACCAGAACAGGCTGATTATCCAAAAGAACAAAAAGTAATAACAAATAAGGCAGACCTATTTGCTATGAAGGCTGAAAAACATAAAGACTTAAGAGTGCTTTGAATGCTTTGAATGCTTCGAATGCAATGTGTATGCTGTTTCGAGATGACACGGAGTCCTTTGCTTGGTTGGGCTGCCTGAATATTTATAGCGGCCTTAGATGATTCCTAATTGGACAAGAGCTCCTTAGCTTGCGCCCCAAACTGCTTGACTGATTGGCTGATGATGGAAGAGACCTTCCTTATCTCTAATTCCTTCCCTATCCGGATTCTAATTGAATCAATCCTTTTAATTTAGGGATCAAACGCCTAAATCCAGCTGGACATGATCAGATTTTATTTCCTAAATTGTCACGCCCCGGAGCAGCATAAATAGAGAAAAATAAATTTCCTTTATGGGTCCATAAGGAATGACAGGTGAAAGTCACTAATAATCCACACCACGCAGTACTAGTCCAAAAGAAAAGCAACAGTAATCAACTGGAAATAGCACAAAGTGCTAACTATTACAAAATATCAGAGTATGGTCCACAGGATCATAACAGGTCTGAAGACAACAATTGTCCAAGTACCCGTTAACAAAAGTTTAAACTGAACAACTGAAATTAAATCTAATTATAACATCTTCAGTCTTCAACTGGCATAAGGATAATCCTTCCTGGCGTAACCATCATCGGTGGGGCCTTCCTCTGGATAACACTCATCATTGTACTGGTCATCACCTGTAAAACAAGGGGCAGGATATTCTGGACGGGGAATGTCCAGGCAATAAAAGGCCGTCAGCTTACTGAGAGCTGAGTGAGCATAAACTAACGAGGTACCAGTTATCTGAAGTAAACACAAGTTTATAAAAACACGAGTTAACATCTTATTATAAAATAACATTATCTTGTTCTTCTATTCATTCTTGTAAACCGACCCTTATCGTCTTGTTACTCAAATACCGAACTCAACATACTCTGATTTCCATGAACAGACTCAATCGTTTAACTCTAGGGATACACCCTTATTCTGTCCATCGCTTTTAAGAGCAATGGTCCTGCTCACCGCATGTCATGGACTCCACGTCAGTCTGTCCCCAGCTTTTAAGAACAATGGTCCTGTTCACCGCATTTCAGGGATATAACGTTTCGAACAAGGCATATCAATCTTATTGCCACGACTCAACGTCATCTACTAGTGATCCCAGCTCACCGCTTTTAAGAACCATGGTCCGGTTCACCGCTTTTAAGAGCATATCATAGATCATCCAGTCTATCTTAGGACTATTTGGTCCAGCTCACCGCTTTTAAGAGCATATGCACAGCTCACCGCTTTTAAGAGCATATCATGACCGAACGTCCATCCACATACCATTCCCAGAACTTACCAAACCTACTTACGTTCCATTCTACATCGACACATGACAAACTCCCAATGTGGCCTGACTACTCGGATTAAAAGAAACGGATATCAAACTCATATCAAAATCAACACGTCAACCCACGTCTTCATATTACTTTTTATTCATTATCCATAAATCTTTGGTGTCACATTTCTCCTGTCTACCCCATAATCGCATAATGGAATTCCAATTCAGGAATCGAACAACTAAACCTCTTATATAATAAACAGGCAAAAGAATCCATGTACTGATCATGTCAATCGATTGGAACAAAAGTTCAATCGATTGGAACAAAAGTTATGTCAATCGATTGATAAACATGTCAATCGATTGGAACAATGTCAATCGATTGAAATCCTATTCAATCGATTGGGATGCAACTGATGTCAATCGATTGAGATCATGTCAATCGATTGGAACTACGTCTTCTCCAGCAGTTTGTAAAAACAGCATATATAAACGTACACAACATGCATGTAACCCATCTAAACATCATAATAGCTTATATAAACTTCATATAAAGAGACCAAGTGAGTTAGAACTCACCTAGGGTGCGTTTGGGTGTGTTTAAAGCTTGAAACCTTCAAACTCTCTCTCTCTTTCTCCTTTTCTCTGTCCAGCCCTCTCTCTGTCTCCTCCTTCTTTCTTCTTCTTTCTGCTTCTTCTCGTTCCTCCCAGCTGCCACGGCAGTGAGTGTGTGTGAGGGTGTGTATATATATGTAGATATAGAGATATAGATAGATATATGTATATATCTCACAAGAGTATGTCTCTCCCTCTCTCAAGGTCTGAAAAACAGCCCCAAGGCCATGAAATGAAACATATATATAGAGATAAGGGAGTGCCACGCGTTTAAAGCTGAAGGAAAGAAGAAAACATTTCTCAGGTTATGTCAATCGATTGAGACACCAGTCAATCGATTGGTAACAGATATTTGTAGTCAATCGATTGGAAACAATGTCAATCGATTGGGATCATGTCAATCGATTGGAAATGTTGACACGTAATCACTTTTAGTCGGTTGAATGTAAATCGATTGGGATAACTTATCAATCGATTGGTATCAGAAAAGTGTCAATCGATTGGGAATATGTCAATCGATTGATATCAAAAATCACCAGAAGGAAGAGAAAGTTTATACGAGTATAGAAATGAAATACCAGGTCTTATTAAAATACCAAAATACAGGGTATTACATAAATGGACTCTTGTTTCCCCGAAATCTGAGATGACGTCATCCTGACAACTGTGGATAGCACCGCCTTCTCCTTTCACTCCATCGGCCTCGTCCATTATTCTTCTGGATGAATCGGGCTCTTCCATTTCCATGCTTTTCCTCATGCCCGATTACCTTTCTTCAAATGCCCATGGCCAATCGGACTGCTGCAGCCATCCTTCATTCCATGGTGTCCGATTGGCCTTCATGTTGCTTCAATCCACCATCGGACTAACACCGCATTGGATTATATTTTCCTAAAGCCCGATAATCTTCATACATGTTAGTTTTTCCCATCGGGCTCCCCTCACAACACCCAATAGCCTTGCACCTATCATCGGTCTCACTTCTACGTTTAAGTCCGATGAGTCATATATCTCTTAGCCCGACCTCACCTCTATCCAGTTTCACGCGACTCGGGCTCAAAAACTTTTGACAGTTTTTGGGTGCAAACAATTTCCCCCCAAAAGGTCATATCAAACGTCCCACCTTGATTGATGTGATGTTTTGAATTTTAAAATTGCCACGCGTCAAGCATGCAGAGAATGTCAGATTATGGAGAATCCCACCAGTCACTCCACATTTAATGCATCATGATCAAAACGGCGTGGTATTTAGACAGCAAGATTTTCAAAAATCTTCATTTTCCTCGTTTGCATTCTTACTCTCTCTCTCTCTCTCTCTAAACAGCTCAAGCAAACAGAGCCTCTCTCTCTAGAACCTCCATTTCCTCCGGTGACATATTCTCATCTGCAGATATGGCTCCTAAGACTGCTCCGACCACCACTTCCAAAGGAAAGAAGACCTTTATTGACGTCCCACCACCGCAAAATCGATGCAAGGAGGTAAGGATTTTAGCCAAAACCCACGCCGCTGAAATCTCTACTGACTACTTGACCCCTTATAGCTCTTCTGACGGTTCTCCAGTAGCACCAGGCCTAGGAACGGCGTTTCTTGGCCATCCTCCGGCGGCTTTTCTTCCTATTGTATCCGTCAGTAGAAAACGAGGCGTTCCTGCAGGTCCCTGCCCACTGGAACAAGGTTCAGATTGCTACCCAGCCTATTCGCGACTGGCCGACCCCTGCTGCAGATTGGGATAAGTGCATGGCTAGGGTATCGGCCACTAAGGCTACTGTCTGGAGACAAACGGGCATTTACGATGCCATAATGCTCAATCGGTCTAGAATAGAGATAGACCGACCTCTTCTTCTATTTGCCTTGTTATTCTGGTCCTCATCCTGCAACGGCTTTCTTTGTCGTTGCAGACCAATGGCTCCCACCATCAAAGATATTAGCTATTTACTCGGTCTTCGCCCTCACGGGCAAGAAATCATCCCCGGGCTTGACGCGGAACGGCCAGCTTTGCCTATCCTCAGCAAAAGACTATCAGAGATGGGGCCGTTTCCCACAGACCGATTACAGCCTATAGAGGCTTTCTGACTGCCTGCATCGGTGC
The DNA here is from genome assembly GCA_033977485.1 of Hydrangea macrophylla. Lineage (NCBI taxonomy): Eukaryota > Viridiplantae > Streptophyta > Magnoliopsida > Cornales > Hydrangeaceae > Hydrangea > Hydrangea macrophylla. The sequence goes on along the minus strand of CM066995.1, from coordinate 5,805,230 downwards.
AGATGAGACAGAGGTGACCGATGCCGAACATACCGCCTTTCTCATTTATTGGCTCAACAAATACCTATTCTGCTCGGCCAGCCAAGCCATTACCAAGGAATACACCACCTTGGCTTTGGCCCTCACATCAGGGAAGCCCTTAGCCATGGCTACGCTTGTTTGGGCGCACCTAGTCCGAGGCATAACATATTTCGTCCATTCAGGCTTTGGAGCTGGTGGAAGCTCGATATGGATTCTCCAACTTTGGTTGCACTCCTACTTTCCAGAGTTTCAACCAGCCATTCGCCAAATGGCCGATGTTCCTATCTCTACCGTCTAATTTATAGACGTAGCACCTTCTTCACACTCCTTTGAGGAGTGTTTTACTTTTTTCTATCAAGGCTGCTCCCCTAGGGATATAAACCTTTTCACCCCTTTCTTCTCACTCTAATTTTCTTCATTTCTTCAACTCTCCAACAACCCTTCTAATTGGGGCATTGGCACCCCGTCCACCTATAACGAAATCTTCTCTAGCTACTTAGTAGCTAGAGACATTATTTTTAGCCCGAGTATTCCTTCGGCCAATAATAAGTGTGGGGCAGAATATTACTTTGCTCCCCTTTATGCCCGCCAATTCGAGCTCACCCAACTTGTGCCCGTCCTTCCTGGCATTACTGTCAACGTGGACTGGGTCGAACGCGGCCTGATTGTTAACGAAGGACAAGTAAAGAAGATAAATGAACGATTGGACAGGCTCAAGGCGGCATCGCCCTTCTCTGCCCGGTCTATGGTGTCAGAAGAATTCACCCAGTGGTGGGGTGATCGGGCTGGCCAGCTATTTAAAGATACTGCTGCTGAGGCCCTTGTACCTTTTACTGCATCATTGGCCTCCGAGGCCGATGATCCTGCCCCAACAGCAGCTCCCACCCCGCGTAAGCAAGTGGCCAAGAGACCGGCCCGCAAGCCAGCTCCGGGCAAAGGGCCTGCTCAAAAGAAACAGAAAACCACACCGGCCTCAACTCAGGTTAGATTTTCAAATGCTTTTTAGCTGTTAAGCCCGATTTTGCCTGTTTAGTACTAATCCTTTTCCTCTGTTTTTCAGCTTGTTGATGAGGACTCTGGAGAGGACCCATCACACCCAAGTTAGCCTCAGACACTTCCTCCAACACTTCTTGTATCACCGGCATCCGCAGCGGCCTATCTGGAACGGGTCGCCATGAGAGTAATGCCACTTCACATCGTGCCTCCGCTAATTCCCTCAAGTGGTGATGAAAACATTGCTCCTTCCTGCCACGTTCTCGAGCAAGTCGTCCTCTCTTCCAGCAGTGAGGGCGTGGCCGATGCTGGGACTGCTACGGAAGCAGCTGGGGAAGAAGTTGACCAAGCCATCCCCACCGAAGTTGGAGCTACTTCCGGGCTAGACGAACTTAATGCGGCCACCGGATCTTCCATTCCTTCAATAGTGGAACTGGTTGTGGCCGAGGCTAACCCTCCTGAGGATTCTGCAACTCAACGGGTTGAGGCCGGTGTTGATGATTCGGGCTCGGTCCTGGAGGCTGAAGTTTTACAAGCTACAACGGCCTCAACCAGTCCAAGGGTATAAACCAGCCATGCTCCTTCTTCTTCTGGGCTGGCTCAATCTTCCTCTCAACCCACAATTTCTCAACCAAGTAAGGCTGATGTTCGTGAAGTGATCTCAACCTCGCTTGGTTCCCATGCCCAGGTTTTGAAGTCTGTCTACTTTACTTTATTCATAAACTCTTAGAGACCACTTCTGACTGCTTATTATTTTGATCAGGCCGATCCCATGGGTCCAGAGCCACACCTTCCCTTCAATGACTTCTTCTCTGGCCTGGACCTGGGAGCTTTTGACCTTGGCCACCTGGAGCCCGAAGCCGTCACACCTTCATACCTTCAACAAGCCAAGGACCTACTCTTCGGGCTTGCTGATCAGGACCTCTCTAGCCTTCCTGCTGCTGCTGACGTTGAAGCAGCCTTGAATGCACTAATGGCCGATCCTTCACTTTCTGACGGGCAGCTATCCTTACTCCACGAGATACAAGAAAGACTCCCCAGCTGCCATCTTGTGGATCGATCGGCCTTGAAGATTCAGGCTGATGCAGAGCTTCACTTGGGCTCACGGCAGAAGGCATTGAAGTTTCTGGAAGGAGCCAAAGCTAAGTTTGAAGCGGGGAAGGCCTCTCGGGCTCAGGTGCTAGCAAGGGACTCCTGGCTACAGAACCGTATTGCTGCACTAAAAGCTCAGCTCGCCCAGTGTGAGGCCGAGGTCGTCACCAACAACGCTGCCCTTGGAAAAATTGACGAAGCACTATCCTTACTTGGTGGCGATGCCCAAAAGTGCAGTGATCAACTGCAAGCCAGTGTTCCGATATCCCGAGCATGGGCCCAAAAGCTAGAAAAAGCCAAACAGGATTGGTCTGGAGCTATCAAGACCTGGGAGGACTTGAAGGCTAAACTTAGGAATTTTGGGTCGGCCTAGAGGCCGACTCCTATTTGTACTCTGTATAGAAAATTTTCTTTTTTCACTATTCTTGTAAGTAAGCTGTGCTCAGCCTATTAATACAAAACGATGTTTCTTTTAAATCATTCGGGCTCAGGTTCATAATTGATCAATTGATCATATTCCAACCCAGGATTTGGTTAATAATCAAGGTCAATGGTCTCCCACAACGTAGGATAATAGGACTTTAAGTACTGACCATTGATTAATCAGACATGAACTGTTCCATCTAGATCACGTAGCCTGTAGGCACCACCTCTCTTGACTTGATGAACGATGAACGGGCCTTCCCAGCTAACCGACCATTTACCGTAACAGTTATCCTTATCTCCAACAGGTAGCACGACCTTCCATACCAAATCCTTTATGCAAAAAGACTTATCCTTCACCCTTTTGTTATAAGCTCGGGCTGCCCATTGCTTTTGCACTTTTAACGAATCTAAGGCCGTGAGCCTCATTTCATCGAGCCCTTCTAACTTAGCTATCATAGCCTCTGTGTACTCAGCAGGCTCTAGCTGATTTTGTAAAGCTCTTCTGGCCGATCGGACTGTAACTTCCATAGGTAACATAGCGTCATGCCCATAGGCCAGCATGAATGGTGTGACCTCAGTATTTGACCTTTTAGATGTCCGATAGGCCCATAAATCTTCGAACAAGAGCTTGTCCCATTCCCTAGGATTTTCAACAATCATCTTCTCAATAATCCCCTTGAGGATCTTGTTTGTGGACTCGGTCTAACCGTTGGCCTGTGCATAATAGGACGTAGAATTGAGAATTTTAATCCCTCTACTTTCAGCAAAGGCCGATGTTTCCGTCCCTGTGAACACAGATCCTTGGTCGGCCGTAATTGTTTTCGGAAGGCCGAACCTATGGATAATGTGTTCTTCAATAAATTTTATTACGGTGGCCTGAGTCACCATTCTACAAGGTATGGCCTCAGCCCACTTAGAAAAGTAGTCCGTAGCCACTATGATGAAACAGTGTTGGCCCGACGATGGCGGTAAGACTTTGCCAATTAAATCCATCGCCCATCCTCTAAACAGCTATGGTTTGATTACGGGCTGCAACTCTTTAGCTGGCACATGCTGGATCAGACCATGCTTCTGGCAAGCTTGACAGCCCTTAGCATAACTGATACAATCTTTCAATATACCGGGCCAGTAATAATTGTATCTTCTCAGCAACCACTTCATCTTTGTGCCGGCCTGATGCGCCCCACAAATCCCTTCATGTACCTCGGCCATAACCTGCATGGCCTGTTTCTTTCCTAAACACCTCAAGATCATGTCGTCACCGATTGGTTTCTTGAATAGTTCTCCATCGAGCACCATGAATCGAACAACAAATAATCTAACTCTTCGGTCCACCCTGACATTTGGGTGATTCAGGTATTCAATAATGGGGATTCTCTAATCGTCATCCTCCATCAAGATTGAATTGGTGGTAGCATACCAACCTCTCTTCACAACGGATGGTAGCGATCGGACATGAACAGTGATGAGTCGGTCTTCTAAGTTCTTCTGAGAAGATGAGGCTGATCCGATTTTTGCCAACTTATCGACCTCGGTATTTGTGGTTCTTGGAATATAACTCACGCTAATGTCATCAAACGCCTCCATGAGTTGAGTGGCCATAGCGTGGAACGGGCAGAGCTCCCAACTTCTTATCTGAAATACTCCCGCTATCTGTCCGATCACCAGCCCCGAGTCTCCCTTTATGTGCACGGACGATGCCCCCATTTCAAGGAGTATCTCTAGTCTGATGATAAGCGCTTCGTATTCGGCCTGATTATTAGTGCATTTGAAATTGAGCCGAAATGACATTTTTGTCTTATTGTACTTGGGTGATACAATCACCATACCTGCCCCAACACCCTTTGCATTTTTGGAACCGTCAAAGATTAACGTCCACGGGACTAAGGACGTGCTCAAGACTTTGGGTGTTATAGGCGGTTCTCCCAAATCAGTAGGATCTGGGTGATCAACCAAGAAATTGGCTATGGCCTGGCCTTTGACCGATTGTTGCGATCGGTATTGGATGGCAAATTCCATCAAGGCCAGGGTCCATTTTCCAATTCAGCCTCTCATGATCGGTCTTGACAACATATATTTTATCACATCAGATTGACATATTATGTAAGTGGAAACGGGCAGAATATATGTTCTTAACTTTTGTGAGGAAAAATACAATGCCAAGCATAACTTCTCAATCGGCGCATATCGTTGCTCGATTGGAGTCAAAATTCTACTTAAATAATAAACGGCATGCTCGTTGCCTTGTTCATTATATTGAGCTAACATACTTCCTACAGAGCAGTCCGAGGCCGATATATACAACTTTAAGTACCTACCCTTCTTGGGTGGCATTAATACTGGAGGGGTTGACAAGTATTGCTTGATTCCTTCAAAGGCTTGTTGATGGCTATCTTCACATTTGAAGTCCTCATCGGTCTTGATCTTCAACAATGGGGTCCATACTTGGGTCTTCCCTGCACAGTTGGATATGAATCTTCTTAGGAAATTGATATGTCCGAGCAATTTCTGAAGCTCTTTCTTATTAGCTGGTGGCTTTGCTGCCTAGATAGCCCGAGCCTTATTTTTGTCAATCTCTATCCCTCTTTAATGTACAAGGAATCCTAGGAAATTCCCTGTTGTAACGCTGAATGCACATTTGAGAGGATTCATCTTTAGTCTGTGAGCCCGCATTCTTTCAAATGCTTTTTCCAAATCCCTCAAATGATCGGCGTTACCTCCTGATTTCACCACCACATCATCTATGTAAACCTCCATGAATTGTCCGATCATATCATAGAAGATTGAATTCATTGCCCATAGATAGGTGGCTCCAGTGTTCTTCAGCCCGAATGGCATGACAACCCACTCAAAGGTTCCAATCGCCCTCGGGCACCAAAAAGCAGTCTTCGGGACATCCTCTTCGGCAATGTAGATCTGGTTATATCCCGAGTGCCCGTCCATGAAGGGAAAAATTTTATGTTTGGCGGCCGAATCGATTAACTGATCGGCCATGGGCATGGGATACTCATCTTTCGGGGTAGCTAAGTTTAAATTTCTGAAGTCAATGCAGACCCTCAGCTTCCCATTCTTCTTTACCACGGGGACCACATTCGAGACCCATTCAACATATCGGGTTGTTCGAATGAAGCCAGCGTCCAGTAGTCTCTTAATCTCTTATTTCACCTTCAGTGTTACCTCCGGTGACATGCGCCGAGGTAGCTGCTTGAACGGCCTGAACCCCAATTTGATTGGTAATCGGTGTTCCACCAATTCTCTAGATAACCCAGGCATTTTGTCATATTTCCAGGCAAAACAATCTTTGTACTTGTGTAGGAGTGCAATCAACTCGGCCTGACACTGTGGATCCAGCATCTGACTTACATAACTAGGTTTGTGTTCTCCTTCTTCGCCTAGGTTGACTTCCAAGAGAGGGTCTTGGACATTGGCCTTTAAATCATCAAGCTTCGCCGTGGCCGTCTCTAACTCGTCTATTTGAATCTCTTCCTCCCTTGGCATTTCTTCTTCGTAGATACAATCGGCCAGATTAATCATTCCGTCAACAGGGCCGATTTCCAATCTTCTATCGGCCAAGTATGCACACCATCTGGCCATGCCGGCCCTCAAGGCCAGCAGCTTCTGCTCTTCAATTATCGGAGTCTCTATGGACATCTTCCTGTTTGATGATCTCAATCGGCCTTGATTCTTCTATCCGACTAAGATTATGGTAATACGCTTTAATGTCCGACAAATTTCCTTTAAGGAAGGTCGATGTATTCGACCTTCCCATTTTATTACAACCCAGCAACTTGACTGACCCGATGTCATCTTCATACAAGACTACATCGGTCGTTTGCACACGGGCTACAAATGGCTTCGAATCTGCCCCAACCACTTCTACCTCATCACCTCTCCAGAAAATCAGCAACTGATGGAGTGTGGAGGGAATACAGTAATTTGGGTATATCTAATCTCGGCCGAGCAACGCATTATAGGCAGCTGAGGTTTCCACAATGAAAAAAGCAGTCATGACCGTTTTACTGCCAACGGTGAGTTCAAGGGGTAGGATACCCTTGGTTCTTGAAGGTGCCCCCGTGAAGCTTTGGACATTCATTTCAGTTGGAATTACCTCCGACTCAGACTTCTGAAGGATTCTTAACATTATTTGAGGCATGATGTTGATGGTAGACCCACCATCAACCAAGATTCTGTTTATAGGGACGCCCTCAATATGTCCTTTCACGTACAAGGGCTTCAGATGCTGGGACATATAGTATGTTGGCTTTTCAAACACCACTTTAACTGGTCCGGTCTTTGATCTTTCCTCAGTCTGATGTCCTTTCGGCCTCAAGATAGTGATCTTAGGCCGATCGATCTGATCGTCAGTGGCATCCATGTTTTTGCTTGTGGCTTCTACCACTTTAGGTCTGACGGTCTCTCCTCTGTTCCAAAAACATCTTCCATCCTGGCTGAGTCCTTGGTCAGGCCTTCCACTACATCTCCTTCCATGGCCGTTGCCTGATCGGGCTTGGCCATGAAAGATATAGGTAATGTAAACACCATATTAGACGACAGGCCTACCGGAATAGTCCCGAATTGAATCGGCGATGTGCTTGAATCTGACAGATCTCCATCGGACTCCATACTCATCTTGTCCGATGTTCCTCCACATCCTTCCTGTGATTTTCCTCATCCGACTCTTTCCTTTGAGTACTCAGTGGCAATGCGCATCACCCTTGTTTCTCCTAGCTCATCGAGCACTGTAGGCGCTGTGGGTTTAGGAGGGTTTCCAGCTCGATTCTTCTAGTACTGGCGCTCTCGCTCGGCCTGTCTCATTCGTTGATATCTCCTTTTTTGGGACTTGCCATACTGTGGCTGCGCTGGGAATTTAGAATGTTCAGCTCTATGCCACTTCTGATCTTCCACCCGGGGTGATAATACCATCCTTGGGCTCCTGCTAGAGGTTGACGCTTGCATCTGAGGCCTTGGAATTGTTTGGAAACTTCTTGCCCCCAATCCGCCTGATTCGCCATGGCCGATATGCTGAACCACCAAAGGTTTTGCCCGCCACTCGGGCTTCGTCTGACCTTGCCATGGTAGTGACAATCTCTCATAAACAGACTTTCTCGGGCTTGGTTTCCGATGTTCATGGCTTCTCGGCCTCTTACTCGAGCTCGAGACTTCTTTCTTGACATCAGCCTTGCATCTTGGGTAGAGGCCTTGTTCGATAAACTCCAGTTGTCGTCGTAGATCAGCTATCAAGTTGTCGGTACTGGACCTAGCCACTTCTTCCTCGGCCTTGTGGGCTTTCTCTTTACGTTCTTGATAGCTCCTCTGGAAGTCATGTATCGTCACTTTCGGCCTATCTGTGGCAGAAATAGCGATTTGTTTTCCTTCCCTCTGTCTTGGCACCAATTCTTTGTCGGTCAAGTCTACCTTCGGCCTCGGCCTTGAAAGCTTGGTTAAATCGGGCATAACCATGTTGGTACCGGTCATTTGAGAAAACGGATTTGCATCAATCCCCATAGCCTTGTCCGAGAACTTGAACACTCCTTTCTCCACGTTTTCCTGTATAAAATTTTGAAAAACAAAGCAATTATTACTGGAGTGCTTCCAGGAATTGTGCCATTTACAGTATTCTTTATTTTTTAGGTCATCGGCCTTAGGGATCCGATGACCTTCACTCAGCTTGATCACTTTATCGGCTAATAAGGCATCGATTATTTGATCAGCTATGGTTATATCAAAAGTATAATTTTTTCCCGCCTCGAATGCCATTTTCTTCACAACCGTATTGTTGTTAACAGGCTTATTCAAGGCGTTGCATACAATTGGCCGTTTACAGATTAACTCGACCATATCGCTCTCTGTTTCGAGGTCACACTCTGCTAAGTGGACCTTGTAATTAGGGTCCTTATAATATGTCCCTTTGGACGAGTTCTTCTTCTCCTACTCATCCAAAAGGATACGCTCGTAACGACCAGCCCGTGTAGCCAGCTCGAATAAGTCACGGAAGTCAGTTCCCTCAAACCTCTTGCGAAGTTCAAAGGACATCCCCCCATGGCCATTTTAGCATACTCTTCCTCAGGCAAAATTGTCTTGCACCGATACTTTGCCTTACGGAAACGGGCTATGTAGGTTTCTACAGTCTCTCCTACTAATTGCATCATCCTGGACAGGTCTGCCAGCGATGTTTCGGGCTCAGTCCTATAGAACTGGCCGTGAAATAACTCTTCCATCCCTTGCCAAGTTAGCACCGAATTGGCGGAGAGATTAACATACCACAAAAATGCCATGCCCATTAGCGAGTTTATGAATAGTCTTAACTTTAATGGGTCGCTACTACCCACATGGCCGCATTGAACAATAAAATGGCCAATATGCTCAACTGAAGACTGTTCACTCTCTCCAGAAAATAGAGTGAAATTTGGTACTTTATACCCCTGAGGAAATATGACTTGGTCAATTTCAGGGGGATATGGCCGTCTGTACGTCGGCCTTTCCAATCTTCACATAAACGGGCCATACTCTTCATGTATGGCCGCTACCAACTCCTCCCTATTGATGGGTTGTGGAGCTACGTGCTGGACATTCCTCACCGGGGGTACCAACGGCGGTGGCACTTGCTGCTGGTTATTATTGGCCTGATGGGACCAAAATCCATAGTTGTTCCTTTGCCCCCCATTTGCGTGACCAGGGGGTTGTGTATGACCAACTGAGCTTTCAGTATGGCCTATAGACCGACCAAAACCTGGTGTCGCCGATCCGTTGGTATCGGTGACTATCGATCTGCTAGCCATTCCGGTCTTTGACTCAGATTGCTTGCCTGAGCTATTACCCTCTCTGAGATTCGGACAGATGTAGGGTGGGTCTTTTGGCTTATCGGACTCAAGCGATGCGCCAGAGCCTGATCCATTGACTTGTTCTTTGCTGCCCCCGACCTTATAGGTTTCTATCAGCCTGCCGATCATGTCCGACAGGCGGTCCAGCTTTACGTGAGTGGCCCTTGTTTCTAAGACCAGATCAGCTTGACTTTTATGGACATCGGCCGTTTGGTTGATGACCGATTTGAGATTGCCATCGATCCTATGAGCGCATTGTATTCCTGCCACATGGGCCCAACGTTCATTCTCACGGCCTCTGAAATTGCCTCAAGAGTGATACTGCCATCTTGTGGAGAATGGCCGGTACTTTCCTCCATAGGTGGGTCCATGGGAGGATCGTTTTGGCCGTTCTTCGTTATCTGTTGTCTTTTTTTGGAGGCATGGCTTGACACAGTGGGTCCCACTGGGTGTGCCAAAAATGTTTGCTGTAATTTGCGCGGGCGTGCCAGAGACAAACAGGCTCGGTGTGTGTGTGTGAGTGCGTGCAAACTAATTTCCTAACCGCTTGTGTGAGTAATACACAAGGCTTTATGAATCTGACTTCTAAACAGAGTAATTGTGTGTAGTGAGTAGGAAAGTACCCTCATCGTAAGTTTTTTAGCAGTACTGAAGTGCACAAGCTAAAAAGTGTTGAGTTTAACAGGTAAACAATCACAAAATGGATTAATAAAACGAAGATTTTATTAATTGTTTGGAAAAAATAAACAGATCTAAAGAACAAACCAGAACAGGCTGATTATCCAAAAGAACAAAAAGTAATAACAAATAAGGCAGACCTATTTGCTATGAAGGCTGAAAAACATAAAGACTTAAGAGTGCTTTGAATGCTTTGAATGCTTCGAATGCAGTGTGTATGCTATTTCGAGATGACACGGAGTCCTTTGCTTGGTTGGCCTGCCTGAATATTTATAGCGGCCTTAGATGATTCCTAATTGGACAAGAGCTCCTTAGCTTGCGCCCCAAACTGCTTGACTGATTGGCTGATGATGGAAGAGACCTTCCTTATCTCTAATTCCTTCCCTATCTGGATTCTGATTGAATCAATCCCTTTAATTTAGGGATCAAACGCCTAAATCTAGCTGGACATGATCAGATTTTATTTCCTGAATGGACTCTTATTTCCCCGAAATCTGAGATGATGTCATCCTGACAGCTGTGGATAGCACCGCCTTCTCTTTTCAGTCCATCGGCTTCGTCCATTATTCTTCTGGATGAATCGGGCTCTTCCCATTTCCATGCTTTTCCTCATGCCCGATTACCTTTCTTCAAATGCCCATGGCCAATCGGACTGCTATAGCCATCCTTCATTCCATGGTGTCCGATTGGCCTTCATGTTGCTTCAATCCACCATCGGACTAACAGCGCATTGGATTATATTTTCCTAAAGCCCAATAATCTTCATACATGTTAGTTTTTCCCATCAGGCTCCCCTCACAACACCTAACAGCCTTGCACCTATCATCGATCTCACTTCTACGTTTAAGTCCGATGAGTCATATATCTCTAAGCCCGGCCTCACCTCTATCCAGTTTCATGCGACTCGGGCTCAAAAACCTTTGACAGTTTTTAGGTGCAAACACTTCCAAAAATGTTTGTGGGCCTCATTGTATCTAAACATATTTTAACAGTTATTCTGAACCTATGCCACTATTAACCCACAACACTTAAAATTCATTAGACAAATAATTTATGCACGTGATACATATTAGTATAGAGTATAGAGTAAAGTAAAAATTCTTCCCACAATGTGTGATGTCACATTCTTTATTTTTTTTCCCACGTGGGATTTCCTTTTTTTTTTTATCATATCTTTATCAATCTATTTATATACTTTTACTAGTAACACGTTAATATATATTATGACAATTCAAGGCCTTTTCACTACTACCAAAAAATATCTTTGTGTCTTCTCATGCACGTCTTTCTACTTTTCTCAATATTGTGTGAGTTATCATGCATAAACAGAAACAATGTATATATCTAGGTATGCAAGTCTTTAACACTCTTAGTCTTTGCTTTCAAGAATCATGAAAAGTTGATGCGTTCTTTACTCTGTTTATTGAGTTCCAATTAAACTTCAAAAGGAAGTTTACACTTTAGTACAATTTCCTCATTAACAAGGATGGATCTAGGGGGGCATTGCCCCTTAGATTCGTAAAAAATAAATAAATAAATTCTCGAAACATCCCCCCCCCCCCCCCCTTGAAAATTATTAAGCTCATCCCCAACCCCAAGTTTGATTATGGGGTCCGTCCTTGCTCACCAATTCACGTTTATGGCTTTTCTCACATACATGGAAGTTTATTCTAAGTTTTCCTTTCTATCTATTCATACCTATATACACATGTGTGTGTCTGTATATATATATAGTTCTATCTTTATCACAAAGTGTTGTAAATCTGTGCCAAAAAAACTTTGATAATGGAAGTCCAAATCAGTAATGGGCCGAGGTGCGGACCAGGTCGCTCTCTTTAAGGTTGATTTCGCGCCTCCTCGGTCTTCTCACCGGTGCACGGGATGGTATGTCAACCCCCAGGATACAACAACCCAACTATAGCAAATTTTTGTATAGTTTTATGCACTAAACTGATAGAAAAAGAAACTACACCGAAGAAACTCAAACTATTCTGTATTTTCCCGAATACTTTATAACACCATAGAACAATAACACAAGAATGATAGCTCACTATTTCATACTCTCTGTATATACACTTATATGTGTAGCCGTGGTTGAATTTTTTTTAATCTATCATATATCACAAGACTGATGCTATTTATTTTATAGCCAATGATGACACAAATAGGAAAGTCATCAAAGTCAAAGAATATACTCAAATCATGGGATAGGAGATGAAATGTTTTGGGCGTAATAATAACTTATATAAATATGGTGTAATGTAGAAAAGGAACACAAGTGTATGTTATCCATGTACTAAGGAAGGAATGAAGTTAGGATAGAATTACTACAATGGATCATGTAGATGATCTCAAGGAGTAATAGTTGCCAAATCAAAATAAGATTTGGCCCTCATTAAGAAATGATGATGCCTAAAATTGGTAAGAAGGGTTTAGAGAGAGAAAAATACAAGAACAATTTGTGTGTGGTTCGGTCCCGTTAACGAGGTGACCTACGTCTACGGTTGCGTCTGTGCGCTCTCACTAGCAGATCACCGGCAGGCCTGGTGAGCCAACAAGGATGGGCGGTACTACCAGTAATATCGGCCGGGTATATGCGTATGATGGTGAGTTCTCTGTTGTATGCTTGTTCGCTAGAGAATTATTTTTGGATCCCTATTGACAGGGTAGGTGGGCTCTTTTATATAGGCAAGAGTTCACCCTTACATGGTAAGTTAATAGGATTAGGAAACCTAATCTGATTACACTTGATTGGCAAAATTTGGGAAAAGTTTCCTACGTGGTTTAGGAAACTGCCACATTCCATCTTGCAGAGTTGTAGTTGGTTTAGGAAACTGCTGGATAGGCTGGGATCGTGAGACGCCGCGACCTTAATGCCCGGCCTGTTGGTACGAACCGCCCGTTCTAACAAACACCTTGGGATTGCTCGGCTATTGGTGCCTTTGCACCGGCACCTCTTGATGATGTGGCAGGCTGGCTTCATGGCTAGATTATTTTGGGACATATCAGCTGCCCCCTATTTTCGGAACTGACTGGATGCTTCATCGGGTGAGGATTCTAAAATCAGTACCTTCTTAGAAACCGTCCGGATGTCCTCCGGGAATGCTGCTCGAGACGGGGCCCACCTTCTAAATCGCCCCGGTGGAATAACCGACCGGTACAGGTAGGAGTTTGGGTATTGATATTGCCACGTGTTAGGGAGTAATATGCCTAGTCAGGATCCGGCAAAGTCGATTTGGACGCAACCGACTAGTTATGTGATAACTGGACCGTCACGTCACGCATTTAATGCGTGCGCATTTCAAGGCGACCCTTCACATGCCCGAGGTGACAACAGTCTGACAGTTCTTGGTGGGAAAACTCCTGAGCCGTTGGATCTAATTGATCTGGACCGTTCGCTATTCCTATATAAGGAACACTTGCTCATCTCTTCAGTTCCTACTGCCAAGTGAGAGAGTTTACCGAGCGGTTTGAGAGCATACAAGATCCCGAGCAAGATTGTCTACCTCTTTTCTGCGCAAAACCTTATAAGTCCTTCCTTTCTGTCTCCAGTTCTTCATTCTCTTCTTCTTTTCTGAACAAAACTGGAGGGAGCGAACCCACTTGGGTTAGAACGAGCGTGGGATTTTTTCTTTTTCTGCTTTTGTCATTTCTTCCAATCCGGGGGTACACTAGAGCAGTTTGACCGAACGGGTGTTCTCGGGAGAGTCCTGAGAGAGTGTTACATTTCTTCCAGAATCTTGTACGACCTGCCCTTTAGGTTGTTAGATCTACCTCCTCTGTACATCAGGCTAGGAGTTCTTGACCCATTCTTAGGTCGTCTGCCCCCTAGGTCTTCCACATACATAATCATGTGCCATTCAGATTTTAACTCGTCGTCCCGATCGGAAGACAAGCAATTGAGGTTAGGGTCCTCAAGTGCAAGCTTAGACCCTCCCTCCTTGGCCCCCTCTGATCAGCAGAGTGAGGGGATGATCCCTGCCCGGGCGTCTCTCGAGGAAACGCGCCAGGATTCTCCTGTGGGCTCGACATCTCGGGGTTTGGGCGACAAGGGGTCTGTATCGCAGCCCCGGGGTTGTCTTCTCATGCGAGTCCATTGTCAGTATTCTGCACGGCCCTGATTTGGATCAGATCAGGGATAGATATGACCTTCTTAGCCCCTTTTCTCTTGCCGTCCATGATGGCGGAGCTCACTTCCATGAGTCGGGCTTCGTTACTTTGTACGAGGATGCTTTCATGGCAGGCCTTCGCCTGCCTCTCCACCCAGTTGCCCGGGACGTGCTTATCTACCTCAAGATCTCCCCCGGGAAGCTCGCCCTAAACGGTTGGTGATATCTGATGGGGTACATATCCTTGTGGCCCCAAGTCCTCGGGTATGAGCTTACCTTACAGGAGTTCTTCTGGACTCATCGGCCCTTTAAAGTCCACGGGGAGTCCGGTTTATTCTCGCTCGGGGCTAGGCAAGGGCGGAAGATAATTGTAAACTGCCCGAGCAATAATAAAGGATGGAAGAAAAAATTCTTCCAAGTGTCCACTCTGGGGCTGTGTGAGAAGGCACCGGGTATACAGTTGAGGACCTCCTGGGCGGGGGAGCTGAGGAGTAAGCCCGACCATTTTTCTTTCTTGATTAGTCTTTCTATTTTGCCTTGACTAACCCATTTGTATGTTTGCTTTGCAGTGGGAGCAGTTGACTTGCCAAGTCTTTCAGACGAGCTACAAGCGAGGATTTTGTCTTTGGTAGAAGACCCGACCGATATTAATAAAGTGCTGACTCGGTCGGGAAGCCCGAAGATCTCCTACAAGCCCCAGCGCTTTACAGCTCCCATCCTCCCGGCGATCATTCCGGGTAAATACCATCTCTTGACCATCCGGTTTTCTTTTCGTTTGGTAATTTGCCGAATTATGACATGCTCTCTGGTTTTGCAGAAATGGCTCCCAAGAATGCGGTAACCCTGAAGGAGAAGGAGGCGGCCCTGATGGCCGGGGCTGGCCAGAAGAGGAAGAAGCCAGACCCTGCCGAGGGCCAGCCCCTCAAGAGGATTTCCCGGGGGATTTCCATCCAGGCTGAAAAGGAGGCAGTTGCTGCCTCAACGCCCGTTGTAACAATTGCTGCACTACCACCACCTTCTACTGCTGCCAAACCATCCGGAGTCTCCTTCCCGAGCATAGAAAAAGCTCGTGCCGGCCCCTCTTCAAGGCCAGAGGTCGAGACTGTGGACGACGTCCGCGGAAGGGTACGGCACGGGCTGCTGCAGAGTCAGATTGACAAGTGAACCCTGCTGAGCCCCGAGGCCATCATCGGTTGGCTGTACATCATCAGCCACATGGTAAGTCCCTTTGCAATGTGAACATTAGCTTTTTCTCCATGCGCATACTGACGTTTTCTTTTTCTTTGCAGATTGGCTGTATTGCGGCCGGAGCTGAGACCACCCTTCCCGACGTTGCTGAGAGGTTGGTCGCTGCAGAGGCTAACCTTTCCATGGAGAGGGCTGCTCGGGAGTCTGCAGAGTTTGCTCTCACTGTTGAAGAAGAAAAATCTCGGGCAACTGCCTTGGAGTTTGGGGAGATCCGTGACTCTCTGTCAACTGAGCGGGCTGCCCGAAAGGTTGCGGAGGCTAAGGCTGCAGCCACGGAGGCCGGGAGGATCGCCGCTGAGAAGGTTGCAGAGACTAAAGCTGCAGTCGTGGAGGCTAGGAGGATCTCTGCCGAGAAGGACCTGGCAGCCATGACGGCCACGCTCTCCGAGTTTACTGCTGCTCGGGAGGCTGAAGCCAAGGAGGCCGAGGAGGAATTCAAGGCTGGGTTCCTTACGGGCTACGCTGACCTGACGAAGCGGGTTGCTGCTGACCACCCTGACTGGGACTTGTTTGGTTATTCCTGGGTGGAGTCCAGTTATTGGAAGGAAGGCCAGGCTGACTCTGAAGTCGCCGCTGAAGTTGCACCGGCTGGGGACCCCTCTGTTGATGAGCAGGCTGCGAAGGAGGGAGAAATGTTGGTTGTAGACTAGTTTTTTCCCTTTTTGTTTTTGTTATAGTTTTTTTTTTCTTTTTGGGGAGGCTACTACAACTGCCCCCCAGGCTTTGTACAATTGTTATTTTAATTAATGAAAAGGCCCCTGAGGTCAAACTTCCTTTCCATTAACTGTGTCTTTTTTTTCTGTACTTTGCCTGTTTGTAATTGTTAGTATCCACTCGGTTTTTGGCCGACCTAACCCCTACCATAGCAAAAATTTTAGGACCGTAACCCGTAGAATACCTAGTCTTCCTGACCTATTTAAAAGGTAATAGCCCAGTATGCCATAGGAACTTGTCCTTTTTAGCATCCGGGATCGCCCAGTGTATTATAGGAATATCCTGTATTACTGTCCGGGATCTCCCAGTGTATCATAGGTGTATCCTGTTTTATCGTCCGGGATATTATCTCTGGTCACTATAAGTACTTAGGAATATCTTCCAAGTTCTTTAGGTGACCGGTGTGATTTTCTGTTTTGGCCTAATATTCCCCTGCCCCCCAAGCATTTTGCTAAGGCGGGAGTGCAGGAGTGAGTGGCCGTAGGAAACTGACCTGGAACATGGGTGGTTGCAAGGTCCTTTGAAGCTCGCCATCGTCGGCCACCTAGGGGTTTGCCCCCATCGTCGGCTGGACCTAAGCGAAGCTATAAGTAATTTCCTGTTTAGGTCTAGTATCCCCTTGCCCCCCGAGCGTCCTGTGAAGGTGGGGGCGTGTTGAGGAGCAACCATAGGAAACCGACCTGGAACATGGGTGGTTGCAGGGTCATTTTGTGCCTGGGTTCGGAGCCCGAGGTCTTTTTGTGCCTTGGTTGTTAGCCAAGGTCTTTGTGTGCCTGGGTTCGGAGCTCGAGGTCTTTTTGTGCCTTGGTTGTTAGCGAAGGTCTTTGTGTGCCTGGGTTCGGAGCTCGAGGTCTTTTTGTGCCTTGGTTGTTAGCCAAGGTCTTTGTGTGCCTGGGTTTGGAGCCCGAGGTCTTTTTATGCCTCGGGGTTAGGCCCGAGGACTTTTCTGCATTGCACGGTGTACTGACAGGAGTAATTTTGCAAAATAAACTTTCCAATTTTATTAAAACAAGAATTTATTGCTATTGCTCAATCAGAGCTACAAAAACAAATCTTTCTACAAGTACTAAATTTCTGTGGTTAAGTGTTACTGATAATACTTGCGGAGGTGTTGTACATTCCAAGGGTGAGAGAGATCATGCCCGTCCATACTCTGTAGCTAGTAAGTTCCCGGTCGGTTGACCCGGGTTACTTTGTACGGGCCTTCCCAGTTTGGTCCCAATTTCCCATGGCTCAGGATTCAGGTAGACTGGTTCACTGCCTTGAGGATGAGGTCTCTGACTTGAAAACTGTGGTGCTTTACCTTGCTATTGTAGTGTCGCGAAACTCTTTGCTTGTAGGCTGCCACCTTTAGGTAGGCTTGGTCTCTCCTTTCCTCTACCAGATCTAGTTCTGACCTGAGGGCTTCTTCGTTATCCGGTGCACTGAAGTTGGCCACCCGATATGTAGGCAACCCGAGCTCTGTAGGGACTACCGCCTCAAATTTGTATGTTAAAGAGAACGGCGTCTCGCCTGTTGTCGCTCGGGGTGTTGTGCGGTAGGCCCACAAGAGGGTCGGTAGTTCTTCAGTCCACAACCCTTTGGCGCCTTCGAGCCTTATTTTGATTGACTGCAAGATCGTGTGGTTTGTCACCTCGGCTTGACCGTTGGCTTGAGGGTGCTCGGGGGAGGAGTAATGATTTAGTATCCCGTATCTCGAGCAAAACTGCCTAAAGATAGGTGTGTCGAATTGTCTACCATTATCGCTGACCAGGTACCGGGGAATGCCGAACCTACTAAGAATATTCCTTTCCACGAAGCTTTCCATTTTCCGTTCGGTTATTGTTGCCAAGGGCTTGACCTCTGCCCATTTGGTGAAGTAATCAACAGCTATCACGGTAAACTTGATCTGTCCTTTTTCCATCAGCAGGGGACCGACAATGTCGATGCCCCAATGGGCGAACGGCCAGGGGCTGTGGATTGGTGTCTGGAGCTCTCCCGGTCGGTTGATCATGGGAGAGTATCTCTGACACTTGTCACACCTTCTGACGTATTCCTGGGAATCCCGGGCCATAGTTGGCCAGTAGTAACCTTGTAGTAGGGCCTTTCTGGAGAGTGCCCGGCCTCCGATGTGATTCCCGCACACTCCTTCGTGGATTTCGAACAGTATCGCTTGGACTTGCGCAGGATGAACACAGCGGAGGTACGGGATAGTGAATCCCCTCTTATAGAGAATGATGTCAACAAGGTGGTATCGTGCCGCCCGGTATTTGACCCGGCGGGCCTCGTCTCTGTCGTTTGGTAGTACCCCTGTCGTCAAGAATGTCACGAACGGGTCCATCCAGCTGGGTCCCAGGGTGACCGGATCTAACTCCATGCCTTCTGAGTTGATCACACTTGGCTTGGGTAGATATTCTATCCTTATCCCGGGTAAGTCTGACTCAGAAGACGAGACGAGGCGAGCCATCCGGTTGGCCCTGGTATTTTATTCTCTGGGTATCTGCGTGATGGAGAATCCTCGGAGCTTCTTGGAAACCGCTCGGACAAGGGCCAAGTAGGCTACCATGTTGTCTTCCCGCGCTTCGTACTCTTGGTTAACCTGGTTGACCACGAGCTGGGAGTCGCTGTATCCCTGGATCTATTGTGCACTCATAGAGATGGCCAACTGTAATCCGACCAAGAGGGCTTTGTATTCAGCCTTGTTGTTGGAGGCATGGAACCCAAACCTTAGTGCATATTCGAGCTGGATACCGTCGGGGGTAGTTAGGATGATTCTGGCCCCACTGCCTTGCTGATTGGATGAGCCGTCCACGTGCAGTACCCAGGTGGGGATATCAGAGTATAACCTGGGCAGTAAGGCCGGAGGCTTAGACTTTTTAACCGGGTCCTTTGGATACGTGAACTCAACCAAAAAGTCTGCCACGACTTGTCCCTTGATGGCTGTCCGGGGTCGGTATATCACTTCAAACTCTTCCAACTCCAAGGCCCACTTGACGAGCCTCCCGGACGTGTCTGGACGGCTGAGGATTCTGCGGAGAGGTTGATCTGTGAGGACCACAATGGTATGGGCTTGAAAGTACGGACGGAGCCTTCGGGCTGAGGTGATGAGGACGAATGCCAGTTTTTCGATGCGGGAGTATCTGCTCTCTGCGCCCTGTAAAGCCCAGCTAGTGTAATACACTGGGAACTGTATCCCGTGATCTTCCCGAATGAGTGCCGAGCTAACCGCTGATGGCGACACTGCCAAGTATAGAAATAATTCTGCCCCCGGTACGGGTGTTGAGAGTAGAGGGGGGGACGCCAAGTACTTCTTGAGTTCTTAGAACGCTTCTTCGCACTCTTCTGACCACTGGAATGTTTTACGAAGGATTCTAAAGAATGGCAGGCACCGGTCGGTAGCTCGGGAGAAAAATCTGTTCAATGCGGCCACCCGTCCGGCTAGGCTCTGTACTTCCTTCGTTGATTTGGGCGACCGCATGTTGATGATGGCTTTGATCTTTTCGGGGTTTGCCTCAATCCCCCGTCTGCTGACTAGGTGGCCCAGAAATTTCCCGGATGAGACCCCGAAGGTGCATTTGGCCGGGTTCAACCTCATCCTGAATTTTCTCAAAATGCTGAAGGCCTCGGCCAGATGCTAAAGGTGGTCGGGCTCGTCCCGGCGCTTGACGAGCAGATCATCCACATATACTTCCATAGACTTTCCAATTAGGTCTTTGAACATGCAGTTGACCAGGCGTTGGTAGGTGGCCCCGGCATTCTTGAGACCGAATGACATAACCTTGTAACAATACGTGCCCTGGTCAGTGATGAACGCAGTCTTCTCTTCATCCCCGGGGTACATGCTGATCGAACCCCGAGTAAGTGTCCATGAATGAGAAGAGTGAGTGACCTGCCGTGGAGTCCACAAGGAGGTCTATCCTGGGCAGCGGATAGCAATCCTTGGGGCAAGTTTTCTTGAGGTCAGTGAAGTCCACACACATCCTCCACTTCCCGCTACTTTTCCTGACAAGTACTACATTGGCTAGCCAGTCGGGGTAGTGGAGTTCTCGTATAGAACGGGCTTTAAGGAGCTTCTCGACCTCTTCACTCACTGCCGTCTGTCTTTCGGGGGCCATGCCCCTCCTTTTCTGCTTCACTGGCAGGCAATCTGGACTGACATTGAGCCGATAGGACATTACCCGGGGGTCAATCCCGGGCATATCCTCATGACTCCAAGCAAAAATGTCTTGATTTTGCCTCAGGAACTGAGTCAGTTTTTCCTTCAGGCCGGGCTCCAGCAGGGTACCAATGCTGACCGTGCGGTCAGGGTACTCGGGATTCAACGTCACACTTTCCAATTCTTCTATCGGACCTACTGCGTCGCTCTGGTCCCGGGGTCCATCTCTTGAACGTTTAATGTTTCAGTGTTGCCCCCCGGCTTAACGAGCTGACATAGCAACTCCGGGGGATAGTTTGATCTCCACGTAAGCATCCGGGTCCCTAAGGAGTTGGGAACTTCACTGTTAAGCTGTAGGTGGAGACGACCGCTCTGGCCTTGTTGAGGGTCGGCCTACCAAGAATGACATTGTAGGCCGACGGGACTTCTACGATCACGAAATTGGTCAGCACGGAGGCCTGCTGAGGGTAGGGCCCCATGAGAACTGGAAGCTCGATTGTCCCGAGCGGTTGTGTGCTGGAGCCGTTAAATCCAACCAGGGGTGTAGCGACCGGCCGGGGCCGATCCCTGGAGATCCTGAGCTGATCAAATGTCGATGTGAACATAATGTCGGACGAGCTGCTTGTGGCCACATCCACTAGAAAGTGTCACTACTAGCGAGTCATCATGGGGGCATTGGACGCCCTATAAGTCGTCAGATGTGAATGTTAGAACATCGGTTGGGGAGGAGCCGGTGGATTGGACCTGCCAGACATCTGTCCGGGATGCCCGAGCATGCCTCTTTCGTGCTGACTGTGAATCCCCTCCGCCTGACGTTCCTCCGGAGATCACGTGGATGCGGCCAAGTGGTGGTGGCTGATTGGAAGCTCGGGTGTCCTACCGTGGTCGTCTGTCTGCTGTCACGAACTCCGCAAGGTGTCCCTGCTCGATCAGCTTCTCTATTGCTATCTTTAATTTAAAGCAATCCTCTGTTTTATGGCCGTGATCCCTGCGGTAGCGGCAGAACTTGTCCCGGTTCCTCTTACTGGGCGGAGCTCTGAGTTTAGCTGGCTACTGAAGCAACCTCTGCGCCTCTGCGGTGGCCATGACTTCATGTATGGGCCGGGAAAGCGGTGTGAAAGCGATCGGGGGCTGACCCCGGGCATCCTTCTGATCCTGCTTTGGCTTCTTTCCCGAGCCCTTCTCAAATCCTTCACGCTTGCGCATGGCCTTTGGGGATTCGTCTCCCGCCTGGCTGGCGCGCTTCGCCTTCAGGAACTCCTCAGTATCTATGTACTTTCCGACCCTCTCCGAGAGCTCCACCAAGGTCGCCGGTCGGTCATGATGGAACGACGTGGCGACCTTGGTGTGTTGAACTCCCGAATAGAAGGCCATGATTATTGCGAATCTGGAGCCTTTGTAGGTTGAAACGGTCCACATACTCCCTCAGAGACTCCCCTTTGCGCTGCTTGACGGTCAGCAGCTGAGTGTCCGGTTGTGACCGGTCGAGCATCCCGAAAAACTGGCTGATGAACAACTTGCTGAGGGCTTTGAAATCATCGACCGTCCGGGGCTTTAAATCATGGAACCACTATGCGGTTGGCCCCTTGACGGTACTGGGAAAGGCCAGGCACAGTAGCTCATCCACCGTGGTGACCAGTGCCATCTGAGCCTTGTAAGTGCGGATGTGGTCTACCGGACTCCCTGTGCCGTCGTAGGAGCTGAGGTGAGGGGGTTTAAACTTCCGTGGAATAGGAAACGTGTCACCCGAGCGATATAGGGTGATTCTGTCTCCGTGTTGGTGAGGTCGTGGCCCGACTTGCGGTTCAACCTCTCAATTTGCTGTTGCGACTCCTCGACCTGGGCCTTTACGTCATCCTGCCCGGTACTCCTTTCCATATCCGAGCGGTAGGTTGGATCAGATGATGAGGCCTCTTCCTCAAAGCGCGTCGACCTCGGGGATAGGGCCCGGCTCCTGGTCCAGGAAAGCGTGTGCCTAAGATCCCCCTGGCTCAGGGCCGGAGGGTCCTTGGCCGATTCCCGAGCCTTCTGTCCTGACTCCTCCCCTCTGACCGCACGCCGCCGGTTGATAATAGTCCTGGCGTCCTCCACCCGGAAAGGATTGGGCCGAGCTCATCTCTGCAAGCGCCTGGTTGCCTGGCTGCGCTCTCCATCACCATCACCATCACCATCACCGAGGCATTCCCGGTCCGGTGGGGACACCGGGGCAGAACGGGCTTGTCTTCGTGCCCGAGCAGGCCTTTGAATAGGGGCGCTTTTCTCAGGCTGATTTTCTGATGCGGGACGCTTCTCCTATCGGGCCAAAAGTGCCTCCATTTGTTTCTGTGTTCGGCGCTGACCCTCCAAGAGTTGTGCCAATGTTGCAGTTATCTGTTCGGTGGTCATAGAGGCAGCCTGCTGTTCAAGCTGCGGGTTCTCCTAACCGGTCAGAATAGTGGCGCCGTCTTCGGCGACATGTTGATCAGTCAAGAAGTTGTTGATGAGAAGACTTGTCGTTTCCCACAGACGGCGCCAAACTGATGATGCCTAAAATTGGTAAGAAGGGTTTAGAGAGAGAAAAAGACAAGAACAATTTGTGTGTGGTTCGGTCCCGTTAACGAGGTGACCTACGTCCACGGTTGCGTCTGTGCGCTCTCACTAGCAGATCACCGGCGGGCCTGGTGAGCCAACAAGGATGGGCGACACTACCAGTAATACCGGCCGGGTATATGCGTATGATGGTGAGTTCTCTGTTGTATGCTTGTTAGCTAGAGAATTATTTTCGGATCACTATTGACAGGGTAGGTGGGCTCTTTTATAGATGCAAGAGTCCACCCTTACATGGTAAGTTAATAGGATTAGGAAACCTAATCTGATTACACTTGATTGGCACAATTTGGGGGAAAGTTTCCTAAGTGGTTTAGGAAACTGCCACATTCCATCTTGCAGACTTGTAGTTGGTTTAGGAAACTGCTGGATAGGCTGAGATCGCGGGACACCGTGACCTTCATGCCCGGCCTGTTGGTACGAACCGCCCGATTCTAACAAACACCTCGGGATTGCTCGGCTATTGGCACCTTTGTACCGGCACCTCTTGGTGACGTGGCAAGCTGGCTTCATGGCTAGATTATTTTGGGACATATCAAGAAATATAATATATTTTTCAAAAGAAAAGTGGTTATGTCACACAAATATATATTTATTTGTTAAAAAATTCTAACAACCCCCCACTAATTTTTTAACAAAAGAAATCAAACTAACTTGGCATACAGAATAATAACAAATAGTGCTATGCATAAATAAAGGTGAATAACATCTTGAACCTTTACATAGTAAAAAAATATTCAAAGTATAAGAATTTGAGTGACTGGGTCTTGAACTCAGATTCTTGTGTATACAATGAGTAATTTTTTTACACATAACACTTATCATGGTGTAGTCTCAAATAGTCAACACATTACGGCCTTGTGCTTTATCCCGGTGTCATGAATGCTCTAGAGAATTTGCCCAATCATTTCTCATAGGAAGCGACCACCTCTTCCACATTCACTAGGTGAGTCTATCAAGAATGCTCCTACAGCTGGGCACCCCATCCATAAGGACCATAGAACTCATTAAGAGTATATACTCAACCTCCAAATCGCTATAGGATATCATGCTAATCACAAGTATGGGACAAATAAAATGCATGATCCACCCCAATTACTATATGACTTGTTCTTACCCTTTGAACCCGGTTCTTGGGATCTCCAGTCTCTAGGTTGAATTACCATCACATGTAATTTATTTATTAATGGGCTTAAGTCACATACCTTTAGAGGTACTCCATACCTTCTCTCTTGCCAAAGCTTTGATTAACGGGTCTGCGAGATTATCACCAGACCTCACAAAATCAACAGTAACAGAACCCTCCAAAATAAACTCTCTCACAGTATTGTGCTTACGACGTATTTGTCGTGATTTTCCATTATAATATTGGTTCTGTACTCTTCCTATGGCAGCAGTGCTGTCACAATCTATCAAAGTAGCTGGAGCTGGCCTAATCCAGACAGGTACATCTAATAAGAAGCTACGCAACCAACTAGCCTCCTCGCTAGCTGCAGACAATGCAATAAGTTCAGACTCCATGGTGGACTGAGCTATAATAGTCTGTTTCTTAGATTTCCAAGAAACTGCTCCACCACCAATACTAAAAATATAGCCACTCGTGGCTTTGGAGTCTTCCGATAGGGTATTCCAATTGGCATCACTATAACCTTCAAGTACAGCGGGATACTTATTATAGTGAATACCCAAATTAATAGTTCTTTTTAAATACCTCATTAGTCTACCAATTGCATCCCAATGTTCTATGCTAGGTTTGCTAGTATACCTACATAGAACTCCTACTGCATAGGCAATATCAGGTCTAGTACAGTCTGTAGTATATCTTAAACTCCCAATAATACTAACATATTTCTTTTGATTAATAATGTTACCCTCATTAGGAATAATTTAATACTTAGATCAAAAGGAGTACAAACAGGCTTGGAATCAAAATAATTATATTTTTTCAAAACTTTTTCAATATAATGAGATTGATGAATAGAAATGCCAATAGGTGTTCATGTAATTTTTATCCCCAAAATTACATTGGCCTCACCCAAATCTTTCATATCAAAATTAAGTGACAAGAAATTTTTGGTCTCTTTTATAATCTCTAAAGTAGAACCAAAAATTAATAAATTGTCCACATATAGACATATCATAACACATACTCCATCATTATATTTATAATAAATACATTTGTCACTCTCATTAATTTTGAAACCATTTGAAATAATAGTTTGATCAAATTTTTCATGCCACTGTTTGGGTGCCTGTTTTAAACCATATAATGATTTAATTAGTTTACAAACTTTATTTTTATTATTCGGATCAATAAAACCCTCAGGTTGATCCAAATAAATTTCCTCCTCTAATTCTCAATTTAAAAAAGCTGTTTTAACATCCATTTGATGAATATATAAATCATGAATAGCAGCAACAGCTAACAAAACTCTAATAGAAGTAATACGAGTAACTGGAGAATAGGTATCAAAATTCGATATTTTCCTTTTGTTTAAATCCCTTAACTACTAATCTCGCTTTATATTTTTCAATAGAACCATCGGGTTTAAGTTTCTTTTTAAGGACCCATTTACTACCTATGGTTTTACACCCAGGTGGTAAATCAACAAGTTCCCAAGTATTGTTGGATGTAATAGAGTCCATCTCATCTTAAATGGCTTCTTTCCAGAAAATGGCTTCTGAAGAATTAAGAGCATCCTCTAAACAAGAGGGATCTCCTTCCAGATTAAATGTATAAAAGTCGGGTCCAAAGTCTTTTGAGAGCTTAGCTCTCTTACTTCTACGGGGTTCAGATTCAGTGTTAATATCTCTATCATGCACCCTAGAATCAGTGGGTCTAGAAGAAACGGAAACAAGAGGTTGGGAACCCCCACTATCCCTTGATTTAAAAGGAAATCTGTCTTCATAAAAATCAGCATCTATAGACTCAAAAATAACATTATTTTTAATGTCTAAAAATCTACAAGCCTTACTGTTATAAGCATATCCCAAAAATGCACATTCTACAGCTCTACTAGCAAGTTTATGCCACTTAGGATCAGGAAGTCTAACATATGCCAAACAACCGCAAACTCGAAAATAATTTAACTTTGGCTTTCTATTTTTTCAAAGTTCAAATGGAGTAATTTTTGTTTTAAAGTGGGGAACTCTATTTAAGACATAGCAAACAGTTAATAAGGCTTCTCCCCAAAGATTAGAGGGAGCTCCAGAACTCAGAATTAAAGCAACAACAAGTTCTATAAAAGTCCTATTTTTACGTTCGGCTACACCATTCATTTCAGGTGAATAAGGAGCTGTAGTTTCATGAATAATACCGTGGGATTCTAAAAAATTACTAAATTCTCTTTCTCCATATTCCGTGCCTCTATCGGTTCTAAGCCTTTTAATTTTTCTTTCAAATTGATTTTGAACTTCATTTAAATAAATCTTAAAAGCATCAAAAGCATCATTTTTATTTTTCAAAAGATAAACATATGTGTATTTTGAAGAGTCATCAATAAATGTAATAAAATATCTTTTTCCACCACGTGTCAAAATTTTTTCAAATTCACATAAATCACTATGAATTAATTCTAATAACTCGAAATTTCTAACGACGCTTTTATGTGGTGTTTTTGCAATTTTTGCTTGGCTACACGGGATACAATGCTCAAATTGTTCATTACTTAAATTAGGAATTAATCCAAGTCTACTCATATTATCCACATATTTTTTATTAATATGACAAAGCCTAGCATGCCAAACATTCACAGAACTAGACAAAATATAAGCAGAAGTAGAGCATTTATTAATTTCAAAAATGTTCAACTTAAACATGCCCTCACATGCATATCCTTTCCCAACAAACATTCCAGACTTAGTAATTACATACTGATCACCCCTAATAGTTTGGCTAAAACCAGCCTTATTAATAAAAAAACCAGAAACTAAATTTTTTCTAATCTCCGAAGTATGCAGTACATCTTTCAGAATCAATTTCTTTCCAGAGGTGAAATTTCGCTCGACATTGCCAGTACCCAAGACCTTAGTGGTGTGTGAATCACCAAGTAAAACTTTTTCATTCTCCACAGGAGAGTAGCTCTTGAACCAACCACGATTGTTACACACGTGCCTCGAGGCCCCGGTATCAATCCACCAACCTTCAGAAACTGTCATGGAATTTATTTCCGTAATCATAGCCACAAGTGGCTCTTCGGTCACGTTAGCCTGAGGAGCAGACTGGCGCTTCCGGCAATTCCGAGCAAAGTGCCCAGGATGTCCACAAACAAAACATCCACTGGAATGATTTTGTCTTGAAGGAGGTCCTTGGTTCGTATTCCTTTTGAAATGGTTTTGGCTCTAGTTTGAAACAAATTTTTGTTTTTGTCCAAAATTAATTTTCTGCCCATTTTTATTTTTTAAAATTTTTAGGGGCTGGTTTCAAAACTTTATTTTTATTTTGTTGGGGGCTAACAATATTAATTTTGGTTGGCACATAATTTTCCTCTTTTAGGTCTTGCAGTCTAGATTCCTCTTCGATTCGGAGTCTCACAATTAGACTCTCCATAGAAAACTCTTTCGACTTGTGCCTTAAGGAGTTCCTGAAGTCCTTCCAAGAGGGGGGCAATTTATCAATTAAAACTGCGACTTGGAATTGTTCATCTATTTTCATCCCCTCTGAAAGAATTTCATGAACTATTTTCTGAAGTTCATGGCATTGTGAGACAACTGATTTTTCGTCTACCATTTGGTATTTTAAATAACGACTTACAGCGTATTTTTTTGCTCCGACCTCTTCAGTGTCGTATTTCTTTTGAAGTGCATTCCAAACATCAGCAACCGTTAGCAACTCGGCATAAAAATCGTAAAGTTCGTCTGAAAGCCCATTAAGGATGTAATTTTTGCAGTTGAAATCAGCCGCTTCCCATTTTTGTGCTTGATGAGATTTCGCGGGTTCTAGCATATCTGAGTCCCTCGGGTTTGGTTCGTCAAGAACAAATGCAACCTTCAGCAAAGATAGGTAGAACATCATCTTGGTCTTCCAATTTCGTACCGGAACGGGCGGTTGTGACTGTTACCGCTGACAGACGCAGTATGCTGATTGGCTTCCATGAGGCTATTCAACCTTAAAATTGTTGTAAATCTGTGCTGAAAAAACTTTGATACTGGAAGTCCAAATCAGTAACGGGCCGAGGCGCGGACCAGGTCGCTCTCTTTAAGGTTGATTTCGCGCCTCCTCAGTTTTCTCACCGGTGCACAGGATGGTGTGTCAACCCCCAGGATGCAACAGCCCAACTATAGCAAAATTATGTATAGTTTTATGCACTAAACTGACAGAAAAAGAAACTACACCGAAGAAACTCAAACTATTCTGTATTTGCCCGAATTCTTTATAATACCATGGAACAATAACACAAGAATGATATCTCACTATTTCATACTCTCTGTATATACACTTATATGTGTAGCCATGGTTGAATTTTTTTTTAATCTATCATATATCACAAGACTGATGCTATTTATTTTATAGCCAATGATGACACAAATAGGAAAGTCATCAAAGTCAAAGAATATACTCAAATCATGGGATAGGAGATGAAATGTTTTGGGCGTAATAATAACTTATACAAATATGGTGTGATGTAGAAAAGGAACACAAGTGTACGTTATCCATGTACTAAGGAAGGAATGAAGTTAGGATGGAATTACTACAATGGATCATGTAGATGATCTCAAGGAGTAATAGTTGCCAAATCAAAATAAGATTTGACCCTCATTAAGAAATATAATATATTTTCCAAAAGAAAAGTGGTTATGTCACACAAATATATATTTATTTGTTAAAAAATTCTAACACAAAGTTATTGATTTTATCCTCTACTTAGTACCATGTCTCTATGTTATGCTTATAGCCAATTTAATTTAATTTTGTTGAATTTGTGAACAATTTCATTTGATTTACATCTGTGAATTGAATACTAAATGAAAGATGTGTTAATTATTCCATGAATTTCCTACCAACCTTGTTTTATGAGTTCAAAGAAAGATTACACTGTGTGGCAAAAATAAGTCATTTGCATGATGTCATGCCCTGGAATAGCAAAAATAGAGAAAACAAATTCCTTTTTGGGTCTATAGGCAAAGACTATTGAAGTCATATGATTGTCTACACCATGCAATACTAAGAAAACGGAAAGGTAAAAGATCATAGTATAATAATCTAGGTTCTGGTTAAAACATAACTTAATGTCAAAAGGGAGTTACTAGCTATTACGTATCAGAGTCTCAAATCAAATAAACAAATGAATTACAATGTTGAGGCAACACATGCCTGATTACAAAAGGTCTTGAAATAGTAAAGATAATTAAACTACAATCTAGTATAGTCTTCAATTGGCATAGGTGTAGTCGTATGCATAATAATCTTCCTCCGCCTAACCTCTATCGGAATAGTTCTTCACAGGAACATCGTCACTAGCATACTAGTCCTCGCCTATAGGTTCTTCACCTATGTAGTCATAGACAGGGTGCGCTGGAACGTAGAAATGTCCCGCGGCATAAACGCCGCCAGCTTAATGAAAGCTGAGTGAATTAGATACTTATAGGGTATCAACTATTGAAGTTATTACAAGTTATGAATGATATGGATTAAGTTCTATTTTAGTATCTTCTCTTTATTTAAACCGGATATCCGATTACTAACGTCTTACTAAATTAAGACCGACAACATACTCATAGTAAGAGAAAGACTCGACATTTGTTCACTTCTAAGAATATACCATTGCTCCGTCTATTGCTTTTAAGAACATATGCACAGTCCACCGCATATCATGGACACCACATCAGTCTACCCCCAGCTTATAAGAACATATGCCCAGTTCATTGCTCTACACGGATATAACACTATTAAGAAACAGTCCATCATTCTAATTGCCACAATATTCCTGCAATTTGCAGCAACCACCACAAAAGGAAATCTAGGGTTGTAAGATTCAAAAATCGCTCAATTGTAACCTAAACGGAAATCGCAGAAAAAAATCAATCAGAAGAGAGAGAGAGAGAGAGAGAGAGAGAGAGAGAGAGAGGGACTGGTAAGTTACATGACGCACCGGCTTCAAATAGGTGAGTGAGTGTAGCGGGGTCGAGGTGATGACACCTTTGCCTCTGAACAAGATGAAGCGGAGAGGTACGTTGAGACTCTTGATTGAAGACAACCGAATTTGTAGCTGACTCATGCATCTGCACTCTGGATCTCTATGAACGGCGTCGTTTTGGTTTACTAGTAAGGAAGTTCTTCTCTCTCTGTCTCTCTCAAACGAAGTACCCCAAAAAAACCAACATGAACTCTTCAAATGCCATCATGGCAAACTGTAGAATAGGATATATGAAGGGCAGAATCGTCTTTTCCTACATCAATGAACATTAACTTTATATTTCCTTCTTATATAGGAGTAGTTAGATTAGATTAGATAAGCCAGATTCCTTATAATAAGCTATATATTGTACACCTAAATGACCTAATACTGCCTGGTGTGATTCTTAGCTAGGCATTCTTTAAATCCAACCAGGGAAGAAGACAGACATCTTAGATAGTTAGCATACAAGGCTATTTCATCCTCAATGAGTAACCTGGCTCCAA
The DNA here is from genome assembly GCA_033977485.1 of Hydrangea macrophylla. Classification (NCBI taxonomy): domain Eukaryota; kingdom Viridiplantae; phylum Streptophyta; class Magnoliopsida; order Cornales; family Hydrangeaceae; genus Hydrangea; species Hydrangea macrophylla. The sequence continues at coordinate 5,774,786 of CM066995.1, read as the reverse complement.
CTTCGCTAATGCTATTTTTCGGCGTAGCAAATCAGACTCGTTCTGGGAATTGCGAGAATTCATCAATTGAACCCCCAAACTTCTGATATCTAAAAACCACAACCTAACGCGACAATGACGATTAGGGGTTCTACTCAAGTTCAAAAATATCAATTATGCAAAATTAAAAGTTTAGAGACAATGACGATTGGGGCTCTACTAAAGTTCACCTACTTCGGTATTCGTTATTGAATTCCAATTTCTTGAGGCGTAACCAAACCAAACTTCACTTTGTGCAGACTAAAATTTTAAAAATCGAGAGTCACCAAATTGAAAGAGGACATTGTTCTCTACAAATCCTAAAATTCAGAAAAAGAAAAAAAAATTTAAGTGACATCGAAGGAACTGAGAGAAATAAAATGCCAAAAATGGAAATAAAATGCCAAAAATGGTAATAAAAGGGAGGAGAACAAAGGGACAAGAAGAAAAAATTGATATATACTTACTGATTTTTGCAGCAGACATGTCTAAATAGTGTATTAAACTAGTATGAAGTCTTCCTAAGCTTGTGAAAAAATTATGACTCCATTGAGCTTAAATAAGAGAAAGCAGGTTTCATTTGATCCCTACAATCGATCCACTCTTTGAGGCTTAATTTATATCCTAAGTTAATATGCTCAATATACGTAAATGAAACAATGCACAAAAGTTTCATTTCAACAAAACCTTTGTAAAATGTATGATGAACCAATAGCTTATTAGTCTTCCCAAACCACCAAAAAATAGAAAATCAATTAACAAAATGTCACATGAGACTTTTCCAACACTAATCGCTTTAAGATGCTAGTTAGTTTCAAATATAAAGCTAACTAATCTACCACATCATTTTATATCAAAATTTAGTTTTTGTTGAGACTTGAGAATTTATTTCCAGACTTGCACTGTTTGGTTCATGTAGATAGTGAGACGGAAAAGACAAACATTAAGAATATTGTTGTCTTTCACATGGATAATAATGAGAAAAATAGGAAGATAAATCAACTACACTTCCTCTATTCCAATTTAAGGATCTTTATTTTATTTTTGGATGTCTAATTTAAAGAGTTCTCTTTGCAAAATCAACCTACTTAACCTCATATCTTTCATGTTTTACACTTATGGTGCGTTTGATTGCAAGTTAGAAAATGGGTTGAAAAGAAATTTTTTCCATGGAATTATTTTACTTGGAAATTTTTTCTATGGAAATAAAATTTGAGACTGTTTGATTGCAATTATTTTCTGGTTGGAAAATCTAACATTTTCCATAGAAAATCTAATTTTGCTGTTTGATTGTCACTGTTTTCCAGTGAAAAATGGTTATTTTCCATGAAAAATAACTTTTTGGATATTTGATTGCCATAATTTTCCATGGAAAATTAACATTTTCCATTGAAAACTTGCCTTTTTTTTCCAAGCAATTAACCTATGAATCACAAATAAACAGTTTGAAAATGATACAAATTTAAGTAATTGAGACAACTACTCATATCTATAGTCAATTTCACAAATGATTATTTTAATGTACTAAAAACCAAAGTCTCATCAAAGTAAAATTAGAAGTACTCATCAAAGTTACATTAAAAAAAAAAGTACTCATCAAATTAAAAGTCTCCATGGCATGCCCACGTCTTTGTTGAGCTCTCGGGCCTCCCCCTTGCACGGCTCGCTTGGATGTGCTTGAATGACTTGGTTGTGTTTTCTCCACCTCATTTTCATCCCCTAAGGCGGCATTCACCGAATTAATAATATCGACTTCATATCAAACACAAAAAATAGGAAGCTTGTTCAAGGATTATGATCATAACCCACATAAATACTCAATACACAGATTGGTTTTGAAACAAGAACCAAAGAAATTTGATAAATATATATATATATATTCATACCTAAACAAGATCAATAGAGTATACAAAACTAGACCTATATCATTCAAGCTGAGTAATAACAATTCAACTAGAAATGGAAAATTCAAGACTTCAGTTTGGTATTTCGAGAAGCTGAGTGAACCCATTTAGCATAACAAGCAAGAGATTTGATGAACACAAAAATAAACCCTTTGTTTCATTTCCTATAATCCCTCAAAATCAAATACAAGCAATAGATGGAAATCAAATATACAACTTCAAAAACTAACTAATTAAAGGGGTGGGGGAAAAAAAAACCCATATCAGATTGAGAGGGGATGAGGAATTTTCATTTTTTCTTTCTCTGGGAGCATCTCAAACTGAATTTCCCCATATTTTTCTTCACTGACAATCAAAGTGCAAGGATAACAAAAGGTAGTATGTTATCATTGATGCTCCCAGAAACCCATTAGGTCTCATAATAAATGCAGTAATGTAGCAAAACATTAGCAAAATAATAGGGAGAAAGGTGAGAAAAATTAATTTCCTGATAATTCCTTAATATACTGAATGTTCATGTATACTTGATCTCAAAGAACAAAAGGACCACGGTCCTACCCTAGTGGCAAAAAGCCCATCATCCTCACCCAAGTGGTAATACATAAGAACTCTTCAGAATAGTTCTTAGCAGGTTAATTAACAAATGACCATTCAACTATGATTCAAAATAAACTCCACTATATAGCAAGACATAAGGACCAAACACAAATAAAGTGATTCCATGGAATGGTGTATAGACATCTAAACATCCAAAATACTTACCTCCCTTTAGAAGGAACAACTTACAACCTATAACAAGAACGGAAAAAAGTCACATTAAACTATTACCTTGAAACTGCAATAACAACATCAGGAAACTTTCTAGTATTTTGTGCAGCGTTTCTAGTATATATCTCAACTAAACCATACTCCATATAATGTATCTGCATCAAATGGGCAGAGTTTTATAGGAGTAGCATATAATTTGTCACGCCCCGACGTAGCATAAATAAGGAAAGCGTTTAATTTCCTTTATGGACCCGTAGGTCGCGACAGTTTGAAGGATCGATTCCGTCCCAAACGTCGAACAACAATAAACAATAATCAGAGTAGAGCAATCAAAGCTTACAAATATTTTTCTAACTTATTACATATTACAGCACGGGGTCTCTAAAGACACAAACCGCCTTAAATCAAAACAATAACTTAGTGTCTATTATAGTCATCCTTATTACAAAATAGTTTATATCTTAAAACATATAACAGTAAATTCTATTTCCAGCAGTTGTTCTCAATTCGCATAGTCATAACGTTCAGCTTGGTCATAACCTGAAAAACCTGAACACGAATGTCCAGGACGCATCAACATCGTCAGCTTCAAGAAGCTGGTGAGTATTAAAAACATAACTTTGAATGTAAAACATACTCATTTACCTTTTTACATTTCTCATTTAATTCAACAAGTTTATATTTAGATAAAGAATTCATTTTAGAAAACAAATACAATCTTATTTAAAAGATGTAATTCACATATATGTGACCATGTATGAGAACAATGCACCATCTCATCTTACCGACTCTTTTCTCTCGACAAAACCCAACAACCCACCACCATACATCGGTATCTTTGAAACGCTAAAATAACCACACTTTAGCACAGGGGTGCCAGGGAATGTCCAGTTTGCCTCACACTTTGGTCCAGGGTACCAGGGAGTGTCCATTGCCTCACACTTTGACTACATAATCCGCCATGCAAATACAGGAGGAACCCTCACACAGTATCCAGACTCGGGTATCAGGGAGTGTCCGTAGGCCACACTTTAGCACTTCCATGGGTGCCAGGGAATGTCCAAGTTCGGCTTCACACACTTTGACGCTACCATGGTCGTCAGGGAGTGTCCAGTTTTGCCACCATCGCATTTCAAAGACACCCTCGTCGCAATCTCAATCACAACACACTTTGGTACTCACTTACCAGGGAGTGTCCACATCACATTCTCAATCGCACTCACTATGCCACACTGACCATTACTCTTTTCCAAACTGACCAACATTCACACTCACCATGCATGTACGACTGACAACAAATATATGTCATGAAACTTTAAAACATGAGGCAATTCGCTGATTTATGCAAACGACACGCGCACGGGAATTGATAAGTCACAATACAACGTTTTAATCGTCCAAACATAACCATTTAAGATTCTGATTTAATAAATTTCCCAAACGGGGCTTTAACAGTTTATAAAATACCACCCAAACAGTTCCTTATTACAAAACAAGCAAAATTTGAAACTGTCAGAAGTCGCGCGCGCGAGCCGCTAGCGCGAAGTGTCGCTCGCGCGGGCCGCTCGCGCGGGCCGCTCGCTCGACCTGCCCATTTTTTCTTTTTCTTATATAAATTCTTCTGTCTGCCTGGGGACGCAAGGATCGCGTGCGCGGGTCGCTCGCGTGATCTGCCCAATTTTCATTTTTAATATATAAACTTTTCTGTCTGCCTGAGAATACAAGTCTCGTGCGCGCGGGTCGCTTGTGCGATCGCGCGCGCGAGATGAAGCAGAGGCTTCATCTTCTCCGCTGGAACTCCCCTGTTTCAGTATTTCAGGGTCTTTTGACCCATTTCCAAATTTGTTAGTATACATATCATATTATATATGGATCTCTTTAGTTTTTCACAAGGATTATGAATGTGAAATCAATTTAACATGAAACAAACTATAACTCTCAAATTTTATGAAATTTCAAAAGACATCAAAACTTCATTTTCAATATACGTTGTGATATGAACGAATTAAGCTCCATAACTTAAACCATAGACTTTATATACTATATTCTTTCAAAATCATCTCTAAAAACTTGGTTTGGTTAAGGTTGAAAAATTGTGATTTTGAAGCTCTAACTTCCATAGTTAAGATCAACAATGGTGATTAGCAATTTTATACACTCAAACAGTAACTAAGCATGAATTACATTTAGGAGTGAGTTTAAAATACTCACAGATTGAAGATAGAAGTAATAGATTGAGGGAGATAATCAAACTAGGATGATCCTCTTGAGCTCTAGCTATGAAGGTTGAGTTTTCTCTCTCTATGATTTTCAGTAGCTATGTACCCTCAACTTTCTCTTTTCTCTTTGTGTATCTCTCTCTGTGCTTGAAGTGCAGAAGGTGAGAGTGTATGTGTGCATATATAGAGAGTTCACTATAAGAACTTGGGCCCCAAGTTCATTGTTGATCACTCAACAAATTGGATTGATTTCTAATTTCCTAATTGCATAAATATACACAGCTCATGTATGCTTGTATATATATACGTATAATACATGTATAACCTGCTGTATATGAGAGTAGGGGGCAATTAGATGTGTAGGGGTCAAATTGAGTGTGTTTGGGAATTTAGCTTATGGCACAAAAATTACACACATAAGTTAAACATTCCCAAACATTACCTTAACCAATGATTAGTTTCCATAAATGGCAAGTAAAGTGTATGTCAAATTTAGCTTTACATCACTTCCACAATCTGTGGAAGTTTAGCACAATGCGGACAGTTTTTGGAAGTAAACTGGTATTTTCGGGGCGCGGTGTTCACCACAAAAATACAGAAAATTCATTTTTGTGTAAGAATCGATTTCCTGGTTTTATAAAAATACTGATTGAGTTAAAAGAAAGTATTTCCACCGTCATGAAATACAGTTTTGAAATTCAACACAGGTGTCACTAAAGTTTACATAATTGCAGTCTGGCCCCAAAAATTCCAATATGAAATAAAACAATTAACCAGATTTAACACATGAGAACAGTAATTAAATAAAAGCAGACAATGCATATTGATTTTAATATATGATAATACAAATACAGATTAATAAATGGAAATGTAGGTTATTACATAACTAAATTCACATGCACTAAAAAAATGACTTTGAATCATGATAACTCATTTTTCACTTAAAATGATAACCAATTTGCATAAAATGGGCAACAGACCGTTCTAATTCTTTCTGTTGCAACTGAGCATTCTACTCTTGACTCACCCAACTCATAAAAATGCATCAGAACTGAGGCCCACCAAGTGTTCCTAAGGTGTGATATAAAAAAACCTATATATATATATACATTCAGATTACCCAATAACCTTTCAAACTCTTCCATCTCTAAGAAGTTAGTCCCTAATGCTAAGTCTGCAGCAAAATCATGCAGGAGTGTTGAGTTTTTACTTGGAAAATGGGACAAGAAATGAAAGGACAAATTAGCTGGTATCCGAAACTTCTGAGATTTGGGGGTTGAACATCCACCATTAGAGATATAAACACCATCTGTATCTATATCTACATCATCAGTCTTGGAACTTTTTGTGGATTGGGCAATTTGAGGCTAAAATTGAAGCTTCTGATAAAACTTAAAAGAATTGAAGATCTAGCAAAATTTTACTAAGTGTGTGACAGGACTATAAAACAACCACCCTAACTAAAGAACTTTTTGTGGAACTGATGAATTTGGTTTAAGGACTATAAAACAACCACCCTAAGCTACCAGCTTCTAGATTGCAATAAGGTTTCAGTCTCACTCTCAGTCAGATATAAGTAGAGCACCTGAAAAATGATGATGAGAATCCGATTTTCCCCCTTTCACAAGTTTCCCATAAATCATAAATTTGGATCATATTAGAAATTCCCAATTATAAGTTTTAACCCTAGTTTGAACTTTGAATGCTAAAAAAAAGTGAGGAAAAAAAAAAGCAAAACAAAAAGGAGGATGAGAATCAGATTTTCCTCCTTTCACAAGTTTCCCATAACTCATAAATTTGGATCATAAATGAAATCCCCAATTTTAAGTTTTTAACCTTGTTGAACTTTGAATGCTAAAAAAAGTGAGAAAAAAAAAAAAAAAAAAAACAAATCTTGAATTATATATATACTTAACTTTAAAATGCAAAATAAAAAGAAATTGCACTCAATTGGGCGTTATGTTCAACGCATTTAATTGGGAGGATGCTCTATTTTCTTATCTCAGATTTTCTCCAAACATAGCATTAGCAAATAATAGTAGAAATTATGAAAGTAAGTACCCAAGATCTGATATTCAATTTTTGATTAACAAATTGACCAAATATTGGAATCTCAAATTCAACCAAAAATGAAAATCAAAGAATCAAAACGCACCCATTTCTAAAGTTTCTTCAGCTCATCACTTATTCTCTCCTATTCATCTTGCAATAAAATATGTGAAGGCTCTCAATTTATTCCTTGGTAGGATATAAAAGTTTGCACAAAATCTCCTCAAGGTCTGCATTTACATGAAAAGCATGGAGATGGGGAGTCAAATTTAAGGGGAACCATATACCGCTAACTCAAATCAGATTGAAACAAACAAATTCAAAACCCTAACACAATATGTATATGTATATACATATGTATTTCAAAATTTGTATATGTATATATATGTATTTCCAAATCTGTATACATATATATATATATATATTATATAATGGAAGACTCAAAGTGCCACCTCTCAAGTCTAGAATGAGTCAATCCATTTTCTTATACAATTGTATACATATATTGAGCACTTATTTCTATATCAAAAGGTTCTTAGCAATCATTGCAATTTACACGTACTCATATAGGTACTGGGGCTGATCACGAGAACAAAAAATGAAAGTTGAAAATATTGGTAGTATTTTATTTTACCATTAAAAATGTTCCTTTTATTGAGCATTTTATTTAGTAGAATCGAGCATTAAAAATATTGGTAGTACTTTGTTTTTTGTTTAAACTTATCTAGATCCGGACTGGATATACACACACAGAGGCGGACCCAGGATTTTTGGTTAGGGGTGGCCTAGCCTATACAGGGGTTCGGGGGCAGCGCCCCCATGATGAATTTTTTTGAGTCTGCCTATACATAATTATGTGTAAAACGGTAAAATCAAATATAGAATTGGTTTAACACCCATAATTTGGGGTAAATCATGTAATTTTAGGGGCCTATATCTAAAACCTGTAAAATAGTACATGCAATTATAGAATTTTCAAAAGTACATAGGGGCATGTGTCTAAAACTTGTAAAATATTACATGTAAGTTTAGAATTTTCAGAAGTTCAGGGGGGCTTGTGTGAAATTTAAGAAGACCTATTTGTAAAATCTATAAACTATTACATACAATGTTTTAATTTCCAAAAATTCGGGGGGGGGGGGGGGGGGGGGTTGTGGTGGAGGGCCTGTGCCACCTCTGAAGACTATGTGCGTCCGCCAGTGCACACACGCACACCCCAGCTCCAACCCAACCCCAAACCCCTACACTTGCCTATAACAAAAGCCCAATAAGAGCCACTCATTAAATAACTGGGAATGTTGAGAGAGTGCTCTTTTGGAAAATTTTTGCATTATTTTGACGATTTGAGTATTTGAATCATATCTATATCTTAATACTAATTCAGCTTTAATTAGAGGAAATGTAGAGCTTTACAAAGAAAACAGAGTAATTTTGTGCCAAATATAATGCATATCCCATTAATATCCATTATGTTTTATGTAGATGGTATCGGTTTTATATATATATATATATACGACATTCTTTCTTTATTAAAGAGAAGGCCTCTGTTTTGGTTGTCGGATCGTGCTTTCATTAATGGTTGTGTTGTCATTTCATAGTTTTTAAATACGATCTGACGGCCAAAATAGAGGCTCTCTTTTTAATAAAGAGAGGACTCCCTCTTTAGAGCCTGACTGTATATATGTGTGTGTGTGTGTGTCAAATATAATGCATGCAAACCCCACTAATTACCCATAGGTTACGTTTTATGTAGATGCTATCGTTTATATATATACGAATGAGCACTTCAAATTTCTAAAGAGTAATGTTTGGGGCACACCTTTACATACTTAAAAAGCATCCATACTTTGAGGTGGACCAATGAGATGAGACTAATAGTGGACCCCGCAGTCTCTATCTCTCTTCTCATTGGTCCACCTCAGGGTATGTGTGAATGCTTTTTGGATGTATAAGGGTGTACCCCTACCATTGTTGATTTCTAAAAGCCACAATCAACTCCATTGCATTATTTATCTATTAATTAAGTTGATAAATAGTAAGTATAAAAAAAATTGATAAATATAACACATAATGGGCCATACCTTATACAGGTATTACATCGATGTATAAGAATTTAGTGTAAGATAACTATAAAGTCTTAAGGTATATGAATCATGTTAGCCTTAAGGTATATTAAGGCATATTTAATTATGTATTGATGATGTCAAATATGCTATGATAATTACATGATTCATATTGATTCATTCTTTGTTATTATCATAGTCATTTTTATGCTCATATATAATCTCATGTATTAATTTTGTATTAATGTTTTTAACATCTTTGTGTGCATGAGATTTAATTGATGTAGATCAAGATTACAAGGAGCTCAACAAGGATCAAGCTTGAAGACTTGAAGATATTTCATCCTTTGTTGAAGTCTAGGATCATCATTGTAAGGCATCTTGATCTCACACTCATAGGGGCTCAAACAAACTTAAAAGTTAAAGTTTTGGAAATAAATTTTAAGTGGATCATCTTTAAAGAAATTCCCCAACCAATTGGAAAATAATTAAATGTTGAATCTTGTATGGTTGGAAATGATTTGAATCTAGTTTCCAAAACATCAAACGGATCGCAAATCCGATTTTTGTAGAGGGAGTTATGGCCATTTTAGTGGAGATGTGTCTGGCTGTCAAACAGGGAGGGGCAGTCGACTGAAGTCCCGATGCAGTCGACTAAAGTGAGCAGAATGCAAACAGAACCCTCTGTAAACACATCTCAGTCGACTGCTTCAAGGCCCAGTCGACTGCTTCAAGGTCCAGTCGACTGAATCGACCTAGAAGGCAATAACGACTAGTTTTTAGAGTGGTTTTTAATTACCAAACTTGCCAACAAGGCCTATAAAATACATGTTTTCCCAAGCTATTTTATGTTGAGATTTTGATTGGAAAACATAGTATTGATCACACATCTCTTTGATCTTTAAACATTATCATTTGAGCCCTAGTTGTGTGAGTTTATCAATTTGCTCAATATCTTTAATTTGTATTTCTTGAGAGAGCAAAATTGTAGTGAGCTTTATTTGTATTATCCACTCTATATAGAGAGTTTCAATTTGTATTCAATTCAATTTGTAAAGGTTGAGGGTTAGTAACCCTTGTGTGCAAAGAAGAGGTGTTCTTCTTTGGAAGAGATTGAAGGCTCTTGTAATGGTTTGGTGCACACCCGTAAGTGCTCCAGGAACGGTTTGGTCTACACCCGTGAAGTAGATCGGATTAAAGGAATCCTCAAGAGGTGTTCTTGAGGGGTGGACGTAGGCCGCGGGGTGCGATTGCCGAACCACTTGAAAAATTGGCTTGCAAGTATCTCTTCCCTTATCTCTTTAGTTAATTGTTTGTGATTGTGTTTAATTTGCTATTAAGTTTTTAAAAGGTTAATTTCCGCTAAAACCTTATTCACCCCCCTCTAAGGTTTCCACATTTGGGCCAACAATTGGTATCAGAGATTCGGCTCTTCTATTTTCAAAAGTTTTGAAAATTTTGAGTTAAGATCCATGGAAACTACATTTTTGAAAATGGATATTGTATTAGCACTCCTCCGTCGTTGAGTGATCATAAGTATGATCATTGGAAGAGGATAATTGAAATTTATCTTCTTTCACTTGACTACAATCTTTGGAGTATTATCAAAAATGGTTTTTTCTCCTAAACCAAAGATTGAATGGAATGAAAGTGATCAAAACAATTTTCTATTGAATCTTAGAGCTATGAAAATTCTATATGAAGCTTTAGATAATACCACATATAATAGAATTCGCTCATGCTCTAATGCTAATGAAATTTGGTTATGTTAAGAAAATATTCATATGCTACTAACCAAATCCTTGAGTTGCAAATAGGAGTTGATGATGTGTAGGAAATGTTGAAAACCTAACCCATCAACAAGAAGTGCAAAAAGAGGATTTTGTACAAGAGAAAGAAGATAGCCATGTGTACCTATTTGCCAATAAGGAAGATGAGGAAAAGAAGAAAAAGGAAATCAAGGCCATTTGGGATGACTCAGACAGTGACTCATTCGATGACGACTCAAGCAATAATGAAGTAATTCTAGCAAATGGGGAAAATTCTAAACCAACCTCAATTATTCAATCTCATGATTATGATGAACTTCAAAGTGCATTTGAAGAATTACACGAGGAGTTGGAAAATTTGGGAATCAAATATATAACTCTTAAAAAGAATTTTTCCAAACTTTCAAATGAGATAAATATTTTGAAATCCCAAAATGAATCTTTGAAGATTGAAAATGAAAAACTCGTATTAAGAGCACAATCTTCAAATAAGATTGAAAAAGAAAATTTGGAGTTGAAAAAGCAATTGGATGATTTAAAATCTCAAAATGAAATTTTGAGAAAAGAAAAGCTTGTTTAAACCAATCAACCTTCAAGTGAATTTATTGAAAAGGAAAAGGTTGAATTGAGAAAGGAGGTGGATGATTTGACAAAAACTTTGGCCAAGTTTACCCAAGGTGAACAAAATTTGAATATGCTTTTGGGAAAACAAAAATGTGTTTTTGATAAGGCCGGATTGGGATTTAATCCCACATATAAGGAAAAGAAGTACAAAAGCTTCTTTGTAAAGTCCACATCCTCTACTTCAAATTCTCAAATTCCTCACAAGAAATTCTTTGTTAAGGAATCAATCTCAAATGAGACCCTCTCCCATGTAACTTGTCATTATTGCATGAAAAAGAGGCATGTTGATTATAAATGTTTATTTCGAAAGAAAGTTAACATGGTTTGGGTTGTGAAGGGATCCTCTCCTACCTACTCGACAAATGTTGCATCCAAGAGGCGCTTGGCCAATGGTTAAATCTCTCATCTTAAGCCTAGTAGGAGTAGGCTAGATTAACTTGTTTTGATATTTCTCTTGATTTTTTTATGCATAATCTTGTTTCATCCACTTGCGATTTGGATATGTCTTTCATCATGCTCTTGATATTGCTTATTTTAAAAAAAAAATGATGATATGCTTTTGTTTGATTAGACAGAGTTTTTAGAATGGTTAGACAAAAATGATTTTTGTGAATCATTCAAATTTTTGCTGCTGAACTGTCATTTTTATGGACTGCTGAACAAAGCAGTCGACTGGTACCCCGACACAGTCGACTGATTCAGGTGTGAGGCTTTGAACTTTTTGTTTCCGCATTGTTAAGTCGACTGAGGAGTTGACTGATGGAATGCACAGTCGACTGATCCGACTGAATTTTTGCTTATCTTTTTTTTTTTGATTTCTCCAACTTTATTATTGGTATCTTTTGGGAGAATATGCTCTCTATTCATATCTTTTGGTATCCTTTATTATTGCAAATGCTTAGGGGGAGCACTTTCATGTATTCATTTTCTCACATGTGGTTATATTTGTTTATTTTTGGTATCATTTTGGCCTTTTGATTTGTATACCTATTGTGAGGGGGAGCTTTGTGTTTTATCCCCAAATCTTTTTGATAATGTCAAAGGGGGAGAAATATGAGAAGTATTGGGGAGAAAAATTTGGGTAGTTATCATTCATGTTCCTTAACATATGATATCCATTATGAATGATAATATGAAAATGACCAAATGTGCTTATATTGGCATATCCTTCATTGGTTGTTTGCCATCATAAAAAAGGGGGAGATTGTTAGCCTTAAGGTATATTAAGGCATATTTAATTATGTTTTGATGATGTCAAATATGCTATGATAATTACATGATTCATATTGATTCATTCTTTGTTATTATCATAGTCATTTTTATGCTCATATATAATCTCATGTATTAATTTTGTATCAATGTTTTTAACATCTTTGTGTGCATGAGATTTAATTGATGTAGATCAAAATTACAAGGAGCTCAACAAGGATCAAGCTTGAAGACTTGAAGATATTTCATCCTTTGTTGAAGTCTAGGATCATCATTGTAAGTCATCTTGATCTCACACTCATAGGGGCTCAAACAAACTCTAAAAGTTAAAGTTTTAGAAATAAATTTTAAGTGAATCATCTTTAAAGCAATTCCCCAACCAATTGGAAAATAATTAAATGTTGAATCTTGTATGGTTGGAAATGATTTGAATCTAGTTTCCAAAACATCAAACGGATCGCAAATCCGATTTTTGTAGAGGGAGTTATGGCCATTTTAGTGGAGATGTGTCTGGCTGTCAAACAGGGAGGGGCAGTCGACTGAAGTCCCGATGCAGTCGACTAAAGTGAGCAGAATGCAAACAGAACCCTCTGTAAACACATCTCAGTCGACTGCTTCAAGGCCCAGTCGACTGCTTCAAGGTCCAGTCGACTGAATCGACCTAGAAGGCAATAACGGCTAGTTTTTAGAGTGGTTTTTAATTACCAAATTTGCCAACAAGGCCTATAAAATACATGTTTTCCCAAGCTATTTTATGTTGAGATTTTGATTGGAAAACATAGTATTGATCACACATCTCTTTGATCTTTAAACATTATCATTTGAGCCCTAGTTGTATGAGTTTATCAATTTGCTCAATATCTTTAATTTGTATTTCTTGAGAGAGCAAAATTGTAGTGAGCTTTATTTGTATTATCCACTCTATATAGAGAGTTTCAATTTGTATTCAATTCAATTTGTAAAGGTTGAGGGTTAGTAACCCTTGTGTGCAAAGAAGAGGTGTTCTTCTTTGGAAGAGATTGAAGGCTCTTGTAATGGTTTGGTGCACACCCGTAAGTGCTCCAGGAACGGTTTGGTCTACACCCGTGAAGTAGATCGGATTAAAGGAATCCTCAAGAGGTGTTCTTGAGGGGTGGACGTAGGCCGCGGGGTGCGATTGCCGAACCACTTGAAAAATTGGCTTGCAAGTATCTCTTCCCTTATCTCTTTAGTTAATTGTTTGTGATTGTGTTTAATTTGCTATTAAGTTTTTAAAAGGTTAATTTCCGCTAAAACCTTATTCACCCCCCTCTAAGGTTTCCACATTTGGGCCAACAATTGGTATCAGAGATTCGGCTCTTCTATTTTCAAAAGTTTTGAAAATTTTGAGTTAAGATCCATGGAAACTACATTTTTGAAAATGGATATTGTATTAGCACTCCTCCGTCATTGAGTGATCATAAGTATGATCATTGGAAGAGGAGAATTGAAATTTATTTTCTTTCACTTGACTACAATCTTTGGAGTATTATCAAAAATGGTTTTTTCTCCTAAACCAAAGATTGAATGGAATGAAAGTGATCAAAACAATTTTCTATTGAATCTTAGAGCTATGAAAATTCTATATGAAGCTTTAGATAATACCACATATAATAGAATTCGCTCATGCTCTAATGCTAATGAAATTTGGTTATGTTAAGAAAATATTCATAATGCTACTAACCAAATCCTTGAGTTGCAAATAGGAGTTGATGATGTGTAGGAAATGTTGAAAACCTAACCCATCAACAAGAAGTGCAAAAAGAGGATTTTGTACAAGAGAAAGAAGATAGCCATGTGTGCCTATTTGCCAATAAGGAAGATGAGGAAAAGAAGAAAAAGGAAATCAAGGCCATTTGGGATGACTCGGACAGTGACTCATTCGATGACGACTCAAGCAATAATGAAGTAATTCTAGAAAATGGGGAAAATTCTAAACCAACCTCAATTATTCAATCTCATGATTATGATGAACTTCAAAGTGCATTTGAAGAATTACACGAGGAGTTGGAAAATTTGGGAATCAAATATATAACTCTTAAAAAGAATTTTTCCAAACTTTCAAATGAGATAAATATTTTGAAATCCCAAAATGAATCTTTGAAGATTGAAAATGAAAAACTCGTATTAAGAGCACAATCTTCAAATAAGATTGAAAAAGAAAATTTGGAGTTGAAAAAGCAATTGGATGATTTAAAATCTCAAAATGAAATTTTGAGAAAAGAAAAGCTTGTTTAAACCAATCAACCTTCAAGTGAATTTATTGAAAAGGAAAAGGTTGAATTGAGAAAAGAGGTGGATGATTTGACAAAAACTTTGGCCAAGTTTACCCAAGGTGAACAAAATTTGAATATGCTTTTGGGAAAACAAAAATGTGTTTTTGATAAGGCCGGATTGGGATTTAATCCCACATATAAGGAAAAGAAGTACAAAAGCTTCTTTGTAAAGTCCACATCCTCTACTTCAAATTCTCAAATTCCTCACAAGAAATTCTTTGTTAAGAAATCAATCTCAAATGAGACCCTCTCCCATGTAACTTGTCATTATTGCATGAAAAAGAGGCATGTTGATTATAAATGTTTATTTCGAAAGAAAGTTAACATGGTTTGGGTTGTGAAGGGATCCTCTCCTACCTACTCGACAAATGTTGCATCCAAGAGGCGCTTGGCCAATGGTTAAATCTCTCATCTTAAGCCTAGTAGGAGTAGGCTAGATTAACTTGTTTTGATATTTCTCTTGATTTTTTTATGCATAATCTTGTTTCATCCACTTGCGATTTGGATATGTCTTTCATCATGCTCTTGATATTGCTTATTTTAAAAAAAATGATGATATGCTTTTGTTTGATTAGACAGAGTTTTTAGAATGGTTAGACAAAAATGATTTTTGTGAATCATTCAAATTTTTGCTGCTGAACTGTCATTTTTATGGACTGCTGAACAAAGCAGTCGACTGGTACCCCGACACAGTCGACTGATTCAGGTGTGAGGCTTTGAACTTTTTGTTTCCGCATTGTTAAGTTGACTGAGGAGTTGACTGATGGAATGCACAGTCGACTGATCCGACTGAATTTTTGCTTATCTTTTTTTTGAGTTCTCCAACTTTATTATTGGTATCTTTTGGGATAATATGCTCTCTATTCATATCTTTTGGTATCCTTTATTATTGCAAATGTTTAGGGGGAGCACTTTCATGTATTCATTTTCTCACATGTGGTTATATTTGTTTGTTTTTGGTATCATTTTGGCCTTTTGATTTGTATACCTATTGTGAGGGGGAGCTTTGTGTTTTATCCCCAAATCTTTTTGATAATGTCAAAGGGGGAGAAATATGAGAAGTATTGGGGAGAAGTATTTGGGTAGTTATCATTCATGTTCCTTAACATATGATATCCATTATGAATGATAATATGAAAATGACCAAATGTGCTTATATTGGCATATCCTTCATTGGTTGTTTGCCATCATAAAAAGGGGGAGATTGTTAGCCTTAAGGTATATTAAGGCATATTTAATTATGTTTTGATGATGTCAAATATGCTATGATAATTACATGATTCATATTGATTCATTCTTTGTTATTATCATAGTCATTTTTATGCTCATATATAATTTCATGTATTAATTTTGTATCAATGTTTTTAACATCTTTGTGTGCATGAGATTTAATTGATGTAGATCAAAATTACAAGGAGCTCAACAAGGATCAAGCTTGAAGACTTGAAGATATTTCATCCTTTTGTTGAAGTCTAGGATCATCATTGTAAGGCATCTTGATCTCACACTCATAGGGGCTCAAACAAACTCTAAAAGTTAAAGTTTTGGAAATAAATTTTAAGTGGATCATCTTTAAAGCAATTCCCCAACCAATTGGAAAATAATTAAATGTTGAATCTTGTATGGTTGGAAATAATTTGAATCTAGTTTCCAAAACATCAAACGGATCGCAAATCTGATTTTTGTAGAGGGAGTTATGGCCATTTTAGTGGAGATGTGTCTGGCTGTCAAACAGGGAGGGGCAGTCGACTGAAGTCCCGATGCAGTCGACTAAAGTGAGCAGAATGCAAACAGAACCCTCTGTAAACACATCTCAGTCGACTGCTTCAAGGCCCAGTCGACTGCTTCAAGGTCCAGTCGACTGAATCGACCTAGAAGGCAATAACGACTAGTTTTTAGAGTGGTTTTTAATTACCAAACTTGCCAACAAGGCCTATAAAATACATGTTTTCCCAAGCTATTTTATGTTGAGATTTTGATTGGAAAACATAGTTTTGATCACACATCTCTTTGATCTTTAAACATTATCATTTGAGCCCTAGTTGTGTGAGTTTATCAATTTGCTCAATATCTTTAATTTGTATTTCTTGAGAGAGCAAAATTGTAGTGAGCTTTATTTGTATTATCCACTCTATATAGAGAGTTTCAATTTGTATTCAATTCAATTTGTAAAGGTTGAGGGTTAGTAACCCTTGTGTGCAAAGAAGAGGTGTTCTTCTTTGGAAGAGATTGAAGGCTCTTGTAATGGTTTGGTGCACACCCGTAAGTGCTCCAGGAACGGTTTGGTCTACACCCGTGAAGTAGATCGGATTAAAGGAATCCTCAAGAGGTGTTCTTGAGGGGTGGACGTAGGCCGCGGGGTGCGATTGCCGAACCACTTGAAAAATTGGCTTGCAAGTATCTCTTCCCTTATCTCTTTAGTTAATTGTTTGTGATTGTGTTTAATTTGCTATTAAGTTTTTAAAAGGTTAATTTCCACTAAAATCTTATTCAACCCCCCCCCCCCCCCCCCCCCCCCCCCCCCTCCTCCCCCTCTAAGGTTTCCACATTTGGGCCAACAAATCAATCAATTTTCTCGAATAAAATTTGGAATTCTGAAGACTTTGCAATTCTTCCCAGATTGGGTTATAATGAGGTATTAGGGTCTTTGATGGAGTATTTGAGTTTCTGTATTTGGTCTTTCTCTAAGTATGTTATTCATCTCTTTCATTAAGGAAGCTATTTGGGTACGTATTTGATGTTTTTTGTTTTTGGTATATTGAGATTTGGTATTTGATACATCTTTCTATGTGATATTCCAAATCCGTGATTGTGTATGTAGCCTGTGATTTGATGTATCTACTGGATTAATAAACTTTGATTATTTTTGGCACTCTTTTGTTATATTTTATCATTGTATCTAATAAAAGTAGACCCATGCATGCACGGGTAAAAATGCTAGTATATATGTATTTCAAAATCTGTATACATATATATATGTATTTTGAAATCTGATCGTATATCTATATGTATCTGTTGGTGTATGCATGCATATATACATATGTATTGTCGATGTGTGTGTGTGTGTGTGAGAGAGAGAGAGAGTACCTATTTGGAGAAGGAGATTTGAAGAGCCGAGAGAGAGAGAGAGATCGTGATCTGAGGTGAGGTCGATTTGAAGAGCCGAGAGAGAGTGATCGTGATATGAGAATGAGATCGTGAGTGTTGTTGGAAATATTTTCCATGGAATTTGTTTCTCAGGGGGTTGGAGGAAACTATTTTCCTCAAAAATAAGGAAAATGTAGTCACGTGACCACTTTATGGAAAACAATTCTATGAAAAAGTTAGACAATCAAACACCACATTAGTTGGAAAATTAATAAAGAAAATGTTTTCTATGGAAAAAAAAAGTCTATCAAACGCACCTTAATTATATAAAAACTCTTTCACTTTTCATTTTGGCATAACATTGAATTTTAAACTTAAAGAAGGGCGGGGTTAGAATTCCAAAAGGATCCTTCAATTGGAGAGTGGGGAATAAGATTTAAAAAAAAAGAGTTTAGAAAATTTTGGTTTTTACACTATGAAGATGATTTTTCCTACTCGGTGTTTTTTTTTCCTTCTCCCTTCTCTTTTTCCTCACTAAATTCGTGAACCAAACAAAGCATTAGTGCCCAAAAGGATTATTTGGGGTTTGAAAATTTTGAGTTTTACATGTCACTTCACTTCCTTGTTTCGCTAATTAAATTTATGATATTATTTAAGCATCAAGTAAAACAACACGAAGAAATTTTCCTTCTCTTTCTTATTTTTTTTTCCTCCGCACAATTCATGAACCAAGCGGAGCACTAGCGTTCATTGATGATGACGACTCAAACTATACCTCTGAGTAGGGCTGTACTCGAGTCCAGCTTTAAGAGTTGGCATGCTATTCAAGCTTGAGCTTGGCTCGTTTATTATCAAGCTGAGCCGAGCTTTTTGAATTCGAGCCGAGCTTTAAGAGTTGGCATGATGTTCAAGCTTGAGCTTGACTCGTTTATTATCGAGCCGAGCCGAGTTTAGTTGTTATCAAGCCAAGCCTCGAGCCCTTGTTGAGTGACTCAACTCGTGTACACCCCTAATAGCAAGTTTAAGTAGCCAACCAAAACCCACAGACCAAGCTCAATGCTTGACAGTTCGCATATATATATATATACCTAAAACAATTGCTTGTCATGTGAATTTAAGACTATACATAATATAAAATGCCAATATTATTTCCAAATTAAAATGACAGGATCAAATAAAACAAAAAAGAAATATATTTATTACTTGTGGTGAAACACGATTACAGAGCAGAGCAGATAGATATGGGATTAGAGATAGAAAGAGAGAAAAGGAAGCGATGCCCTTCAACATGTCTGAGGGTCATCTTAAATAGAAATAAAAAGTCTATAGTCAATGGACAAAGTACTGTAGATGAACAGTAAAAAGTAAAAAAGACAAATATACGTGTCCTTGAATATTGGAGTCGTCCCAAAATGTCTTTTTGACTTTAAAGAATCTCACCATACCAAATTAAAATGACAAGATCAAATAAAACAAAAAAGAAATATATTTATTACTTACTTGTGGTGAACCACGATTACAGAGCAGAGCAGAGAGATATGGGATTAGAGATAGAAAGAGAGAAAGGGAAGCGATGCCCTTCAACAAGTCTGAGGGTCATCTTAAATAGAAATAAAAAGTCTACAGTCAATGGACAAAGTACTGTAGACGAATAGTAAAAAGTAAAAAGACAAATATACGTGTCCTTGAATATTGGAGTTGTTCCAAAATGTCTTTTTGACTTTAAAGAATCCCACCCACCGTATTTCAAAACCATGTGCAAAAACCATGGGCTGAAATCAAAATCATGGGCTGGAATGTTGTCACTGCATGCGTCACCAGGATGAGTGCGTCATTGCATGCATCAGCTATTCCAATTTATCATTGGACTTACTGGGCTGAGCAGAATGTGATAGTGTAGCAATAATAGCATCAAATAGGTCTTCCATGATTGGAACTTGACTTGAAATGGATGCTGTATCCATTTCATCTTCATCTTCATATGGATCTTGGGCTTCTCCTGCTAGACAACCAAAAGTATTTGGTTGAGTGGACTGTGAAGTCTGATCCTGATCTTTAGTGTGGCTAGAAGTAGCCTGACTACCACCATGGGAAACTTGTGAGGCTAAGAATTGTTCTTTGAGAGCCTCCATAACTTTGACCTGTGTTTCTTTGTAACACCTGCTCCCGCGATTAATTGTTAAGCGTGATTTAGCATGCATTAACATGCATAATTGGTGTTTATTAGCACATGTTTAAGTGAGTTTTAACTCACTAGTTGATTGTGGGTGTCTAGTTTGAGAACCCAATGTTGGCCAATGTGGCAGTCCCAAATTGGGATATGAGTTGAGAAAGTTCAATTGAGATGGGACAAAGTTGTGGAATCACCCGTATGTGCTTAAATGTTTATTAAGGCATATGTGAAATATTTATATGTTGTTTAGAATATATCGCTTATTGTTAGAGACCATTTATGTGGTCATTTGGGATACCTTGATGAGGACGAATTGAGCACGTTATATAATTGGTAGGCTAATTAGCAACTTCATAAAATTATGTGGGACCACTTACGGGACCCACGCGAGACATAGACAAATACTCACTTAAGTTTGGAGGATTTAATAGTTAGTTATAAAACTAGTCAGGGGTGTAAATGAAAATAATCAAAAGTTGGGTGGATTTCATAATAGGAATCCTAAGTGATATACATGAGCTATAGAGATATGGAGAGATCATATCTCTTCTTCTTCATTTTTGAGTCGGTGAGAGAGAGAAAAAGGAGACATGGTTTGCCGGAGCTCTACGACACTATTTGACGCGCCGTTCGACACCCAATTTCGATTCCGAGACCGGATTTGGGCTCGTATAGGTGAGTTCTACGTTTTGGTACTATTTTTATTGAGCTTAATCGCCGTATTTCTCGTGAGCCAATTCGGAGCGGTAATCATGCCCCGACGTGGCATTTTGCTCTCTCGTCTCACACTTTTCATCACTCTTATTCTATCGTAGTACGAACTACGCATGGTCTGATTCTCCGACAGGAGATACATAGGCACCTGTAAAGGCTCGACCATACCCTCACTTTACTACATTCTTCGTTAAAGTTCGAGATTACGCGACTATGCACTTCTCGACTAGACTGTCTCCCACCATCTCTCAGCTACCCAGGTTCGCATGAACTACGCTCGGTCTGATTCTCCCGATGGGAGATACGTAGGCAGCTCTAAGAGCTCGACCACACCCTTACTTTACTATATTCTTGGTTAAAGTTTGAGATTACGCGACTACGCACTTCTCGACTATACCATCTCTTAGCTACCTAGGTGTGCGAACTACGCACGGTCTGATTCTCCCGACGGGAGATACGTAGGCAGCTCTAAAAGCTCGACTATACCCTTACTTTACTATATTCTCGGTTAAAGTTTGAGACTACGCGACTACGTACTTCTTGACTACACCATCTCTCACCATCTCTTAGCTACCTAGGTGTACGAACTACGCACAGTCTGATTCTCCCAACGGGAGATACGTAGGCAGCTCGAAGAGCTCGACTATACCCTCTACTTATTACATTCTTGGTTAAAGTTTGAGATTACGCGATTACGCACTTCTTGACTACACCATCCCTCTTCAACTCAATTCTCACATGAATGCCCAACAGAATCAATCACTCATTTTAGCAATCCCCAGCGGAGTTCTTTGCCCACTCTGGCAATACTCCCAATCCTCAGCTGCCTACTTTGGCACACCAATCACTTGCCTACGATGGCATCTCATATTCACTTGCCTACTTTGGCACGTCTTTATACTTTTTCTTATCACTTAAAAGAAAAGGTCAAAATGGGTTGTCTTATTTCTTTGTCATGATTTGCTTCGCAAAACATGACAAAGAGGGGCAGCTGTAGACACCCCATTTTGACCTGCCAAAAAAAGAAATAACTGTGGCAGGGGGCCCACTGGGTCCTTAAATCGAGAAAAGAGCTCCAGAATCCAAAAAGGGACTCCAGAGGCCAAATCAAAGTCAAATACGGAGACGTCAGCCCATCCACCGGAGGTCTAGAATCCGGAATTGTCCGATTACGATAATCGACGACATTTTCAACCAGAATCAAAGTTTGGCACAAAATTCAAGACTAGAATCAAGTCCGGGACAACTGAAGGTTGAATTTGATTACATCAGGGCAAAGCAGGAATCAATTCCAGGCCATAAGATTTCAAATCATCAAATTTTGATAACCGACGGAGAATCGGGCTCCGATCAAAGTTTCGATGCCTCAAACTCAAAGAAAAGGGACACGATTGTCAATCCAGAATCACCAAAAGTCCAACTAGATATGAATGATTGACATATGGATAAAAATAGAGGTTCGGTAACCTGAATCAGTCCAATCAGACAATCAGAGAAGAAACGACGTCCAATTGAAGTTTTGAAGCTCAATCGGGAAAAGACAAGGGGCAAAACGGTCATTTCTAAAGTCAAAGAATCTCAATCAAACCGAATCGATTCATATAGAACATCAATACAATTTCAAATCATCTTGAATCAGGAAGATCGGACGGTTGGATCAAAAATATCGACGATCGAAGTTTAGAGATCCTGATCAAACGTCTATAGTCTGAAGAAAACGGAGTCGCTTTTGAGTTTCATACAAGTTCTGATCCGACCATATGGATATAAGGATGACAGTAAACTAAGCTCGGATCTTTTTGAATCGACTGAATCGGACGTCCAGATTAAAAGATATCAAAGAACCAAAGTCCGAATCGATTAATGGCCCTGATCAAACAATTGGAGCCACCCCTCCGCGTCCCACATACATGGGATCACAACCCTTGTAGGGTTTGGAAAAAACTTTTTATAAAAAAAAAGTTCTCTCCCACGTAAAAAAAAAAAAAAAAACCCCTCAGCCTCCAAAAAAGAGCCCTGTTTGGCTCCAACGAAAAACACTTCCCAACTCTTAGACTTTGTTTGGTTGTTAACCAAACACAACCTCGTCACCACTACCACACCACCATTGTCACCACCAACCAAAACCCACCATAAATATCCCATTACCCAACTCCCTCCACAAACCCAGCCTCAAAGGACCTCGGATAGCCCAGAAAAGCTGCTTAAACCAAACAGAGCCTTGAACCTCCCCAGAAACTGAAAAAACAACCAAACAGAGCCTAAACTGGCTCCCTGAATCTCACCGCCACCACCAGCGGTTCCCCCTCCTCTAGACAGAGCCAATCCAACTGGACACGTCACCAAATCAGTCCCACAAAGGGGACACGCGTTGTAAAAATGCCACACGCATCGCCGCTGCACAGAATCTTCTCCGGCAGACTTTCCGGTAACAACCACCGGACAACACCACCACTAAACCGGCAACCATGTGTCACGGATGTTCGAGGGTGCCTAATACCTTCCCTCGACATAATCGAGTCCCCGAACCCACTTCAAGAGCTCTGGTTTTTGCACGACTATCAAGAGTCACACTTTTAAAAGGGCCCACTTTTCTCAAACTGTTTCTCAAAAGTCAAAGATGATTACTATAATCGTCTTTGCAGGGATCCTAACTCTCGATAATGTTAGGTGGCGACTCTGGAAACTTTTACTGGCCATACTCCCACTTGTACGTACTTTCATACATTTCCTTTCGCGCCTTGGTTCGCTGCTTTGAGCCTTTTATCCTATTTTATTTCATTTCCTTTAAAACGGTCGCGACCCACGAGGGGACCGCCCCCCACCTTCGGGGCAGGCGCGACAATATAGATAACCATGAGTTGATACCAATTGAGTGTATCATAAGTGTCATTTGGGTAATATACATTTTTACTTATTATTATTTTTTCCTTAACCCTAACGGATAATCATGAATTGATAGTAACTGAGTGCATCATAATTGTCATTGGGTTTCAGTAAGTCTACATGTAAATCTTTTACATTTACAATTTTCCCTCTCTTTCTATGTTTGGGTTCGTAAGGATACATTTTCTTCCCTTTACTACATGAATAACAATGGTTTAGTATAGGTCTAATCTTCAGGTTAAATGCTAATGTGAGACTATTTAGAGAGAAAGGTTTTATTTTAGTCCAAAGCCATTAAATGTTAGGTATCCATGTTTCATTTGAAAATAAAAAATGCTAAGACAATATTACAGATAATTCATGTCAGAGTTATCAACTTCTTCTGTTGGAAGAGTTGTAGATAAAATAGTTGTAAATACAATTTTCTATCTAACCGTTTTAACATCTTATTGTACACTTTTAACAACCACTTAACCCTAAGAAACGACAGAATTAAGTTTCCCGCGCATCGCGAGAGGCTCCAACTAGTATATATATAAAATTAAACAAGTCCTTATTAAACCTATTAAACAGATTTTTCACGAGCCTACTATACAAGCCTTAATTGAACTGTTCACGAGCCTTATCGAGTCGAGCCCATGTGTGCTCAAGCTTGGCTTGTGTATTAAACGAGCTTTGTATTCAAGCTCGAGCTTGGATCATTTATTATACGAGTCGAGCCGAGCTGTTATCGAACTGAGCCGAGCCGAGCCGAGCCGAGCCGCGAGCCTTTGTTGAGTGGCTCAGCTCGTATACACTCCTACCTCTGACTCTAAGATATGATCGTAACATTTTGATATAAGCTACTCATGCCGGATAAAAACAGCAGAGAGAAGCATTTTTTGAGAAAAATTCGATGATTTACATCGACAAACATAAATTATTAAAGGATTTTACATCATACAAAATCAAACCACCTAAACATAGGGAGAAAGTCATGATTTTCAAAGAGTCCAATCAACATCGAAATGACCTTCAGTGACACAAAGTAGCAAGCGGATCATCATAGTTACGTACATATAGTATAATAATTATATACTACTATAGCATATGACGGTACACTTGAAACAAAATCTAACAAGGATTTGCAGAAACAGAGTTTGATATCTGCAAAGAAGAAGCAGAGTTGAGAAACCCAAATTTGGAAAAACCACGATTCTAAAATAAAGTCTGTCTTATAACCATGGAAGAAGATTGTAGACATTAGCCCTGGGCCTGGGGGGTAGCCCAACCAGTAATCGATCTTTTGGCGCAAGGAACCGTGAATTCCCATGTTTTGGTTGCTAGCAGAAGCCATTGGTAAGAGAGAAATTTGTTCTTTGCGGAGTCAGAGATGTGAAATTTGAGGGTTTTGGGGTTCAAAGACAAGAGGAGATGAAGTGAGGAGGGCTTGAATTGATGATCCATGGGGGGGTGTTTGGTAATCGCAGTCGCAGAGAAAGAAAGCCACCACGTATTGGCATAATAGGGGAAGACACGTAATGGCACATGAGGGAAAGACACGTTTGACAATGAATGTCAAAATTGGTATTCCAGCGTTATGGAAGGGCAAGAGAGTCCTAACACTCTGTAGATGTCTACAATAACCAAACCTTTTCTTTTTATTATATTTTATTACATACATACATATATATATATAGTTAGAAGAAAAAAAAAACGAAAACATTAACAACTACAAATCACCTAGAACAAAAGGTAGACAGGGTGTGGTGTGGTGTGGTGTGGTGTGGTGTGGATAGCATTCTTATGGTGGAAAACCAATTTTGCCTCATCACTTTTGTTAGTTTTTTTTTTAAAAAAGGTCCCCAAACCAAATACTCCACTCAAACGACTTGTTTCCACAAATATTGCCCCTAAAAAACTTAATTATTAAACTAGGGTTCGTTTTAACTTAAAGACACAATAGGGGTAAAACGTCCTTACGAAAAACGTCATTACATTGACGTTTTTTTTTCTAAAAACGCTATCAATATGAATAACGTTATTTCAAAAAACATTATTATAATGACGGTTTTACAAATAACGTCATTGGTAATTGAATTTTTTTCATTTCCCAAAAATAAAAACGTTTTATTGAAAATGCAAAAATCAATTTTAGAAAAAATACTAGTGGCGGTTTTATGAATAACGTCATTCACTTTATTTTATTTTATTTTATTTTTTTGTTTCCAATTATTATTATTATTATTATTTTAAAAAAAAAAAAGGAAAAGTGGCGGTCTTGATAAAGACGCCATTACTTTTTTTAATAAAAAAATATTTATGGCATAAAATAACGTCATTACGAAAAATGCCATTAAAGGGTCAAACAAGGAAAAATGGTGGGGTTCGAACACTTAACCTATGTAATTGAAGGGTCAAACAAGTTATATTCACCATACATGTAACACCATATTCTTAGGTGGTAATGATAAATAATTGTTCTTTATACTTAGGTGATTATGTCTGCACTACTTGTCAATGTTGTTATGTGGCCAACTCAAAACATAAAAAGCTGTGCAGCTCCAAGGTGAATAACTTTTCCTTATGAGCTTTTTATCTAAAAGACCTTGTATTTCTTTTTTACAGAGTTCTAATAAATCAGAATTCATTTGGCTAGGTCTAGCCTTAGTATGAATCTGTAATCTTTCATCAAATCCTTGCTTATAAGGGAGAGAAACTATATGTTTCTTTCTTTTCCAAAAAGCATTAGGGATTTCGCTGCAGACTTTATTTTGAAAATCTTCTTTTAATTTTATAATCTTGTTAGAAATTTTTGGCATACTGAGTTGATGCTCAATATTCATAATCCTAACATCATCTAGTAAAAAATCAAGATGTCTTTCTTTTAAATCTAAAAGATTTAATTCATTGACAAATCTTGTTTCTGGTTCTTTAAGGAAAGGAAAAACCAGATCAAAATCCTTATATTTTGCAAATATGCCAGTTTGATTAACTTGTATAGGCATAATAAGTTTTAAAAAAAGAGTCCCTAAAATTACTTGTTGTTGTAAATCTTTAACAAGTAAAAATGTAGAAGAGATGCAAACTCCTTCATTACAGACAAAAACGTCAGAAAGTTTAAACTGAATTTTCATTCTGCTTCCACTTGCTGAAGTCAAGGACTGCATAGTTTTCTCAAAATATTTTGTAGGGACTATGCCTTCCTGGATGCAGTTTAAATCTGCTCCACTATCAACTAGTGCTATAGCACTTATCGGATACTCTTCATGTATAACAAGATTTATCTTGATATACCATTTTTGAAAAGTAATTTTATTAAGGATATGTAGATACTGATCCCCTGTCATATCTATAGGTGTATGAATGTGTTTTGGAGTAAGAATATCTCCTGTTTTAGGAATATTTTCTCCTATACTAATGGAAGAATTAGTATTTAAATTATCAATTTTATCTTCCATTTTTGAAAAAGCAATTTGGAGATCTTTTATATCAGATTTAACTAAATTTATCTCATGTCTAAGATCTTGGATAGAAATGGGTTTTTCAACCTTTTCCATTCTATTAAAGACTTCCTGTAAACTGTATTGTTTAAATTTGTATTCTTTCTTTTCAGGAGTCTTTTTAGCATGACTTATACATAATTGTATTACTTTCACCTTAAGTTCAGGATCAGTAATATTATCAATTATATTTATCATTTCACTTTGTTTTGATGTAAGAACATTTAAAGTAAGTCCATTCATAGTAGCAATAGACTTCCAGTAATCTGCATCAGGACATCCATTAACACAGGATGAAGATGGTGGATGGTCCTCTTCCTCTTGGGAATAGAATTCATCATCTTCATGGAAGTCTTCTTCCTCAGAAATTTCTGGAGAAGTATTTAATAAAATTTTGTAAAGTTGGACCTTGAGGCCTTCGTCCATATTTAACTCTTCTAATTTCTTTTTAGTGGTACATTTGTTAGCCAAATGTCCTACTTTTCCACACTTCCAACAAACCCTTTTATCAGCATTAGTTGCTGATTTCTTATTAGAAGGGTTATACTTTTTAGGAGGTGGTTTATTATTTTTAGGATTGGGATTAGTATTCCTTCTCCTATTAGTGGGAAATGGTCTTTGGTTGTTTTGCCTATTATTCTGCCTTGTCTTTGTTGGCATAATTGGCATATCAATTCCCCATTGACCACAAAAATCTCCTAGCTCTTTTTTACCAGTGAGATTTTGTTTACGCATTTGGTATTGTAATTTCATGTCATTACAAATACCTAGACCAACTTGGGTACAAACACCTAGGATCTGCCCATAATTTAGGCTATCATATGGAACATTATATCCATCATTAAGATCTCTAAGCCTTTGTCTAACTTTTTCTGCAAATAATGGTGGAAGACCATCAATGAATCTTGCCTTCCAAAATTCATTATTAGCATCAGGCCTCTGCATAACTCTACAGATAAATATATCTTTATACCATCTGTAATGAGTTAAAGAGGGACATCTAAGATTCATCAGGAGTTCTCTACTCCTTTCCATTCTCTGAGGATTACTACCGATAAAGTGATCGATAATAGTCTGAACTAAAGTAATAACAGCATCTGGTACCATAGTAGGTGCTCCATGTACTGTTTCTACTTTAACTTTATCTAAAATTTCATTTCGTTGGGGTGTTGTAATAACATTATCCCACCAACCTTTAAGACACCCAGAAAAACCATTTGTGATAATTATTGCAGTATCTTTCTCAGAATTATCACAATGTTTACTCATACCTGCCCACATGAGCATTCTATGGACAGTTTCAAAGATTTGATATTCAGTTAAACCATCAATATTCCATTCCACCACTTCTTTACCAGTATAAGAAGTCTGGTATCTAGAAAATTCTTCAAATAGAAGATCCTGATGGGAAGGTCTATTATAATAATGAGGTAAACTCTCATGATTTATCTTATTTATTTGAGGAGAAAATTTTTCTTTAAAATTATTTTCCATAATATGAAAATTTTCAAATAAATCTTCTTCTCCAAGTATTTCTTCTTCAACAATATCTTCCTTAAAACTTTCAGGAGTTGTTGATAAGACATTTAAAGAAATACCTTGTATTTTCTTTGTCAAAAGATCTAAGAATTCTTCCTCTTCCTTCTTAGTAGAAGTACGGAATTTTTCTGGTTTAAGAGCAGGTTTAAAAGTAGCTGCTTCAAATTTTGAAATATTTTTGCTACTTTCTGCTTTTTCAGGAAGACTCAAATCTTTTATGAGCTTTTCCTGGTTTTCTATTTTATCTTCAATTCTGGATAATTGGGCCTCCATAGATTCTATGGAGCGATTTGTCCAATTATTCTGATGGGCAAGATGACTATTGAAAATTGTGTCAGCCGCTCCACCAGTTCCGGATTTACTTATATAAGCAACTGCTTCAAGATCTCTATCATTTGATCTGAAGTCTATGTGAATAGGAGGAGGATGTAAACTTTCAAAGAAACCTTTATCCCCATGTAGTCTCCATTTGGTTGAACTAATGGTATTTAAAATCTTTTGAGAAGGAAACCATTTGTTAAACCAGTCAACAAACCAAATAATGGTTTGTTTTTGTTCTAAATCTTTATAATATAAGTCCTTTATAAGACTTAAATCTCCTTTATTAAATATTTTAAAATATTCATGCCGGAACTCTCTGTTTTTGTCTAGCATGAAATCTTTATTAATGATATGTCTTAAAAATGAATCTGGACTAAAATCCATTAGACATATATAGAAGCGGAATCATCATGAGAATAGGAGGGATCAAAAGGATCCTTTTTCTCCTTATTATCTTGTTGTTCTTCAGGCCCATAAACTGCCTGAGGAATATTTTGTGCAGAATGAACAAAACCTTTTAAAACATTTTCTTTTTCTAGTTTCTGGAGATGCTCCAGATCCATGTTTGGTCTGAGTTGATCAGACATGGACTGTCTAGAGGAAGAAGGGTAAGAAACAGTGTAAGGAAGTTTTGAAGGAGCAGTATTAAAACTTCTTACAGAATTACTCCTACTCAAAGATAATCTACTGAATTTTTGAGGAGTAAAAGAAATTTCAATATCACCGTCTTTAGTTTGGGTGATTTGATCTAATTGTGAAGTAGGAACTGGTGCTGGAGGAACAGCATTGGGGAGACACCAGTCCTCTGGGAAATTTATTTCTTCCCATTTAATTAATCTGGGAGTAGCAATATTAGTAGTAAGACAATTACTGTCTATTGCTACTGTTTTTCCCGGTATGCTTTTTAATATAGCATTAGGACATAAAGTATTCATAACTTTATAGTATATCCTGTATGTAGTATTCACAGTACTAGTACCTGGTAGGTAATTGTACCCACTTGTTTGAATTTTTAAAGTAGTAGCTTCAAACAAATGTTTATCTTTTAAAGAAAGTGTCAGGTTAGGATAAACATCAAAATATACAGGGCCATGACACAAACTTGTTTGTATTATACCCATAAGAGATGGTACAAAATCAGTACATCTGGCATCTCTTAAGTAAGCTAAGATAGAAGCATTGAGACCAAGTAAAGTAAGAGGTTTAAAAGCAACCTGAATACATCCAATATGAATGTAACTATATTTTTCTAAACTTTTCTCAATATCTCTTAAACTTAAAAGTTTGAGAGTTTGTTCATTATTTTCAAGAACTATATCCTGTTCAACAGTTTTGATATGATCTTGAGAGAAAAAAGTGAAATTCCCACTTTTATAAATCTGTTTATTGGAAATGGATGGAATTGTCCATTGATTTAGTTGTTCCGTTTGGTCAAACGCAACAAGTTCTGTATTTATGATATTGGATCTGGATCTTGAAGATGATCCAGGTCCAGACTTGGTTGTTCTTTTGAACATACCCAAGATGAAGCTACCATGTTATATACTATTACTCATAATGATGAAATATATAATAAATTTTTATGATAATTCTTGTAGAGTCTATTCCAGTCAACAGAACATCGACCAAGACAGCCATCCCGCGGCAAACACAGGCCATTCAGTCTGCGACTAACGGAATATCCAACTCCTAAAGAATTCTCATAATAATTTACTTCTAATATTTCAATAGTATATACCATGGTGGCTTCAGAAAATTAGCCAATCATGGCTTTGATACCAAAAAAAAGTCTCCAATAACACATTCTAAGTGTTATATTATTAAAGTCCTCTTTGCTCACCAATGGGGTCTTAACCCCGCTCAGGCAAGAACTTTAAAGATAAACGGAGCAACATATAATTATTGGGATTATGTGGAAGCTTGGCATAAAGCATTTTTATATAAAAATCCCACTAAGAGTCATACTTGGCTCTTTGTTATAAATGATCAAATTATAAAAGCTGGTCTTAAGACTTTCCCTAATTGGTTTTACCAATGGTGTGAAAGAATGGGTCCAGAAATAGGAATTGTTCCTCAAAAAATTTTGGATTATTTTCAAATACCAAATGCGTAAACAAAATCTCACTGGTAAAAAAGAGCTAGGAGATTTTTGTGGTCAATGGGGAATCGATATGCCAATTATGCCAACAAAGACAAGGCAGAATAATAGGCAAAACAACCAAAGACCATTTCCCACTAATAGGAGAAGGAATACTAATCCCAATCCTAAAAATAATAAACCACCTCCTAAAAAGTATAACCCTTCTAATAAGAAATCAGCAACTAATGCTGATAAAAGGGTTTGTTGGAAGTGTGGAAAAGTAGGACATTTGGCTAACAAATGTACCACTAAAAAGAAATTAGAAGAGTTAAATATGGACGAAGGCCTCAAGGTCCAACTTTACAAAATTTTATTAAATACTTCTCCAGAAATTTCTGAGGAAGAACACTTCCATGAAGATGATGGATTCTATTCCCAAGAGGAAGAGGACCATCCACCATCTTCATCCTGTGTTAATGGATGTCCTGATGCAGATTACTGGAAGTCTATTGCTACTATGAATGGACTTACTTTAAATGTTCTTACATCAGAACAAAGTGAAATGATAAATATAATTGATAATATTACTGATCCTGAACTTAAGGTGAAAGTAATACAATTATGTATAAGTCATGCTAAAAAGACTCCTGAAAAGAAAGAATACAAATTTAAACAATACAGTTTACAGGAAGTCTTTAATAGAATGGAAAAGGTTGAAAAACCCATTTCTATCCAAGATCTTAGACATGAGATAAATTTGGTTAAATCTGATATAAAAGATCTCCAAATTGCTTTTTCAAAAATGGAAGATAAAATTGATAATTTAAATACTAATTCTTCCATTAGTATAGGAGAAAATATTCCTGAAACAGGAGATATTCTTACTCCAGAACACATTCATACACATATAGATATGACATGGGATCAGTATCTACATATCCTTAATAAAATTACTTTTCAAAAATGGTATACCAAGATAAATCTTGTTATACATGAAGAGTATCCGATAAGTGCTATAGCACTAGTTGATAGTGGAGCAGATTTAAACTGCATCCAGGAAGGCATAGTCCCTACAAAATATTTTGAGAAAACTATGCAGTCCTTGACTTCAGCAAGTGGAAGCAGAATGAAAATTCAGTTTAAACTTTCTGACGTTTTTGTCTGTAATGAAGGAGTTTGCATCTCTTCTACAGTTTTACTTGTTAAAGATTTACAACAACAAGTAATTTTAGGGACTCCTTTTTTAAAACTTATTATGCCTATACAAGTTAATCAAACTGGCATATTTGCAAAATATAAGGATTTTGATCTGGTTTTTCCTTTCCTTAAAGAACCAGAAACAAGATTTGTCAATGAATTAAATCTTTTAGATTTAAAAGAAAGACATCTTGATTTTTTACTAGATGATGTTAGGATTATGAATATTGAGCATCAACTCAGTATGCCAAAAATTTCTAACAAGATTATAAAATTAAAAGAAGATTTTCAAAATAAAGTCTGCAGCGAAATCCCTAATGCTTTTTGGAAAAGAAATAAACATATAGTTTCTCTCCCTTATAAGCAAGGATTTGATGAAAGATTACAGATTCATACTAAGGCTAGACCTAGCCAAATGAATTCTGATTTATTAGAACTCTGTAAAAAAGAAATACAGGGTCTTTTAGATAAAAAGCTCATAAGGAAAAGTTATTCACCTTGGAGCTGCACAGCTTTTTATGTTAATAAAAATGCTGAAAAAGAACGAGGCAAACCCAGATTAGTGGTTAATTACAAACCATTAAATGATGCCTTACAATGGATTAGATATCCTATTCCTAATAAGAAAGATTTATTGGATAGGCTTTATAATGCTTCTATTTTCTCAAAATTTGATTTAAAGTCTGGATATTGGCAGATCCAGATTAAAGAAGAAGATAGATACAAAACAGCATTCACAGTTCCTTTTGGACACTTTGAATGGAATGTTATGCCTTTTGGATTAAAAAATGCTCCATCAGAATTCCAAAATATTATGAATGAGATTTTTACTCCTTTCACTGAATTCTGCTTGGTTTACATAGATGATATTTTAGTCTTTTCTTCATCTATTGAACAGCATTTTAAACATATTAAAACTTTGCAAGACATTATTATTCATAATGGACTTGTACTTTCAGCCCAAAAAATGGAACTTTTTAAATTGCAAATAAGGTTCCTTGGCTTTAACATAAAGGGAAAGTTATTCCCATTGATAGGAGTATTGAATTTGCTTCTAAATTCCCTGATGAATTAAAAGAAAAAACCCAATTACAAAGATTTTTGGGCAGCCTTAATTATATTGGGGATCATTATAATAAACTAGCTCAGGACTGTGCTCTTTTACATCAAAGACTCAAAAAGAATCCTGCGCCATGGACATCTGAACATACTAAAGCCGTTCAGAGAATCAAATTAAGAGTCAAAAAACTCCCATGTTTAGGATTAGCAAATCCTAAATGGGAAAAAATTGTTGAAACAGATGCTTCAGATAAAGGTTATGGGAAAATTCTCAAACAAAAGAATCCTATAACCAATCAAGAAGAACTTTTAAGATTTACTTCTGGAATTTGGAAAAGTTCTTCATTAAATTACTCTACTATTAAAAAAGAAATGTTTTCAATAGTTAAGTGTATCACTAAATTTCAAGATGATTTACTTAACCAAACATTTCTCCTCCGTATAGATTGCAGTGCTGCTAAACATATCTTAAAGCAAGATGTTAAGAATTTAGTTTCTAAACAAATTTTTGCTAGATGGCAGTCTGATTTATCTGCTTTTGATTTTCACATAGAATATATCAAAGGAGATCAAAATTCTTTACCAGATTTTCTAACTAGAGAATTTTTGCAGGAAAAACAGGATGCAACCTCCGGATAAAGGAGGATTTCAATTTCCTCAACGGCGTCCCAACAAAGGGAAAGGCCAGCAACACAACCCACAAAAGGGTTCAAGTCCGAATAAAGGATCAAACCAGCCAAATAAGGCTAATCCTCAGCAGAAACCTTCTGCCAAGGATGTCCTAATTCAAGATGTTGTTTTCCAACAAAAACAATTTTTGGAAACTTTTCTTGTCTTAGAAGATATTTCAAATGATGAAATATTAACTCCAGATCCCTGGGGTCTTAAAGAAAGATTTCTTAATATGCATAATTGGATGACCCAGGAATCTAAACCTAGATTTGCATTTGAAGCAATCCTTCTGGAAACAGGATCTGTTCAAATCGAGCATTTTCATCTTGTTCCAACTGACAAAAAGTCTCCAATAACACATTCTAAGTGTTATATTATTAAAGTCCTCTTTGCTCACCAATGGGGTCTTAACCCCGCTCAGGCAAGAACTTTAAAGATAAACGGAGCAACATATAATTATTGGGATTATGTGGAAGCTTGGCATAAAGCATTTTTATATAAAAATCCCACTAAGAGTCATACTTGGCTCTTTGTTATAAATGATCAAATTATAAAAGCTGGTCTTAAGACTTTCCCTAATTGGTTTTACCAATGGTGTGAAAGAATGGGTCCAGAAATAGGAATTGTTCCTCAAAAAATTTTGGATTATTTTCAAATATGGTACCTCAACCATCCAGTCCTTCGAAAAAAAACCCCTTAACAATATCCCCTTTGGAAGAAATACTTTATTCTTCTTTTCTGAATTCAGATTAGTATAGATTTGGAAATGGGATATCATCCTTTCTGAGGACTCTCTTAAACTCCCTATTCTCCAAAGAACTTTTTGGGTGAAATGGTGGCCCAGATTTGATATTGAAAATGCACTTTCAAAAATCCAACCGGCTGTCAAAACTTATATTACCAAATTTGAGGAAGAAGAAAAGAAGAAAGATGAAGAGTTTATGGCAAAAGCTTCTTCTGTTGCCTCACATTTAAATATGTTTGAGCTCTTGTTCGCTTCCATTAGGGGGAATAATCCACTTCTCTCTCATGAAGAAGTATATGTTAAAGTAATGGAAGCTCTTTAAGAAAAATTTTTAGCATCCCAGGTTACTAAAAAAATTAGTCAGCATAACTCGAGCCAGACTAAAGAAGACCTGGGTCAATCTTCCCAAGCAACTCAGACAAATGCTTTTAGTTGCTTAGCAGGGGAAGCCCAAGATCCATATGATGATGAAGAAGATATGGATACAGCATCCATGTCTAGCCAGACTCCATTAATGGAAGATTTATTTGATGCCATGATTGCAAAGGCATCTCAGTCCAGTAACAAGTCAAATGACAAGCTGGAATAAGCTACGCATGCAATGACGTATTCCCTACTCTGACGCATGCAATGACGTTTTGTTACCCACAGGTTTACACCCACCGTTTTGGAAAACCAGTGGATTTTCTACAGTGTTTTGATAAGGGCAATCGGTTCGACTCCACCATCACAGGACACGTGTATTGCTTTTTATCTTTTACTATTCATCTACAGTAACCTGTCTTCAGAACTGTAGACTTTTTATTTTCTATTTATAGATGACCCTCAGGATTGTTGAAGGGCATCTCGCAGTGTTTTTCTCTCTCTCTCTCTCTTAATCTTGCTTACCTACTCTCTTATAATCTGTAATAGTGGTCTCCTCCAACAAGTAAGTAATTAAATACTCTCTATTTTTATTTTTATTGATCCTACTTTTATTTGGTATTCCATGTCTGCACTACTTGTCATTTAGTATTTGGAATTGTTTTGAGTTGGCCACATAACAACATTGACAAGTAGTGCAGACATAATCACCTAAGTATGAAGAACAATTATTTATCATGACCACTTAAGAATGAAAATACTTTTGCTCACCTAAAAAATGGTACACCAATACTTACCCAAGCATCTCAATGGCTAATGCAGCGAATCCTGGGTCCCACTGCATTGGCCAATGGGATGCTTGGGTGAGCATTGGTGCACCATTTTTTGGGTGAGCAAAAATGCTCTCCCAAAGAATATGGTGTTACATATATGGTGAATATAACTTGTTTGACCCTTCAATTGCATAGGTTAAGTGTTCGAACCCCACCATTTTCCCCTGTTTGACCCTTTAATGGCATTTTTCGTAATAACGTTATTTTATGCCATAAATAATTTTTTATTAAAAAAAATAATGGCGTCTTCATCAAGACCGCCACTTTTCCTTCTTTTTTTTTTTATTTTTTTAATACTTTTTTTTAAAAAAAAATTGGAAACAAAAAAATAAATAAAATAAAGTGAATGACGTTATTCATAAAACCGCCACTAGTATTTTTTCTAAAATTGAATTTTGCATTTTCAATAAAATGTTTTTGATATGTCAAGAAATATTCTGTAATTGTTCAACCGCCACGTGCTCAGCCAATGGCCCGGGAAAGCCGGATTTGAGGCGTGGAGCCCACGCTCCCGAGGTGTCCTGCTGTTACCAACCGGGATACCCGGGCGGTCGTGGCGAGGCCCCAAGAGATGCGGCATCAGTTATGTTTCCAAACTGTTTCCTTGAACAGCCATGACTCTATCAAGAAGAATCAATGATTTCCTAAACCACTTAGGAAACTTTCCCAAACATTGTACCAATCCATCGCGATTAGATTAGACTTCCTAATCTAACAAGCTTACCATGTAAGGGTGGACTCTTGCACCTATAAAAGAGCCCACCTGCCCTCTCAAAGGGGATCCGACTATCAATTCTCTAAGCATACAATCCTGTACTAGAGAGCTCACCATTTACACGCATACACCCGGCCGGTATTACTGGTAGTGCCGCCCACCATTGTTGGCTCACCAGGCCCGCCGGTGATCTGCTAGTGAGACGCGCACAGACGCACCCGTGGACGTAGGTTACCTCGTTAACGGGACCGAACCACATACAAATCTTTTGTGGCTTTTATTTTCTGTCTAGATTACCCTCACCAATTTTCAGCATCATCAGTTTGGCGCCGTCTGTGGGAAAGACACCATTTTCTCATCAACAAAAATCTTTGACTGATCGATATGCTGCCAAAGAAGGGTAAGAAAACCGCCGATTCAACCGGTCAGGAGGACCTGCAGATCGAGCCGCGTGCTACCTCCATGACCGCTGACCAGGTCTCGGCGGCGCTGGAACAACTCTTGGAGGGCCAGCTCCGAACACAACAGCAAATAGAGGCGCTTATGGCCCAGCACGAAAAGGCGGTTGGGGATCATGAGAAAAGCCCTTCGTCGAAAAAGTGGCCCGAAAAGAGCGCTCCCAGCCAAGGGCCAGTTCGGACGCAAGGAAAAACCCGATCTGCTCCAGTGTCCCAACCAGATCGCGAGCGTCATCCGGAGGGAGAACGTAGCCATGCTACTAAGCGCTCGCAGAGAGGACCTCAGTACATTCCTCGCCGAGCGCGCCGAGTGGAGGATGCCAGGATCCTCATTGAGCGGAGACGAGCTGCGAGGGGAGAAGCGCCAGGACGTAAAGCTCGGGAGTCGGTCAATGATCCACCCGTCCTGAGCCGGGGGGATCTGAGGCATAGACTATCCCGGACCCACAGCCGAGTGTTATCCCCGAGGTCGACGCGCTTTGAGGATGAGGCCTCGTCATCTGACCCTAACTACCACTCGGACACAGAAAGAAGGACCGGGCACACCGACGTCAAAGCCCAGGTCGAGGAGTTACAGCAACAGATCGAGAGGTTGAACCGCAAGTCCGGTCACGACCTCACGAATACAGAAACAGAGTCGCCCTACACCACCCGGGTGACACAGTTCCCGATTCCACGGAAGTTCAAACCCCCTCATCTCAGTTCATATCGTCAAGGGGAGTCCGGTGGATCACATCCGCACCTACAAGGCACAGATGGCACTGGTCACTACAACGGACGAGTTGCTGTGCCTAGCGTTCCCCAGTACTCTAAAGGGGTCAGCCGCTCAATGGTTCCATGCCTTGAAGCCGCGGACGGTTGACAACTTCAAAGCCCTCAGCAAACTCTTCATTAGCCAGTTTGTCGGGATGCTAGACCGATCCCAACCAGATACCCAGCTGCTAGCCGTCAAGCAGCAAAAGGGTGAATCTTTAAGGGAGTACGTGGATCGTTTCAACCAGCAGAGGCTCCTGATCCGCAACCTCAATGAGACGGCCGCGATCATGGCCTTATGTTCAGGAGTTCAACACACCAAGGTGGCCACGTCTTTTCATCGGAATCGACCGGCCACCCTGGTGGAACTCTCGGAAAGAGTTGGGAAGTATATAGACACCGAAGAATTTTTGAAGGCAAAACGCGCCAGCCAGGCGGGAGACAAATCCCCGCAAGCTAAGCGCAAGCGCGAGGGATCAGAGAAGGGTCCGGGAAAGAAGCCGAAGCAAGATCAACGGGATGTTAGGGGCCAGCCCCCAACAGCTTTTACTCCCCTTTCCCGGCCCATACATGAGGTGATGGCCACTGCGGAAGCACAGAGGCTGCTCCCGCAGCCAGCTAAACTCAGAGCCCCACCCGGTAAGAGAAACTGGGAGAAGTTTTGCCGTTATCACAGGGATCACGGCCACAAAACGGAGGATTGCTTCAAGCTGAAGATAGCGATCGAGAAACTGATCGACCAGGGGCATCTTGCCGAGTTTGTCACGGCCGACAGACGCCCCCGTCAGGATGCTCAAGCTCCCGGTCAGCCCCCTCCACCACTTGGCCACATTAATGTGATCTCCGGAGGAACATCTAGCGGAGGTGATTCTCAGTCGGCGCGGAAGAGGCATGCCCGAGCATCCCGAGCGGATGTATGGCAGGTCCAATCCACCGGCTCCTCACCAGCCGATGTTCTAACGTTCTCGTCCGACGACGCACAGGGCCTCCACTGCCCCCATGATGACCCGCTAGTAGTAATGCTTTCTATAGCTAACTATATGGTCCAGAGGGTGCTGGTGGACATAGGCAGTTCGTCCGACATAATGTTTACAGCGGCGTTCGACCAACTCGGGATTGACCGGGATCGGCTCCGGCCAGTTGCTACTCCCCTGGTCGGATTCAACGGCTCCAGCACTCAACCACTCGGCACGATCGAACTCCCAGTTCTCATGGGGACCTACCCACAGCAGGTTTCCATGCTCACCAATTTTGGGATAATAGAGGCCCCATCGGCCTACAACGTCATTCTCGGGAGGCCGACCCTCAACAGAGCCCGAGCAGTTGTCTCCACATACAGCTTGATCGTGAAATTCCCGACTCCCCACGGACCTGGATGCTTGCAAGGAGACCAGACCACGGCTCGAAGTTGTTATGTCAGCTCATTGCGCCGGGGGGCAATCACCGAATCACTGAACGTCCAAGAAATGGACCCCTGGGACCAGAGGGACGTGATCGGGCCTATGGAAGAATTGGAGCAAGTTGTGCTAGATCCAGAACACCCGGGCCGCACGGTCAACATAGGCGCACTACTGGAGCCCGCCTTGAAAGAAAAGTTGATCTAGTTCCTAAGGCAAAACCAGGACGTTTTTGCATGGAGTCATGAGAACATGCCCGGAATTGATCCCCGAGTAATGTCCCATCGTCTCAACGTCAGCCCGGACTGCCGTCCGATAAAGCAGAAGCGAAGGGGCATGGCCCCCGA
Organism: Hydrangea macrophylla; assembly: GCA_033977485.1. Classification (NCBI taxonomy): domain Eukaryota; kingdom Viridiplantae; phylum Streptophyta; class Magnoliopsida; order Cornales; family Hydrangeaceae; genus Hydrangea; species Hydrangea macrophylla. The sequence continues at coordinate 5,735,048 of CM066995.1, read as the reverse complement.
AAGACAAAAAGCTGTAAGTGAGGAGGTCGCAAAGCTCCTAAAAGCTAACTCCATCCGGGAGGTCCACTACCCCGACTGGTTGGCCAATGTTGTCCTGGTCAAGAAGAGCAATGGCAAATGGAGGATGTGTGTGGACTTCACCGACCTCAACAAGGCCTGCCCCAAGGACTGTTATCCGCTGCCCAGGATAGACCTCCTTGTCGATTCAACGGCAGGCCACTCACTCCTCTCGTTCATGGATGCCTACTCGGGGTACAATCAGATCAGCATGTACCCCGGGGATGAAGAGAAGACGGCGTTCATCACCGACCAAGGCACGTACTGTTACAGAGTTATGCCCTTCTGCCTCAAGAATGTCGGGGCTACATACCAGCGCCTGGTCAATTTCATGTTCAGAGACCTCATCGGAAAATCCATGGAAGTGTACGTGGACGACCTCCTGGTCAAGAGCCAGGAAGAGACCGACCACCTCGAGCACCTGACCGGGGCCTTCAGCATTTTGAGAAAGTTCAGGATGAGGTTGAACCGGGTCAAGTGCACCTTTGGGGTCTCGTCCGGGAAGTTCCTCGGTCATCTAGTCAGCAGACGGGGAATCGAAGCAAACCTCAACAAAATTCAGGCTATCATCAACATGCGGTCACCCAAGTCAACAAAGGAAGTTCAAAGCCTAGCCGGATGAGTGGCCGCACTGAACAGATTCGTCTCCCGAGCTACTGACCGGTGCCTCCCGTTCTTTAAAATCCTCCGTAAAGCGTTTCAATGGTCGGAAGAGTGTGAGGAGGCATTCCAGGAACTCAAAAGGTACCTGGCCTCTCCTCCCCTGCTATCAACACCCGTGCTCAGAGAAGAATAGTTCCGATACCTGGCAGTGTCGCCGTCGGCGGTTAGCTCGGCACTTATTCGGGAAGAGCACGGGATACAGTTCCTAGTGTACTATACCAGCCGGGCGCTGCAAGGGGCGGAAAGCCGGTACTCCCGCATCGAGAAATTGGCCTTCGCCCTCATTACCTCCGCCCGAAGGCTCCGGTCTTACTTCCAGGCCCATGCCATTATAGTACTCACCGATCAACCTATCCGCAAAATTCTCTCTCGGCCAGACACGTCCGGAAGGCTCGTTAAATGGGCTTTGGAACTGGAGGAGTTTGAGGTGACTTATCGGCCGCGGACAGCCCTCAAGGGACAAGCCGTCGCAGATTTTCTGGTCGAGTTTACGTATCCCGAAGACCCGGTTGAAGAACCCGAGCCTACGGCTCCACCGCCCGGATTGCAATCCGGCGTCCCTACTTGGGTATTGTATGTCGATGGTTCTTCTAACCAGCAAGGTAGTGGTGCCGGGATCATCCTGACTACCCCCGACGGAATCGAGCTCGAGTATGCTTTGAGATTTGGGTTTCGTGCCTCCAACAACGAGGCCGAATACGAAGCCCTCCTGGTCGGGTTACAATTAGCCATCTCAATGAGTGCACAACAAGTCGAGAGCTACAGCGACTCCCAGCTCGTGGTCAATCAGGTAAACCAGGAATATGAAGCACGGGAAGATAGCATGATAGCCTACTTAGCCCTCGTCCGGACGGTTTCCAAGCAGCTCCGAGGATTCTCCCTCACTCGAATACCTAGAGAAGAGAACACCAGAGCTGACCGCGTCGTCGTCTGAATCCGACTTGCCCGGGATAAGGATACAATTCCTGTCCGAGCCAAGTGTGATCAACTCGGAAGGCATGGAGGTCAACCCGGTCACTCTGGGACCCAGTTGGATGGACCCGATCGTGACATTCTTGACGACAGGAGGGCTGCCAAACGACAAAGAGGAAGCAAGGCGGGTCAAATACCGGGCAGCACGATACCATATTCTCGATGGTGTCCTCTATAAGAGAGGATTCACTATCCCGTACCTCCGCTGCGTTCATCCAACGCAAGTTCAAGCCATATTGTTTGAAATCCATGAAGGTGTGTGCGGGAACCACGTAGGAGGCCGGACACTTTCCAGAAAGGCCCTACTGCAAGGTTACTACTGGCCAATCATGGCCCGAGACTCGCAGGAGTACGTCCGAAGATGTGACAAGTGCCAATGGTACTTTCCCATGATAAACTGACCGGGAGAACTTCAGACCCCGGTCCATAGCCCCTGGCCATTCGCCCAATGGGGGATCGACATCGTTGGTCCCTTACCGACAGGAAAAGGGCAGGTTAAGTTTGCCGTAATAGCCGTTGACTACTTCACCAAGTGGGTAGAAGCCGAGCCCCTGGCAACGATAACCGAGCGAAAGATGGAGCATTTTGTGGAAAGAAATATCCTTAGCAGGTTCGGCATTCCACGAGTCCTAGTCAGCGACAATGGAAGACAATTCGATACACCTATCTTTAGACAGTTTTGCTCGGACTATGGGATACTGAATCATTACTCTTCTCCCGAGCATCCACAAGCTAATGGTCAGGCCGAGGTAACCAACCGCACGATCTTGCAGTCGATTAAAACGAGGTTGGAAGGTGCCAAAGGCCTGTGGGCTGATGAACTCCTAGCCCTCTTGTAGGCCTACCGCACCACACCCCGGGCAGCTACGGGTGAAACCCCATTTTCCTTGACTTATGGTTTCGAGGCAGTAGTCCCCACAGAGCTCGGGCTGGCCACATACCGAGTGGCTACCTTCAATGGCCCGGATAATGGAGAAGCCCTCAGGACAGAACTAGACCTGGTGGAGGAAAAAAGAGACCAGGCCTATCTAAAAGTGGCAGCTTACAAGCAAAGGGTCTCGCGGTATTACAACAGTAAGGTGAAGCATCGTAGCTTTCAAGTCGGGGACCTTGTTCTTAAGGCAGTGAACCAGTCCACCCGAGTCCCAAGCCATGGGAAGTTGGGAGCAAACTGGGAAGGACCGTATATAGTAACTCGGGTCAACCGACCGGGAACCTACTGGCTACAGAGCATGGACGGGCACGATCTCACCCATCCTTGGCATGTGCAACACCTCCGCAAGTATTATCAGTAGCATCTGGCTACGGGAGTTTAGTGTTATAAGGAAAAATCTTTTCATGTAGTCCTGATGGGACAATTGTTACAGATTGTTACCTTTTAAATAAAATTGAAAAGTTTGCTTTAAAAACTTACTTCTGTCAGTACATCGTGCAATGCACCAAAAAGACCTCGGGCTTAACCCCGAGGCACAAAAAAAAGACCTCGGGCCTAACCCCGAGGCACAAAAAAGACCTCGGGCCTAACCCCGAGGCACAAAGAAGACCTCGGGCCTAACCCCAAGGCACAAAAAGACCTCGGGCTCCGAACCCAGGCACCAAAGGACCCTACAACCACCCATGTTCCAGGTCGGTTTCCTATGGTCGATCCCCAGCACGCCCCCGCCTTAACAGGAATCTCATGGGCAAGAGGGTTCACACCTAAACAGGAAATTAACTAAAGTTTCGCCTAGGTCCAGCCAACGACGGGGCCGAACCCCTAGGTGGCCGACGATGGCAAGCTTAAAATGCTCCTGCGACCACCCATGTCCCAGGTCGGTTCCCTACGGCCACTCACTCCCGTACTCCCATACTCCCGCCTTAGCAAAATGCTTGGGGGGCAGGGGAATAAGGGGAACATAGAGAGCTAAAACAGGGAATCATACCATCTTACTAGGTGTTCTGTTGGTTACGGCCCTAAAGCATTTGCTAAGGCAGGTGTTAGGTCGGCCACAACCGTACGGATACTAGCAAATACAAACAGCACAAAAAAAAGGCACGTATACAAAGTTGATGAAAGGTTGACCTTAAGGGTCTTTTTCATTTAATTAAATATACAAAGCCTGGGGGGCAATTGTAGCAGCCTCCCTAAAATAAAAAAAACTACAAGCACTGAAAACAAACAGCAGGAAGGAGGGACCGGGGAGTCAGTCTTCCACATTGACCACATTTTCGGTCTCCACAGTCTGCTCCCGTGGGACGGCAAGTCCTTCGTCCCCCACGCCCCCGCCCCCGCCCGGGGCAAGTTCTGTGGCTTCAGCAATGGCCACAGAGCCTTCTCCCACCGCAGGAGCATCACCAGCTATGGGATCTTCACCGACATCCCAGTAATCGGAGTCAATCCCCTCGTAGGCCGAAAGGGCCCATTCGGGGTGATCCCGGGCTACCCGCCGCTTCAGATCATCATAGCCTTGGAAGAAGCCGTCATCAAACGCGCCCTCCAAGTCCCCTGCAGCTGGTGTCTCGGTCGCCGCCTTCGCCCGGGCTTCAGCTGCCGCGGTGAGGGCCCGAGAAGCCTCCAGTTCGGCTAAAGCTGCTGTCAGGTCCACCTGTGCCGCACCCAAGCTCAAGGCCAATGACTTCGTCTTGCTTGTCTCCACGGCTAGGGCGGCTTTAGCTACTTGCAGTTCTTTCTGCTCCTTCGAGAGGGCGGCTTCAGCAGTGCTGACCTTCTCGGCCAGGGAGGAATGGACGGATTCGGATCCCGCGGCTATGCAGCCAACCTACGGTAGGAGGGTGCAAATCGGTTAAACAAGTAATAAGTATGGGGCGAGTCCACATTTAAAGAAAAGCATAACGCTCACCAGGTGGGATATGCTATATAGCCATCCTTGGAGCCCTTGGGGAGATAGCTCGGCACATGCTTCCACCTGGCTTGGGATAAGGACGGATCTCAGCCTTTCCCAGACCTCATCAGGCCCGCCTAGGGGCAGACCCGACGGAATATCGGCCCCGGGCGCGGGCTCGTCAGTAGCCGGCCTATGGGGAGCCGACGTCCCCACAGGGTCGGGACGGTTAGTCGTCCCGTGGTGAATACGCCTGAGCGGGTGCTCGCCACCCAGGCCCTCGACAGCTGGCCTCTTTCCTTGGGCGATTACCGCCCGAGCGGCAGTAGCGGCGGCGGCGGCAGCTTGCCTCTCCCGCAGCTGGTCCAAATTGCGCTTGGGGGCCATTTCTGCAGAAACCAAGGTCGCACAATCAGAAGTGCAAGGAAAAATGCAAAGTTAACGCATAATGTAGCCAGGATACTCACCAGGAATGATGGGCGAAAAACTGGGGGCTGGAACGGGTTCCTCAGGGGAATAGGTCTCAACAAAGTCCCCTGTTCGGGATAATACGTTCCAAACACTGGTGGGCAACTCTGTTAGCTTCCAGATCCTGGCCTGACACCGCTCGGAGATTTCGGGAGGTTCTGTCGAGCCAGCTGTGCACAGAAAAATGAAGTCAGTTAGCAAGACATTGCGTTCTTAAAAATCGAAAGAAACGGATGAACGCGGAAGGGTGGTCTTACCCCTCAACTCCCCAGCCCAGGATGTCCTCAGCTGGGTCCCTGGGGCCATATCACAAAGGCGAAGGGTGGACACTTGGAAGAATTTGCCCTTCCACCCCTTGTTGTTGCTAGGGCATCTGTCGATAATTTTCCTGCCCGGACGGGCAGAAAATGAGAAAAACCCCACTTCCCGGTGCACAGGGAATGGTCGGTGGGCCCAGAGAAACTCATGGAGGGTGAGCTCATACCCAAACACCTGAGGCCACAACGATATGCACCCCATCAGGAACCTCCACCCGTTGGGAGCCAATTGCCCAGGAGCAATATCGAGGTAAATCAGGACATCTTGGGCAACGTGGTGGAGGGGTAGTCGGAGGCCCGCCATCATGGCGTCCTCAAAAAGGGTGACGAACCCAGGCTGATAAAGGTGCGCGCCGCCGGGGTTCACGGCTAGGGCGCAACCGTCAGGAAGAGAGTACCTCTCCCTGATCCGGAGAAGGTCTTGGGAATGTAGCGTAGAAAAGGTGGACTCACAGGCGAACACAACACGATCAGACACTCTGGGCAATTCGTCGCCAGAACCCCTCGAGACGGAGGCAACAGGGGCCTCCTGAGTAGACTCACTGTCGGACAGACGAACGGGAATCCTGGCCCCGCTTTGATGATCGCTCAGGGACTCGGAAAGCCAGTCCCGACTGGGACCGGGGGATTCTGACAGATACTGGTCACTCTCTGATCTCGACGCGGAATTGAAGCCGGAGTGTTCCATCTCTGGCACTCCGACGGGAAGGAACGGACACAAACTACGACCGGCGAACGGATCGGAAACCCCAAACCTGATGTACAGGGGGGGCAGAGTTACTGACCTGAACGGTAACGAATAGACGCTCCTCAGCACCAGATAACACTCTCTCAAAGCAGCGCAAGAAATACCCGCTCGATCAAGAAGACTTAGAGTTCCACCCGACTCGAAAAACGCGCAGAATCTAAGAAGGAAGAAATCCCACTCCCGCTCGAACTTTACCAGATTTGTTCTCTCCAGCCTTACTCTGAAAGGAAGAAGGAAAGGAAAGCTGAAATAGAAGACCAGAAAGGGATGCGAGAAATGAGGTGAGCTATCCTTATATAAAGGCCTTGAACGGCCAAGATCAGAACAGATCCAGCGGTTCAGAAGAGTTCCCGCCCAAGCCGTTGCTTCGGTCATGTGGGGAGTCGCCTCAAAAGGCGCGCGCATTAAATGTGTGGAAAGACGGTTCCATTAGTCTGCGAACGATTCGGTTACGACCACGTCTCCACTTGTTAGGATCTAACCTGACCAATGATTAGTGGGTACAGGATAGCAGTGGCCCGGGCCCGAGCAATTGCAACCCGGGCGCCTTTGCAGGCCGGTCGGGTGTTAACCGCCCGGTGTCGTACAGAATTGATAAATAATTTGAAGGGCATGGTGAAGAAAAAAGTTGGCCTCACGGACCTTTTTATTGCTGTAAAGGGTGAACTATACAGAAGCCGGGAGCAGTTATAATAGCCTTCCCGAAAAAAATAAAAAAATAAAAAAAATAAATGCCTTCAAGGTCCTTGGCCTTTCAAAGCCTTGACCTACTCTTCTAAGGCCGCCACCTTCGCCACCAGCCCCTCTACGGCGAGCTCCAGGGCATGAACGTCCACCCCCCGAAGGGCGGAATCCATCTGCAGCTCGTCGCCCATCTTGTCCACCTCCTGCAAACGGCTCTCCATGTTCGCAAGAGAGAAGTCCGACCGTGAGCCGGGCATGCGAAGACCGACGGATGCTTCTGACCGGCTCCTTTTCGGTTGGGGCTGAGCCTCTTCCTCAACATCTTTCTCCTTGCCCTTCTTGGATGGGCCTGGTGGCGGGCTTACGTCCTCAGATGAGGAGGAACCACTGCTGGTGGACAAGGTGACCGATCCCTCGGACATGCCCGCCCTGCCGGCGGGGCGCGCCCCGGTAGCCATGGATCGGGTATAGCGGCGAGACCCGGAAGCCGCAACGGCAGGAGCTGCAGAAGAAGGTCCGGCATCCGTGCCCTCCGCAGGTCTCCCTGCCAGATAAGAGAACGACATGCCAGCCTCAATAGCTTGGTCAAACGCCTCCGTGTCATCGGCAGTAGGGGCAACTCCAAGGAGGGCGGCAAAATCCTGCTTGCAAAGATCGGGGTCAAAAGTGGCCGGAGGACAGAGAACGGCATCCTCCAGCCAGTTGCCAGCGACCACAACCCAAGGGTACCGCTGCCAGTTCTTGTTCGCAAAATCCAGGCCTCGAACAAGGTCCTTTCCCTCGGTCCTGGGGCGGAAGTAGGGGCCTCTGTTGTCGATGCCCAATATGTAGCACCTCGCGACGTCGGCAGGCCGGAGGAACAGTCCCAATCGCTCGTTCAGCGCTGATATTCCCCATAGGAGGCGGGCAACGTTTGGGCGGCACTTGTGGAGAGGGATGCGCAACCCCTCAAGCAAGTCACAAAAGGAGACCGGGAGGGGAAAGCGCAATCCCACGATGAGCAGCAGATAGTTGTTGATGAGGACGAAGGGAAAGGCTATTTCCTCCCCCTCAATGAACGGGCGGACCACTACGTCGTCCGGGATTTGGCAATCCTCTCGGAATGCTTTAAGCCCTTCATCTGATGTCAGGACAATACGAGAAGCCATTTGATGTAGACGAAAGGCTGGGAAAACGAAGACGGCAGAAAAGAGGGGGCTCGGAGTGTTTTGCTCAAGCGACTCAGTTGATGCTGTGTAGTGAAGAAACAAGGTTGAATGAGTGCTCCTTATATAAGTAGCACGAACGGTTGGGATCCAGTTTGATCGGATGGCTCACATGCTCTCCCGCCGAAACTGTCGTTTCGGGCACGTGGGGCGTCGCCTCAGAAAGCGTGAGTATTAAATGCGCGACGTGATGGATTTGCTGCCAGCTGGACGATTCGGTTACTTCTTGAACTGGATGCTTTGAGTACGAACTATACCGGGCCTGTATAGTTATCGCCCAGTCGATGTGTCGCCGGGTCATTCCAAGTCAGCCCCGTTCCGGCGGGAGTCCTAGTCCTCTCCCGACCGGTATATGAGAGGCGTTCTTAATTTTCAAATCTCATCTGACAAGGTGCCGTCTCAGCTTTGAAAATGGGGGGCAGCTGATATGTCAAGAAATATTCTGTAATTGTTCAACCGCCACGTGCTCAGCCAATGGCCCGGGAAAGCCGGATTTCAGGCGTGGAGCCCACGCTCCCGAGGTGTCCTGCTGTTACCAACCGGGATACCCGGGCGGTCGTGGCGAGGCCCCAAGAGATGCGGCATCAGTTATGTTTCCAAACTGTTTCCTTGAACAGCCATGACTCTATCAAGAAGAATCAATGGTTTCCTAAACCACTTAGGAAACTTTCCCAAACATTGTACCAATCCATCGCGATTAGATTAGACTTCCTAATCTAACAAGCTTACCATGTAAGGGTGGACTCTTGCACCTATAAAAGAGCTCACCTGTCCTCTCAAAGGGGATCCGACTATCAATTCTCTAAGCATACAATCCTGTACTAGAGAGCTCACCATTTACACGCATACACCCGGCCGGTATTACTGGTAGTGCCGCCCACCATTGTTGGCTAACTAGGCCCGCCGGTGATCTGCTAGTGAGACGCGCACAGACGCACCCGTGGACGTAGGTTACCTCGTTAACGGGACCGAACCACATACAAATCTTTTGTGGCTTTTATTTTCTGTCTAGATTACCCTCACAAATTTTCAGCATCATCAGTTTTTATTTTTGGGAAATGAAAAAAATTCAATTACCAATGACGTTATTTGTAAAACCGTCATTATAATAACGTTTTTTGAAATAACGTTATTCATATTGATAGCGTTTTTAGAAAAAACGTCAATGTAATGGCGTTTTTCGTAAGGACGTTTTACCCCTATTGTGTCTTTAAGTTAAAACGGACCCTAATTTAATAATTAAGTTTTTTAGAGAAAATATTTGTGGAAACAAGTCCCACTCAAACCCTCCCCCACAAATAACACTTGACATTTACTCAAATACTCAAACAAACCCACCCCACAAAAGACACAACATTTTACGGGTCAAGAGCCAATTCCCAAACAGTGGGCCATGACATCCACCATCTACACCTCCATGATGATCTCCGGGAGAGATTTTCCGACGAGCCTTATGCGTTCTTCTTCTTCTTCGTTCTCTAATATTGATTCTCAGGCGGCGGCGGCTGCTGCCAAGCCACCTAGACTACTACTATTGCGCATTAGAAACTCCGGTGGTGATGTATCGGCGGCAGAGACCGAGGAGTCTGATCAGAGTCAGATCGAAGTTCCTAAAGGCCCTCCATCTCTCATCTCTGCCCTCAATGTCGAAAAGGCACTTCGCGGCATCCGTAATTAATTTCAACTTTTTGTTGATCCAATTAATTAATTAATTAATTACTCCGAGTAGCATTTAATTTTTAAGTGGAATTGATATTGGTTTATGTTTTAGGAATGAAGCAATTACAGACGCAGATCACTACAGGACACTTGGACTTCAAAAAGGCTCTTCTTATTATCAGGTTGTTAACTTGTTATATATATATATATATATTCTAACTCCTACAGTTTATATGAGTATGGTTTACTTCCTACTATGTCCATAATTCAACAACATACACACAGTCACACACAGTACCCTCTCTTCTCAGCTGTAATGTGTATGTGTGTGTGTTTTGAGGGTTTTATTGGGGTATTTATTTCTGTGGCATTTATATATTATCAGGTTACAATTGCATATAAGAACAAAGTAGAGGAGTTGATGAATGAGGGACTAGATGAAGAGGAACTCACCCAGAAGCTTGACCTCTTAAAAGTCAGTCTGTCCCTCCCTTAATTCTTTATTTCTCTCACTTAATTTATTTTACATAGAGATTCCAATTCCTGGATTTATCAACCAAAATACTGGATATATAAACATTATACTGTACTAGAAAAATATGTACAACTTAATTAAACTTTGTGACTCAATTATACCATATATATATATAGGGTGGGGCTAAATACACCACTTTTTTTTTGCTAAATATACCACATTCATTCACAAATTTTTTTATCTTTTAACACTGCAGGGTGGTGTATTTAGCAGAAAAGATGGTGTATTTAGTCCCACTCTATATTATATATATGTATATATTCTAGAGTTTCCTATTTTGTTTTAAAGAATTTCTAGTATGAACGAGAACATTAATGTCAAACTACTATAGTTTTCCTTTAATTTAATTCACACAACACTTGAATATGTTGAAACGGTTAACTTTTAAACCACAGAATCGGTTATTCAATTCCCTACTTCACTAGCTCTCAAAATTAAGCTGCAACCAAAAGAGGTCGTCTGATTTACAATTTTAATTGAAGGATTCCAAAAGTTTAATAGTGTGACCTCTGGTCAGGAATCACACTCAATATTGTCGTCTATAGAAGAGAGAAGACTGTACGATTGGAGCTTGTCGAGAAGTGAGAGGCCAGATAGATATGAATGGCCTTTTGAGGTTGACATTACACAAATCCCTACACAATCTCCACCCCCTTGGGTACGCACTTCTTCATTCTTTTCTCGTCACAACTTTGAATTTTGTCCAAGGAAGTTATAAAATTAAAATTACTTCAAGATTGGGATCATTTTTAATTAGTCAAGAACCGGTTCTTTAATTAGTTTAGATAATGTGACATTCTTAAATAACTCGGTATTCTTGTAACTGCGTTAACTTTTAGTTATAGAGGTATCCGTATCTAACTTATCTAGCTCTGTTTGGTTTGTAAATTTGCAACAAGAAAAAAGAAAAGGAAAGTAAGTATAATAAGAAATAAAACTAGTTCCTTAATTTGTGTTTTTTTTCCATACTTAAATAGCACTGAAAACTTAAACGGTTTCAAAGTATAATTTCCAACTTAATTAAGAAAAAGGGGAGGGAAGTGACCTAAAAAATTATAAAAAATATATATATATATATATATCTTTTTTTTTTCTCACTATATTTTCTTCTCTCCTACTTTTCTCACTATTTTTCTTATTTACCAAACAAAGACAGTGTCTTCCTTTCATTTCTCTCACTAAATCCATGAACTAAACAGAGCCTAATAATTAATACTCCAAGAACTGGGTATTTATCAAACCAACACAATACTAGTTGCCCCAAAAACCAAAAAGGATATAAGCTTTCCCAAGCTAGAATTCAAAGTATCTCGATAGCAGCGGCCTTCTTTTGATCATAATGCTATCGTGAGGTCAACCTCATATATATATATATATATATATGGCATCTCCATTTTAGTTCCATAAAAAAAATACTATAGTAAGTAGAGAATAGTACAATGACCAAGAATTTAAAATTATTGCACATCAAAATTCAACTAAAATAGATTCACATATGGTAAAGCAATATTGTTCACATGCCATTCAAAGTTGAAACAAAATAACTTGATTCTTTCAATGTCATTATGTCCATTGTGATGTGATCTCATTATTTTGCATGTCCCAACCCAAAGAAGAAATAATTAAAAAGATCTTATTAATGTGCATTTTAATTTAATTTCTTTTCCTGTGAGATCATCTTTTTGAGTATCCCACATGATAGTGTTGTGTGTGTGTATATATATGAATGATGACTAAAGAGGATACGCTGCTCTTATATATTAGCAAAGTCTTCTAAGGTTTGAGCTGCTGCTTAACATAGCAATTAACCTAATTGGCCCTGTTTGCAGAGATACTAAATTCTCTCTCTCTCTCTCTCTCTCTCTCTCTCTCTAAATATATTTAGATGTGTGCACATGTTGTGTGTGTGTGTGTAGATTTGTTGATATATATGCTGCATGCATAATCTATATTTGCAAACTATACTAAGATTGGTAGAATGGGTGAACTTGGCAGGAACCGGAGGATGTGGGGCCAACGAGATTGGTGGGATACTTCATGTTGGCTTGGTTGTTACTAGGCTTTGCATTATCAATTTCCTTAAATCGATAGAACTCTTAACTTTTTTTTTTTTTTAATATATCTATTCTGTACATTGAACCATTTCTTGATTATTAATTACAAACTGAAGGAAGTACGTACGTTGTAATTCATATGAGTAGTTCTCTATTATTATAAAGCAAATTACCTTAATTAACATGCAGATAGACAATCCACGATTCGGAAAATTGGACGGACCGTACTCAAACCGTTTCATGTTCAAAATTGTAAAAATTGAACATGTAATGTACAATTCAAACGAGTACCTTTTGGCTATTGCAAATGTTAAATTGGCATTTCTTCAACCTGTAATTGAGTATCCAAAATTCAGAAAACAAAAAATTGACCGAGGCAAACCTTAAATAGGCATATATGCAGAGAGAGAGAGAGAGAGAGAGAGAGAGAGAGAGAGTAACAGAACAAATTTGATTCGCAGATCATTCATGTCTCAAAATCTTCCAATCCTAGTTTTTGAAAAATGTTGTTTAAATTCATTAATCATAATAGTATTTGTTTCCTTAGTCCTTATGTCAACGCGTAGATACAAATAAGGACTCTATAATTTTATATGGGTTAATACTCCAAGTCCATTCCTAAGAAGCATGACATCTTGAAGCGATAGAAGGTTAAGTTATTTTAATTTTTAATTTGCTTTAAACTCTATGTTGAGTGGGATACCTAGCTACAGAAATATCCTTGTTAGACTTACCTATGCGGGTGTGGAAGTGTGGCCACTTCCTATGAAATTTGGGCAAATTCTCTAAGTCATTCGCAATACTGGGATATAAGCACATGGCCGTCAAGTGTTGATTTTTGAACTTCACCCTAGTAGAATTCTGTGTGTGGTGTTGTCTGATATACAATTCAAAACTACAGTTACTCTAGTATAATCTGAAGCACTATCACTACGTAAATGTTCAAGTCAAAAAATACATTTATTTATGCACAGTCTTATGATACGTTGTTTGACGATCTTAAATCATTTTTAAATTATACTATGGGGGATTGTTGCACAGTGTGTAATTTAAAAAATTGAAGGGAACGTTTGAGGGAAAACTTTTGAAAGTTGAATTTGAGTTTTGTCTTATTCACAAGCCAACACAAATACTCTTTTACTTGTCCCACATAGGAAAATTAGAGGAAGTTGGAATGACATATATAAGTGGAGGTTGGTGTAAGGCTTGCGCCCCAAGGGGGTACCAAGCTTTATGAAGGGGAAGGACCTATGCCCATTTGGGTTTACCACAATCTACGTGCGTGGGTGCGCACGCCGCCGCCGCCCCGCTCTGTTCTAGGCATGGGCTTGGGCCTACTTTATATATCTTTTTCGTACAAAATTTATTTGGAAAATAATTTTTTTAATCTGTAAGAGTTTTTTTAGGATTGGGCCAGTTGGAGACCCAGTCTCCCTCAATCTCCTCCACGATTGATCTCTAGATTTTTTTCCAATATTAGAGTCATATTTTTTCTACACGTTTTCTCTCTCTCAATGTTACATTCTAGTTTTCTCTCCCAACGTTAAGTTTTTTTAAACTTTTAAAATCTCTCTCTTCAGTGTCATACATTCTAGTTTTCTCTCCCAACGTTACATTCTAGTTTTCTCTCCCAACCTTTATGATTATTATGCAAACTGTGCTTTTGAAAAGAAAAAAAAAAAAGGATGCCCTTCAGAAAAAGTATGACACTGAAGAGGTTGGAGGAAATAAATTTACAGTCAGTCGTTATTTGAAATACCAAATGACGGATGATAAATCTGTAGAATCTCAATCTCATGAGCTCCAACATTTTGCTCATGAGATAATTTCTAAGGGCATGACATTAAATGGTCAATTTCAAGTTGTTGTCATTATTGACAAGTTTCTCGTAGGTTGGAAAGATTTCAAAAATAATTTGAGACACAAAATCAAAGAATTTTCATTGGAAAATTATATACCTCGCCATCATATTGAGGAGGAGGCAAGAAAACAAGATTTAAAAGATCAGGTCCTAATTGTTTCCAACAACAAGAAACCTCAAAATTTTTCCAAAAACAAAACCTCTGTCGTTCTGAAACCACCTGCAAAAAATATGAAGTTTCAAAACCAGAATCAGAACAAGAACCGCATTAATAGAAATCAGAATCAAAATACGAAGCCAAATCAGAATAGGAATGTACCCCCCTCAGGAATAAATGAATCTGGGTAGTTTGTTTGTTACAACTGTGGTAATTAACCAGGTCATATGGCTCAAAACTGTCAGAATCCATGAAGAGTTGCTCTCCAAGCAAATCTTCCCGAAGAGCAACTTGTTGCTATGATTTTCGAGGTTAATATTGTTGGTGGATCCGAAGGGTGGTGGGTTGACACTGGCGCTTCTCACCATATATGTTTGCTATGACAGTGACATGTTCAAATTTTATTTTGAAGCTAAGGATGAGAAAGTGTTGTTCGATGATTCCCACACCACTATAGTTGCTGGTATCACAGAGGTTGAATTGAAGTTTACTTCTAGAAAGATTATCAATCTGAAAGATGTCTTGCACACTCTAGAAATGAGGAAGAATCTTGTTTCAGGCTACCTTCTCAACAAGGCTAGATTTACTCAAACTATTGGGGCTGGTCTTTTTACTTTAACTAATAATGGAGTGTTTGTTGGAAAAGGTTATGCAACTAGGACATGTTTTACTTAAATGTTAATTTTAATAGAATTTCTACTTTTGCTTTTATGTTGTGTTCTTTTAATATTTGGCATGCTACATTATGCCATGTGAATAAAAGGCTTGTGAAAAATATAAGTAGTTTAGGATATACTCTAGAATTATCTATTAATGACTTTGACAAATGTGAATTTTTATTATCAAGCAAATATCACAAAAACCTCTCACAAATATGTCAATAGGGAATCTGAACCTCTTGATTTAATTCATTAAGATATTTGTGAATATGAAAGAATTTTAACTAGAAATGAAAAAAAAAAGTATTTTTATCACTTTTATTGATGATAGTTCAAACTATTCTTTTGTATATCTTATGAAAAATAAAAGTGAAGCCATTTACATGTTGAAAATTTTCCTAAATGAGATTGAAAATCAGTTTCATAGGAAAATTAAAAGATTCCATAGTGACATTGGACTTGAATATGATTCTGATGAGTTTATTGCTTTGTATAAAAATTCATGGAATCATTCATGAGTAAACTGCCTCTTATTCCCCTGAAATGAATGGAAAATGTGAAAGAAAAAAATAGGACTTTTACTGAATTAGTAGTTGCTATTTTATTGAGTTCAGGGGCAACTTCTCATTGGTGGGGGGAAAATATTATTAACTATTTGTCATGTGCTAAATAGAGTTCCGAACTCTAAAACAAATATTTTTCCTCATAAAATTTGGAAAGGAAGAAAACCAAATGTCACTTATTTTAGAACATTGGGGGGGGGGGGGGGGGGGTGTTTGGCATATGTTCAAATTCCTTATCCCAAAAGGTCTAAATTAACTAGAGCCTATGAATGTATTTTTATTGGTTGTGCTATTCATAATAAGGTTTATAGATTTTATGACTTAAAGAATCATGTCATAATTGAATCTAGTGATGTTGATTTTTTCGGAAATAAATTTTCTTTTAAATTTAAAAATAGTGGGGGTTCAACATCATATGATATGCCTAGATATGTAGAACCAAGTGAATATGAATTAGAACCTAGAAAAAGTAAGAGAGCCCGAATCGCGAAAGATTTTGGGACTGATTTCTATACTTACAACTTAGGGAAGGATCCTAATACCCTCCAAGAAGCCTTGACTTCTATAGATGCTGATTTATGGCAATAAGCCATAAATGATTAAATGGAATCATTAGAATCAAATAAGACTTAGAACTTTGTAGATCTTCCACCTGGTTATAAGACAATAAGTTGCAAATAGATTATTAAAAAGAAATTGTAACCCGATGGCACAATAGATAAATATAAGGCACGTCTTTCACATTCGCATAAGTGAGTAGGAAACTTAAAAAGAAATTGTAACTGATGTCATGTGCTTATATCCCAGTATAGTGAATGTGTAGTACCTGTAAAATCCGTACTGCCGTATTAATGTAATTTCCTAATTCCTAAGCCAAACCTTGTATGTTAATACATGTATTTTCGTTGTCACTTAATTATAAATTCTACAAATCTGCGATACTTTATTTTCTTAATTTTCTAAGCCGGACCTTGCATGTAATATTATATTTTAATATATTTGGTCGTCGCGTAATATTAGGATTTCATGGATCACTGTCGCATTAATATTGTAAAATACAGATTATATTACTTTTCCGTTGCCGCTAATTTTATAATTATGCGTTACAGTACATATTCGCTGTCACATTTATATTTATAAATTATAGATTTTATTATCCGTTGTCGTGAATATTTTAATCATAGGTTATAATATATTTAGGCCCCTGTAATTAAATTATTATATTGTGATTTAATAATTGTCATTCAGAATTTCTAACCATATTTTATATTTTAATATTCATTGTTGCCTAACTTATAAACTATAGATTATATACTATAATATCCGGACCCGATGTCGTGTTAGCTTCACGACTGTAATTATAATATATAATACCTACTTTTTTTTATTTTAACACCGGACCGTTAATGATTAGACCCAGACTGTAAGATACAACTCCGGACTGATAATTGCGCGTTAACCCGTAAAATCTGTATCCAATTAGACTGTATGACACGTAACCCTAAGTGACGGCTAACTACACATTTTTGATAGTAAGGAATCTTACCGAAATTGGCAAGTGTACCACCTAACAAACCTAGACCTATTGGACTAAAACACTACCCAAACACCCCCCTAATACCCAATGGACACACCACTTCACCCCTGCCACCCGTCCCCCTCACTTCACTTCACTACCATCACCCACACCCCCTCATTAAACACCTACCCTCACTGCCCCCTTTGACCCGTAACTAACCCAATCCCCCTTATATTATATGTATGTATGTTGTGTATTATAGTGTATGTGTGCATGTGCCATGTGTATATATATAAATATATGTGGTGTGCTGCATGTATATTAAGTAGTGTGTGTGAGTGTATTATACATATATATATAGACAGATTAGTGAGGATAGAGAGAGGACCCGAGAGGGAGAGACCACACATGGTTAGAGAGAAAACTAGAGAGAGAAGAGAATAAAATAAGAAAACCCAAGAAACCCAAACACTCACCACCCCACTGCCCCTCTCTTCAACTCCCCCTCTCTGCCTCCCAGACCACACACACACACACTCAACACAAAAGAAGAAGGAGAAGAAGAGGGAGCTAGAGAGAAAGAGCCGCCGAAGCCGAGAGACGCCAAAACCGGAGACGAGACGAGACCGGGACCACAACGACGAAGGTAATGTCGCACACTCCCTCTGTATCTTTCTGCACACACACGGACTCACACACACCACCACAGGTAGCCCCGAACGGACCAAGACCCCCCGCCATGGCCGGACCACCATTAAAGCTCGTACGAGCTCCGGTTTTTCGACCGTCACCAAACCTCACAAACTTAATGCCAAAATGACCCTAACGACTCCCTTAACACCCTCGATGAATGGCTCGAAGCTTGAGTCGCGTTTGGACGGCCTACGGTTCGATTATTCTTTTTGGGTCGTGACTGTTTTTGCCTCCGTACGCGCAGACCGTTAAGAGTTAGCCTTCAAGACCTATACCGTTAGATCCGGCTCGTCGAGGCACTCGATTTCGACTTAAAATTTGCATAATTTCGTTAAGAAATGAGCAAGTTATGATCGTTTGAAGTTTTGGGGTGTAAAATGTAAATAAATACGAATTTATATATATATATATATATATATACCCGCACATTTGCTCACGGGGAAGAAGAAGAAGATGAATTGGGTGGTTAGGAGCTGTTTGGAAAAACAGCTTGTGAGTTAGCTTCTGTGTGTTGGAAATTTGGTTGCCAAACATAGCCTTAAACTTTGGATATTTATTGATTCATTTTTAATATAGTCTTAATCATATTAATGTGGTTTAAATTAGATTTGTGTTATAATAAATTGTTAGTTTATTTTATTTATGTAAATTGATTATTTCTAGAAATAATTTAGTATACTAAGAAGTTATTAAATATTTGATAAGTAGGCTTATGTATTATAAATTGTTTTAAATTGTTTTGAAAATAGTTTCAAAAGCAAAATTATTATTTAAATTCTGAAATATTATTTAATATTTTATATTCTGAAAATATTATATTTTATTATTTAGATGGTATACTTATTATTTATTTAGTTTAAATAAATAATCAATGATAGCTAATTCATAATAAATACATGTATGGATTAGCTTAATGTTGTAAATGTTTTTAAAAATGGTTTTATAAGTATTATAAATTAGTCTTTAAAATATTAAGATTATATAATATTATATTCTGAAATAATACTTTATTATTTATAGTATGCTTATTATTTATTTAGTTTAAATAAATAATAAATATTAGTTTTAAAATTGTGATAATTAGGTATTAAATACCTAATGGCCAATTTAAATTCTAGAAAATTATATTACTATTCCCAAGGCCAAATATCACTGCTTTATAAATTACTTAGTTATAAAACCTAAATTTGGCATTTTATTTATTTAAATAAGGATTCGTTTGGTTGTCCTTTAAATTATTTTAAATATCAAATGAGTCCCGAAAATTATGAGAAAAATACCACTAGCCTATTTTAAGGTCTAGTATTTAATAAAAATGTCTCTAAGGACCGTTTGTCCTTCTAAATTATATTTTATGTTTATGGGACTCCGAAGACTATTATTCTATAAATAGGACTTTGATAATTTATAATAAATAATCCGTAACTCAGAAAAATACGCGGTCAGTTCCCAGAGCCTTAGAATAATGCCTAGATCATTCCCTTAAAATTTGGTGACCTTTTGACACGGTCAAAAATACAGCTTACATGTAGGGCCCACACTGGTATAGAAAACCCAGCCTTTTATGTGACGGACTCCGATTTGAGTCTAGTCAATGGCGTTGGACTTAGAATGACACGTAGATCACTACCTTGAGGTTTATATCCTCATTTGGTAAAATTACCATTATACCCCTATCATTAACACATGCGCTTCATCACCGTTCTTCTGTGATACGTTGTAGGACTGTGACTTATCCACTGTTCGGAGAGTCATAAGCTTAAGAAGACATCCAGGTGAGTATTTCTAACCTCACTCTCAATATACATAACGACTGCTAGAGTATTTGTATGTATGTACCGTACTTATGACAGTTATTCGATGTGCGTAGATGTTTACGTTATATATATCTGTTATGGAATTGATTACTATGTGACAAGCATGTTAGATATTACTATAATATATTGATAAGGAGTAAAAGAAAAGAACTATATGTGAAGGAATGTTTAGCCATGTGTATGCTGTGATGGATAATTGATTATGGAACGTTAGCTTGAATGTTTTATATACCAACGTTGATTATATGAGCACGTTGTTAATATTGATTTGATAACCATGCATAAATGTGCAAATGTGAATAAAGAACACGTTAAGGATTTTATTGATATGCCTACCTATTGTAGTTATGTTATCAAGAATCATGTAATTGAGAATCACATCATGGTGTCAGTACATGCAGTCAATGTCAGTGTTAGTGACTCCGGCCAAGTGAGGTTGTGAGTTGAAATGTTTGGGAGTCTTGGGAAGTGTGAGTTGATATGATTGAGATACAGAATATTGTGATTGTGATTGTGATAGTAAGAGAACAGTTAGAGCTACTATTGTGCCAGTCGTCCGTGTAAATGCCGGAGATGGTACATGCGTCTGGGTTTACCGTCGTACTGCTTAGCAGTTAGTGCTCTAATGTACTAGTCGTCCGAGTGGGTTGCCGGAGATAGTACACACGTTGTACGGGTTGCCGTCGTGCTGTATATCATGCGCTAGTCAGTTACTAATGTACCGTCCTCTGCGGTGGGATTGCCGTGATAGTACACATGGTGTGTGGGCTTGCCGCCATGCTTGCCGTTTCGCAGTTAGTATTCTGACGTGCAACTCGTTAGGTGGTGATTCCCCAGCGAGGGTATAGACGATCGAGCCAATTCCGCCATCGTGCTATTTGGATTATGAGGCCGTAAGGCGACGATGTTATTATGAGGCCGTAAGGCGACGATGTTACTATGAGGCCGTAAGGCGACGATGTTACTATGAGGCCGTAAGGCGACGATGTTACTATGAGGCCGTAAGGCGACGATGTTACTATGAGGCCGTAAGGCGACAATGTTAAGGATGAAATGAGTATCAGAGTGCGCAGTGAAAACGTGGTTTATATTGTGAAAGTATGTTCAGAATAAGTTGTCGTTGTGGGTTTTATAACCCGATGTTATTGAGTTGCATTGGTTATGGGATTTTGTATTCCAGAGTTTGGGTTTAAGTTCATTGAGGACGCATTTACATGCACGAGCATAACGGAAATGAGAAATTGATTAGTACGAATGTATTGTTATGATTTCGAGAAATAGACAAACATGTTATGAATTATATTGATCCTGTTATTTGGTTAATGGTAGATGTTTAGTAATTGCATCATACGTAAATTGATACCTCTGCTATGTCCGTGTGAGCGACGTCAATCGATAATGGACTAACCGCATCCTAAGATGCAAAGTAATAACGTGAGATGAGTGGTTAGTGTATGTATATTGGTAGTGAATATGGTTATGAACGCCCACTCAGCTTTGTTGCAAAGCTGACGGCATATTACGCCTGGACAATCCAATGTCCAGATTTCCTTGCAGGTTGGTCAGAGAACAATTCAGTCTCAAGCGTAAGACGCTAAGGAACACTGGAAGCGTAGAGCTAGACTGAAGATCAAAGATAGCTGCCAGCATCGTGTATTCATAATAGTCTGTTGTATTAGTACTGGGACCTGTGATTTGTAATCATATTATTGTTCAGATTAAAGTTTTAAGTTACGATTAGCTTCTCCCCTTTACTTTTATGTTGTTTATAGTGTTAGAGGACAGGACGGCTTTGTAACTCGTCATTCCCTATGGGTCCAAAAAGGAAATTTTAAATTTTCCCTATTTTTGGCTACTCCGGGGCGTGACAGGATTTTTGGTATCAGAGCTTAGGTTTGAGAGTTCACCGTCTGTCCGACACTCTTAAGTTAAGAACCGTAAGATGTTTTGGGGATAGAAACCGATGCTAAGATTGTTTTCACTCGAGCAGGTAGTATGGAGTACCAAAGAGAACATGAAGATAAAGAGTACAGGACCACCATGAATAAGAAGGTCACTTCCTAAGGTTTAGCCCATATTGGTGCCACCATTAGGCACAGTGCCCTTATGTAGATAAGAACGTGGATGCAATGTTTCTCCCGTGAGAGACGTGTTCATGAGATTGCATATCGTAGAGTAGTAGTACCGCGTGCAATGTCAATAGAGGTAGACGAGATTTCTCGCACTTTTGATAACCTTACGATAGTTTATCAAGGAGAATCACAAGCCGAGATAGTACCTTTTATGATCCCTGCCAGTCCAATAGAATGTTCGAATGATGAAGATAGATCTAGCTGAGGAGTCCTGATAGAGAATGGGACGTTGTACTTGTATGATCCTGAGTTGCCAATAGGTAAGGATAACGAACAAGGATGTCATGGACCCCCCAGAGGAGATCGTGACTTCAGGAGGAATACCACAACTAGAAGACTTAATCCTTAGTTAGTTTCATCTTTCGATTAGTTTGGGAGTGTAGTTTCCCATATTGGCGGAAGTGTGTGTTTAGAACCCAGTAGAACTTGAATTCGAATTCCTCTCTTGTAATATCTTTCTTATTAATAAAAACCTATTCTAATCTATCTTTTACTTGTGATCGATAGTTGAGATGTCTACTTATACTCGTATAATTCGCCAACTATTTCTTCTTATATATTTCTCATGATAAGGATATAAGGTTGACCATTAGACGATAGATGATTAGTATTCGTATATAGTCAACCTATATTGATTAGCTAAGGCAACTAGTCATATCAACTAGAAGTTAGGCACTGACGAACTTCCTGAGATGGAACTCGGAACAGTCAGCATGGCCTAGAGTCTAGAAGGAGATTAAGAATAGGAACCCTTGTCCTTTGAGTTGCGTAATAGACGTGACGTCTCGTAACCTTAGTCCTAAAATTAGATATGTGTTAGTGGACCCCATTCATAGAATAACCCCCCTTATATGTGAAGATCGTATGATGTTAATATAATTGCCTTGCATTCGCTATGTGCTATGCATTTGCTTAAGAATGAGATAGGATGCGATTAACCAATTAGACACCGATTCATTTGTAGGAAACCTTGAACGCCTCTGTACGTACACTATGGTCAGATCAACCCGAGCAATCCAATACGAAGCAAGTGGATCTACTGACCCAATACTTCCCGAAATGGACCCAACCGGCGTATTTGGAGCATTTCTTCGAAGGTTAGAGCATGTCAGCAACAACCACAACAACAATAACAACGAGAATAATCAAAACAATGGCAATGAAGCATCGGTACGCCAGACAGGAATCAAACTGTTAAAAGGATTTCGCTCTCTCCAACCAGAAACCTTTAACGGATTAGAGGGAGCATGGCAAGCTGAACAATGGATTCGCCAGATGGATTTGATATTCGAAACGATCAATTGCAGTGACGACGAGAAAAGACGATTAGCCGTTTTCCAACTGACATTCGCAGCAGCCGATTGGTGGGAATCAGAGAAAGCGACCCTTGGAGAAGAAGCCATCCGAAGAATGACCTGGACAGAATTCAAAGAATTATTCCTAGAGAACTACTTTCCCCAGACTGAGAGGAACAGAAAGAAAAAAAGAATTCATTGAGTTGGTCCAAGGAAACCAGACTGTGAGAGAGTACACTGTACAATTCGAACGACTATCCCGATTCGCATATCACATGATCGACACTCCAGAGAAGAAAAATCGAAAGTACCACCTAGGACTTTCCCTACAACTTCAACGATCAACTCTTGGTCATCTGAACCAACCATTCAAAGCCCTAGTGGGAATGGCAAACGGTTTTGAAGAAATCATTAACCGAGAACAAGGAAGATTTGAGAATCGATTACCCTCGCTGAGACTCAACCAAGGACAGAAGCAAACCCCTGATCAAGAATTTTCCAGGAGCGACCAATTTCTCCAAACAAATCCAAGAAAGAGGTCGAAGAATAATCACCGTAAGTACAAAGGGCATAAAGATGGTGAAAGGAAGACTGACACAGTAATGGCATCAGTTCAACGCAAAACACGCCAACGTTGTTTTAACTGCAGAAATCGCGGACATCACTTCAACGAATGCCCAACACCGAAACAAATCGGAGGACAAGGATCACGATGTTACAAGTGTGGTGGGACGAACCACGTATACCAGAATTGTCCAAGACAAGGAATGAGTAATACCACTCAGAAGCAGTCAAAACGGAACCGCCAAACAAGCAAACCATCAACCAGGATGGAATAAGCAGAATGACACCGAGAACAGAAGATAGAACACTTCAGTATCTCAACCGTGTAATACTAATGCTTCTGTTTCCTCACAAGGACGGTGACCTTTTGTAGTAGTACTAAGAATAACAGACTTAGCTAGCAGTATCTATAGAGGCTTCGCAACCTTAGAATCTGATATAAGGCCAGAACTTTTGTAAGTTGGGTAGGACTAGCCGCTTCTAGATTTCGGGGACGAAATCTCTTGTAAGTTGGGTAGATTGTAGTACCTGTAAAATCCGTACTGCCGTATTAATGTAATTTCCTAATTCCTAAGCCAAACCTTGTATGTTAATACATGTATTTTCGTTGTCACTTAATTATAAATTCTACAAATCTGCGATACTTTATTTTCTTAATTTTCTAAGCCGGACCTTGCATGTAATATTATATTTTAATATATTTGGTCGTCGCGTAATATTAGGATTTCATGGATCACTGTCGCATTAATATTGTAAAATACAGATTATATTACTTTTCCGTTGCCGCTAATTTTATAATTATGCGTTACAGTACATATTCGCTGTCACATTTATATTTATAAATTATAGATTTTATTATCCGTTGTCGTGAATATTTTAATCATAGGTTATAATATATTTAGGCCCCTGTAATTAAATTATTATATTGTGATTTAATAATTGTCATTCAGAATTTCTAACCATATTTTATATTTTAATATTCATTGTTGCCTAACTTATAAACTATAGATTATATACTATAATATCCGGACCCGATGTCGTGTTAGCTTCACGACTGTAATTATAATATATAATACCTACTTTTTTTATTTTAACACCGGACCGTTAATGATTAGACCCAGACTGTAAGATACAACTCCGGACTGATAATTGCGCGTTAACCCGTAAAATCTGTATCCAATTAGACTGTATGGCACGTAACCCTAAGTGACGGCTAACTACACATTTTTGATAGTAAGGAATCTTACCGAAATTGGCAAGTGTACCACCTAACAAACCTAGACCTATTGGACTAAAACACTACCCAAACACCCCCCTAATACCCAATGGACACACCACTTCACCCCTGCCACCCGTCCCCCTCACTTCACTTCACTACCATCACCCACACCCCCTCATTAAACACCTACCCTCACTGCCCCCTTTGACCCGTAACTAACCCAATCCCCCTTATATTATATGTATGTATGTTGTGTATTATAGTGTATGTGTGGATGTGCCATGTGTATATATATAAATATATGTGGTGTGCTGCATGTATATTAAGTAGTGTGTGTGAGTGTATTATACATATATATATAGACAGATTAGTGAGGATAGAGAGAGGACCCGAGAGGGAGAGACCACACATGGTTAGAGAGAAAACTAGAGAGAGAAGAGAATAAAATAAGAAAACCCAAGAAACCCAAACACTCACCACCCCACTGCCCCTCTCTTCAACTCCCCCTCTCTGCCTCCCAGACCACACACACACACACTCAACACAAAAGAAGAAGGAGAAGAAGAGGGAGCTAGAGAGAAAGAGCCGCCGAAGCCGAGAGACGCCAAAACCGGAGACGAGACGAGACCGGGACCACAACGACGAAGGTAATGTCGCACACTCCCTCTGTATCTTTCTGCACACACACGGACTCACACACACCACCACAGGTAGCCCCGAACGGACCAAGACCCCCCGCCATGGCCGGACCACCATTAAAGCTCGTACGAGCTCCGGTTTTTCGACCGTCACCAAACCTCACAAACTTAATGCCAAAATGACCCTAACGACTCCCTTAACACCCTCGATGAATGGCTCGAAGCTTGAGTCGCGTTTGGACGGCCTACGGTTCGATTATTCTTTTTGGGTCGTGACTGTTTTTGCCTCCGTACGCGCAGACCGTTAAGAGTTAGCCTTCAAGACCTATACCGTTAGATCCGGCTCGTCGAGGCACTCGATTTCGACTTAAAGTTTGCATAATTTCGTTAAGAAATGAGCAAGTTATGATCGTTTGAAGTTTTGGGGTGTAAAATGTAAATAAATACGAATTTATATATATATATATATATATACCCGCACATTTGCTCACGGGGAAGAAGAAGAAGATGAATTGGGTGGTTAGGAGCTGTTTGGAAAAACAGCTTGTGAGTTAGCTTCTGTGTGTTGGAAATTTGGTTGCCAAACATAGCCTTAAACTTTGGATATTTATTGATTCATTTTTAATATAGTCTTAATCATATTAATGTGGTTTAAATTAGATTTGTGTTATAATAAATTGTTAGTTTATTTTATTTATGTAAATTGATTATTTCTAGAAATAATTTAGTATACTAAGAAGTTATTAAATATTTGATAAGTAGGCTTATGTATTATAAATTGTTTTAAATTGTTTTGAAAATAGTTTCAAA
The DNA here is from genome assembly GCA_033977485.1 of Hydrangea macrophylla. Taxonomy (NCBI): domain Eukaryota; kingdom Viridiplantae; phylum Streptophyta; class Magnoliopsida; order Cornales; family Hydrangeaceae; genus Hydrangea; species Hydrangea macrophylla. The sequence goes on along the minus strand of CM066995.1, from coordinate 5,708,937 downwards.
AGCAAAATTATTATTTAAATTCTGAAATATTATTTAATATTTTATATTCTGAAAATATTATATTTTATTATTTAGATGGTATACTTATTATTTATTTAGTTTAAATAAATAATCAATGATAGCTAATTCATAATAAATACATGTATGGATTAGCTTAATGTTGTAAATGTTTTTAAAAATGGTTTTATAAGTATTATAAATTAGTCTTTAAAATATTAAGATTATATAATATTATATTCTGAAATAATACTTTATTATTTATAGTATGCTTATTATTTATTTAGTTTAAATAAATAATAAATATTAGTTTTAAAATTGTGATAATTAGGTATTAAATACCTAATGGCCAATTTAAATTCTAGAAAATTATATTACTATTCCCAAGGCCAAATATCACTGCTTTATAAATTACTTAGTTATAAAACCTAAATTTGGCATTTTATTTATTTAAATAAGGATTCGTTTGGTTGTCCTTTAAATTATTTTAAATATCAAATGAGTCCCGAAAATTATGAGAAAAATACCACTAGCCTATTTTAAGGTCTAGTATTTAATAAAAATGTCTCTAAGGACCGTTTGTCCTTCTAAATTATATTTTATGTTTATGGGACTCCGAAGACTATTATTCTATAAATAGGACTTTGATAATTTATAATAAATAATCCGTAACTCAGAAAAATACGCGGTCAGTTCCCAGAGCCTTAGAATAATGCCTAGATCATTCCCTTAAAATTTGGTGACCTTTTGACACGGTCAAAAATACAGCTTACATGTAGGGCCCACACTGGTATAGAAAACCCAGTCTTTTATGTGACGGACTCCGATTTGAGTCTAGTCAATGGCGTTGGACTTAGAATGACACGTAGATCACTACCTTGAGGTTTATATCCTCATTTGGTAAAATTACCATTATACCCCTATCATTAACACATGCGCTTCATCACCGTTCTTCTGTGATACGTTGTAGGACTGTGACTTATCCACTGTTCGGAGAGTCATAAGCTTAAGAAGACATCCAGGTGAGTGTTTCTAACCTCACTCTCAATATACATAACGACTGCTAGAGTATTTGTATGTATGTACCGTACTTATGACAGTTATTCGATGTGCGTAGATGTTTACGTTATATATATCTGTTATGGAATTGATTACTATGTGACAAGCATGTTAGATATTACTATAATATATTGATAAGGAGTAAAAGAAAAGAACTATATGTGAAGGAATGTTTAGCCATGTGTATGCTGTGATGGATAATTGATTATGGAACGTTAGCTTGAATGTTTTATATACCAACGTTGATTATATGAGCACGTTGTTAATATTGATTTGATAACCATGCATAAATGTGCAAATGTGAATAAAGAACACGTTAAGGATTTTATTGATATGCCTACCTATTGTAGTTATGTTATCAAGAATCATGTAATTGAGAATCACATCATGGTGTCAGTACATGCAGTCAATGTCAGTGTTAGTGACTCCGGCCAAGTGAGGTTGTGAGTTGAAATGTTTGGGAGTCTTGGGAAGTGTGAGTTGATATGATTGAGATACAGAATATTGTGATTGTGATTGTGATAGTAAGAGAACAGTTAGAGCTACTATTGTGCCAGTCGTCCGTGTAAATGCCGGAGATGGTACATGCGTCTGGGTTTACCGTCGTACTGCTTAGCAGTTAGTGCTCTAATGTACTAGTCGTCCGAGTGGGTTGCCGGAGATAGTACACACGTTGTACGGGTTGCCGTCGTGCTGTATATCATGCGCTAGTCAGTTACTAATGTACCGTCCTCTGCGGTGGGATTGCCGTGATAGTACACATGGTGTGTGGGCTTGCCGCCATGCTTGCCGTTTCGCAGTTAGTATTCTGACGTGCAACTCGTTAGGTGGTGATTCCCCAGCGAGGGTATAGACGATCGAGCCAATTCCGCCATCGTGCTATTTGGATTATGAGGCCGTAAGGCGACGATGTTATTATGAGGCCGTAAGGCGACGATGTTACTATGAGGCCGTAAGGCGACGATGTTACTATGAGGCCGTAAGGCGACGATGTTACTATGAGGCCGTAAGGCGACGATGTTACTATGAGGCCGTAAGGCGACAATGTTAAGGATGAAATGAGTATCAGAGTGCGCAGTGAAAACGTGGTTTATATTGTGAAAGTATGTTCAGAATAAGTTGTCGTTGTGGGTTTTATAACCCGATGTTATTGAGTTGCATTGGTTATGGGATTTTGTATTCCAGAGTTTGGGTTTAGGTTCATTGAGGACGCATTTACATGCACGAGCATAACGGAAATGAGAAATTGATTAGTACGAATGTATTGTTATGATTTCGAGAAATAGACAAACATGTTATGAATTATATTGATCCTGTTATTTGGTTAATGGTAGATGTTTAGTAATTGCATCATACGTAAATTGATACCTCTGCTATGTCCGTGTGAGCGACGTCAATCGATAATGGACTAACCGCATCCTAAGATGCAAAGTAATAACGTGAGATGAGTGGTTAGTGTATGTATATTGGTAGTGAATATGGTTATGAACGCCCACTCAGCTTTGTTGCAAAGCTGACGGCATATTACGCCTGGACAATCCAATGTCCAGATTTCCTTGCAGGTTGGTCAGAGAACAATTCAGTCTCAAGCGTAAGACGCTAAGGAACACTGGAAGCGTAGAGCTAGACTGAAGATCAAAGATAGCTGCCAGCATCGTGTATTCATAATAGTCTGTTGTATTAGTACTGGGACCTGTGATTTGTAATCATATTATTGTTCAGATTAAAGTTTTAAGTTACGATTAGCTTCTCCCCTTTACTTTTATGTTGTTTATAGTGTTAGAGGACAGGACGGCTTTGTAACTCGTCATTCCCTATGGGTCCAAAAAGGAAATTTTAAATTTTCCCTATTTTTGGCTACTCCGGGGCGTGACAGAATGCTCTAGAGAATTTGCCAAATTTCATAAGAAGCGGCCTTACTTCCACATTCGCACAAGTGAGTAGGATACTTCTGTAGCTAGGTATCCAACTCAAAATAGAGTTAGAGCTTTTTAAGAGTTATAATAACTCAACATTTTATCGCTTCAGGATGTCATGCTTCCTAGGGATGGACTTGGAGTATTAACCCCATATAAAATTATTAGCATGATTCCACTAATATCACTTCATGACTTGTTGTTACCCTTTGAACCTATTTCTTGGGCTTTAGTTCCATCCATTTGGAGGTTTTCCAAACCTTCTATGTGCTAGTCCTTTTGTCAAAGGATCACCCAAGTTCTCCTCAGACCATACATACTCCACTCTTACAACGCCAGAAGAGAGAAACTCTTTAACAATGTTGTGCTTGCAACGTATTTGTCGTTTCTTGCCGTTATAATAACGGTTCTCAACTTTTGCAATAGCCACGATACTATCACAGAGGATTAGGTGTCATGACCCATCCTGCTACGCGCGAAAATAGGACACATGGCACGCCATCAAGGCTTATCCGGTTCCATTAAAGTAAAGCCACATCAGAACCATAAGTCAAATCCTTTTTAAAAACAGAGTCATAAAAAGTTTTGCCAATTGGAACACTTCTAATAGAATACGTTTTGAAGAAAACATAGGTCCAGTCGACTGATCTTCAACCCATTCAACTGACTATCCAAAGGCAGAAAGTTCAAAAGATCAACAGCCCGGTCCAGTCGATTGTGTCGGGAACCCAGTTGACTGGTGCCTAAATTTTTCAGTCGACTGATACTCTATTCTAACAGAAAATGGTGTTCTGGTACCCCATCCAGTCGACTGTTTTTCGCAATCCAGTCGACTGATCCCCAAACATATCAAGTAGTGTTCAATTGCGCACAGTGATCCATTCGACTGAAACAAAAACCAGTCCACTAATTCGCATTTGCACACTAATTCTCTGCACCATTCCAAGCTACACTCCTCCAATTCGAAACCAACACAAACACGATTGTATACCAACGATTTAAAATGTAACTACAAAAGGTTACTAGTGATTACAATACTACAATCGCTCCCAAGATTCCACACTAAACATGTTACGAATTTAAAGTGTTTAGTATAAGTTTAAGGAAAAGAGAACAAAAGATATGAACAAGGTGATTCCCCGGCGTTCCTCAACGGCCTCACTCCACACGCATCTGCCATCTTCTTGTCATTCTTCTTACCTGCAATGGAGTAAAATCTCCACTACTCAGCTATATGTTGAGTGCACAAGTTCTAGCATATGGAATATATGACAAATCATGCTGTAATCTCGTAAATCACATCAATAGTCTCTAGGGAGAAAAATACGCCTTCATCTGGTAATGGCAAGTCCAAACCTTAAACCGTGATGTAAATGGCTCGTCAAAGCCTACAACCATTACTTCCCCAAGTGCCCTGGTAAGTCCAAGCCTTAAACCATGCACAGTAGCCGTCGCTACTAAAATTCTCAAACATCGAGAAGGCTACCAATGATGCTCGTATATTCAGTTTGTCTTACACTGTCACCAGTATTCTTGAACAACTTTACACTAGGGTCATATGGAGTACATGCTGGTTTACAGTTAAAGTAATTGTATTTCTTTAGAATCTTCTCAATGTAATGAGATTGATATAAAGAAAGTCCATTTTCAGACCTAGTAATATTAATTTCAAGAATTACATTAGCTTTTGCTAAATCTTTCATATTAAAGTTAGCACATAAGAAAGATTTAACATCATTAATGACATGAATATTTGATCCGAAAATAAGTAAGTCATCTACATATAAACAAATAATAGCGCAAATGTTGTTTTCAGATTTATAATAATTACATTTGTCACTTTCATTTATTTTAAAACCATTTGAGATTACTAAACTATCAAATTTATCATGCCATTTCACACCATAAAAAGATTTATCTGTAAACTTTATTTTCTTGACCAAAAATAACAAACCCTTCAGGTTGGTCTGTATAAATCTCTTTTTCTAGTTCACCATTTAAAAAAGATGTTGCATAAGTTTTATATAAAGCAATAAATTCACCAGAATCGTATTCTTGACCTCTATCACTACGGAACCTTTTTATTTTCTGATTAAACTGATTTTTCAATCTCATTTAAGAATTAAGAAAGTTTTAAACATGTCAAGGCTTTCACTTTTATTTTTAATAAGATAAACAAATGAATAATTTGAGCTATCATCAATAAAAGTGATAAAATATATTTTTCCATTTCTAGTTAAATTCCTTCATATTCATAAATATAAGAATGAATTAAATCAAGAGGTTCAGATTCCCTAGTGGCAGATTTATAAGGAGTTTTTGTGACTTTTGTTTGGCTACAGAGATCGTTGAAAGAACACAACATGTAAGCAGAAGAAGCTATTTTATTAGTATCAACATTTAATTTAGCATGCCCTCAATTGCACATCATTTCTAACAAATACACCATTATTAGTTAAAGTAAAAAAGATTAGCCCCAATAGTTTGAGTACATCCAGCCTTGTTGAGAAGATAGCCCAAAATAAAAAAATTTCCTCATTTCTGGAGTGTGCAAGACATCCTTCAGAACGATAGTCTTTTCAGAAGTAAATTACAATTCAACCTCCCCGATACCATCAACAGTAGTGATGTGGGAATCACTCAACAACACTTTTTTGTCCTTAGCTTCATATTAGGATTTGAACATGTCACAATCATAGCAAACGTGGCGAGAAGTGCCAAGTGTCTACCTACCATCCCTCAAATCCACCAATAATATTAACCTCGAAAATCATAGCAACAAGCTGCTATTCGGCAAGATTTGCATGGAGAGCAACTCATCTCGGATTCCGACAGTTTTGAGCCATATGACCTGGCTTACCATAATTGCGGCAAACAAAATGTCCAAATTCATTTATTCATGAGGGGGGTATATTCCTACTCTGATTTGGCTTCGAATTTTGATTCTGATTTTTGTTGATGCGGTTGTTGTTTTGATTCCGATTTTTAAACTTCATAATTTTTGTAGGTGGTTTCAGAATAGTAGATGTTTTGTTTTTGAAAAAAAAAATTGAGGTTTGTTGTTGTTGGAGACTGCCAAAACCTGATCTTTTAAATCTTGTTTTGTTACCTTCTCCTCAATACGAAGGCGAGTTATCAAATTTCTAATGCAAATTGTTTGGTTTTGTGTCTCAAAATGTTTTTGAAATGTTTCCAACTTGGGAGAAGTTTGTCAATAATGGCAGCAACTTGAAATTGATCATTTAATGCCTGCCCTCAGAAATTATCTCATGAACAATCTGTTGCAGCTCATGGGATTGAGCTTCAACAGATTTGTCATCCGTCATTTGGTATTTCAAATAACGGGTGACTGCAAATTTCTTTGCTCCACCTTCTTTGGTGCCATACTTTTTCTGAATGGCTTCCCAAACCTTTATTTATGAATTTTTTTTTTTGCAAAAACACAGTTTGCATAATAATCATAAAGATTGTCAGAAAGTCCACTCAAAATATAATTTTTGCTTGGAAAGTCATTTTTATTCCAAATTTCAGACTCTCTGATTCGAGCAACAGTAGGATTTTCAGAAGTAGTGGACCTTTCAAAAAGATAAAAGAATGCAATTTTTTCGTTGTTAAGAAAAATATCATTTTCATCCTCTACCGTTTAAAGTGAAGGCCCTCGAATTTGATGGGTTTGTTAAGGTCAGGGATAACAGAGAGCATTGTAGAATCTATGACAGATGTAAAAATGTCTTACATTGTTGTTACATAATTGAAAAAGAACAATATTACCACAAATTGACGTTATCAGGGGGAATGGAGGGTAACCGACCAAAGTTCATTAAATTTTGAGGGTTCCTATAAAATTTTCATAATTACATTTTTACTTTTAGTATTTTACATTTAGCCCCCCCAACTTAAGTTTAGGCCAAATTTAGTATCAACTATATATATATATATATATTGATATAGATGTATATAAACCTTAAAAGCAAAGGCCCTAGAATTTTGAATATTACACTTTTAGTATAAGAATTTTTTGAGTTTTAGAAATATGCCCCTAGAATTTTGAAAGATGCCATACAATATTTAAGTTTCACAAATAGATTCATAATATAAGTAGACCTAAAAAAATTTTGCCAATTATGTATAAGTAGACCCTAAAAAAATGATCAATTATGTATAAGTAGACCCAAAAAAATCGCCTCAGGGGCACTGTCCTTGAACCCCTGTATAGGGGCCTCCCTCTTAGTAGTTCGTCCCAGGCCTCCAAATACTCAGGGCCGTCCCTGATGAGCCGCGGACGATGTTGCTTTCAGAAAATTGATTGCTCGAAAACTGTTTTGGAAATTAATAGCTTTCTGTAACTCTTTAAATTTGCTCTCTGGAATTGTATATTTCAAATATCACAGGAGCTCTCAAATTTATAGAAAGGTTTTAGAACGTTACTGAGTTACTGAAACTAACAATGGGAGAGAAAACTGGAATGTATCGTCGAGGGAAGACACGAGGAGATTGAGGGAGACTGGGTCTCAACTGACCCAATCAAAATAAAACTCTTTCCGATTAAAAAAATATTTATTTTCAAATAAATTTTGTATAAAAATATATATACAAGCAGGCCAAAGCCCAACCTAATCCGCCCCCGGAACGGAACGAAGCGGGGGCGCGCGAGTGTGGTTTTTTTGTAAACCCAATTGGCTCTAGGTCCTCCCTCCCCCTTCACAAAACTTGTTACCCCAAAGGGGCCCAAGTACTAGGGGTAGACACGAGCCAAGCCAAGCCGAGTCGAGCCGAGCTTTTTCAAGAGCTCCCGAGCTCGAATGAGCCGAGCTTTCAAGTGATAGTAAGCTTTCTCGCAAGCTTTTTAACGAGCTTTTTCACGCGCCCTTTAAAACTATATAATTTAATGATAAATAAGTCATTTATCAAACCTATTACGAGGTTTGTCATATTTTGTCTAAAATTATATAGTTTTATAATATATATTTAAAGTCACTAAACAAGCTCTTTATCAAACTTATAAACGAGCTTTTTCACGAGCTAGCTCGCGAGCCATAATCGATCGTGTTCACGACCTCATATGAGCGAACCAAGCCTAACCTTTATCGAGCCGAGCTTCAAGCCCTTGTTGAGCGGCTCTGTTCGTGTCCACCCTTCGGCCCAACCCTTACTGCAACATCCACTCATATATGTCCTTCTAACTTTCTCTAATTCTCCATTGTGGAATGAGAGATGAGTAAAAGAGATTTGTGTTGATTTTTGAATAAGACTTAGACAAGGGTAAAAGCACTTTTGAATATACACTCCCGCTCCTCCAAGAACTCCCGAGTATGGACTACCAAGCCCAAAAAAATAAAAGAGTAATATTTGGGGCACTAACAACTTCCACTAACACTTACTAACACACTCTATCTCTCTCTTAGTGGCACTGCGGGGTCTGCAGTAGACCCCGCAGTGCCACTAAGAGAGAAATAGAGTGTGTTAGTAAGTGTTAGTGGAAGTTATTTGTGCCCCTAGCAAGACCCAAAAAAAAAAAAACAGAAAAAAAAGAAAAGAAAGGAGAGTATGGACGAAAAACTCGAAATCCTAGAAATTCTGTGCCAGCGACCGTGAATCACTACCACATGCCATCCGTCGAACCAAATATTCGGTATTGAATTTTTTATATTTGGGTAAATTACACAAACCTCCTCTGAGGTTTGCCTTAAATACACGGACTTTCCCTGAGGTTTCAAAAATTACACAGACCTCTCTCTAGATTTGTAATTAGGTAACAAAGCGCCCCCTCCCCTAACGGTCCGTTAATTTTTTTTATATTAGCCTCCCCTGAAAATTACAATTAGTCCCCCTAATATTATAAAATTGTCATACTAAGCCCCTTTCTCTTATATTTTTGTACTAATTATAAAATCCCTCCTCCCTCGTATGTTTTTGGGTTAATTGTTTTAGCATTAATTTATATCATCTACAAAAATATACACAAAATACATATAAATAGCTTCAAAAAAAATTTTTCCCCGAACAAACCTCTGTCAAGCCCCCCTGTATTAATTTTCTAGATCCGCCCCTGCCATCCTATACTTCAAAAGTGGACACTTAACCCACTGTGATTGTGGACTAAAATGAAACTGTTATGATTTCACTCAAAGAGCATTAACCCCAATATTAACATCACAAAAGGGGTTAATTATTTATATTACTTTTGAAATATAGGGGCAGGGGCGGATCTAGAAAATTAATACAGGGGGGCTTGACAAAGGTTTGTTTGGAGAAAAAAATTTTTGTGGACCTTTTTATATGTATTTTGTGTAGATTATATAAATTAATGCTAAAAAAATTAACCCAAAAACATAGGAGGGAGAAGGGATTTTATAATTGGCACAAAATTATAAGAGAAATGAGCTTAGTATGACAATTTTATAATATTAGGGGGGGTCAATTGTAATTTTCAGAAGAGGCTAATGTAAAAAAAAAAACTAACGGACCGTTAGGGGAGGGGGCGTTTTGTTACCTAATTACAAATCTCGAGGGAGGTCCGTGTAATTTTTGAAACCTCAGGGGAGGTCCGTGTATTTAAGGCAAACCTCAGGAGAGGCTTATGTAATTTACCCTTATATATATATATATATATTATACTCACTAATGATTGCTTCACTTTGTCTAATCTTTCGCATATGTGTACATATTTACATGCCTATCATGCTCTGCAGTCCATGTATAAAGCTAGAGACTAGAGAGAAGAAAGAGTAATGATAGATGCAAAAAAAAAGTGCACAACGAAATGCACAATCTGCTTTAATTTGTTGGATCTCGTGCTGAAAAAGTTGTACACTATTTTTTTTGTTTTTTAGTGTGTACAGACTTTTCAGCACAAAGTCCAACAATTTTAAACTGGTTGTACATTTCGTTGTGTATTTTTTTTGTACATCTAGCATTTCCGGAGAAAAAGAGTAAAGCATAAAGTCCTTCACTGTTAAGACTGCTGACAAGTCACATAAGAGTAAGGTTTTTCATGATGTAGACCTCCATCTTCCATTGTTAGTTATAATTGTGCTCATTTAATCAGGTTTTTGTGATTCATTACTGCCTTACTTTTGTAAACATATATACGTGCAATTGACCGGTTTAGGAGAACCGTAAATTCATTTTGCTTTGTGCATTGTATAATTTTAAAAATTTTGTCGTTTTGCATATGATTTAGCTAAACAATTTTACCATATGATGGTTTTTTTTTTTTCTCCCACACTTAATAAAACCCATCCTAAAAACTTTAGAAAGTCTAATGTTTTTTTTTTTTTTCCGTAGCGGTGTTTCTAATGTCTATAGCAGATTGTCTGATAGGTGTTTTTCTCCTTTCCAATGTTCTTTTGGATCTCTAATGCAGAAGTGTGTGTTTGCGGCTGACATCATTTTCCTTGCTGATGTTAACCTTCATGAATGGTTGCTATGGACAAAAGACAAGACAAATGGAAGATCCAGGTTGCCTCAACTCTCGATCGCACATATGCCCATATTTGGGAGTTACCCAAAAGTTCAATTTGTCATATGCCCCAAAGCACAGGATTCCAACACCCTCACCACAAGAATTTCAGGTTCTGTCAATTTCATTTTCTTAATTGTCATGCTTTTTCTATATTTTCTTAGAGCACAACTCGACCCACACAGTGAACCACACACTTTTTCACACAGCTTTAAATGTTTATACCGTGTGCTGTTTGAATTTTTTTTAAAACTTTTTTGTGCCCCACTTATACAACCCAGGATACATGCATTTAAAGCTCTGTGTGAAAAAAATGTGTGATTCACTATGCGGGTCTAGTATTTTCCATTTTCCTATCGTTGATTTTGTTATGTTGGTCTGAGATCTCATCCTCAATTGTAATTCAAGCCTTTCACTTCATTGATTGAATCCAGAAATCAATAATGGTGGTTATTAGTTCATATATTTTTGGTTCATATATTTAGTTTAACCCACCCAAATATGATAAAAATTTTAAAATCCTTCGGCAAATAGTGACTTGGGCTCGCAGCCATTCTTTCCAGCCCATAGTGTTTCCTGAAGTATATTTTTATTCTCTTTGAAATTGTGGTGTTAATACTATTTTAATGTCAGGTACTCCCGCAGCTCATAATAATGCTTTTGATAAGTTGCTTATGGTACGATAAACCTCTCTTCATTCACATTTTTTTTTTTAAACCTTCACTTTCTATGCAGTCACGTCAACTTTGAGTAAAAATTTGACGATGTATCATTTGATATGAGACTCTCCAATGGCCAATCCTTACTTCAACCTATACACCATCCCAATATATGAATAGTGTTATTTTAATTTGGGTTTAAGTTGAGCAGTCCTCAATTATATTGGTTTGAAGGATTGGAGAAGGATTGAGGACTTTTGCCCAAATTAAATTTGTCACGAGTTTTGAGTAATAGAGATGCCTTAATAATCAATCTATTTCTTATTGCACAAAAAAACTCAATCTATTTTGTTTTCCTATTTTATTTGTTCTCCTTTTCTTTTCTTATCTTTCTATTCGTACTTTTTCAAATACAATTTACATACGCGTAAAACTCTTCTCACAGACTCCAAACCCATTAGCCCACTCACACTCACTCTTTAGATGAGTATGAAAACTAATCACCCAAGCCCATACACATAAATAACAACTACATGAATAATTTTAACAAGCCACCATCAAATTTGACCCCTAAAACTCCTCATATACATTACAGAAGGTCTTGCATCAAGCCTAGAGTGCTCAGATTATCTGATGAATAGCCAGCAAGAAATGAAAATTAACCAACTTTTCTCCCTTTCCCATTTTCTACTATATGCTACAATATGTACTATTTTTTATGGATGAATTACAATTTTTGTCCCAAACAATGTGGGTTGATGAACTTTTTCTTATGGATAGATCATACGTTTTTTTCTGATAAAACTTCCATTTCTTTGGCGGTTAGTTTAAACAAAATAGTCATGTTTTTAATACCCAGGCTGTCAATAATAGACACCAGAAATTGGGAAAATGAATGAACCTACAATGTACAGGATCAATGACTTTTTAATGTTGTCTCATGTTATATCACGTTGAATTCAATTGCTCTGTGTTATTTTTGGTTCATAGATTTACGGAGAGAAATAAAAGAGAAACATGGAGAACATATTCCTTTGTTTTGTTAATAATGAAAACGGTGAGGAAATGGAAGGAAAATAAAATATGGTGGAAATACTTTAGAATTTTAAAATTTTGTGAGGCACTTCCCTTACATTTTCGTATTCCTATTGTATTTTGGATGTGTCGATTGGTCTATGCTGTTTTTAATTTGAACAAACTAGGATGTCTCAAAAATATCCCTCAAGTCATTGCTATGAAAGAAATAGACAGAAGGGTGTCTACTTAACTTACACACCGCAAATCTGAGGGAAGTAAAATGAGCAGGTGACTGGGTTCGAGGAGGGACATAGTTGCTTTGGAGAATTTTCCTTCTAATTTGTTGCAAGGGTAGAATCTTCTAGATTTGTATGTTTTGGTGGCTATCCAATTTGATCAGAATGCCACATCTCCCTCTTGGAATACAAAAATATACTAGACAATTTTGACGAACTTGCAGTCACACCATAATCACAATTGGTGTTTTTTTTTGGACTTCTCTCTTTGTAAGCCCATTGTGTAAGTGCTATAAAAGTACGCTTGTTTAACATTTGCCCTTTCATTTTTTATGGAAAAGAAACATTAGTTGAAGTATGAATTATTTTAGTCCAAAGTTCTAAAATTTGTCTGACAAGTAGTGTACCCGCGCATTGCACGGGTTACATGCACTAGTCTCTTCATGATGGAAATGTTTTTTTTTTTTTTTGTCTTAAATATATTGCACACGGATTTATGAAGGGCAATGCTATTGTAAGAAGCTTCTCATGTGAGAAGGCGGGTTTAAACCGTTGGATGAGCATCTAGCCATAAGATTCCCAGGAATCTGGAGAAGCATCTATTGCTAGATGCTCATCCAACGGTTAAAACCCGCCTTCTCATATGAGAAGCTTCTCACAATAGCATTTCCCATTTATGAAATTCTAAAGACCGCCTTCCTTCTTGTTAAGAAATATTTAACCACATTTTCCATTATTGGAAGCACAAGAGATGAACCTTTTTTTTTTTTAATCGAAACTGCATTTCATACAACTACAACCAGTAATACCATCTTCAAAATATCCACTGGAATTGTAAAAATCCAAATTTTATTAAGGGTATTATGATAATTTCGTACCCATGTGGATCTCAATTTGGGACAGTGTATTTAAATTTGATACATATTACTATCACATTTTAATTATTAGATACACGTGTGATTATATGTTGTGTGTGTTATACACAAAAACCCACCGCACACGTAACCCTATCACATCAAAACTTATGAGACAACTTTCTTGGAAAAAGTTGTCAACTCTCTCTCTTGGCCAGCCAACTCTCCCTCTCTCCTCACAGTTTCCTTTTTCATTTTCTCTCTATATCTCCTCTCTCCCTTCGTTTGGAAGTTCAAAACTCCATGGAAACCTAAGCTTTGAAGCCTTTCCAAGCACTATTGAACCAAGACTATTAGAGGTCAACTTGTTCTCCTTCTCAAGGGATTTCTATTGATCTCCTCTTTTTCTTCTTGGGTATCCATATTTAGTGTCTCTTGAACAAAGAACACTTGAAGTAGATTTTATTGTCTAAATGCACTCCTATTTCTAACTTGATGGTTTGCTATGTGTAGGATTAGGGATATTACGTACTAATCTTGCTTTTTTGACTTTTCCTACATGATTAGATTTGAGTGTTGCTCCTTTATGCTTAGTTGATTTAATGCTTAAACTTAAGTGTTAAATGAGTTGTTATAGTTTAAATTACTCCTTGTTGCTAGTAATTTCTTTAATGCCTAAAATGATATTTGTGCCCAACATGAATTTCTTGATTTGCTTAGTTGAACATTATGGTTTATCATACTTCATAATAATTGAAATCATAGAAATAACATTGACAAGACATAATCATTTAGAAGCATTACATGTTAGCTAAGTCGGCAATTCACGCATTACTTGGGCTTGGGACTTGTAACATTGTCAGTGGATGTTTATTTGTTGGAAATTCCAACGGCAAGTGTGAAGTGAGAAATGGTTGTTTGAGCCTTAAAACATTCCAAAATGTCAATCATATTCGAGTGGCTATCGAAGATCGGTATACTACATTCACGTGAGAATGGCTCACAATCTGGTGTTGAGAGTGAGTGGTTATTGAGACTCGTATTGTCATCATTGCATAATCAGTCTTTTGGTTCATTGCATTGCCACAACAGCAAATCATTACACCGCATATTATAGCATGATTTAGAACTAGCAGTACATTTTACAACGTTTTCTTACTAAGTCGTCGTGCTTAATGAATCTATAAAACCACTTTATTAAAGGTGATGTCGATACAGGCAAGGCCCACAAATAGTCGACTTGTCGCACTCTTTTGAAGATGTCCTTTAGGGAGTCTTATCTTTTGAAAACTTCTTTATCATTGTTGGATTAAGTGATTTGTAATAGATGCAATCGTATACATAGACATTGATTCGATTACTAAGCTTACATGTTTTCCCTTTTCTTTTGTATCCATTCATTTTTGTATATCATTATTATAGAAGTTGTAGTTGGACACGTGTTTAGCCCTTGCTTTATAACTCTTTCTTTTGGACTATTATGACTTTGTATTATTTTGGGGAATCCGTGAAATCTCCTCTTAATATTGTTTATGTTATGAAGATCCTCTTGAATTTTTGTTAAATCCACATCTTATAAGCTCGAGTCCGTTTGGAACTCAATGATATTTTCTTTTAAGGGTGGTCATGGGTCGGGTGAGTCGGGTTTCAACCCCATTCGACCATCCATCCAAATCCCAACAGGTTACAAGTTTATAAACCATCATCCACTCGTCAAGTCGCATGGAACCAATCCGTCGGTTTCGGGTTGGTTCGAGTTGGTTTCAGATGAAAAACCGACAGAATAAATATATATAATCAACAATTAGATTTAGGTGTGAAAATCATTATATGTATATATACACACACACACACACACACACACACACACACACAGATCTACATATACACACACACACAGAGATCTATATCTATACACAGAGATCTATAAATGTATATATATATACACACACAGATCTATATATATGAATATATACACATAGAGAGGGGTTATTGTGGCTGTAAGGAAGTGAGAGAATTTTTTGTGAAGGAATAACTCAGAATGAGGGAGTGAGATAATGATTCAATACATATATTGTGTTTTCTTAGTTTTCAATAGGTGGTCGGGTCAGGTCGGGTGATGTCGGGTTTGGATTATAAAAACCGACATCCAAACCATAAGCAATTGGGTGTGGCTTGGGAAAATCATGACTCATCCGACTATCAACCAAAACCACTCAAATCCCTTCGGGTTGGGTCAGGTTGGTCGGGTCTCAGGTTGGGATAGCCAGCCCTATTTCTTTTACTTATTAATTCTAGAGGTAACTTTTGCACAAGAGTTGTACAGGATACCTTCAGCCGGTCCAATGGGACAACTCCACTGGTTGAAGAGTGCTCTACAGGAACCTTGTATTCCAGAGGAGCATTCGACCAGCCAATGTACCACTCGGACCGAATGAAAGACCCTGTCCATTAATAGCAACTTTTCAAAGACTTTAAAATTGTCAAAGTTTAATTTAGTTTATACTTAACCCATGATTACTCTTTTAGGGGAAAAAAACTATAAAAAAATATACTACTCTCGAATTCTTAAGGACCATTTGGTCGTAGTCTTTAAAAAACCCCTCTTATTCCAAACTTTCAAAGCAAGCGTCATCCTTGTATCTTTTAACTCTTGTGGCTTCTTTATACTTCCCTATAAACTCTTTTAAAAGTCGACTAAGTTGATTGAGCTTATTTGACCCCTGTAGTCTTTGAGGGTCAATCCTTGACCTTTGACTTTTCTTTGAATCCACATAAAATTCCTCTATGCTTTTGCATTGTTGTATTTGTCAAAGACTATCCCTTGCTTTTCTTTATATTGTTTGGCTCGTTGACCTCGTTCACGTGACTTGATTTTCGGGGCATTACAGGAATAGAACTACCCACGGGTATCAAGTCGCATGTTGTGTACACAACCCCACACTAATATATATATATATATATATACACACACACACACACTTAAAGGCACTATCAAACAATTAAAAACAATGCGTGCCTTTGGCGGCCAACTAACTCCACGTGAATTTTAGCACTTGATAAGTTTACGTGCCTTTGGCAGTTTCTGATAACTTACAACAAAACATTCTCCTGAGAAAAAAGCTCTTTCCAAAGTCAAACAACTCTTGGCTTAAGGGCAAACAACCCTTAAGCCGACAACCAGACGATACTTAAGTCAAAAGCACTTGAGCCAAACAACTCTTAAGTCAATCGATCTGGGTTCAGAATGGCCAAAAACACCATGCGTTACCCAATTTATTGCTTAGAATATTTTGAATTTATATTATGGATGCAAATATGGTCTTTCAATTGCATGTGGATTTTAGATTTGTAGGCCCCCTATGGATATACTGATTTTCTTTTTCTTGCTTTTGTGGTTTAATTTTTGTGAATATTTTTTTTTTGTTGTAAAAATGAACTATTAATTTGGTGTGTGTGTGTGTGTGTGTGTGTTTTTTTTTTACGCATTTTCTTATAATAAGAGATGGATGTAATGTAGAAACTTATTCTTAATCGAATTTTAAAAAAAAAATCTAACTAATTATGTTTAATACAACACATTGCACGCGTGCCTCAGTTGCTAGTATATCCCAAGTGAAATTTGACTTAGAATAATAGACATTATAAGCGAAATTTCACTTAAGATATATGATTTTGCTTCTCACATTATACTGCTATATTTAATTGAAAGTGATAGAAATGTGTACAAATCAAAGTTAAAGTGAAATTTCGCATTTCCTTTTTTTTTTTTAATGCGCATTTTAGCATTTTCTAATAATAAAAGATGGATGTAACGTACAAACTTATTCTTAAACGAATTATCAAAAAAAAAAAAACAAAAAAATCTAACTAATTAAGTTTAGGGTAAATTACAGTAACACCCCCTGAACTATGATCGTTTTTCACTAACACCCCCTAAACTTTAAAACTGAACAAACTCACCATTGAACTATCCAAAAATGAACAAACTCACCCCCTACAGTGTCAACAAATGATAGTTTAGGGGGGTGAGTTTGTTCAATTTTAAAGTATAGGGGGTGTTAGTGAAAAGGGGTCATAGTTCAGGGGGTGTTACTGTAATTTACCCTTAAGTTTAATACAGCACGTTGCACGCGCAACGCGTGCGCCTCAGTCGCTAGTATATCCCAAGTAAAATTTGAATTACAATTTCAGACATTATAAACGAAATTTCACTTCAGATATACAATTTTGCTTCTCACAAAAACACCTATGAACCAAGAGGTTTTATTGATCAATTTTATACTACTATATTTAATTGAAAGTGATGAAATGTGTACAAATCAAAGTTAAATGAAATTTCCCTGAACTTAAACTAATAATAAGTGAAATTTTACTTAAAATCTTCACTTAAAAACCTAAAAAAAAAAAAAAAATCACTTCAAAATATAGTAAGTGAAATTTCACTTACTGTAAATTTCTCAAAAAATTGCACCAAAAAATGAAGATGAAAATAAAGACTCTAGATCTGAGATCTAGAAGACGACCACAAGCTCATTTGACATTGAAGATAGAGACCGAGACTCTAGATCCGAGATCGAAAGTTGATGACGATAGCGATGGTAGCGACAGTGGATCGATGGTGGTTATGGTAAGAGATCTTAGAGAGAGAGAGAGAGAGAGAGAGTTTTTTTTTTTCTGGGAAAGATGAAATGAGGGGTGATTTGGTCAGTTGAAAATTTTGAAATGGACTTAAGAAGTGAATTGTTAGTGGTATGGACTAGAGTGAAAAAATGGGCTTGAGCTTTTATCCTTGTGGGGTTTATTGTTAATTGGCTGTCCTTTAAACCAAGAAGATCAAATCTTAGAGTCCTTAGATCAAGCCTCCCTAAACCAAAAGCCGAACCACCATTAATTAAAACCCTTAAGCCAAAAATAAGCTTTCCCAAATAAATTTTAAGAAAGTTTGGTTAGGATCTTTTTGTCTTAAGAGTTGGAAATCAAGGAATGTGTGGGTTAAGGTTGGCTTAGGGGCTGTTTGGCTATTTTGGGGTTAGGGACTATTTGGAGTAACACACAATAAACCTTCACAAAAAAATAAAAATAAATAAATAAAGTTTTCCAAAAACCAATTGTAGGGAATAAATAAAGTTTTCCAAAATAAATAAAAAAAAGTTCGTCAAATTGTAGGGAAAAAATTCCAATTTGGGGAAAATCAAGGAAAAAATTGGTAAAGAGAATATATTAAAAACCCTAGTCATCAGCACACAATAAAACACCATAAAATGTCCTAGTCAGCACATAAATGAGCTATTTATAATATATATATATACTATATATATAAAGCGCTTCTTGTGGACTTCTGTTTCCAGCCACTGGATCCTGTGAAATTACTACAATACCCTTAATGAAAACTAGATCCAACGGCTGGAAACAGAAGTCCACAACTTATTTAGTTACGGATGACAAGAAGGGGACTATACATATATATACTATAAAAAAAAAAATGCAAAACATTATGGTACAACATGTCATCGCTACAGGTTTTGTTGGGCTTGGTTGCATCACCAAGAGGGTGAAATGAACAACAAAAACTTGGTGTCCCAGGTTTTATATTCAATTTTATCACAGGTCCTTGAGCAAATCCCACAAAAATGATTTTTTCTGGAAAAAAAAAAAAAAAAAAAAGAGGACAAAAAAAAAAAAAAAAGAGAGAAGCGAAACTGAATCTAATGATATTTTTATGCAATTCACAAACAGATCAAAACGCTGGAAAGTTTTTATCAGTAAACTAACCTATAATTCCAATTAGAGAATTTCAGTATTAATCTTATACACTACCACCCGAAATCTTTACATGTCGCAATAGAGCACAAGAAAGATAAAAGTGGAGTACAAGGGACTATTTGGGGCTACATTATATGGACTCGGGTAGCGTGTTGAGTGTGTCATGCATCGGTCTTCGGAGTTACCAATTTCACGAATACGCAGGGATGCGGCAAAATTGAACATATATTTTTCTTATATTTTCTAATAGAAATAGTTTTTGTATGTAATAATAAGAACTTAAAATGAGCATTTCATGTATACCGAAAGAATCTTGTAGCAAATGTAATATAATTAGAGACTTCAATGTATTATCATTTAAGTAGCCAGTATCAGCATGTTTCCAGTTGTGTGTCCAAATATAATACCACAAAGCTTATCCAAGAAAAAAGGCTACATTATCCGTTAGTCGTCCTACGTACCGTGCAGGAAAAGGGGTACTAGAGATTCTAAAAACCTTTGAATTGTTATTGCACAACATGATTGCTCTCACACTCGAACATATTCAATCACCCATGTCAGCATGGATCATTGATTTTTCCCAAATAGTGCAAAAGTATGGCCCCACTTAAAGTCATTCAAGAATAGTGGAAAACTGTTCTTGGGATGCTCGATCCTCTGCTTCAGATTAGTCCAAATTAATCAGTTCCATTCTTTATATGGGAGAGGGAATAAATAAAACTCAGTCTCACCCTGACCTGGTGGTAATCATGAGTTCAAGCTTTAATTATACCAAAACCCCATGTGAGCTCTTTGTTTCATCTTGCTCCAATGAGATGACTGAATGAGACTGAACAAGAGGTTTTTGGATTTGTGTGCATGGAAAGGCTTGGTAACACTTATGGGAGTGCATCAACGGAAGTTATTTGAATCATCTGAATAAAAATTATACTACTGAATAAAAAAAAAGGCCACTTTACCCATATCTTACATTGATGCCTTCTAATCTCTCTTAAGTTTTCAAAACCCCCTTGTGCTTTTTTATCCCTTAAGTTATCAAAACCCCCTTGTGCCTTTTCATCCCTTAAGTTTTCAAAACCCCCTTGTGGTGCCTTTTTGTAGACCAAAATTAATCTCGAATGCACATACTAAAATCATTTCCGCCTTAGCGGATTTCACCTACATGCAACTTCCAAACTAAACTAAAGGTGGGCTGAACTAAAGTTAATCAGATCGCGGATCTCTTTGGTACGTGGAATGGGAACGGGAACGTGGATCGCCATTAGCTATGGAATGTGGTACGGTGGGGGTACAATTCTCCGGATCGCTAAGACGGAACAAATTGAAACGTGAAACGTTTTTTTAGATCATTTTCAAATATGTTCATACATACGTATATACACATGTACACATATTACAAGTCAAAGCCTAAATGGGTAGTGGGTCACCAGACTCACCACCCAAAAGAATTGATTTGAATTACATTGTTCAATTAAATTCTAAATTAAAAAAGAATTGATTTGAATTTAGTATCTTTCCAACATCACGAAATTTTGGAGCTTCTATTACGATATCATGTGATTTAAAGCTGGAAAGAGGCAATCCAGTTTGCTAGTGTACCATGATCTGGAACGATCGATTCAAAATGGGAATCACCAGGGTTTAATCGAAAACAATTTCTGGAAACACTGGGTTGAACACCAAGGATGTATAAAAGGAACTAATTTTTTTTTTTAAGGGAAGGGGTCCATCTACATGGAAATAGCAAAGGGAAGTTGAGAGAGAATTTAGAATTTTGAAAAGGAGAACATACCTTCATCAGCTTCATTAGCTCTGTGAAAATAGATATTTGGGCAGAGCATGCAAAGTATCCAAACCTACTCTTTAATAACCAGAACTCCTTTGGCTAAGACTTTTTGTCAACCTCCACATCTCACACTAAAAAAGTAAACAGGGTTAGCAGAAATCAACTAAAGTTAATCTTGACGTTACTGTCCACAAACCGACTATTCGAAAAGGATCTGTATAAACACCCCAATAGAGATTTCCACACAGATCCTATCAAACCTACCTATGTCCTTATAAGTTATGTGCATCTTAAGAACCCATCACCCCTAAAAGCATATAAGACGGTGAATTAAATCTAACACCAGAACAAGTTGATACAAATACCTACTTGATATGCAAAGGTACCAGATGGATAGATGGATCACCTCAGTCGATATGTGACTTTATGTACATGTTTACCTCTGAAGACATTTCTGCTGCTTGTTTTAGTGAACTCTTTTCCGCTTACGTGGGTGATAATCCTCTCTGTAGTCCTCGTCTGAGCCACTGACCATCTGCCACCTGTCATTACACATCTCATCACTACTGGGCTTACTTCTATACTTGGAGTGTCTGGACTTGTAACTGGATTCTTTCTCTCCATGTCGCTTTTTCTGATCGCGGGAAGAACTTGGTTTGGAACCCGATTCTGAATGACTATGATGTTTCTTGGTGTGTCTCTCAACATCAGGCTCATCTCTCCTCCTCTCATGCTTTTTGGAGCTTCGATGATGGTGTGTATGCCTCACTTCACTACGCTTGTCAGAAATATGCGGAATATCTTCCACTTCCAAAGTTGATCTCTCGGATTGACATGGCCTCAAGTCTCTTCCAGCAATTGAAGAACGAGAATTCTTCTCAAAAGAGTCGATGTCATGATCCATATGTTTGTCATGCCGATATTTCCTTTGCGATGTTCGAGTAAAACTGTCCTCAGAGTGGTTTGCACTCTTTCCCCTCTCCGTTTGAGATTTGTGCTCCTGTGATCTTTCTGGCTCACTATATTGGTAGTGCTTGTGGAAATCATCATCATCAAACGATCGTCCTCTAAGAAACATACAACTCATTATCAGAATGAAGAGTGAATTCTCAAAAAAAAAAAAAAAAAAAAAAAAAAAAAAAGAAATAGAACAAGATCATGTTTTTCCTTTCTCAACTTTAGAATTTGTGATAAAAACATGATTTACTGAGAACCGAATATGACCGAAGTGGAGAATTTTTCCCTGTAACATATTGTGGCAGGTAGACCTTACCAGCCAAACGAGAGAACATTCAAAACCAAATAACTCACATATTAGACATGAAAATGCTAGGAAGTAGGAATAAAGGAAAGAGGATAGGAATCAGAAGGTTGAGTGGAAAAGTTCTCTATGCACTCATCAAGACAGAAAAAACTACCAAGAAACTGAGAACAAACCACCATAAGAAATAAGCCAATAATATGGATAGGAGAACCCAACTTCCCCCTAATCACTTTGCCGTCTGGGCAACATATGCGCGGCGAGAGAGAGAGAGAGAGAGAGAGAGAGAGAGAGAGAGAACCGTTAGATTAAAGCACAAATTGACCACAGTAAAGGCAACCCTTTTAAAAGTTGAAAAAAAAAAAAAAGACTGGAATAGCAGATGGTAAGCCCATACTGAACTTATATAAAGTAATGCTGATGGGATGATGGTAAATCAGTGAACTTGTTACGATACAAGATTTTACTCATAGAAGTTCTTGTCTAAGTTTAGGAATTGGTGAGCTACAGCGGATAAAATTTCACTTAGAATGGCTTTAGTGGAATAGGAGGTGTAAATCTGTAAATAAATTACAGTCTGAACTAATGCAAAATAGGGGGTTGTAACGCTCGATTAAAAACACCCGCCCAAACACACGCAGATACTGAAAAAATCTTTATTATTAAACATATAAAGACTAGAATCTTGAAGTAAAATGACATGCTAAGAGAGTATCCGCATTGCACAGATGCACAAGAACAAGTAAAATCTCTAACACAGGAAGGAGGAGGTGGGTTTAAAGTCGTCGGGATGCATCTCACGGGAAGTTTCATTGGACGTAAGCAAATCAAAGAAAGAGAAAACGTGCATAACAAATTCAGAAAAAATAAACATCTAACTAATCATGTGAAGTCCAACCCATGCCCGCACTTTTATGTGTACACATAAGGAGAGAGAGAGAGAGAGAGAGAGAGAGAGAGAGAGAGAGAGTTATGAACAACATTGTCATTTTTTGTAGCACTACAAAGTACAAATTACCTCTCTAAATCCTCTTTTAAAAGCTTCCGTCTGTTTTCACAATCCTGAAGTTCCAAAAACTCTGAACGGCTTAAAGGGCGTTCTGCACTTGTTCCCACATGAGGTGCCATACCTCCGCTCCTCATAAAACAACTACAAGATGTTCCAAAGCTTTAGTTTCAAGTTCCATGCAAATAATTACACACATATGGTATGACAGATATCTGTATTAATCAAAAGATTCAGAAGCACTATGTTAAAAAGAGCAAGCATATATACACATACACACATACAAATAATACCTTGCGGCAGGTAAGCCACCATACAAAGATGGCATATATGAAGGAACTGCAAATGGTGTAACAGGGACCATGGCCGCATTAAAGGGCACCATCCCGAGACTGCCATATATATTGGCAAAGGGCCTGACAGGAGGCATTTGAGTGCCATTCCAGTAAGGGGATGAATAACCTGGCAGACCTCCTGGAAAAGTCACATTTCCTGAAGTAACAAAAATTAAATAAATCAAGTATAAACCTTTCCACAATACATATATTTGTATCAAAGGCAACAAGGCATGTAATTTCAACCTGTCTGACGCGTAGGATGTTGACTGGAAGCAGCTGGGCAGTCTCTTATGAAATGGTCTGGAGAACCACACATGTAACAGGTACGGTCTCCCTGAATTTTAGTGAAGTGAACCAAAATCAGTAGAAGAAAACATTAGTTCCCTGGCAGATTTTAATAAAATGAAAATGATGTTTCTCCATTTGTAATATATAAGCCTTCAATACCAAAAGCAGGTCGGGATTTAGATAATGCCCAGCGGAACCACAAATAATGTCATGTCGATGAAGTGAGATAGAATCATATGAAGTAATTCAGAACTGAGGAACAAGTATGAATAACGAGTCTATTTACACATAGGAGGGAGAAGGAACATAAAAAAGAAAAAAAGGGCGCAAAAGACAGCATTCAATTATTCATGCGGGAAAAAAAAAAAAAGAAAAAGAAGCGGAACTACCAATTACCAGTAAGTCCAGTAAGTAATTTTTTTACTAATTGAAAAATAGTCCAGGCGATTACCTTTCCGTGTCTACCAGTAACCATAAAATTCCCATTAACACCTGAAAAGTAATTGCAATAATTAAACTAACAAGTGACAAAGTATAGATAATGCAAAATAGGTAAAAGTAAAAGCATGTGCTACCAGTGTTAGCCCAATATCCCCTCTTTCTCTTCATATTAGAATCAGCTGCAGAGACAGAGCAAATCAACAGATACATCAGAGTCTCAAAACAAAAAATAACAGATAACAAAAACAGAAAAAGAACTAAATGCCGCAACAATTTCAGTATTAGATCTTTACGTTGTGAGCTAGTTAACCCTCTAAAGCAGCCCAAATATTATTTGAAGTTAAACAAATCAAAATCACAAAGTTAAAACAAGTGAAAGTAAGCCAAGTTTGAGAGACAATACCTTCCTCATGACCATATGTTGGAGGTAAATCAAGGGGCTGATTTTCCCCTTGAAACTCAGGAACAGGGGCCAAAACTTCAGGTCCACTTCCAGCAACTCTTTCGCCACCTAATTGTTTTACACTGTGTGATAAAGGAGCGGATTTTAAAGCTTTGCCAATACGTAAGCTATTGTTATGAGAAGCAGAGCCACCCAAAACAGATTCGGCCACAATATGATTGGATCCCTTCTCTGTTGCAGAGGGAGAGCATGTAAAGTTTGGCTCCCTCTGAAAGCCAGTAACAGCACAAGAACCATCTTTCGCTTGAATTCCAGATTCTCCATCTGTGTTACAAGGATTAGCCAGTCATGCACCATTTAAATATACTCTTTCCATCTCAAACATACTTATGGTAAGTCAATTCTCACCTGGGGCATCTTTACGCAAAGCATAGTCTGGATCACTAAGAAGTATTTGAGACTCAAGAAAATGTTCAATTGCTTGCCTTAGAGATAAATTTGGTAGCAAATCCTCTACCCTGCATTTGCTCGAAGAACACTTGGGACACCTTGCCTTGTCAACTAGAACCAGACGAATACCTGCACTCAATTCATTAACATGATTACAAATAAAATGGGAGGATACTACAACCACTGAGCTCTCTCATCCTATAGGGGAAATTTTTGGCTCTAAACTTGGTGATTGCAAAACATTGTTTTTGGAACTACTCTCAACAATTGTAAGAAATGAAAGTGGAAGAATCATGCAGAGTTCGATGCCTATCTGAAAATTTAAAGACCAGGAATCATGCAGAGTTCAATGCCTCTAGTAATGTTATGCATAACAAATCAAGGGATGAAGACAGATTCCTACTGTACCAAGAACTTACATTTTTCACAAAAACTATGCTGGCAGCAAGGTATCATAACAGCTTCCTTAAAAAATGTGTTGCAAAGAGGGCATTTAAGCTCTGATGGCAAATCAGTGTTCTGCACAGCTGGATACTTGACATTGGCCACCCTTCGATTTCAAAAACCAATAACTATGAGATTTAAAGACGAAACAATTATAAGAACGGTAGGAAACATAAAAAAATAAAATAAAAAAATAAAAATAAATAAAAAACAAGAAACAAATATTACTTTTCCAGCTTAACGTGTTCTTCCACTTCCAATTCTAATTTTGTCTGTGAAATATTTCCTGCTGTACCACCATGGTTAGTACCTGTATCCACATTGTAACACGTTAAATCTAACTACGACAATTGCATATATAAATAGACAGCAGCAGTAAACACCTCTTGGAATAGCCTCACTAAGGTCACTTGCTTCAAACATCTGGCATCCTAACCTGACTCGCACAAAACACCTTAATCAATATCAAGAATAATCATCTGTGTACAAATACCTTTGGGCAGAAAATGAAACAACTATACCAGTATTTAATATCACAATATGAAACAATCTAAAGTCTACAAAAGACTTTTCTGTACATGTACAAATATAAGCAGTGCATTTTAAAAATGTAAGAGTAGAGGCTTTGGCAGATTCAGATATTCTTCATCCAAGAAGCAGTGGCAGATTTAACTTTAATATAGTCTGAAATTCATAATGCATTCCCGATTTGAGGAGAGAGGTAGGTCAATGCCTCCTCTGAACGAGTAGCAGCAAATTTGGAGAGTGATTGACATAACAAATCACTGTGCTAGAAATTATTACAGGATTTCTTTAAACTTTATACTTTTCCTTCTTTGGGAGTTGGGGTTTGGCGGGCTCTTGTACTTTATAAAAATACAGAGTTTAGTTTTAACAGATGTTACATCTTCTTATATGCCTATGGATTTAACTATACTAGTCTACTAGATAACATGAATGTAAGTAAACGAGGTATAGGGAGTTAATTAGTCACAACAGAACTCCTGTGAATCGATAAATGGTCACAAACATAACACAACAGATCATTAAGACCGCCAAAAATATCTAATGCAGAAGCAGTTTTACTTCAACCAGAACGTGCTCAGGAAAAGAAAAGGAAAAACAAAAAAAAAAACACAAAATAATAGGTAAGAGTAACACAAGCACAAGGTAAAAGGCATTAATAAAGAAATGGCTTGAGATGCTTCAGAGGGGATTCTTATGGGAAGCCTTAGAAGGATAATAGGTATCACTTGGTGGGTGAGATAGCATTTACTCTTTCCACTATGTTGAGGTTTGGGGATCAAGAAACTTAAGGTGCTTAATCACTCTTCCTGGTGGGAGTGACATTGAAAATTTGCATGTGATTAGCAGTGACGCGTATAATATTAGATATTGGCAAACTTATGAGGCGGGGTGATGGCTTTAAAGCAAAGATTACATAATTTTTTCCAACTAATAACTAGAGGTTAGTTAAGATGCTTCAGTAGCAGAGTTAGTCTTTCTTATGGACAATGGCATAATTTGGTGTTCAGGAGAGATTCGCAGGTTCTAGCTGGACTAGTAGACTTCCTTTGAGTGCTCTTTAGGGGATGTCAAAGGGGTGATTCTGCAAATCTCTTCTAAATCTGGTATATAACAGAACCAAACTCTGCTACTCTTCAAAAGAGAGACTCACTTTGCTTTCGAACTATCTATATTAACCACTAGCGGACTAGACTAGTTGACTTCTTCTTTGAGTGCTCTTTAGGGGATTTTTAAGGGGTAATCATCGGATGGAGGGAATTTTGAGGGGCCATGTCCAATGTTAACTCATTCAACAAGGCCCTAAAAAAGGAAAGCTAATGCATTCATGTGGAGGAGCTATGAAGCACCGACACTCTCTTTTGCCCCACGTATCAGTGTCGGATACGTATCCGACACCGACACTCTCCGATACTCTTTGGACACGTGTCGGATACTCACAATTTCGTGTCGGAATTTTTTGTTAGTTTTTCTTGAGCGGACACTCTTTGGACACGTGTCGGATACTCAAGTAGGTCATGAGAGTTTGCGGATGTTGATTTCATCCACCATTGGTGGGAAACCAACGGTCTATGGAGCACCGACACTCTGTTTTGGCACTCGTATCAATATCAAAAGAGAAAACGACAACACAACCCTATATTTACTGATGATGGTGATGAGGCAATTGAAGAATGAGTGGATGGACATCTTTTTGGGACATAAATAGTACTACTAGTTACTATTTAGTAATTAGCCGGTATTTTTTGGAACTTAATTCATGATCACAAATATATTTTTTGGGCTATATACTAGTGGACACAAGTTAGCAAATATCTTTTGGTACTTGGTTTATGTAGATGGACATACTTGGGGGACAAGTGCATACATTACTTAGTAGTTAGCAAATGACAATGTGCTTTGACACTTGGTTGATGAATGTTATTAACATATTAATGAAGATGTTTTTGAATTTTATTCATTTGCTTTGTTGTTTTTGATAATTTCATAGTATTGTTGTGATTTATGTACTTTTATGCCAATTTTGATAAGACATGGTAAACATATATTTTAAAAATCGTGTCCCTAACGTATCGTATCCTGCTTTTTTTAGAAATGCCGTATCGGCGTATCCGTGTCGTGTCGTGTCCGTGTCGCGTGTCCGTATCGGTGCTTCTTAGTGGAGGAGTGTTTGGTGCACAAAGCCTCCCATTAAGGTACGTCTTCATTTTGCATGAAGCGCCTTGAACTCTACCCTCGCCATTAATAACCTCACAAGGGTTCAATTGGCTTAGCGGTGCTCTTCGTGTTACTTGAATGAGGAGACAGAACCACTTTTCATCATCTTATGGTAAGTAAGCGATGGAGTCATCTTTGATCAGACCGGGAGAAGGCTTTGCAAGATGAGGTAGTAGATGAGGCTTCGAATGCGGTGGTGTTGTGCCTAATATGGTGAATTCGATCTTAAATAAACATGCCGACTTTTGAGGAGATTGTTTTGCCTGTTTTAAGGATAAAGTGTATTTTTTATGAAGACCGGGAGAGGGCTTTGCAAGATGAGGAAGTAGATGATGCTTCGAATGCGGTGTTGTTGTGCCTAATATGGTGAATTCGATCTTAAATAAACATGCAGACGTTTGAGGAGATTGTTTTGCCTGTTTTAAGGGTAAAATGTATGTTGTTAAGAACCCTTTTTTGTCCTTGCCTTTAGTGGGGTAGAGGTTTATATTGTGTTGTATTGGACAACTCATGCATATTTCAAATGAAAATAAGTTTTGTTTCTTGATTTGTACAGTTGTATAGCTTACACGTCCATCAGCTGCACCCTCATTTAACCATTTTGAGTAATTGCTTAACCAAGGAAGATGAGAGAGAGAGAGAGAGAGAGAGAGAGAGAGAGAGAGAGAGAGAGAGAGAGAGAGGGAGGATCAATGGCAGGATCAATGGCAGATGACAAAGAAAGAAACATCAATGAGCAACCTAGCAATTGACTGACGAGTCCTAAACTAACTTTCAATTGTGTTTAATTGAAGTCACTTCCGCATTATTAGCTATTGGCTTGTTGAAGATCAGATGCTTAATGATCACTGTAGGTTTGGTAATTATATAGGCTTGGGGCACTTAATAAGTTCTTTGTTTGGTGTCTACGCCACAAAGGTGGTGATTATGGGTATTTCTAATCTGTCACTTACTTTGAGTTATTTGAGTGTTTCAGATTAGAAATTCTGTAATGACGAAGAAGTTCAACTTGAAATTATCCATTTTAGGTAGATTCCTCAAGTTAAAATTGTCCTAAACAGAAAATCATTGAAACATTTTTGTGCTCATTTAATGGTGAAACTTGATTAACCTCTTGTAGGAGGAACTCCTATTAGATTTAGTGAGATCTAACTTTATCTTCTTCTTTGTCTTATTATCTTTCATCTTATTGAATTTGATTTCCAAGGTTACCACCCTTGAATAATAGCCATAAACAGAGTTCAATCACCAAAACAAACCCCTAGAACCCTCATCTTCCAATCATAAGAACTTAACCCCAAATACTTCGTACCCCTAACATTTTTACTTTCCTCGGTTTTTAAGAAGTATTTTCTTTTTTTATTTCAAGTCAAAATTAGAATTATACCTTGACCAATCTAAACCTTACTTAAGACTTACAACCTAACCTATATGATTGTAGAACAGCCTCCATCTCATTACTAAGGCCCGGTCCTACATTAGATCATCTTAGACTCCTATTAACTCTAGCGAAAGCAAAACTCAAAGTCGTCGGTCAAAATCCCCACATAACAATATTCAAGTATTTCAATGGGCTACCTGCAAATAGATTAGGAAAGGATCCTAATCCATTACTCATGCTTTTTAAAGACTTGAGATTACAATATTAGATCAACATTTATAATGGACTCACAGAATCCAAAGTTTCTACACAAATTTCGTCACAATTCCTTTGAAAAAAATAATAACTAGAGGTAGGGACCATGACTTGGGGCAGTGGTCCGACAACCAAGTACGATACTGTAGAGTGTAGGCTAATGCCTTTTTTGAAAGAACAGAACTATAGTCACTAAAGCTGTTATAAACAAGATTTAAATGTCGAATTTTTCAGAGGAAGTGCCCAAAACCCAGCATTTCTATTCAGCCCCATTCTAATCTTTTGATGAAGTTTTTAGCATTGCTTTTTGCAGAGGAATTACCAACCTGCTCAGGATATACATATCTATCAAGGACCGAATATAAAATCATGATTTACACCAATTTGCTCTCCCACAACCATCAGTCCACAAAACACGTGACAAAATGTGCAGGGTATATGAAGAACTAACTTGTATAGAATGTCAGGTTCATAAACAGAATCCATTCTGATTAATGAATAAGTGCAACTCAAACAAGGTAAAAAGGGTAAATCTTGTCTGTGCAAAACGAATCAACCATGTACTATTGGAGTAGTGAGGCTGTCATTTTAATACATGAACAGATGAGTTCCAAATGTAGACTGATTGTACAACTAGTTAACTACAAGAAAACAATAGCAGATATATATATATATATATACCTTGGAGCTGAACAGTTTGCCTTCTCACTGGCAATACAGTTCTTATCAAATTCAAGATCTGAGTCAGATGGGGCTGACTCAGGAACGGGACACAACTCAACCCCGAAATCATCAAAGTCGCCATCTTCTGCATTCTATTAGGATGAAGAAAGACAGTATGAGGGATAATACATATATTAGATACACAATCAAACATGCTCTCAAGAGTAAAGACTAGAGAATATTTTCCAGTCTTCAATTAAATTAACACTGTAAATCTATGGGGTCATTAAAATAAAACAGCGACAAGCGTAATATCCCAAGGGTTTCAGAGGACCAGCTAAAGGTTGTAGTAAATCCCAAAGGTGGCGCATAAGATGGTTAGGTCAATTCCAATTACTTAGGTATCTTGTGTTCCAATACAAATGAACTATTTGATGGACACAGAACCTCTAAAACAATGCTAGGAAGTCTGTTAGAAGCAGTTTCAAACTGAAACTTATGACACCCATGCAGTTACTTAAGAGAGAAGTGAAAATAGCTAAACTATTCCAACTTACCACGGGAAAAGATCCAATGGGATTGTCAATAGCGGAGTTTTCCATCACGAAATTCTCGGCTGGATTTAATGGCACCCTGTGCATAATTGTATTAATGAGAAAAACCACAAAGAAAAAATAACAAGTTTAAAAGGTAAGTCACAGGTACAGCCATCCACAAGTCCTACTATGCAAGCATGATACCCTCCAGTCACAAAAACCATTATACTAATAATTGAAGTGATCAAATGTAACCAGAAAATATAAGATCTACAAGGAAACTTATTATCAACTCAATCTACGGGCACTTTCTTAGAAAGTTCTTAACGAGAAACAGAATAAGAAATAAAAAAAGATAAATAAGGAAAGAAAAAATACGAGCTCAAATTAGTTGCTTAATCAGTAATTTCCTAATAAATAGGTAATCACCCCCACTGTACACAATCATATGAGAGTTTCTTCATTTTATCCGGAGAAATGGAAATTAGTGTCCGTAGAAAAAACTCCATTTCCAAACCAACTAGGTTTTTCTTCTTGATGTTACAAAGAGGACACAGGGATCACTGTGGTTGGTATAACCGACCCATGCATAAATAGCGCATATTCAGCTTGAGGTACGACAACAGGCTTGTTCAGGTTCCTAGCCAAGGCCACGTTTTCAGGCTCTTTGAATCCAACGAACTAAGACTAAGCAGCCCCCAGCTAGGGTGGTTAGGCCTGTGACCGTGGTCAGTTTCTTTCAAATATAGATTGCCCAAAATTGAAAGGGTGTATTCTTTTAATTTCCGACCCCACACTGCTAAAACTGCTAAAACTGCTAGACTAAGTAAAGGGCAATCATTTCTTATGTCAGACAGATGTTGGGTCCTATGTAGCACGGGTATGATACGATACGATACGGGTACGGAGGTACGGCAATTTCCAAAAATGTAGGGTACGGGTACGGCTAGGGTACATTGAATAAAATCTATTTTTAAAAATTTATTTTAAAAGTATACTTGGAATAAATTTTTTTTTTTTTTTTTAAAAGAAGAAGAAGAAGATTGAACATCACTACTACATATTATTCCATAGCATAGTAGCAAATAAGTAGTCTAAGTACTAAACAACATTGTTTTAGCATTACAAGTCCACAATTTAAAGAAAAAAATAAAAATAAAAAATAAGAAGTACCCCTGTCCTTTTCGTACCCACGCCATCCCCGTGTGTACCCAAACCGTACCCAGATTGAATCTTTCAATTAAAAATTAAAGAAAAATAAATAAAAATAAAAAAAAAGAAGTACCCGTGTCGTGTCCTTTCGTACACACGAGTACCCAAGTCGTACCCATATTGAATCTTTCAATTAAACTTAACAGGACACGGCTCAAGGAGTACCTTACACGTACCCAGCCGTACCATACGCATACCCGTGTCCCCGAGGTACCCGGTACTGGTACTACACTCCAAATGAAGTACTCGTGCTTCCTAGGTTGGGTCATACCAATTGTATGAGCCATCTATTATGGACGTCATTCCCCACCTTATTTGTAAGTCATACTGATCGTGTCAGTTCCTCATTAGTCATTACAAGGACAATAGTAATTTTCAGACATTCCACTTACATCCGGCACATATGAGCTCAGCTCGTCTCTCTCTCAATTGCAAAGAGTTGTACTTTTCAAGGAACACTTGCGTCCTTTCTCTTTATTTCTAAACCGTTCAGCTGGACCACTTCTCCTTGAGATCCTTCCAAGTGTCTTGCACGTAAATCTACTCGAGCAACAAACTTAACTACCCTCCCAGTAATCCTCATCTGTAGTGTGAAATGCTTTAACACTGGAGTTGTGAAATTCATTTTATTTTCCTAGGTGAAGGGAAGAGGGAGCTCAAAAATCATTGAACTCCTGAGAAAAGAAACATAGAGTTAATTTATTTACGTAGCTAACACTTTTGGTAGCACTATAGGCATTGCATGTTGTCAATGCATGATTAGTACCTATCTGTAAAACAAGTCGAATGCAATCAAATAATCCCAACCTTAGGGAAGCAATTTTCCATTCTAAAAGTAGTAGGCATAGTACAACAGAAATTCCTATACACATCTCCTCTAGACTAATCACATCCAAAAATCACATCAGCTCATAATGCATTAATTCGTTTTAAGTTCTGAAACTCATCAGAATTGCCTTGTTCACAAAAATTTTATTTCTAAAAGTCATGAAAACAGTTCTGCTAACATAACATCAGTAAATTCTATCTATTGTTGTGGCTATTCCAAAAATAGGAAGAAAAAAAAACTTACATAGCTGAAGGAACCGATCCGGCAGGAACTCTCTTAATAATCACACTCGAACCAGTTGGAATTTGAAAATTATCATCATTGTACTCTGAATCACCAAAAGCAACAATCAGATGGAAGAGAGAGAGCAATAATAGGCTATTATTTCCAAATTTGAATCGGATAAAATCAACCAGCAAATGAATTGAGTTGAAATGGAAAGATGAGAACTGACCATGAGCGGTGAGAGCATCGGAGAAGACAAGATCGAAGTCGTCTTGGCAAATGTTGAGTTTCTTTTGGCGGACGATTTTAGACCTCAGGTCTCCAACTGAAATTGAGGGTCGACCTTCCATGTCGACCGCGTCGAAGTTCACCGAGCTTCTGAATTTGAATCGGATGGACATGGCTACACTCACTCCAAGCGCTGAATTCAATACACAATCATCAACAACGAACCTCTGTGTGTCAGTGTGTGTGTGTGTGTATATATATATATATAGAGAGAGAGAGAGAGAGAGAGAGAGTGAGTTGAGAGTTCGGATATGTAGAGAAATGGGTAATGGAATTTGGGTATTCTTTTCTGAGGAATGGAATAGAAGAAGGTGCGAAACCTATAAAACGCTCTTGAGCGTGGAATCGAGGCAAAGTCACGTGTCGTGAGCGTGATTGTACTAGTATGCAAAAGAATTCAGCTTCTCTCTATTTTAGGGTGAAATCAGTTCGGTTCGGTCGGTTTTGAGGTTTTTTTTTTAACCGATCGATTGGTTCGGTTTCAATCGATTTTTTCGGTTTTAGGCTTAATTTTTGGTTCGGTTTTCGGTTTTACACTGCACCTACCTCATGAAAACCGACCGAACTGATCGGTTCGGTTCGGTGCTTCGGTTTGTTCAGTTTTGCTTTCACCCCTACTCTCTTTGATGATTTTTGCTATGAATTTATCATGTGGGAATTTCTATGAAAAGGGAGGCAAAATGGGGAGGCTCCGGTTTGGGGCAACAAAGGGGTTTTCACTGGCGGAGCTTGGCCACAAACAAGAAAAGAATTGATTTACAATTCTTGTTTGTGGCGAATCATGTGTTTGGTTTGACACAAAAATAAGAAATGAATTGATTTCCAATTCTTGCCAATTCTTGAGAATTGGAGTTTTAGGCTAAAGCGAAATCTGACCAAAATTCGTCGCATTTGGCGAGAATTCAATCAAAAAATGTGTTCTTCCCAAAATAGCCTCATCTTCTTCTTCTTCTTCTTCTTCTTCTTCATCTTCTTCTGTGATTCTTCTTCTTCTTCTTCTTTTGCGAATCTTCATCTTCTTCTTCGAATCTTCATCTTCTTCTGCGATTCTTCTTCTTCTTCTTCTGCGAATCTTCATCTTCTTCTTCGAATCTTCATCTTCTCCTGCGATTCTTCTGCTTCTTTTTCTTCTTCTTTTTTGTGAATCTTCATCTTCTTCTTCTTCTTCTTCTTCTTCTTCTTCTTCGTCTCGTCTTCTTCGTATGTTCGTCTGGTTAAGCTTTGTTTGGGTAATGTAGGTCTGGGGTATTTTAGGAAATTGTAATAACTCGTTTCAATTCTTTTCTTTTCATTTCTGGTTCAACCAAACAAGAGAATTAGAATTGCAATTCAATTCTTTTCCTTTCTTTTCAATTATATTCTCTTCAATTCAATTCTATTCTATTTTACAATCATACCAAACGGACTGCTAATCCCTTTAAAAATCGTGTTTCTTTTTCTTTTCTTTTTTTATTTTGTTTTGTTTTGTTTTGTTTTTTTGTTTTTTTTTTTTTTGACGTAATGCAAGAACACACGCACCCATTCAAACGCCATGAACTAGGACCTACGAAAGCAAGCCCATATGACACGCTTGAGCATATGGGCCAAAGAGGGGAAAAAACCCCTCAAACCACTCCCCCTAAGGGGAATGGAACCCTCAACCTCCTACTTGGGAGAGGGTGAGTGATGCCACTAGACCACAAGGGTCTTGGCAAAATCAAGTGTTTCGGCTAGACACTTTTTCATGATTTTCTTTCATGCAATTCAAATCTAAGACGGAAATGTGTGAATATTTTGGATAGGTGTTTTCGTTGTGGAGAAGTTGAAACTTCAAGTCACTTATTGGGTGTGTGCCGATTTGTATCGGCTAGGGAGGTTTGGAATGATCATTTTTCTAGTAGTTTCTCCAAGTTTGTATCTCATCTCCGATTGGGCGACTGGCTGGATCATGTTTTGGATACGGAACCGGTTGACAGAGCTTCTCTCTTCCTCATTATTGCGCAGGCTATTTGGAGTGATAAAAATAAATGGGTGTTTGAAGGAGATGGAAGCACATCGATTGGGATTCGGGATTTTGCCGATAAGTTTTGAGAGGATATCTCTCAAATCAGTGAGCCTAGTTCTAATCATGTTGGACAATCATCGGGAGCGGTGTGGCAAGCCCCTTAGAGGGGTTGCTAAAATTAAACATGGATGGGGCTTGTTTTGAAAATATTTATGGGTATGGAGTGGGTGCTATGCTTCGTGATCATTGGGGTCAGGTATCGTTTTGGTGTCTCTCTTTGCTTCTGGTGTTTTGGAGCCTTTAGCCTGTGAAGCCATGGCGATTCTTCGGGGTTGTGAGGCAATTGTTGAAGCTATGCTTAAAAGTGATGTCCTTGAAGTTGATTCGCTTAATGTGTGTCAGTTGCTCAAGGATGGGGACTCATCTCTTGCTCCTTGTGGTCACAAGTCACCTTATCGATGCGGCTAAAGTGCTTATTCCTGAGTTGGGTGTCTCTGAGATTACTCATGTTCGTCATGATGGAAATAAGGTGGCCCATGCACTAGCTTGTTTTGCTAATGTTCACCAATCATATGTTTCCTTTGATGTTTTCCCTGCTTGTATCCAGTCTCTCATATCTGTTGAGACTGGGATTTCTTGATTTTTCAATGAATTCCCACTTTTCCATCAAAAAAAAATTTTGTATAAATTTTATTTATAGGTGTCACACCTGTTCTAAAATTTTCATTGTTTTATCATGCATAATTGAATTTGTGAATTATCAATATTATTTGATACTCCCTCCGTCCCTTTTTTAGAGTTCTATATTCCATTTTGGGATGTCCCAAAATTAGTGTCCACTTTCCTAAATTGGTACACAATTTTTACTTGCTTTCCAATACTACCCTTCCTTGAAATCTACACCAAG
The DNA here is from genome assembly GCA_033977485.1 of Hydrangea macrophylla. Taxonomy (NCBI): domain Eukaryota; kingdom Viridiplantae; phylum Streptophyta; class Magnoliopsida; order Cornales; family Hydrangeaceae; genus Hydrangea; species Hydrangea macrophylla. Next base: position 5,672,532 of record CM066995.1, on the reverse strand, counting down.
ACAAAATTAAAAAAGTTGCTATAATGATTAGGGGCAATTGTGGAAAGTAGGTGTAGATTCTTTTTGTCCCCTAAATAAGTTGAGTTCCCAAAGATGGACTCAAAAAAAGGGACGGAGGGAGTAATTGGGTTGAGATTGACTGTGAGTCAGCGGTAAGGTGTTAGTAAGGACATGAGAATTTGGTAAGCGAGATTGCATTACACGATTAAATGACATTTATGTGATTAAATGTTATTCGAGATATCTGGTATTTTCATGAATAGTGAATTATACCGGTGTAGTATAATTTATGGTATTCTTGTTATCACTGTAGAACATTTTGAGAACTGTGGTGAGAACGTGAGTGCCACGTTATATAAAAGGTAGGTTGTATAAAAATTCCACATAATTTAGGTTCCAGACGTAATTTTGAACTCAAACGAGACTTAGTCGAAAACTTTTGTAAATTTTACTTTTCACATGTAAAGGTATAAAATGGACGTGTGCGACGTTTCATGAGTTAATTAGAAGTTTTGAGAACTCGTGGGGAGGTAAACGCGATTCCCGAAGAGTTTTTCTCTAAATAAGTGAGGGTGAGTTTGCATTAGTTGCAAAACTTTCTAAAATATCTTGAGAGAGGAGAGAGAAGGAGATTTAATCCTACGGGCTTTGCGACGACGATCAGCGACCTTTCGTCCATCAGTTTTTTTCTCAAATTCGAGATTTGAACTCGTAGAGGTAAGATCTTCATTTTGATAACTTTAGGCCATGTTTGGCAAAACTTTTGTAAAAATCTAATTTCTAGACTTTTGGGGAAAACTCCTATAAACTTGTAGGAATCACCTCAAATCTGAGATCCGACGTTTAATCGGCCCTCTAGTCGATCCTTTAAAGTTTGAAGAGAATCGCACGAGGTATGAAATTCTAACTTGTGAAATATAGAGAAATACATATTTTATATTTCGACGACGAAATTGTTATCTGGGGCAAAATTCATGTGTTAATAGTAGGTCCGTTAATTATGCACGCACTTAAATGTGAAAAGTATGTCTAAATTTACGCGAGCACGTTGAATTGTCTATGTGGGTTAAAGGGGGGTCTTGTACAAATTCATGCCGGAGTAGGTTTCACGATATTTGAGAATTTTAGTAGCGACGACTACTGTGCATGATTTAAAGCTTGGACTTGCCAGGGCACTTGTGGATGTAATTGTTAGGAAACTGTGTTCCCAGAATCCATTGACAGCGCGTATAAGTTGGTACTGCAAAAAAATTACGTGAAAACTACGATAACCCTACAAGGGCGGAACTAGGGTTACCTTAATATGCTAAAACGGATTGCTGTAGTAGGCGAATCGAGAACACGGGCTCGATAACAGCTCACGATCTTCTACCGTATTCCTTTGCTGCCAGAATATCAAACTGAGTGTGGGCTCTTTCGAAATCCTTTCCGTTTTCTGCTCTCCCTCTTTTACGCTCTCTTTTCTATTCCGAGTTATAATTCTCTATATAGAAAAACGCTAGCTCAGGAGAGAGCCAAAGCAGCATATATATAGGTTACGATAGGGACCAGAAGAAGTCAATAAGGAATAGGCTTCCTTATGGAATTAGGAAACCCTAATTCGAACTGAATCAGATTCCTATTTCCATAAATTATAATTCATACCACTAAAGAATTATAATTGCACTCCTACCCTTATCTCAAAAATATATTTCGAGCTCCATGTTATTAAATGCTTATTATCTCCCCATGTTAAGATTACAGATATCCATTAATTAAATATAATTACTGACAATCATATTTAATTAATTTCTTAAAATTCCTTAAGATCCCCTGCTTAACTTATCTGATATGTCGGATACAAAATCCACCTGCAGGGTTTGACATAATCAAAACTTATAAGTTTTCTCAAGAGGATATCATCAATCCCAAAATTGAGACATGGATTCCATCATTAATTAATATCCACCACACAATTAATATTGCCACCCAATCCAATGAGATATTGATCCATTTAAGGATCTCACCCTTTTAGGGATCAAAGTGTAAATAACAAATATACGTGTCTACAAATTAACTTAGGATTTAGAGCATAAGCACTCATAATAGCCATGAGGTATTAATTATCTTATAAGTTAGTATAAAGATAATTACCCCAAGTCAGTCCCGTTTAATACACAAAGTGTACCAGTATAGTGAGTTGAAACTATACCGTTTTCCGTAGTCAAGACAAACCTACTACAACACCATGCTGCAGTCCTACCGATGGTGTGTCCAATCCCATCTAAGACTGTAAATCAAAATCTTACATTCTATAATATCTGATGGCCTGATCTTCCGTGTGTAAGCCGAACTCTACACACCAAACCACCTACTATATAGAATGAGAGACACACATGCATAATATTAAATAAATAATATAATACAAACATTGCCCACATAGATTCTCATAAAAAATGGATTAACTGATTTTATTAAATGAATAATAAATCAACTACATAAAGCATGTCTTTTAGTATATATCCCTAACAGTAATGGTTGTAGGCAAGGACTAGCCATTGACATTATGGTTTAAGGGTTGGACTTGTCGCTACCGGATGAAGGCATATTTTTCTCCCTATAGACTATTGATATGATTTATGAGATTAAAGCATGATTTGTCATATATTGCATATGGTAGAACTTGTACACTCAGCATATAGCTGAGAAGTGGAGATTTACTCTGTCACATCCCAACCCACCCCCGCGGGCTAGGACACATGTAACAAAGCCAAGGACCAAACAATTATTTTTAATGTCCCAAAAATTACATTTTAACTGAAATACTAGGGGTAAAATATCATTTTATCAAATAAATTAATAAAAAGGAATAAAAGAAAGTTTTAAAACTGTCAAATGGTACTTGGGCAAAGTTTCCCCTATTACAGCACCATTCACCCTGTTTTCATAAACTAAAACATCTTTAACCACTGCTGCACTCATTTATTTAAATATTCCAAAACACATCAAAATCCAACTAAATATATAGATTCATTATAACATAATAAAAGTTAAAATCATAACCTCTAATATATTCTTATACGTAAAACTATAATCATTATACAACTCCCAACATCTCTAACTTGTAATTTAAAAATAAATAAATAAATAAAATGAATAATACAAAACCCATCTTAGCAAACCTAGCCCCATAGTCTCGATCATTTCTCACTGTGGTATTCATCTAAACCTGCGTGGTCATTAGCCACAAAAATCGAATAAGCTTTCGCTCAGTGAGTACGTGGTACTAATCATGTAATTGAAATATTTAATGATTCATAACACCAATTAAACATTCACAATAGTAAATGGTAGCAAGCGTGTCAAGCAATCAACCACTATCATTCTGGACCCCTGATTCTGAGTCATTCTCACTTTTTCCGTCGCATATAGCGAAATCATACTCATTCATTTGTGACCGTAGTCAATTCGTTGTGGTCGTCATCACCCTTTTCTCTGAGGATTTCAACATCTCTCTGTCCCTTATATATGGGCTAACTAATAGTGGTTATCACTTCAGACCCTTTGTCCCAAATAAGCACATAAGCAACTTAACATGTCAACATGACAATTTCATCATTTTGGACATGTTAAATAATAAATATTCACATGCTTTTCTACTTAATCACAATTAAGCATGTTAAAGCAAATAAATAATATTAAATATCCAATTTTGGGATTATGACACTCACCTCTACGAATAATCAAATAAATCTAAAAACCCCTAATCTTTCCTAGATCCAGCCCAAATATGAACCTGTAGTTAATCCTACACAATTTTGGTAAACTAAATATTACCAACCCATTTGAGTCATGAAAAATCTATCAATTAAACTGTAAATAATTTATATCAAAAGGTTAGGCTTACCCCCACGAGTTCAAATATAACTTCCGTTTTGGGAATGGACATCGTACAATGAAAAAACGGCGTCACAAAATGGCAAAAACCCACTTTTCTCTCCTTGGGCAAACTCTCTGCGTCTCTACTTCTCTCTTTTCTTTTCTTTTTTTTTTTTCATTTATTTTAATTAACTAATAAATAAATATTATATATACACTACACGGTACATATACACCGCCGCCGCCGTCTTCTTATACACACATAGTTTTGTCTTCTTCTTTTTTTTTTAAACAAAGAAGTTGAATGACCAACATGAGGTGTCAACCTCTAGTACATCCAAGCCAACTTTGGCTTATTTCACTTACACCCCCATAATTTCTAAAGTGCTATTATGAAACACCCTAATAATTATATTAATTATCCCAATATCTAGGTGGGTCTATATCTATGTCACGTATGGAATTCAAATGTGGTCTGAAATATCATATGAAGACACTAAGTGTACCAATTATGTCACGTGTCCAATTATACCCTCACAAAGGTATCCAAACTCGTCTCATAAATAATCATGAACAATAATAAAATATTAAAGCACTGAACATTTTATCAATTAAATAATCATACGATATCAAGATATATTATAATGCACACATTTACATTTACATGTCTACCATTTAATCAAATAAATGCAACTAAATACAACTTATCCAATCTGGAACTGCCATGGATCCCATTTCACATTTGTCCAACTGTGCCTTTTATCAAGCACTTATCACATCGGGGTAACTAGAACTTACCCAAATCATCACATGCAATTATTTATACTAATTAATGCATACAAAATAATATTATTACCATTTTACGGGTACGGGTATTACATACTCCATTGCATGTAAGAAGAAAGACAAGAAGAAGCGTGAGGAGTGAGACCGATGAGACGACGGGAATCACTCTTGTTTATGTTTTTATTCCTTTCCTAAACTTGTAATAAGAACCTTGAATTCGTAACATGTTGTAATAAACGTTGTACTAGTTTAGTAGTATTATAATCACTAGTAAACACTTGTAATTATGTTTTAAATCGTTAGTATATCGATGTGTTTGTGTTGGTTTTGAATTGGAGAAGTGTAGCTTGGAATGGTGCAGAGGATTAGTGTGCTGTTGCAAATCAGTCGACTGGTTTTGTTTCAGTCGACTGGATCACTGTATATAACTCAACACTACCTTGATATGTTAGGCAATCAGTCGATTGGATTGATAAAACAGTCGACTGGATGAGGTTCGAGAACACCATTTTCTATTAGAATAGAATATCAGTCGATCGGACAGTTTTAGTCGACTGAATATTTAGGCACCACTCGACTGGGTCCCCGACACAGTCGACTGGACTGAGTTGTTGATGTTTTAAACTTTCTGCTTTTGATGGTCAGTCGACTAGGTCCCCGATCAGTCGACTAGACCTCTATTTTCTTCAAAATATATTATTTTGAGAAGTGTTCCAAATTGACAAAACTTTTTATAACTCTAATTTTAAATAGATTTGGCTTATGTTTTTCACTGCTATTCATACTTTAATGTACTGGATAAGCGTTGATGGTGTGCCATGTGTCCTATTTTTGCACATTAGCGGGATGGGTCGTGACATTTATTGGTATCAAGGCTAGAGGTAACAAAACTTTGGGAACGTTCGACGACGAGTGGAGGGTTGAGTGATTTATCACATGCTCTAGAAGGCATCCATACATAGTAGAGAAGTTTGATGCATGTGTATGTTGTTTTACATATATGATATTGTTCTTGTCATACATACATAGTGTTTATGCATCGAGATTAATAGGTTGAACAATCATGGGTGACCGAGAATTATCACTGCATACCTGACGTATGAATGAAATGGCAGAAATGATGGGGAATATGGGAGATATGATCCGGAACATAGCAGAACGATTACCTCCAACGCCTTTAATTGAGGTAGAACCAATAACTGTAATGCATGCACCTGAGAATAGAGGTATGAGATTAGTATCTGAACAATTTGCTCGAAAGAAACCTATGGAATTCCATTGGACACTTGACCCAACGCTCGTAGAACATTGGATAATGGACGTGGAATGCATCTTCTAATCTATCCCGATGACCGATAGGGAGAAAATGGAAAATGCAAGTGATGTACTGAAGGGTGAAGCCCAGAATTGGTGGATAAATGTTTTAGATCAAGGGGCTCCGATTACTTGGGAGGGGTTCAAGGCGGAATTCAATCGCCGGTTCTTTCCGTGAGCCGCCTACAATGTGAAAAAGTGAGAATTTGATAACCTCAAGCAAGGGCACATGACCATAATTAAGTATACTTCCAAATACAACGCTTGATTGAGATTTAGAAAGGGTTCAGTGCCAAAGAAGGAAGATAGGACAAGGAAATTCGAAGAGGGTTTAAGGGAAAATATCCGTTTGAGGGTAGAAACTTATGAGCACTCAACTGTGGCATCAGTGCAACAAATGGCATTTTGTGGTCGAGAGTGGAATGGAAAGATCGAGGAAGAATCAGTTTGGTAAACGGGGTAATGAGGGTGGTGAGATGAACCAAGGTGAATCTTTCAAGAGGCCGTTTCCAAGAGGCTCTGGTTCTAGTTTCAGCAATTTCAGGAGGACGCCAAGTAATATACCGTTGTGTTCACTTTGCAACCGACCACACTCAGGCCGTTTCATAACTAAACCCCAAAACAGGAATCAAGGAGGGGGTAGTGCAAATTCGACTCCTGACATGAGGGGTAAGTGTTATGATTGTGGGGTATTTGGACACCAAGCCAAGGATTGTCCGAGGAGGCAGTCCCAGCAAGGAGCTAGTTCTATGACTTCCAGTGGGTCGAAGCTTAGACAGTTTAATGATGGGGGATAAAAGACAGAACAACGTCAAGAGAGAGCATACCAGATGAACCCGGGAGATATGGCTGCTTCAGAGACAGTAGTCTCAGGTATGGTGCTTGTATATTCGTACTTACGCATTCATTTATATCGCATGCCTTTGTTGAACATTTGAATGTTAATTTGGCACCGTTAGGATATGAATTATCTATTGCCATACAACTTAGTAAATCAATAACGACGTCTACGATATATAAGAATTCTGAGATTTAACTAGGTGAGAAGTCGATGACCGTAGACCTTATACCGATTGGTGTGAACCATTTTGATGTGATTTTAGGAATGGATTGGTTGGCACTTAACCAAGCTACCATAGTTGTGAATGGAAAAAAGTTAATTTTTTATCACCGATACATTGAAGCTTTTGTTTCCAAGGGAGTGGGGTTATACTGCCACCGTATTTGATTTTGGCTATCCGAACAGGTAAGTAGTTGAGAAAGGGATGTCGAGGATTCCTGTGTTCAGTGACTGATGTCTTAGTGACCAAATCAAGAGTAGAAGACATTCCGATAGTATAAGAATACCCAGACATATTTCCTGATGTTTGCCAGATGTCCTTATTGAGAGGGAGATTGAATTCACTATTAAAATAATGTCGGACTCAAGACCTGTATCCAAGGCACCGTATAGAATGGCACCCGTAGAACTGAAAGAGCTGAAGATTCAACTACAAGAACTACTTGACAAAGGTTTCATTCAACCTAGTATATCACCGTGGGGAGCTCCAGTATTGTTTATAAAGAAGAAGGATGGTTCGATGAGAATGTGTATGGACTATCGAGAGCTAAATAAGTTGACAATCAAGAACAAGTTCTTATTATAATCAAGAATAAGTACCCTTTACCTGGGTTGCATTTCACTTGATCCTGGATTGAATAATATTTCTTATTAATTTTTTCCATTTTTCCTACATGATGTAATATCTACATAGAAGCTGATTTGGACTCTACTTGATCCTACCAGTTGGAAATCCTTTAATTTTAGTTGTGGCTGCCTTAAAGTAGTTTATCTGGTAGACTGTTACACATCTTAATTTACTGCTAAGCTTTGCAACTAGCTCTAAAGACTCAATATGCACTAGGTCTTTGACTGTGATTTGAGAACTCTTAGCTTTTTTGGTAGTGCTATTAGAAGAAAAATGAGCATGTATACCTTGTAGTGTTGTAATAGAATGTTGTAATAAGAACTTCATGATTTTTAATGTATGTTTAATTCAGAATCATAGAACGGATTCATAATATTGCAATAGTTAGGGATCTTTTGTAATTACACTTTAGAAATGTTATAATCCAGTTATGATCGCTTTGGAATGAGTTTGAAGTATGTGTTTGGTCCCTGGTTGAATTTCAGAAAAGCTTTTAACTTGAAAAATCTGCAGAATGTGCTGCTACAATAAACCAGTTGTCTGGTTTATGAAAACAGTCGACCGGACCCTTTTGTTGAGCAATTTACTGCATCAGTTTTGTGAAAAACAGTAGATGGGTCCCCCGACACAATCGACTGGGTTGTGTTACAGAATCATATATTTTTGCTAGGACTAGGGTTCAGTCGACCGGACAACACAGTCGATTGATAATTTTTTACCCCAGTTGCCTAGACATTCGGAGTAGTCGACTGGATTTGGCTGCTGAGGATTTGAGCTCTCTGTAGTTTGCATTTCCAGTCAACCAGACCTCTGATCAATCGACTGGATCCCTAATTTCAAAAGAAGTGTTTCTTTAAGCGTTTTCAATGGGCAAAAATTTTAAAGGTCTAGAATTATGGGTTTCTACTGTTGTTTTTCCGCTGCTATTTACTTAAGTTGATTTGGGTGAGCCTCGGTGGCGTGTCACGGACTTCGGTTATGCTATTGTGGGACCGGGTTATGATACAATTATACTTGTTTGATAGATCTTGTCGATCTGATTTTAAAAATATAAATTTTGCAAAAATATGATTTATGGATTACAAGTTATGGATTTTTAAAATTTGCAAAAAAAATAAAAAATAAATAAATAATAATAATAAAAATAAAACAAAAATAAAATAGAAAGTTGTTAGTGACTATACTAGATGATTTTTCAAAAAGAGATGTGCAGATATGCACACTCGACTACATATGGAAAAGGGTACTTTTGTCCAATATATTGTTGGTGAACTTTTTAATAAAATAAATTACGGGTTGGATCTTTTACCAAAAAAGTCTATTATTTAAGATTTTTGACCAAAAGTCCCATTTTTTTTTAACTATTTAATCTTAGTAACAAGAGTAATGCTATGTTTCCCTAATTTTGCATCTTAAATGGTTCCCAAATATAAGTGCCAGTGGACCATACTTGATTTCGATTGGGAGATGGAAGTGGTAACAATTATTGAAGCTTATCTCACTGCTACATGTGTTTGAGAACTATTTAAGATACATTATTCTATAACAATTGATACGTACAAAGATTCGACCAATAAGAACAAGACTTGGTGGAAACATTGAGTAGCACCCGATCAGGGGGCATGGACATCCCGACCGGTCCAATGACCCGGCTTACGGGTCAGGAACGCCGCCTCGGGCTTGTTCCTTGCAGAATAGCTCAGACCAGCCTAGAGGAGCAATTCAGACTCATCCAGATAATTTTCTATACAAGTTAGAAAACTAATGGAAAGCAAAGATTATTTCCTAATCCAATTAGGAAACTCTCATACTTTGTGGTAATTATACCAAATCATATTGTATTGCCTTATCAAATATAGTTTCTATGTATGAGGGACTCTTGCAACTATAAAAGAGGCCTCTCGCCTCCCGCATAGGGGAGATGAATTAATCGATCAATTACCCTTCTGCACAATACTCACCATAGCTTTATGTAGACTGCCCAACCGACCTCTGGTAGCTCCAGTTTATTGTTGGTTCACCAAAGGTCCCCCGATATTTTATAACATAGTAGAAGTGTGCAGACACACAAAGTGGACGTAGGTCTTTTCATTAACAGGGCCGAATCACATACAATTTCTCTTGTCTTCTTCTTCTTATCTCTCTCCCAAAATTTGGCATCATCAACAATGAATATATGTATTAATAGAATCAGCTACCTATTTATTTAATATTAATATAATACCGAATTACCAATACAATATAATGACATAATTGTTTTTTGGACATTCAAAATCAGTTTTGCTTTTATGTAACCAAATACTTACATATTCTATTCTTCCATCATAGCCACTTTTACAGCTTATTACCCAAAATCTATTATGACAAAAGCAATCACAAAGCTGTCGTAATCATGATATAAGATTAAGCTATCCCAAACAAGCCCTTATTTTGGACTTCTGAAAGCTATAATAAGAAAAGATAAAAATTATGATGTGTTTGGTTAAGCTATACGAAATGGGACCAATATTAATTAGTCTCAAAGCTTTTTTATTTTATTTAAAGGAAACGAGGACAAATCCACTCAGCTTGTCCTCCACGACTGTGGGACCCCCGCCATTCTGAAGGCTTACCTTTAACATTTTTATGGAGTAGTATAGACACGTGCACCAACTCCACTATATACATACCAGGTAAAATCAGGGAGGTGAGTGATTGGTAGGATTCAAACCCACACCAAGTTCTGGATACGATTCAACTATATATATTTGAGATTCGTCCTTCCAACCTGTAGAAAATATATATGCACACAAGCATAGAGTCAAGGCATCCTTGAGAGGAATACTCGATTCGGATCGTCTACGACGTTGTTACGAGCCCGACAATTTCAACCACGATCTGCTAGGGTCTTCAAGCCTCCGTGTACTCTATCGTACTTCACATGCGTCGTGAAGATCACTACTAAAGCGGTCCTCGTGTGTGTCACGCATTAAATTCCATAGCTCCAATGGTGATGGCCAAGAGAGACCAAACCGTGAGAGAGAGGAGAGATAGAGAAAGATGGCTGGCTGCCTCTAGGGTTGTCTCTAGGGTTAAGTTGTGTGTAATATACATATATATAGCACACACCCTAACGCTATGATTGGGAGTTTAGGAGAGAAAAGAAAAGAAGAAAAAGTCATAAGTGAGGAGAGAAAAGAAGAGAAGAGAAAGGATGGTGTTTTATTTCATCTTGATTGGAAGTTGAGGAGAGAAGAGAAAGTAACTTTCTTTCCCCTTGATTGCAAGTTGAGAAGAAAAGAAAAGAAAAAAAAAATAAGTTACCATTCTACCCATCAATAACTTGGATTAACAAACCCTCATACACTTACGCCATACATACATAGGAAAGTAAACTGACAATGGAAGGTTTGGTCGTCGCTGGTTTTCTAAGCTGTGTTTTGTTTCATTTTTTATAATATATGTATGTGTATTATAATACAAGCCCTAGGACTTAGATGAAATTACAATTAGGTAAGACTAAACTAGAAAGGTATAGTGGGTATTAAGAAATATTAATTAATCCTCACTTTCTTTTCTCTCATTTTCTTCCTAATTTGGAGAGAAAGAAATTGAAAAAAAGTGGGGGTTAGTTTTCTCTCCCTTTCTGTTCTTTTCTCTCCTCATTAAAACTCGCAATCGAGAGAAAACGAGAGAAAGTCAGGTACTTTCTCTCCCTTTCTCTTCTTTTCTCTCATATTTTAAACTCCCAATCATAGCCTAAGTCTCCAAAGCCAAGGCCTATTATATTCGGTCCAATGTATGTGAGTGTACAAATAACCACAATTTCTTACACAACCTATTCATAGGATTTCGAACGATTGGAAGGTCAAGACCTTTGGCTAGCTCGATTAACCGAAATGGTTATTAGCCCCAAAGCTTTGTAGCTAGGACTTTGCCAAATAATCTATAGTATTGGAGAAAATATAACTTATTAAGTTATTACGTTAGTTTTCTTGTCAAACACATTCCACTTTGAGAGTGGAGACCATAGGCGAAGAATTAATTGGAACTAAAAGTCATTGGATCTTGGGCACCAAGTAAATAAAAAGGGTTTGTTTTTTTCGTCAGCGTACCTGTTTGCACCGAGCTGGGTCATTGGCATAGGTTCCTTCATTGCATAGGTGGAGTTAGGGGTGTATATGAGCCGAGCTTATGTATGTATAAATTTAGTTTGTTTATTAAACGAGCATGAAAAATAGGTTTGAGTTTGACTTGTTTATTAAATAAGCCTGAAATTTGTGCTTACTCGCGAACTTTTTAACGAGCCCTCAGAAAGTACATAGCTAGTTTTTTTTTTCTTCATAGATATACTAATATAAACAAGAATACGTACAAGTTCTTTATCAAGTCTATTCACGAGTTTTTTCAAGAATCTACCAAAACTACATAGTTTTTCTAATAGATATACATATATAGGCTAGTATATATACAAACCTTTTCTCAAGCCTATTCACGGGTTTTTCTCGAGCCTACTCACGAACTATGTTCAAACGTGTTCATGACCTCTATTGAGTCGAGCTCATATGTGTTTGAGCTTGACTTGTTTAATTATTAAATGATCCTAAAATCTAGGCTTTGAATTTGACTTGTTTATTAAATAAACGGAGCCTTTATTAAACATGTGTGTGATGACTTGTTGAATGACTCGGCTAATATAGAGCCCTCAGTGGAGTGTTCGACCCTCACCACTTTCTCATGTAATTTAAAAAAAAAAATTTAAAAAAAGAAAAAGAAATGCTCTAGCTAGACTTGATCGCCAAGAAAAAAACACACCACATTATGTTCATCATATAAGACAACAGGGAATAATCCCCTGTTAATGAAATATATATGTCTCGAAGGGTTTGATGAGTCTACGACCACTCATTAATTGGTTGGACCATATCAATTAATGCAAGGTTGACCGTTAGATAGGGAGGGAGGAATGGAAAACACTTCCACCAGAGTGTATCAAAAGCCAGTTTAATTATCTCATGCTCAGGGCCCACTAATTGCAGCCACACATTTCTTACTCTCTGCTCAAAAGCATATGTCAATATCTATAAATCCACTATTTTTTTTTTGTCATTCAAATCCTTCAGACTAGCTTAATTTGTCCTCCCCACAAAACAAGTACAAACAATGGAAGGTTTCATTTTCAAAGCTCTGGTTTTTTCTTCAGTATCACTAGTTTTCTATGTGTTTATGAGGGTTGTTCACAATGTTTGGTGGAGACCTAAAAGACTAGAGAAGCATTTAAGGCAACAAGGGCTCAGAGGCACTTCTTACAAGCTTATGTATGGTGACATGAAACAGATCCAAAGGTTGATGAAGGAATCATGGTCCAAGCCAATGTCTTTAAACCACAGGATTGCCCCACGTGTCTCCCCATTCTTTCATGAAATGGTGCAAAAATATGGTAATTAATTCATTGTTTATATATATATATATATATAGCGAGGATCAGGGGCGGATTTTGGGGCGGACCACTTTTAGCGATGAAAATGTTGTTTTTAGCGACGAAAAGTCGCTAAAAATAATTGTTTTAGCGACGACAAATTTCGTCGCTAAAAGTGACATTTTCGTTGCTAAAAGTGGTCCGTCTCAAAGTCCGTCTTTTGACACCAGCTTAAGATCCAGACTGTATATATATAGCTTCTATATACATATATATATATATGTATGTATCTGAGTTATTAGAGTTATATAAATATATATATATATATATATATTCTATAAATGTGCTGATGGATATGCTACTGAACTGATGAACGTGAATGTGACAAATTTGGGGGAAAATTAAAATTTAAACAGGAAAGATTTGTTTGAGTTGGATGGAAACAAGGCCAAGGTTGATAGTAGCGGACCCAGAAGTGATGAGGTTGATCTTAACAGACAAGAATGGTCACTTCCAAAAGCCACCACTCAACCCTCTTTTGGATCTTCTAACACTTGGACTCTCAACCTTGGAAGGAGACAAATGGGCAAAAAGAAGAAGATTGATTACTCCTGCTTTTCACCATGAGAAATTGCTGGTACTTACTCCACTTTTTACTTAATTTCCCATTCCACTCTTCTTTATTTTCTTCTCAACGCTAGCGAAATTTATGTGATACGATGGATTAAGTGGTTTCTTTAATTGTTCTTATCATTTGTTTTCTTTTTATCTTGGCCGTACGTACCACAATATTTTGTGAGTCTAGGTACAATGTTTTGTTATCTAAGCAAAAATCAATAAAGAAAATTGATTTCAGTACTGGTTTTGTTTAGGTAACAAAAAAATTGTACCATGATAACAAAACATTGTACCCTGGTTTTGGTCATATGATACGACCAAACCGCTTGGTAATTCTCCCAACAGTAGAGTATGCATGTGTATGTGTGTTACAAGTGAGCCTTGGATATAAAAATAGACAAATTTTCTAATGATTTATGATGAACAGGGGATGATTCCGGCATTTTTGACAAGTTGTTGCAATCTAATTGATAGATGGAACAAGTTGGTAATTCCAAGTGGATCATATGAATTGGATATATTTGCCGAATTCCTCAACTTTTCAGGGGATATAATTTCAAGAGCAGCCTTTGGAAGCAGTTATGAAGAAGGAAAAAAGATATTTGAATATCAGAAAGAGCAAGTTTTGCTGGTTGTTCAAGCATCCCAAGCTATTTACATCCCTGGTTTCAGGTACAAATCACATTTCCTCATGCACATGCACTACCTTTCTATCTATAACCAAAATGCTCCTCCGTAATTAAGGACCTTTTTTGTTCCTTCTCCCCTTCAGTTGATCAATTATATATCCCATTTACACACCATTCATACGGAGTAAAAGAAAAGAAAAGAAAAAACACTAAAATTCATCATTTAGAATGATCATTTTGAAAATTAGTTTTACATGTAATCCCCAAAAAAAAAAGGAAAAAAAAACCATGAATATGCTAATCTCTGGAAAGCCTGCCTAAACATGATGCAACTTTTGATTCACTTAATTAAATACACTAATTCAAGATGACGAAATTTTGTACTTATCGTCTATTTTCAAATATATGAATGCCATAAGCTAATGTCATGTACATATCGTTACATGATCGATGTACATATATATACATATATATAGCAGCTTAATATATATACGCATCCGTGTGTGTATTTTTACTACATGCAACAATATTATAATCAATAATTAGTGGGGCAAAATGAACAAATAAAAGCATCAAAAGTGACTTGTAGCAAACAAGGCCTTTACATTCTGACATACCCACTTGTGCGTTTTTGTATATATAATCAATGTACTAAACATCACAAATAATCTTGATTGAATTAATTAATGTAATAATTATGGTACATACAGATTCATACCTACTAAGAAAAACAAGAGGCAATATGAACTAGACAATGTGATCAAATCTATGTTACGCAACATGATCCACAAGAAAGAGCAGACCATACAAAATGGGGAACCGGGGCGGCCAGCTGGGAGCGATGATCTACTAGGCTTGTTGCTACAATGCACAAAACAAGTTGATAATGAGATGACAATTGAAGACATAATAGAGGAATGCAAGTTGTTCTACTTTGCTGGTCAAGAGACCACTACTAACTGGCTAACATGGACATTGATCGTGTTGTCCATGAATCCAGACTGGCAAGAGAAGGCAAGAGAAGAGGTTTTTGGATTCTGTGGAAAGAGAACACCTGATCTAGACACTCTAAAACACCTCAAAATTGTAAGTACATACCAGTACGTACGCACTACTACTTCAACTACAATTCTCCCGGCCTGTTTATATGCTTATGCTGCTGCTGCTGCTGCTTTGATTGCATTTCTTCCTTACACCTTTTTCGGTTTTAGTGGATGACATTGATATCATTTAATTAACATACGCCTTTCAAAAAAGCAAAGAGTAAATGAGAAATATCATAGGAGCTGGTCGTTTTTGTGTTATCTTAAGATTTGACATTACCTAGTTGGATATTATGGCAATGATAAATGATGCATAACATATATGTATATATTTATATTTTCTCCAATCGAGGTATTTTTGGGACACTAGGACAATTTGGTAGTCCAATGACTATGTAACTATGAAGCACGAGTGCTTCAAAAATGGTGCCACACGCAAACTAAGTGTGCGTAGGGAGTGCTTTAGGTAGATTCCGGATTTGATTTGATTAGGTTTTGGAGCAACATATTATGTACGTAAGGACATGTAAGCCTCTATGGTAGATAACGTTTTGATTAACAATTTTTCAGATTCTCTTTGAGAATTGTGTTTTCTTTGTTTGTTTCTCGACAATCATAACTTCCGCTCCATTAATAAACTTTTCGGTAAAAATTTAAAATTTTCGCAAAACTAATGAAATCTACTCAACTAAACAAACCTTTTCTCAACCAATTAATGAAGACGTGTAACAGAAAATACTCCTTATTTTTCAGGTATCAATGATTCTGCATGAAGTCCTAAGGTTGTATCCACCAGTGACCGGTCTATTTCGACACACTATAAAGAATACCAACATAGGAGGCATGTCAATCCCTGCTGGGGTTGATTTCTTCTTACCAGTACTGCTCCTACACTATGATCCTCAACATTGGGGCGACGATGTAGAAGAATTCAAGCCAGAGAGATTCTCAGAAGGAGTTTCAAAGGCATCGAAGGATCAAATGGCTTTCTATCCATTCGGGTGGGGGCCGAGAATCTGTTTAGGACAGAATTTTGCAATGATAGAAGCAAAGATGGCTCTAGCCATGATTCTTCAACATTTTTCATTCGAGCTCTCGCCTTCTTACACTCATGCTCCTTACACTGTCATCACTCTTCAACCACAACATGGAGCTCCAATT
This sequence comes from Hydrangea macrophylla, assembly GCA_033977485.1. NCBI lineage: Eukaryota > Viridiplantae > Streptophyta > Magnoliopsida > Cornales > Hydrangeaceae > Hydrangea > Hydrangea macrophylla. The sequence goes on along the minus strand of CM066995.1, from coordinate 5,656,037 downwards.
ATACTACATAGTCTCTAAGCCATGTTCGATTAATAATGATGATTGTTTGATATATAATGTTTGGTTAAAATAAAAAGCTCCGGTTAATAAGAAAGAAATGTCAAAGATTATATCTATGTAGGTGTTTAATATTGGATGAAATAAAGTGCCTATGGATGAAATAAAGTGCCTATGGCTTAATAGGCTAGTTTATGCCATCATTCTAAAGATCATTTGGTTATGAACCAAGGAATCAAAGAGGTGCGTATTTTTGTTGTTTGTTGTGTACTGGTTTATATGTTATCTCATATTAATTAGCAGGCTATAGTTCAATGAAGTGTTTTTTTTTCTTTTCGGAAATAGGTTAATTCAATCCAAAAAAAGGGGCCATACCCCAGGATGTTACAATAGGATCAAAAACATGCTTCGAATGCAAAACACCAAGAATGGAAAAAGGAAATCAAACACCATCAAACGAAGCTACCATTAGCCAAAAGGCTACCAACCATGTTCAAATCAAAGAAAACCTATTGTCGTCGACGACCCTTATGGTGGCTTCCTCTGAAATTCGCCTTTGCTGCTTTTTTCTTCTTTTTGGAAGACATGGAGCTTTCCGGATTGAAGGACGCATCCTCATAATTCGTATTAAACTCCCCCTCTAACTCATCCTCCTTAACTTCATCCTCCTCCACTTCCTGGAAGTAAATTCCAACCCCCCCAACTGGTTCATGCACAGCAGATGTGTGGCTAGAAGAATTAGCATCAGAACATGCAATCCTTGCAGAATGGAGGGTTACCACTTCATTCTTCTCTGACCTATGGACAACCTCTTCAGGTTCTTGGGACAAAACTGAGAACCTATTGCCTATCTCCTGGGGCGCTGCCTGAGGGACCTTACCTTGGGGATTATGAGAGGACTCTACATTGATCCGTTCCCCTTTACCTGAGTTAGTGACCACTTTCCATACCCCTACCTCAGCTTTTGTCTTTTTTCTGTTATGTGTCTGGCTGAAGTTACTACGATATGGCTTTGAAATGGAGTGTATAGGAACAAAAGTTGGCTTCGCAATATTAGAGCAATTGTGTCCAAATTTGGAGCACTTGGAACATCTTATGGGGGTCCAATGGTATTCCACTCTGATTTTAGTTAGAACTGAAACCCCATCATCATTTTCAGCTTCAATATCAAACTCCTTAATAAAGTCATGCTCAGGGCTAACTTCAACACACACCCTTGCATAAGAGATGCGTCTTTTGCTGGCAGTCATTCTGTCCACACGAATGGGTTTACCAAGGAAGCTAGAGATGAAACTAATGCCTTTAGGATTCCAATACTCCAGTGGTATCCCATAGAGGTTAACCCAAATAGGAATTGTATGGACAACTTCCTTGTCTAAGGTAATATTAAGTGTCCATGGTCTCAAAAAAATAGGTTGTCCAGCAATGAACCATGGACCTCCCTCTAGGATAGCATCCCTTTTCTCGACCGAAGAGAAGGTAAAAAAATAAAGTCCAGAGTCGGTGGCTAAGGTGTCACAAAGGCCATGCTCAGACCAAAACCCGTTAGTGGCTTTAGTAACCAATGAGTATGACAATTTCCTGCCCAAAAAATGACCTACAAGAGTGGAACCCTACAAGTGTTTTTACTTGTCTTTATTTAATTTTTTCCAATATTCTTAGCCCCAATGTGTCATGACCCGGCAATTGCTAGAGTGGTGGTTATTGTAAATGATAAATTGGTTTTAACTAATTGCTAGGTGTCATGTTGTGATTAGTAGAGGAGTTTGTTAACCATTTTGAGTAGTTGAATTAGTTGTATCATGGAGCTTATAAAGTGTTGAGGAAGCTCTGTTTGAGGCAGGCAATATGATAATGAAATTTGTTCTCTCTCTAAATTCTCTCTCTTGTTCTCCTTCTCTAATTCTCTCCGTCTAAACCTCTCTGTTTCTTCATCTTCATCTTCTTTGTCTTCTCTATTCTTCTGCAATTCAATAATTTAGCTGAGTAAGGGGCTCAATTTACAAATGGCATCAATGCATGATATGGGAAAATCTTCCATAATCCTTCTTTGGATCTTCTTTATCTTCTACTTCTTTTCCTAAATCTTCTTCCTTCCCAATTCAATCATCAAGATTCAACTTGTTCTTGTTACCATGGAAACCCAAATACCAGAAATCCGTAGTGAATATCAGTGTCAATTTACACAACATCAAATTGACATAAATGCTCTTCAAACTCAGATGGCAGATGTGTACACCAAGATCGCCAGATTGGAATCATGAATTGACTCTAAATTTGCCAATCTTGAAGCTAAAATTGATGCAAGGTTTGAAGACCTAATGAGTAATTTGAATCGCACAAATTTGTGCCATAAAATTGCCAAATTTGTGCTACAAGGGGAAGGCTTAGTTCATGAATATATTGGTAGTTTCAAAGATTGGAAAATATGGGTTTGTGCGGGACAATTTGGGGTTTCTGAAGAATACTTAGTATTAGTGTTTATTCATGGATTGAGAATTGAAATCAAGAAATTGGTGCAAATGATGAGACCTCAAACCCTCGCACATGCTCAAATCATTGCTAGGTTGCAAGAAGACTATATGAAATCCATGCAAAAGAAATCAGAAAATGGGTTAATTCCTCTTTCAAGAGACAAGAATCAGTCCTCAATTTTTTCTCAAAATGGCAACCAATTCGAGCAGAATTTGGAGAACGAAATGGCTTCTGAAAATGAGGTTCTTGCTATATGCACTCCTTGTGCCAACCATTCTTCACAAGAAGTCCAAAATTCTGTTCAATTTGAATTAGAATTAGTATCTGAAATGGTGGAAACTGAGCAAGATTATCAAGGAAAAGATGAAAATACTGGGTTATTAAGGGACAAAGGATTACAATGTGGTTTTGGTAAAGAAATGGCCTTTGAATTGAGCCTTAGTGAAGCTACAATTATGCCAACTATGGTAAAATTAGCAGAAAATGTAGTAGAGGATCTCTTGTGTGACCAAGTGCCGGAGCAACCGCAGAGGATCCTCAGTATATTGAGGCTGCAGATGAGTTCGTTCGTGTCTAGCACTATCAAGTTTACTTTTGTTCACTGGAGAATGGTGAACTTTATCCAATGCAGATTGACTAAAGCAACCATTGTTTGTGTGAGAGGACCTGTGGATATCGCATTCTTCCTTCACAAAATACCCATTGAGTGTTTTTTGGTTCTGGACCATTGGTGCATCAGCTGCTTTCTTCCTTTCCCTTAATTCCTTCTTCGATGGCTGATAACCCAAGACTGTGAGTATGAATCTGTGTGGGGATCCTTGGAAACTCTAGTAAACCTTGATGATTTTTACCTAGCCCCATTCCGGAGAAGAAACCCATCTTCTTCATAATCCCGGCGACTTACGGACTTGCATACTGATCGAAGTATAGTGGTTGGAACTCTCTCGGCTTCGCTTCCTCCAACATGTTAATAAACTCGAACCCTCCCAGACTTGTTTCCTTTTCTTGCAATTGTACCTCCAGAACCAGTGTGCTTGACAAAGCTTCAAACAAGCAGACCCACCTATCCCCGAGAATGTCGCAGACCTTATTTTTTCAAACACACTTGACTTTCTGATGAATCATAGATGGTATGGCACCTAGACTGTTCAACCATGGCCTACCCAGTAGCAAATTGAAAGAGGCAGGGATATCGATGATATGAAACTCAACTTCTTTTTCCAAGGGCCCGACGGTGAGATTGATGAAGATTATACCCATGACTATCCTCTGGGTGTTGTCATACGCCCTTACCTGTTGCTCAGACGGAATGAAAGTTGACTCGTCCAGACTCATTCATTTGGCTATTCGGAATGGGCATACATTTAAAGCAGACCCGTTGTCAACAAGACAAGTAGGTACAGTATTCCCCAAGCATTCAACAGTGACGTACAGCGGCTTGTTGTGAATGGGCCCTCTGGGAGGTAAGTCATCTGAAGAGAAGGTGATAGCCATAGTCGGAGTTCTGCCGATCATTCCCACGAGTTCCTCCGGTGCTCTGTCAATAGAAACATCGGAATGATTCAAAGCATTTAGGACCGCCTGCTTGTGTCATTTAGAAGCGATTAGTAGCCCCCAGATGGTAATGTTGGCCTGCGTCTTCTTCATTTGTTTCAAAACCCTATCCTCCTCCTCTTCTTCATTCACCTTCATTTTTCCTTTGTCTAATTCCCTTCCTGGGTGATCTTCCTCCAGCTCGTGCGGTTTAAAGTGTCTACCGGATCGAGTGAGATGACTGACCTCTTCTTTTGCCCATAAATTGTCGACTTTCGAAGCAACTTTTGAACCTTATTTTTCCATTTTTGTCTCTTCGTCACTCTCATACCACAGATCATCTTCCACCTGATCTACATCTTGGCCATCGACTTGGTTAACCTCTCGGACCCACCAATCTATTTGCTTTGTCATTTCCTCTTCACACCTTCTTGACGAATTTCTCAGAGTGCAGATCTCAGATTCTTTCGATAACTAGTAAGGCTTCCTCGGTTTCCCAGCTTAGTGATCAGCCTGGATGGATCGAAGGTCATCTTTTCTATCCCTAAGAAGTACAGGCCTTGTGGTAGTAGTACAACATGATGATTCGGCAGTGGGTTCCTAGTAATTTAGAGTTTTGACAGGAGATTCAGATATCACTTTATTATCAATTAGGTCTTGAATTTCATGCCTCATCCTTGTGCACTGATCCATAGTATGACCCTTTTGTTGATGAAACTTGTAATAGAGGTCCTCTCGAAAGCTCGAAGGGAGCGGATTTGGCAAGGGCCGAGGCTCTAATGGGCGAAGATGCCCTTTTGCCATTAGCCTATCAAGGGCGATTGACAATGATACTCCTAAGTTTGAGAACTTCCTTGGCTGCTTGTCTTCTCCCTCCTTGTTATATTGAATTTTCTATCTAGCTCACTCAGAGCATTGACATCGGTGGAGCCAGAGTGACCCCCCGAATGTCCCCCGTTTGTTCCGTAGCTTGGCCTTCTGTATCTGTTCGGTTGTTCCTCTTTTTTAATCATTCTTTCCTGGATCGCATCCTCTATCCTCATTCCAACATCAAAGACTTCAGCGATTGTGTTAATTGACTGAAACCTCATCTTTTCCTGTTCATTGACATCCAGATTTATCCTTTTTCGGACGGCCGTTGCACCATCTTGGCTGCATTTCCCCTCCATCGACTCAAGTATTCGGCGAATGATTCCTTGTTCCCCTGTCTAGTTGTTTCCAAATCTCGGACTGTGACATCCAAGTCTTGATTGTACTCATACTGTGCCACAAACGCTTTAACTACTCTTCCCAGACCCTAGTCTTACTTGGTTCGAGTATGAGATACCAGGCCAAGGCAGCCTCGGTCACAGTTTGCTAAAATAGGACAGCCATCATGGCAGTGCTCAATCCACTAGGTTGGAAAGCCCTGATACACATTCTCACATGGCTGCGAGAATTCCCTGTTCTGTTGAACTTGTCAAAGATAGGCATTTTAAAACCGATAAGTAGCGTCTCGTGGACCCTATCGTACAACCCTTCCAATTCCAACAGATAAGTATTAACCCCCTGAGCTTTGCGCACCACTCTCTCAAGCTTCTCGACTTTCTCAGCCATTACCCTTTCTTTCTCAGTCTTCTCTCTTTCTTTGTCAGATCATAGTACATTAGCCTTTTGTGCCTCCTAATCATCAAACCAGTCTTCTTCCCTTTTCGCTAGGTGCGGTGGGTCAACAACTTGTGGATTTGGGGGTGGCAGTTGGCGGGCCATTGCTTTTATCATGTTCATCATACGGTTCATATTCTCGGCCTGTCGTCTCATGTGCTCTTCTTGCCTTTCCACTATTTCCCTCAATTCTGCTACTTCCCCGGTGTTTGCTTCAAATGCCATATGAGTGTTACTTTCTCACTAACCTTGTTGCAGGACCTCTAAACCAGACTATGCCCGAACCAGATGCTATTTTTGCCCTACAAAAGAATTTTAATGACTTTCAAAAGAATTTTTATCGCTTCTTCTTTTTTATCATAATCTTCTTTTGATTTCATTTCTAAAAGACACTTTGGTGAAACTTTTATGAATGGTTCATATGCCACACGGATGCAATGCATGTGTGCGTGTATGCCTACTCTATATGCAAAGAAAGGAAAATTCAAGTCCTAACAAGTAAACAGATAAACATATAAAATCCTCACCCATGTTAAGTGCGCCAATTTTCCTTTTCACCATGATCCTTGCTACCCTTTCCGAGGTTAGACATTTTTACTTGAAAAATGTTTCTTGGGTGATATGATTCTTTTGAAAACAATTCCTTGAGAACGAGTATGTTGAAAATTCCTCAACATAGATAATTGGATTGAAAGCATTTCTCCCAAAAATTATTCCCAAGATTTTTGGATTTCTCCTTTGAAGATGATCATGTGAGAATATACCTTAACAAAGGTTAGTTTGGAGCTTTAATCAAAAGTGAACTCCAAAGATTTTTGAAAGAGCAATTGAAAACTTAGGAATAAAGATGGCAAAAATCTGTTTGCTTTCAAATATATATTTAAATTCTTTGGGTAGAAGTATCACATGATTAAATTATCATCGTACTTTTCATGAATTCGGATGCATACGAGGTCAATGATGCTAGCTAACAAGATATAAGAAGTGTAATCTTATAATCAAGATTCGGCATGTTCTCAAATGTCATAGGACATGAAGAGGAATTGCTCAAAAGTGATTAAGTGGTTACATATCTTTCATCAAGCAAGTATCGTCATCATCTCAAGTAATCCTTTCCGGGCATACAAAACTCCCTAGCACATAAATCCTAATCAAGAATTGGTCTCCTAAGATGGAAAGGTTCTATAGCAGTTTTCATGCAAAGGCTGGGTTTTGGTCAAATAAGGGACCCTTGACACACACCCGATGGGATGCTTCATATACCAACACATGGTACGAGATCAAGGGTGATCACATAATCCCATGATAACTTGACCGACTAGGCTGCCCCGAGCCTTCAAGGTTATAGTTCTGTGCAATCGATTGGCAAGACATGCACATGAAAATGCAATAGGCACACATAAATTGATTAATTCGATTAAAATGATGCTTTCAAGTTTAATCCTCAAGTGAACCCAAAATCAGAAATTCTGGTCTGCGAAACTAGAAATTCTAGGTTCGATCCCTAGCAGAGTTGCCAGATTATGGATATCACATTTTTCCTTACCCACAGCTTTTTAAACCTCTTCAAATTTCAAATTCAAATACGAGTCGCTAATTAATTTTTTTTAAAAGGAAAATTAAGAAACCATTTAAAAGAAAACTGATCTTTTTGGAAACCAGAGATTTCTAGGTCCGGGGATTATGGAATGAGAGGGGAAGGAGCCCGGCGGACTAAAACACCCCTTCTCACCCTATCTCGTGATAGGCCTCTACTCAACATCCTTTTAATCGAATAATTAATATAAGCATGCCCTCAACTATACATACATATAAATATACATATCAAAAGCATGTCGAAAGGGTGTAAGATTGCTAATGATAAAAATAGCATTCAAGACCACATAATTCAATTAGCAATCAATATGATATGCAATAGGGAACGAGAGAACTTACCTGGGATCCAGCTGCGAATATGAAAACGTGTAATGCATGCAACAAAATAAAAACCTAAAGGAGTCTCTAATCTATATATACATATAAGGCTAGACCTAATTCTAAGGTGTCGTACATGGAGTCAAAAATTAATAAAATCGGGAAATATATATAAACTAGAGAGGGGTTGAGAAATCGTACCTCAATAGGGCTACAAAACAAAGGGTTAGTCCACATGCTTTAAACAAGGCATAGTATTAAATCCTAAGTAACATTCTTAAACCTATCAAGTATGGATGAAAGTTGATAAAAAATCATGAATTCCTTCTAATTAGTTGGAATCACAACACCCCTATAGATATACAAATCTCAACTAGGAGCCAATGTAATGTCCATATAGAGATGGTGTAATCCCAACATAATCACCAATTAGGTTCAATTAAGTGCAATTTAATCCTAATGCAAAACAAGTCCTAATTACAAGTATCAACCTACATGGATGAATGCATATGAATACATGAACATGAACAAGAGTAAGTTATGAACTGTTCATTGATTTGGATCATTTAGCCTTTGGATTTAAGTTTAACTAATCATTATTAAAACATGGTTTAAGTCCTAGGTCATAGGAAAGTCATTTAGATCATTATCTACAAAGTTTATCAAATCTACAACAGAATTTCAGAAATTACAGAGAGCAGACCAAATTTTGAAAAATAGAAAAAGCATAGCTCCCATGGTTTGATTTCACTGATTTTTGGACACAAGATGACGATGTGAATCTAGTTTCTAACCTAAAAAGAAAAAATCAAAGATCAATGGTTCAATCTCTGGGAATTGGACAAAAACCGAACATCACTAAGAAATTTACAACTCTCTGTCCAAAGATTTTGTTTGATTTTCTAAAAATAGTAAATAAATCCGAATAACTCTAATCTCTTTAGGGGATCTTATTAATGTTGGAAAAACCGGTTTAAATTGAAAGTTTAAACGCGCAGCGGAAAAACAAGTTATAAAACTTTATTGGCATGCCCGGATCTACTACCCGTCAACTCCATAGAAGCGTACAAGGGGGTGCAAGATTTATACCTTAGTGTCTTGAACCCAATTCTGAATTTCAATTTCCAGCAGCCTCCACTAGATGATCTTCACACTTATGACTCCTGCGGATGCCTGCCGGAAAGACTAGGGTTGGTGGGAACCCTAATAGAGAGGATAGAGAGGGTTTTGGGGCTCCAAAACAGTTTCTGCAGCTTCTGACGTTCAAAACGACGAACAACTTTTTCCAGAACGCAGCTGCCCTATTTATAGATTCCCAGAACCGACCTAACCTTCGATCGATCGAAGGACTTCGATCGATCGAACATTCGATCGATCGAAGGACTTCGATCGATCGAACATTCGATCGATCGAACCTTTCTCGATCGATCGAACCTGATGCCTTCGATCGATCGAACTATCTTCAATCGATCGAACCTGCCAGGACAGTTTCCTCAAGCGTCTTTCCAAGCATCCTAGCGGAGCTAAGAGTGGGACCTCCTAGGCTCTTTATTGTTGGCTCAGACCAGTTTATTAATTACCATGACCAAACTCTTTGATCAGCAAACTAACCAACTGGTCAGTTAACGTTTACTCCACTATAAAACGATAACTGAACTCCAACGCAAAAGAACATATCCGAAGCGATAACTAGACTTGTATGTTGTACTAATGTCCCTCTACCGTCAGCATTCGTAATCATATTCAGGTAGTCGGATAACTGTTACTGTCAACCTGAATCATGATTACTTCTTGTATTCCTTGAGTCCCATTCACTACTCATGATTACTAAACATGTTGATAACTCTTATCAACAAGACTGCAGTACTCAGTAATCAACTTGGTGACATTCTCAAGGGAATGCTTACTCTGAATCAGAGGGTAGATTCTATCTTGACAATATATGTTCACAACCCTATGGACATGACATACCCAAGATACCCAGGTGTTGATCTTCTATAGACCTCACTGATTGGTAAGTCAAAGCAGTCATATCCATAGTCTGTGTTCATAATCATCTCAAGATTGAGAACACGTACCTTATACAAGTTATGAGTTCCTATTGACTGTTGACAGCCTTAAGCGTCAATAGGAAAGCTCAGGTCCGTCAATGCACTATAAGCACTAGCATATCAACTAAGAGCTACACTCTAGTGATTGAGATTAATCACTCCATCCAATGGTAGTTAATTATGCTACAGTGTAGACCTGATGAGGTATCCAGTCTCATCATCCACTGTGACATATTCTAAGTATCAAAGAATAGTAATTCGTATCTCACTTGTGTGTATCTCATACACACACGAATTGCTTACTATGATACTTAAGGACAAAAACAATCATCTCATGAAAGAAACATACACAATGAAATGTAAAGCTGATATCCATATATTATAATGCTAATGTCTCATACATAAAGTAATGGTTTGAGGGCACAAACCCAACAAACTCCCACTTGCACTCATAACCATTCAGAACTACATCTAAGACCTAGACTATCTAGATGACGATCAAAGACCTTCTGTGGTAAGGCCTTTGTAAACGGATCAGCAAGATTGTCAGCGGTGGCAATCTTGGTGACAGTCACATCTCCACGTTGAACTATATCTCGGATTAGGTGATATTTCCGTTCTACGTGCTTTCCCTTCCCGTGGTTCCTTGGCTCCTTGGACTGAGCCACTGCCCCACTATTATCGCAGTATAGCGTAATAGGTGACAGCGACGCTGGTACCACCTCGAGTTCCATGAGGAACTTCTTGAGCCAAACAGCTTCCTTTGCGGCTTCACAAGCAGCCACATACTCAGCTTCTGTAGTTGAGTCTGCAATGCATTTCTGCTTAATGCTCCTCCAACTGACAGCACCACCTCCCAAGGTAAAGAGATGACCGGACGTCGACTTTCTCGAATCTTTATCTGACATAAAGTCCGAGTCAGTGTATCCTACTGGAATTAACTCACTACCACCGTATATAAGCATGTAATCTTTAGTCCTTCTCAAGTACTTAAGAATGTGCTTAACGGCTGTCCAGTGCTCTGGACCTGGATTCGACTGATACCTGCTAACCATGCCAACAGCAAAACAGATATCTGGTCTAGTGCATAACATCGCATACATGAGACTTCCTACTGCCAAAGCATAGGGAATTCCTGTCATGCGATTCCTCTCCTCCTGTGTCTTTGGACACTGGTCCTTAGAGAACGCTAAACCATGCCTGAAAGGTAACAAACCTTTCTTCGAATTATCCATTGAAAACCTAGTTAGTACTTTATCGATATAACCAGCTTGAGATAATCCCATTATCTTTTGCTTGCGATCTCGAAAAAGCTTTATCCCAAGAATATAGCTCGCCTCTCCTAAATCCTTCATATCGAAAGTACTAGCTAGCCAAACCTTGACCGTTGACAGCGCCGCTACATCATTTCCAATGAGTAGAATGTCGTCAACGTAAAGCACAAGAAAAACTACCACTTTTCCTTCACATTTCTTGTATACACAAGGTTCATCCAGATTCTGTATGAAACCAAACGACTTGACTGCTTGGTCAAATTGGATGTTCCAACTTCTGGATGGCTGCTTAAGCCCATAAATGGACTTTTGCAACTTGCATACCAAGTTACCTTTCCGACCAGCTATGAACCCTTCTGGTTGTTGCATATAGATGTCCTCCTCAAGATTGCCATTCAAGAATGCAGTCTTGACGTCCATCTGCCAGATCTCAAAATCTAGGCATGCAACAATGGATAAGAGTATTCTGATGGACTTGAGCATGGCTACCGGCGAGAAGGTTTCCTCATAGTCAATGCCCTCCCTCTGAGTATAACCTTTCGCTACAAGCCTAGCCTTAAAGGTCTCAACCTTTCCATCAGATCCTCTTTTCCTCTTGTAGACCCACTTGCAGCCAATGGGTTTAATATTGGCTGGAAGTTCTACAAGATCCCAGACCTGATTGGAATCCATAGATTCCAATTCAGCCTTCATAGCTTTAACCCAATGAGCTGAATCAATATCAGCCATTGCCTCTTCGTATGTGGTAGGATCAGATTCAGATTCTATGGGGACAGCTTCAAAAACTTCTCCTAAGAACATGTATCTATCAGGCTGGCTGATAATCCTCCCACTACGACGAGGTACAGGTGCGAAAATAGGTGAAGAAGTGGTGTTTTCTTGATTTATATCGTCATTAACTGCGGGTTGGACTGAGGGCTCTCCTTCTATCTCTCTAAGATCTATCCTTCCCTTAGGTTTATGGTTCATGATATAATCATTCTCTAAGAAAACAACATTTGTACCAACAAACACTTTCTGTTCCCTTGGATCATAAAAATACCATCCATAAGTACCCTTTGGATAACCCACAAAGTAACATACTTCCGATCTAGAATCCAATTTGCTCATCTTTCCTTTCAGCACATGTGCCGGACACCCCCATATCCGGAGATGTTGCAAAGAAGGCTTGCGCCCAATCCACATCTCTCGTGGTGTCCTTGGAACAGATTTGCTTGGTACTAGATTTAGTATGTAAGCAGCGGTTTCCAAAGCATAACCCCAAAGGAATAATGGCAACTCAGAATAACTCATCATCGACCTAGTCATGGTTTATTTGGTCTTAAATCCAATGCTACTTTGATCGAAATTAACCAAATGGGAGTTCAATCACAATATTAGTGGTGTTTGATGAAATGTGGTGGGAAGAGAACTTTTGAAAATGTGTAAAAGATCCTAAGAAATTCTATATATTGTGATTGAACTTAAGCTAAGAACTAATTAAGATTAGAGAATACCTCCAATTATCCTGAACTTGTATGTTTTTGAAGGTCTTCCAAAAGTTGTTCAAGCTCATCTTCTAGCTCTTGCTTCTTAATTACTCTAATTTTTTCTAAGATTCTCTTAATTTTTTAAGGATACTAAGATACTTTAGATTCAAAACCTTAAAAATTGAGATCCCCTATAACAGTAGATATTCATTCCTTTATATAGGCAAATTTCTAAAGGGTATTTCAATATTTTCAACCCAAAAACCCTAATTTCGAATGTACTTTTCATGGTACAAAACATATTATCTTAAAGTAGACTGTTACAAAAATGCGGCATTCAGTGGAGTTGGAAGTGGTACTCAATAAGTGCCAGAATGGCACTCACCAATCACCGGCGCGACATTCATTTAACGCTGATGCGGCACTCGGTAAATGCCGCCAACTCCGCAGACTGCCATATTTTTTTCTTCTGGATTTTGATTTTTGCGGCATTTGGTGTGTTTTTATGGCATTCTGTGACTGCTGTTATGGAGGTCACTGATAGCCGCTGCGGCAGTCAGTGAGTGCCGTTGCGGCGACGCATGACTGCTGCACAAATGCCATGTGCTGCTTTTCTTCTAACCTCCTCTTTTATCTTCATTTCTTTCATTTTTGTTTTGTTTGAGATAAAAAGAGCCTTTCGAAGAACTTAAACCACCCTTGGAAACCCTAGGTTAATCGGGCATCGTCATCATCGAACTTGGAGGTAACACTCCCCTTTATTCGACGTTTGGTCAAAATCGGGGTGTCTGCAGGACCGGACCCAGGTGAGACAAATTGGGTCGCATTGGCCAAAATGTTGAGCTTGTCCATAAGCTTCCTCACTTGGGCTGCACCCTATGCTATTCTTGCTCAAGATAAGATCTCTTCTGGGTTCGTTTAATCCTTGAGGACAAGGATAATTTCAAGTGGAGGGTATTTGTCATGACCCAGCAATTGCTAGAGTGGTGGTTATTGTAAATGATAAATTGGTTTTTAACTAATTACTAGGTGTCATGTTGTGATTAGTAGGGGAGTTTGTTAACCATTTTGGGTGTTTGAATTAGTTGTATCATGGAGCTTATAAAGAGCTGAGAAAGCTTTGTTTGAGGCAGGCAATTTGATAATGAAATCTGTTCTCTCTCCAAATTTTCTCTCTTGTTCTCCTTCTCTAATTCTCTCTATCTAAACCTCTCTATTTCTTTATCTTCATCTTCTTTGTCTTCTCTATTATTTTACAATTCAGTAATTTAGCTGAGTAAGGGGCTCAATCCTTATAAGTGGTATTAAAGCATGATCTGGGAAAATCTTCCATTATCCTTCTTTGAATCTTCTTTATCTTCTACTTCTTTTCCTAAATCTTCTTCCTTCCCAATTCAATCATCATGATTCAACTTGTTCTTGTTACCATGGAACCCAAATACCATAAATCTGTAGTGAATATCAGTGTCAATTTACACAACATCAAATTGACATAAATGCTCTTCAAACTTAGATGATAGATGTGTACACCAAGATTGCCAGATTGGAATTAGGATTTGACTCTAAATTTGCCAATCTTGAAGCTAAAATTGAGGCAAGGTTTGAAGACCTAATGAGTAATCTGAATCGCACAAGTTTGTGCCATAGAATTCCCAAATTTGTGCTACAAGGGGAAGGCTCAGTTCATGAATATAGAAAATATGGGTTTGTGCGGGACAATTTGGGGTTTCTGAAGAATACTTAGTATCAGTGTTTATCCATGGATTGAGAATTGAAATCAAGAAATTAGTGCAAATGATGAGACCTCAAACCCTCGCACATGCTCAAATCATTGCTGGCTTGCAAGAGGACTATCTGAAATTCATGCAAAAGAAATCAGAAAATGGGTTAATTCCCCCTTCAAGAGACAAGAATCAGTCCTCAATTTTTTTGCAAAATAGCAACCAATTCGAGCAGAATTTGGAGAATGAAATGACTTTTGAAAATGAGGTCCTTGCTATATGCAATCCTTTTCAAGAGATGGGTGCCAACAATTCTTCAAAAGAAGTCCAAAATTCAGTTCAATTTGAATTAGAATTGGTATCTGAAATGGTGGAAACTGAGCAAGATTATCAAGGGAAAGATGAAGATACTGGGTCACTAAGGGACAAAGGATTACAATGTGGTTTTGGTAAAGAAATGGCCTTTGAATTGAGCCTTAGTGAAGCTAAAATTAAGCCAATTATGGTGAAAAAAATGTAGCAGAGGATCTCTTATGTGACCAAGTGCCGGAGCAACCGCAGAGGATCCTCAGTATATTGAGGCTGCAGATGAGTTCGTTCGTGTCTAGCACTATCAAGTTTACTTTTGTTAATTGGAGAATGGTGAACTTTATCCAATGCAGATTGACCAAAACAACCATTGTTTAGGTGAGGAGACCGAACCCAGGTAGGACAAATTGGGTCGCATTGGCCAAAATGTTGAGATTGTCCATAAGCTTCCTCACTTGGGCTGTATCCTATGCTATTCTTGCTCAAGATAAGATCTCTTCTGGGTTTGTTTAGTCCTTGAGGACAAGGACAATTTCAAGTGGAGGGTATTTGCCATTACCCGGCAATTCCTAGAGTGGTGGTTATTGTAAATGATAAATTGGTTTTTAACTAATTGCTAGGTGTCATGTTGTGATTAGTAGAGGTGTTTGCTAACCATTTTGGGTGGTTGAATTAGTTGTATCATGGAGCTTATAAAGAGCTGAGGAAACGCTATTTGAGGCAGGCAATTTGATAATGAGATTTGTTCTCTCTCTAAATTCTCTCTCTTGTTCTCCTTCTTTAATTCTCTGCGTCTAAACTTCTCTGTTTCTTCATCTTCATCTTCTTTGTCTTCTCTATTCTTCTGCAATTTAGTGATTTAGCTGAGTAAGGGGCTAAATCCTTACACAATGTTTCCAAGGTTGGGGTGTCCCGAGGTGAACTTTTCATTGGGTATTTCGGTTATTTACACATTAGCCTCTAGCTCTAATTTATAAGGGCAACTATCACTGAATTCTATAATCTTTTTTCTTTTGCCTTTCAACATAGTAAAAACTTAGCAACTTAGTGGACAAAGCACTATTTTTGGGAAATTATTTAAATCTGGTTGTCTTTGTGATTCTTTTCATCTCTGTTATTTTTATTTTTTTCTCATAAATTCTGGGATAAGGTAAATCCCTAAGGCTCTATTTGGTTTGCAGATTTAGGAAAAAAAAATGAAAAATAGAAAGGAAAACTAGTTCCATCATTTTTTGCCTTGTATTTTCTTGGGGCGGTTGGCCATAGGTTCCCCCCACGTTGGACCAGAATAGGGGATATATCCCCACATTTGTTTTAGTGCCAAAGGTCCCTGTGATTTCCAGTGGACGAAAATGCCCACTCTCCTTATGTTTAATAATTATATTACACATATGCCACCTCAGCCCATAATTTAAGGAAGTTAGTTATGGTTTGTTTTCCAAACTTGAAATTGTCATAACTTCTAAACTACAAAATTTTTTTCATAAAAATTATACATTCATAATCTACAAAACGAGATCTATCAAACAAGATCCATAATGCCTATACAATTCTTAAAAAAAAAAAAATCGACGTCTTTAAGTGCTGCCCAGGTAAAAGCAATCGAAAGTAACATTTATTCAAATTGACCAAATAATTACAAAATTATGGTCATTTCATCAGATGAACTGCATTTACAATACTTTTTAATTAAATACAGTAACATATTATCAAAAACTAAACGTTTTTACAAAGATAGTAATATCAATGTTCCAAAAGTTGCAAAATTAGGGCTATTTAGTAGATGTTACTGTCTTTAAAAACTATTCCCATGCAAAAATTAGTAACATGCTATTAAAGATTAGCAACATGGTATTGAACAAAGAAACAGTAACATGTTGTCTATAATAACGTTTCTTCAAATTGACCTAATAATCGCAAAATTGTGGCCAATCTTTAGATGTTACTGTCCAGTTAAAGGCAGTAACATATCATCAAAAAAAAAAGAAGAAAAGTTTCAAAGGTTGTATCATGTCACTATTGCAAAAGAGAAAGTGATATTACGTTATAATGGTCCGACAGTAACATGAATTTTTATTTTGATTTATTTATTTTTTATTTTGCATTTTTTTCATAGTAACTATGGATATTGTTTGATAGATCTTTCTTTCTAGGTTTCAAATATATAAATTTTATTCAAAATAGAGTAGTGGTTTGAAAGTTATGACATTTTAAATTTGAAAAGCAAAAAAAACACTTCCTTGAAGAACATGATGAGGTGGCAAAACAGCAACACATGGGTGACGGGGGAAAATATGCTAATATCCTTATTTTCAGTTTAAAAATGGAATTATGACCATGTAATTCAAAAATGATAGTTCTCATCTCCTTAAATCCAAATCACTTATACTTATCTTCTATGTGCTTCCAAAGTAGGGACTTCTATTTAATTTTTCCTATTTTCTTTCATGCTAAATAACATTAAAAAATAATAATAATTAAAAAATAATAATAGGGTAATGCTAGAGACACCTAAAAAAGTCAACGGATAACGTGGACATTAAAACTCGTCTTTAATTATTTCAAAATAATAACATAGAGATTTACATTTAATTTCAAAATTGTCTTTGACACCCCAACAGGTAAACAATTTAGGTGTATTAGCATTTTCCATAGTTATAACAAACAAATAAAGAAAGAAAAGTGACTTACAATATTCAAAATACTTAATTTATTTCTCAACTTACTATTTTTTTTTTCTTATTTTTCCTGATCACTTTCCTTATTAATCAAACAAAGTAAATTATATTCCTTTTTGTTTTCTTTTTTTCTTTTTCCTCACTAAGAGCCATTGGGTTAGCTGAAATATTAAGTGATTATTTTTTAAGTGATGATTAGTAAGTGGTTATTTTTTAAGTGATGAAATATTAAGCTGTTTACCTTTTGGGTTAGTTGAAATATTTCATCACTTAAAAAACAAGAGTATTTGGCAAACGAGCTGAAAAAGTGATGGTTTGTATAAAATGACCAAAAAGGACAACATGTTTATATTTTTCAACATCGTTAAAATTTTAGGACATGCAGGGCATTTTTGTCTTTTAACAAATTAAAAGTGAATTAAGAGATTGTTTAAAAAACAAGCTACGTTTTTTAGCTTTTCAATTTTCAGCTGATTTGTTTTGAGTGGTGAAATTTTAAGCTAATACGATCACTTGCATTTTACAAATAATAATAATTTTTCCTTGAAATCCACAATTTATCACTTAATTTATAATTTTCAGCTAACCCAAACTGACTCCAAATCCAAGAACCAGAAAAAGCCTCAATCTATCTTATCTATAGTGGTGGACCTACACTATACCCAGGGGTGACACAGGCCCCCCTTGGACTTTTAAAAATTATATAATTACATGTAAATTTTTTTAGATTTTACAAATAGGCCCTCCTAAAATTCACACAGGCCCCCCCTAACTTTAAAAAATTCTAGATTTACGTACAATATTTTATAGGTTTTAGTCACAGGCCCCTCTGGACTTTTGAAAATTCTAGATTTATATGTAGTATATTACAAGTTTAAGAAATAGACACCCTAAAATTACATGATTTACCCCAAACTAGGGATGTTAAACCAATGTTACAGTTTTACACATAATTGTGTATAAGTAGACCTAAAAACATTCACCTTCGGAGCGCTGCCCCCGAACCCCCATATAATTTAGGCCCCCCTGACCAAAAATTTTGGGTCCGCCCCTGCTTATCTATACTACCGTCTGGCAGGCATTCATTTAGGCTTATGTGATGAGATGACTTTTGAACAAGGATAAGATTAATACATATACATAGCCAGCTGAAGAAGTTTTGTTTGCTTACGTCTTCTCAACATGTATATATATACATTTCACAGTTTTTAAACATGATTCGATGGCCAAAATAGAGGCCCTCTCTTAAATTGAGAGGTGGCCCTCTTTAGAGAATCTTTGTGTGTATATATATATATCAATTTTTAAAAAAAATATCTACATATTCTATATAATAATTTAAGGCTACGACGTCTCTTCCTTTTTAATATAACTTTCAATCTCAACCTTTGAGATAAGAGTGGATATTTTAATCTGTTTGATGGTTGGCAAAATTGTGTTAAGCCTAAGCCATGGGATCATCTCATACTCATTCTTGATTTGGTAAAATCCAGAATTAATACTAAGCCTTTATATCACTATTTAATTCCTCTCTCTCTCTCTCTCTCTCTCTCTCTCTCTCACACACACACACACACACACACACACACATCCATAAAACTTACCATTTTGAAATTTAAATAACCTAGCATATTTTAAACTCATCAATATCTCATACAAACACTTTCCTTATCACTCTCATATAATTTTGTAAGTTACATACATCTGCTTCAAATATCAAGATAGTGCTTCTACTTCTGTAGACTTCAATCCATTAGTTTTGTTATTGATATTTTTTTGTCATTATATTGTTCTATCAATTTTGTCTATTCTTTGCAGTTGTTTGCTGAAGATCAAGAGAGTCTTGAATGAATTAAATCTTTATAGTTGTTTGAGTTGTAGAATTCTTACCACATTTTTTATTTTTGTTGTGATTTGTATGAATCTTTTGTAAAAATTCCAACCATGGCTCAGTTTAATTTCAAAATCAAAATAAATAAACTAAAAATATATTGATGTGCTTGTGGAACCAATGTCTTCACTCAATGAGTGGTAGTTGAGGCACTATACGGGTGTTGAGACCCAATTGCTTTTTCAACAATGATACATGAAACACTGGGTGGATCCAAGCTTCTGGTGGTAAGGATAATTGAAAAGCTACATAGCCAATCTTCGCTGATACATGAAATGGGATGTAATACTTAGGAGCGAGCTTCTGATTACTCTTTAAGGCTACTGAAGATTGCCTATATGGCTGTAATCTCAGGTACACCATATCTCCAATTTCAAAATTCCTTTCTGTCCTATGCTTATTTAAGTAAAACTTCATACGCGATTGTGCCTAAATATGATTGTCTTGCAATAATTGTGCCATTTTAGACATTTTTCTAAGGAAAGTGTCCACTTCTGTAATTACAGAACTTGGGTTATGAAGGATGGCAAATTGGGGTGGATGGTAGCCATAAAGAGCTTCAAAAGGTGTGAGCTTGAGGCTAGTATGGTGGTGGGCATTGTACTACCACTCAGCAAGTGCTAGCCACTAGTACCATCTCTTTGGTCTATCCAAACTCATAGCCCTGAGGTAATTCTCCAAACATTGGTTCAGTCTTTCTGTCTGTCCATCAGATTGGGGGTGATAGGATGTAGAATACAAGAGCTTTGTCCCAACAAGTCTGAATAACGCATGCCAAAATGTACTGAGAAACAATGTATCTCTATTTGATACAATAGTGGAAGGTAATCCATGTAGCTTATGGATGTTTTCAAGGAAAAGTGAAGCTAACTGAGAGGCTATAAAGGAGTGGTTACGGATATAAAGTGGGCATACTTGGTGAATCTATCAATTATGACCCAAATGGTATCCTTTCCCTCTAATTTGGAAGTCCTTGAATAAAGTCTATGGATATGTCAATCCAGGGTTGAGTAGGAATGGGTAAAGGTTGTAAGAGCACAAGGTAAGCCACAATTTCTGATTAGTTCTTTGACAAGTATCACAATTTGAAACCCAATCATTGACTTCATTCTTTAGGTGAGGCCAATAGAGGTAATTGCTGACTCGTTTGTAGTTTCTAATTGTCCTGAATGGTCCCCAATACCAGAATTATGCACTTCTTGTAGTATTTGCTGCTTAAGCTATCCTTGATCTCCCACATACAACTTTCCTTTATACCTTAAAGACCATTGATGAAAGTATAATCTTGTAAACCTTTTGGATCAATCAATAATTGAGAAATTACTACTCCACTACTGAATCTCCTTGGTAGGTGCTGACAATTCTTTATGCCAAGAAGGTTGCTCCACTACTGAATCTCCTTAATAGGTGCTGATAATTCTAAGTAAGATCTCCATCTGTGGACTGCTTGAACAATGTCCATAAGTTCTTTCTCATAGGTTGATAGCCCCAAATGCCTAGGTGATAAAGCCTTACTGAAATAGGCTAAAGGTTTGTTCCTTTGAAATTACACAGCTCCTAGAACATTGTGACATGCATCAGATTCTATAGTAAAAGGAATGAAAAAATTAGGTAGTGCAAATATTGGATCTTCAGTCATTGCCTGCTTAAGCTGATTAAAGACCTTTTCAATAGTCTCTGTCCATAAAAACTTGCCCTTCTGCAGTAACTATGTCAATGATTTGCTGATGATGCCGTAGCCCTTAATGAATTTTCGATAAAAGCCAGTTAATCCTATAAACCCTATCAGAGCCTTAACTGATTTTGGACTTTGCCAATGCAACATGCATTTGATCTTGTCTGGGTTAGCTGCAACCCCCTCACCAGTAATAACATCACCCAAATGTTCAATACTATTAAGGGCAAAAGCACACTTAGATCTTTTAGCATAGAGCTGATTGCTATGTAAAACCTGAAGTGTTGCCTCCAAATGATTAACATACTCTTCAAGACTTTGCTATAAACCAATATGTCATAAAAAAAATACTAATATGAATTTTTGAAGGTGAGGTTTAAAACATGGTTCATCAAAGATTGAAAAGTTGTTGGGGCATTTGTTAAGCTAAAGGGCATGACTTCAAACTCATAATGACCCTCATGGGTTTTGAAAGCAATTTTCTTGGATATCCTCTTGTTGTTCTCTAACCTGATGATATCCAAATCTAAGATCAAGCTTAGAGAACCAACAAGCTTCACCTAATTCATCTAAAAGCTCATCAATAATGGGAATGGGAAACTTATCTTAATGGTGATATTGTTGAGCTAGCGATAATCAATGCAAAGTCTCCATAGATTGTCCTTTTTTACCAGAAGTACTGGAGAGGCAAATGGACTACTGTTGGGGCTGATTATTCCAGTTTGTAACATTTTCTTGACTTGTTTCTCAATCTCTGCTTTTTAAAAGTGAGGATATCGATAGGGTCGAGCATTCACTGGTGATTGTCCTTCTAACAAGGGTATGTGATGATCAAAGGCACTTTGAGGAGGGAGCCCTTTTGGTTATGAGAATACCTTTGAAAACTTGTGTAGTAGCTAATTAATAATCCCAGGAATTTCTTCATTTGTGGAACTTTCTTTTATGGTGGAGTAGAGTTGGTAAGCTACCAACTTTTCACTTATACTAGATAGCCTTCCTATAGTTTTCCCATTGATAAGTTGTTGGGTTTGTGCCCTCAAACCATTACTTTATGTATGAGACATTGTCATTTTAATATATGGATATCAACTTTACATTTCATTATGTATGTTCTTTTATGAGATGATTGTTAATCCTTAAGTATCATATTAGGTAATTCATGTGTGTATGAGATACATACAAGTGAGATACAGATTACTATTCTTTGATACTTAGAACTTGTCACAGTGGATGATGAGACTGGATATCTCATCAGGTTTACACTATAGTATGATTAACTACCATTGGATGGAGTGATGAATCTCAATCACTGGAGTATGACTCTTAGTTAATCTACTAGTGCTTATAGTGCATTGACGGACCTGAGCTTTCCTATTGACACTCAAGACTGTCAACAGTCGATAGAAACTCATAACTTGTATAAGGTATGTGTTCTCAATCTTGAGGCGATTATGAACATAGATTCTGGACATGGCTGCTTTGACTTACCAATCAGTGAGGTCTATAGAAGATCAACACCTGGTTATCTTGGGTATGTCATGTTCATAGGGTTGTGAACATATATTGTCGAGATAGAATCTACCCTCTGATAAAGAGTAAGCATTCCCTTCAGAATGTCACCAAGTTGATTATTGAGAACTGTAGTCTTATTGATAAGTAGTTATCAATATGTTTGGTAATCATGAGAGGTGAATGAGACTTAAGGAATATAAGAAGTAATCATGATTTAGGTTGAAAGTAACGGCTATCCGACTACCTGAATATGATTATGAATGTTGAAGTTAGAGGGACATTAGTACACTATGCAAGTCTAGTTACCGCTTCGGATATGTTCTTTTGCGTTGGAGTTCAGAAATCATTTTATAGTGGAATAAACGTTAACTGATCAGTTGGTTAGTTTGCTGATCAAAGAGTTTGGTCATGGAAATTAACAACTGGTCTGAGCCAACAATAAAGAGCCTAGGAGGTCCCACTCTTAGCTCCGATAGAATGCTTGGAAAGGCACATAAGGGTGATGTCAAGACAGGTTCAATCGATCGAAGTTGTGTCGATTAAAGTCTGGATAGGTTCAACCGCTCGAAGGTGGTTTGATCGATCGAATGTTCGATCGATCAAAGCCACTTCGATCACTTTAACTTTAGGTCGGTTCTGGGAATCTATAAATAGGGCAGCTACTTCTAGAAAAAGAGTTCGTTGTTTTAATATGCCAGAAGCTGTATAAACAATTTTAGAACTCCCAAACCCTCTCCATCCTCCTTATTAAAGATCCTACCATCTCTAGTCTTTTTGGGAAGCATCCGCATGAGTCATAAGAGTGATGACAACCTAGTGGAAGCTGCTGCACCATCCATGAGGAAGAAATTTAGAATTGGGTTCAAGACCTGAGGTATGATTTCTTGTTCCCCTCTTATGTACGCATCTATGGAATTGACGAGTAGTAGATCCTGGGCTACCAATAAGTTTTGAAACTTAATCTTTCCGCTGCGCGTTTAAAAATAACTTTAAACCAGTTTTTCCTTCATAGGTTTCATAGTGGCACCCTTTGTAAGCCCTCTAAGTGTGATAACTTCATCATTTCTTCTAAGTTTAAGGAGCATTCTATCAAAATCAAACATTGTAGGACCATTTTCTTTCATCCATTGGACCACAGTACCATATCACATCCTCCCAAAGGAAGCAATCTCACATCAATTTTGAAGTTGTGACCTTAAATCTCCTATAGGAACTGAGAACATTTTGCAGAACTCATCATACTATCTCCATCAACTACTGTGAGCCTTAATTAGCTAGTTGGCTGCACCAAACATCCTATCCTTTTGGCAGTACTTGGGTCCAAAAAAATTATGTGTGCTCCCTGAATCTATCAGAATTATTAATGGATTTTCTTAACTAACCACTTAAGCCTCAATGTTTCATGATTAACTTCTCCAGACAGTGCATTAAAGGAAATAGTTACTTCCTCCTCAATTTTTCCAACAATGATTTCAACTTGATCCAATTGCTCATTGATTTCTTCTAGTCCTTCTTCTGTACTAGAAATCATGAAAAGCAGCCTCTCCTTACACACATGGCCCTCATGGAACACTTCATCACAATAATAACACAAATTCTTTTCTTTTCTCAGTTGCATTTCCTCTAGGGATATTCTCTTTACAGATTGACAAGGTAACATTCTGTTGGGCTCGGATTTTTGGTAGGTTTGGGAGTTATTGTGGGTCATATTGATAAGGTTGGATTGAGAATGGGCAGAATTATTGGTTGTGAGTTTGATTGGGTTGGAAAATAAGAAATTTTGGGTAAAATTGGGTTTATTGAATGGGTTTGTTCTTGGGTTTGCTGGTATGGTTTTCTTGGAAGCTTCCAAATGGTTTTCTTGCAGCCTAGCCAATGTGATAGCATAAGTAAGAGAATGAGGGTTAAATATCTTAACCAAATTTCCAATTTCATCTTCCAATCCGCTAACAAATCAAGAAACAAAATAATCTTCTGTTAGCCCTCTATTTTTAGCCATGATCAGAGGCTTAAGTTCTTCAAACTTGGATTTGTACTCCTCCATTGAGTCATTTTGCACCAGCTTCTTGAATTGCCTAACTATGTCTTCATATCCCATATCAGAGAACCTATCTGAAATGTTCCTTATAAACCTAGTAGGTCATCATAGTGGGACTGGAGCCAATGATCCACCTTGGATTCGAGATATATGGAAGCAAATGCTACCTTATTCTTTTCAGGTATTGGGTTTAGTTGGAAAAATCTTACACACCTCTTTAACCACCCCTTTACATCAGAGCCAGCAAATTTGGGGAAATCAATTCTTGGGAATTGAAAGTGTGGTGATGTCCATTGTGCATACCTCTATTCCATTGGGGTAAGAACCTATTTCTATCATCTAGATTTTTGGCAACACTTGGGTTAATTCTCTCCACCCTAGTAGCAGAAGTGTTGCCCATTGTTGTATCTAGAGTGGGCAGAAACCAAGTTTGATCCCTTCCTCTATCTAAGGAAATGAGATCAATGTTACTCATTAATGCTTCGAGCCTTGCTTCATTTCTTGCTTATAGGTTGGAAAACGTCACTTCAGTCCTTGATTCAACTCCAGCGATCTTATTATACACATCCACCATTTGTGATTACAGAGTAGTTATATCATGTTTTTGTTGATATGCAACATCAATAGGTCTACGATTTCTTGATTATTACCCATGGTTGTTCGAACAAATTTTACCATTTATTGTCTTTGGATTCAAAAAAGAATGCTTTGATACCACTTGTAAGGAATTAAGCCCCTTACTCAGCTTGTTTTATAGAAAATAGAGAACATAATTGAATAAGATGATGAAGTAGATGAGTTTTAGAGAATTAGGGAAAGAACAGTTAAGGGGGAGAGAGAGAGAGAGAGAGAGAGAGAGAGAGAGAGAGAGAATATCTAGAGAGAGAAATTGATCATTCATTTTCATAACCACTTTGGCTAATTCTTCTTACACTTATACTCTGTTTCCTCATTTCCAACTGCAACTGACAATAATTAACAGCTTCAACTAACACCCAATGAGCTCATGACAACTGTCTTATTTGTTACAAGACTTAAACAACTCATTTGACTTCAAAACGTCATCATTTCATTTCAAATGGCCGGCTGAGAGGTTCAGAAGCTTAGGCCCTTTTTCTAAGCTAGGAAAAGAAGGATTAGTTAAAGGGGTTATTATGTCATGTATCTTTTTGAATCAGATTAAGGGATATTTTGGATTTTCTTTTAATGCTTAAATATGTTTGGCATGTGGGTGAACTAATTTTGCATTAGGGGCTGTTATGTATGAGGGAAAGTAATAATATCATAAGTAATTGAGCATGACCATTAGAGAGCCTCACATCGAAATGAAGCTTTTACTCAAATTTTAAGCATTGAAGATGGCATAGGTAGGAGGAGGAGGATGAGTTATCTTTTTGACTGTTTGAATTCATCTTTGAAGTTTCTACTCACTCTTGGAATTATATAGTATCTGCAAAAACCACCTCTTTTTTTTTTAAACTGTATTTCACAAAGCTCTTTATTTCATAAAATGAATAGTAGGAGTATTTTTATTTCAATTTAAAGGGTACGTTGATTGTCATACAATTTTCTTTACAGAGAGTTATATTAAACCTGAAAATTATGTAAAGTGAATTTGATTTTCAAAGAGTTTTCCTTAACTTTTAACTGTTTGGATGTATTTACTACTTTTCATTTAACCTGGCATTGCATTCATTGACAAAAAATTCTTTTTATTACTTTTCAGTATTTCACAAAAAACATAGTTAGATATCATTGACTTCACATTTTGCATCATTTGTCGGTGTGTGTAAGAGAGAGTTCTACAGTGGCGCACAACTTTATTGTTATGTGAATGGAACTAAAATGTGGTGTAGATGTAATGTTTTTGCTAGATAAGGAATGGCTAGCTTTGGCGTCATGATTTGATCAAATATGTTCAGGTATTTTTTTCCAGTTTCTTTTCTATTTTTCACAAATTCTGGTCTTATTCTATTGGGTTAGAATATCTTTTGACGCTGTTGTAAATTTTTACTTTGGCTATTCACATCTGAGCCAAGGACTTTTTTCCCTTGGTGGTAGGAGTATATAAGGATGCTTGTGAATGTCCTAAATTTGATATGCTTATTTGTTGTGGTAAATGTGGTTTTTTTATAATAAATTTTTTTTGTTTGCAATTTTCTCTCTTTCTATTACTATTTCTCCCACTAAACAGATTTTGTATGGTTTAGAGTTCAAACTGGTAGCAGAATTAGTTGGAGCAGAAATTATGAAGCAAGGACATCAAATCTCTATGGGAAGCTCAGGCTTTGATTTTAGAGGGTGTTGGTGAGCTTGCTAATGGTCCATAAATTTTATTGAGGGTAATTTGGTAATTTGGTGGCCAATGTGTGGACCTAATTTGAACTTGTACATTTTAATGCCTAACATTTGATTTTGTCGTATCACATTTGTATTTAATTTGGCACTCGTGTGTGTATATATGCTTATATGTGTGTGTGACTTGTGGGACCCACCCCAACTAACACCGAAGCTTCCCAAGGAAGCTTTTCTTTCTCTCTCCTCCCTCCCTCACCATCCGGCAAATTCTCTCTCTCCTTCTCATTTCTTTTTCTTTCTATTTTCTTATCTTTACTCTCTCTCTCTCTCTCTATATATATATATATATATATGAAAGACAAAAACCCCCATTGTTACAAATATTTCCAGCTTCCATTTGGGCTTCCATAATTCATTTTTGAGGCAAGTCTGTTAGAAGCAAAGGTGATCCTCTCAACTAGGGCTTCCTATTGGTGTTTCCATTTTCCAATTTGGTATTCTTTAGCTCAAGTTATGGCCTAGAGGAAGAAGATGGGTTTTTCTAATTTCTTGTTCTTGGAAGCTCAGCAACTTGGGTTTTCTTCTCTCTCTATTGGAGCTATATTTTGGGTGTTTCTTTGCAAGAACACCAAGGTAGGATTTATTATATTGCTATACTATGAAATCCATATCTAGACTTAATTTTTGTTTTGATGTTAAAAATTGTGAGAGTTAACTAAATTAGTAACTTTTCCCCACCTAGATTTTGTTGGAATGATATGTATGTCGAACATGACTTCTTGCTATAATTGCTCTAATTGCTTAGTTGCTTACTTGTTCAGTAACTTGGGGTGAAAAGCATGCCTAGATGATTCTGGGTTTTTACTTGAGATTAAATGCCGAAGTGTTTATGTGTTTAACCGTTGGGTGAAAATATGTTAAAAAGGCATATGTGTTGATTTGATGATTTAGATGCTCAAATCATTATGTATCTATTTATGTTGAAAATGTGTTAAAGTGTTAACTTGAGTGTTCTTGAAATTCTTGAACTTACTTGGTAATGTTACTTTTGATTTCCAAGGGGCTATATGGTTGAAAACTCTAACAAACCTCTATTAGATGACTTTCAAAACAAACTTCTATCTATATATCTTTTTCTCTTTGGGATTTTTCATTACTATCTTTTAAAATTCTGTTGAAATCCAAAACAATGTTGATTGACCCTATTGGACCTGTTTGGCCCTCATGGATCAATCTTTGACTTTTTGACTTTTCTTTAGAATCCACGTAGGATTCATTCATAGTTTTCACACTATTTGGTTGGTCCACGTAGGATATCTTCTCCTCCTTAACCTCTTTCTTTGACTCTTTGACTTGTCCACGTGTCGTGGATTTTGGGGCATGACAGAATGGTATCAGAGCTAACCGAGTTTGAATAATTTGGAACTTTGGGAGTTTGCTGGGCCTATGCATGACTATTACTAGTTGCTTAAGTTTTGATCATAGTTGATCGACTGAATTTGTAATTCTCGATTAAAGTTGAGATATTGATTAAGTGAGCATGTTTACTTGCCTACGTGATTGTTGAATTATGTGCTAACATGTTTATATGCTTAAATGATCACATATCTAAGTTCCTTGTATCTACGTTATTGGATTGCTTTATAGTTATACATGATGAATTATGTCATCACTTACTTTAAATTGAAAGTTCTTAGTCAAGCATGTTTAGATGTTACATACCTCTGGGATTATGTGTTATTATGCTTACATGCATATACTCTATATGTTTACATTAATGTAACATGATAATTGATATTACTCTTTGTGCGATGCTTACACGGATGATTAAATGTAGTTAAAAGTTATATACGACATAATATTGATAGCCTTGTGTAGTTACTTGTAATCTATGTATTTCATATTGACTACTTATAACTTATTTGATGTTGTGAGGTATTCTCCCTTATTCATTATCGTATTATCGATTCTTGGAGTTCTCTTTATTCTCTTGTTCGTTAAAAGAATTTTATAATTCCTTTGAGTTGATTACGAGCATTTTTATCATACGATGCATTGATAAATGATTCAACCTTTCTTATTCTAGTGGAAACCATATAATTCCTTTGAGTTGATTATGAGCATTTTTATCGTACGACTCATTGATTAATGATTCAACCTTCTTGTTCTAGTGGAAATCATTCGAATCCATTGATTAATGATTCAATTTTTTTTTTGTTCTCGTGTAAATCATTTGAGTCCATTGAATAATTATTCAACCTTATTATCTTGATATAGATTATTCGAGTTTATCAATTTCTTTGCTTAGTGATAATTATTTTCTACACTAGTAAATCTTGTAGTCACTTTTCTTAAGAAATATGCCTCATTATTTTATGAAGCTTCTTTCACTAGTCTGTGTTGAAATGCCTAGACCGTTTTGATGGGTATGTTATTGTTAAGTTGTAGGACCATTTCCTTGAATTGATTATCGGTACCTACTAGAGATTTGTTGTTGACATTGTTTGGTTAACAATGGACCTTAATTTTAGAAACACTATTTATTTCTGTGTTCCTTTTCTTGTAAGTGATCACGGTTTCTTGCTTTGTAGTACTTATTTGAATTAGATCGATCTATTGATAGATCCTTGTAATCTTCGATTCTCGAAAAGTCATTTTTATCACATTGTTTCTAGCCTTCTTGGAAGAGGCACCCCTATCACATCCTTTTAAATTTTCTTGATGAAGAACTTATGCCTTCTTGATTCTAATTTTGTAATACCCTGTATTTTTGAGTTTATTAATAAATAAGATTTGGCATTATTCTGTATACGTATATACCCTTCATTTAGTCAATTTGGTATACCAATTGATTGCTATCTTTCCTAATCAATCACCATTCTGCTGACCTGAATTCATTAAGTGTCACTATTCTAATCGATTACCATCTTTTTCAATCGATTACCATCAGTGCCAATCAATTGCCACCTACAGAGATAAGTTTTCAACTTTGATTCGTGGGTTGACATGTGGCAACTCACTCCTCTCTCTATATATGAGGTTACTTTTATGTTTATGAGGCTTGTTTGATAGGTTTTTTGAGAGAGAGAGATTTGTTATATATATACACACAAACATACATACATATATACATATATACACAAGCATACACATACACTATCATGGCAGAGAAGAAGAACAAGAAGAAGAAGAGAGGAGCAGGAATAAGAGGAGAAAAAGAAAAGACTGAGACAGAGAAGAGAGACAGAGAAGAAAGAGAGAATGAGGAGGGAGATAGCTTGGGTTCTATAGCCAAACACACCCCACACTCAACTAGGTCAGTTTAAACTCACTTAGTTTCGCTTATATGAATGCTTATGAGTATACTAGTAGGTTAGACGTAATTAATGCATCCCTTTAATGTTGATATATGTTGTTTTATAATTCTACTGGAGAAGACGAAGTCCCAATTGATTAGACTTTTCCCAATCGATTGCCATCAGTCAGGACCCAATCGATTGGATATATTTCCAATCGATTGCCATTATTTGTATCCCAATCGATTGCCAAAGTTTGCAATCTATTGGCATTATTTTGGATCCAATCGATTGCCATTTTTCTTCAATCGACTATTGTAGTTTTTATCCCAATCGATTGGCAATCACAGAACACGGATTATTTCTTTTATTTATTATATAAGGGGTTGATTGTTCAATTCTTGATTCAGACTTTCATTATATGACTATTGGGTTAATCAGGGATAATGTGATGCCAAAGATAAGTATGAGGATGAATAATGGATTAATTAAAACGTTAGTTATTATGTTGTTCGTTTTTGAGTTCGATATCCGATTCATTTTAATCAGAGTAGTCAGGCCACAATGAGAAAGTCATATATCAATGTTAGTACAAAACTTAAGTAGGTTTGATAAGTTCTAGGAATGGTACATAGGTGGATGCCTAGTCATGATATGCCTTAACATGCGGTGGATGGTTCATATCCTTAACGAGCAGAAGGCTGGACCAAGTAATCCTAAGGTAGCCAGACGATCCACGTTCTATCGTTAATGAGTAGTGGATAGGTTATATTCTTAACGAGCGGTGGATGGGGATCACTGGTATATGTCGTTAAGTCATGGCAATTGAATGAGATACTATTATTTGAAACGTTATATCCCTGACATGCGGTGGATCGTTTACATCATTTATGAGCAGGGGATGGATTGGCGTGGTGTCCATGACATGCGGGGGATGGTGTATATCCTTAACGAGTGATGGACAGAATGATGGTATGTCCATATGAGTTGAACGATCGAGTATGTTCTTTTGAGTCAGAGTATATTGGTTATCGGTCTTGGAATAATCAGATGATAAGGGTTGGTTACAATGTGTTGGATAAAGATAAAGATGCTATTGTAACACTATATCTTATTCAGTTCATAACATGTTACTACGTTATATAACTGGTATCCTATAAATTTATTTCACTCAGCTCTCAGTAAGCTGACGGCTGTTATTGCCTAGACATTCCCCATCCAGACTATCTTCTTCCTAACTTTGCAGGTGACGATCACTACCAGGATGATTACTATGTGGAGGAAGGCTATACTGAGGTCGTGCCGGGTGAGAGAGGCGAGGATAGACAAGACTATTACACTGACGATGATGTTTATGCCAGCTGAAGAACTAGATGGTTATTAAACTTATTTCTATAAAACTTTGTTATAAATGGGTACTTGGGCATACGTTGCTTTCAAACATGTTATATTTCCTGTAGCGCACTCTGATGATTTGTATTAGCTAAAACTCTTGTAATATATTGAGTTTGATATTATTTTTGTTCTTGTTACTTCAAGTTGGCTTGTACTGTGTGGTCTAGACAATGAAGGAAAAACAGGTTTAAAATTTAATTTAAACGCGCAGCGGAAAGATTAAGTTACAAAAACTTATTGAAAATGCCCGGATCTACTACTTATTAGCTCTATAGATCCGTAAACTAGAAGGGAAGAAGAGATTGTACCTTAGGTCTTGAACCCAATTCTAATTTTCTTCTTTCTTGATGATGCAGCAGCCTACACTAGGTTGTCTTAACTCTTATGACTCCTACGGATGCTTCCCGGAGAGGCTAGAGATGGTGGGATCTCGAATAGGGAGGATAGAGAAGGTTTGGGAAGCTTAAAACAGTTTCTGTAGCTTTTGGTTTATAAAAAAAATGATGAACTCTAATTTTTGGACGTAGCTGCCCTATTTATAGATTCCCAGAACCGACCTAACTTTCAAGTGATTGAAGTGTCTTCGATCGATCGAAGATTCGATCGATTGAACCACTTTTGATCGATCGAACCTGTCTAGAATTCGATCGATCTAACCTGTCTTGACAAGATCATCTTGTGCCTTTCCAAGCATCCTAGCGGAGTTAAGAGTGGGACCTCCTAGGCTCTTTATTGTTGGCTCAGACCAATTGTTAATTCCCATGACCAAACCCTTTGATCAGCAAACTAACCAACTGGTTAGTTAACGTTTATTCCACTATAAACGATAACTGAACTCCAATGCAAAAAGAACAAATCCGAAGGGATGCCTAGACTTATATGGTGTACCAATGTCCCCCTACCATCAGCTTTCGTAATCATATTCAGGTAGTCGGATAAATGGTTGCTGTCAACCTGAATCATGATTACTTGTTGTATTTCTTGAGTCCCATTCACCTCTCATGATTACCAAACATGTTGATAACTACTTATCAACAAGACTACAATTCTTAGTAATCAACTTGGTGACATTCTCAAGAGAATGCTTACTCTATATTAGAGGGTAGATTCTATCTTGACAATATATTCATAACCCTATGAAGATGACATACCCAAGATACCCAGGTGTTGATCTTTAAGTCCTCACTAATTGGTAAGTCAAAGCAGTCATATCCATAGTATGTGTTCATAATCGTCTCAAGATTGAGAACACGTACCTTATACAAGTTATGAGTTCCTATCAACTGTTGACATTCTTATGTGTCAATAGGAAAACTTAGGTCCGTTAATGGACTATAAGTACTTACATATTAACAAAGAGTTACACTCTAGTGATTGAGATTCATCACTCCATCCAATGGTAGTTAATCATGCTACAGTGTAAACCTGATGATATATCCAGTCTCACCATCCACTGTGACAAGTTCCAAGTATCAAAGAATAGTAATTCGTATCTCACTTGTATGCATCTCATACGCACACAAATTACTTACTATGACACTTAAGGATTCACAATCATCTCATGAAAGAAACATTCACAATGAAACATAAAGCTGATATCCATATACTAAAATGTCAATGTCTAATACATATTGATGATGCCAAAAACTGTAAAAGAGTGATAAGAGAAGGATAATAGAAGTTTGTATGTTGTTCGGCCTCATTAATGAGGTGACCTACGTCCACGTGTGCGTAGGTGCGCTTTTACTAACAGATAACTGGTAAATTCTGGTGAACACACAGGGAGGGCGGTACTACTAGAAACCGTCCGGGTATATGCGTAATAGTATTGCATTATGCTCTTTTGTAAGTCAGGAATACAATCCCCTCTCACAGGGGTGGGTGGCCTCTTTTATAGATGCAAGAGACCACCAGTACAAGGTATCTACCAGATTAGGAAGCCTAATCTAATTACAATTCAATGAGCATAAATCATGGGAAGTTTCCTAAGTAGTTTAGGAAACATCTTCTACTTTCCATTAGTCTTCTAATTGAGTTAGGAACTGCTGGAACTGTTCAGCGTGAGTCACGGGGCCAGGCTCGGGCTACGCCCATCTTGGTCTGTCAGCATTACGAACCCCCGAGCAGTATTAGCAGATTGGGCGGTTCCGGGCTAGATAGCTTGGGATGGTTGAGTAATATGTCCCCGTTCTGGGTGACTTGGCATTCTACTGCTGACGTGGCAATTTGACTTTGACTGGATATTTTTGGAGCTATCAGTTGCCCCCTATTTTCGAAGCTGATGTGCTACTCTATTAGATGAGACTTTAAAAATCTAAGTCGTTCAGTAGATCACTCGGGATCCTCCAAGGGCGTTGCTCGGGAAGGGACCCATACCCTTGGTCGCCCGTGGGCTAGACCGGGTAGTACCCTTAGACACCTGGGGCCGGTGACTGCCATGTGTCTAAGAGTAATTGGCTTGGTCAGGATCTGATGAGGTCGGTGTGAGGGTAACTGAATAGTTACGTGGTAACCAGACCGTCATGTCATGCATTTAATGCGCACGTCTGTTAAGGCGACGCTTCACGTAGCCGAGGGGACAACTTGCAGTTGGCTTAGGCAGGAAAGCTTCCTGGCCATTGGATTTGATCTGATCTGGACCGTCCGCGCTTCCTATATAAGGGGTCCTTGTTTATTTCCTTCATTCCTGCTGCCCTGAAACAAATATTACTGAGCGATTTTGAGAGCAAAAGTCCCCGTTCAAGCTTCTCGAGCTCTTTTTCTGCTTCAATTTTTGTAAGTCCTTACTTCCCAAGCATCAATTCACTGTTCTCTTCCTTTTCTTCTTTTCCTTTTTAGGTGAGGCTGGAGAGGAAGAATTCACTACGTCTTTCACGGGAGTTAAATTTTTTCTTCCTTAGGTTTTGCTCTTGCTTTAGGTTAGGCGGTACACTAAGACAGTTAACCCGAGCGGGTTATCCCAGGGTAGTTTTGATTGAGTGTCACCTCACCTTAAGGACCCTATACTCTTTGCCCTTTAGGTTTGTAACCTTGCCCCGTTGTATCTCAGACTTGGAGTTTCTAACCCGTATCAAGGCCATCACTTGCTTAACCGTTCCTCCGCAGGAGTATCGGAGATGTGTCACTCTAGCTTTGATTCCTCTTCATGATCGGAAGATGAGCAATCACGGTCTGGGACCCCAGACACTAGCCTAGATCCACCCTCATTCACCCCGTTGGATCACCATAGCGAGGGCAGGATCCCAATCTGGGTATCGGACGTTGAGTCAGACCAAGAGGCCCCAGTGGCTTCCGTCTCACGGGGTTCGAGAGATAAGTTACTAGAGGGTCCCGACCCCGAAGTAGCATTCACCTGTGAATTCACTCCATCCACTTTGCGTACCCAAGACCTCAGCCAAATTAGGGAGAAGTTTACCATTCCTGATCATTACTCACTCGCTGTTCAAGCCGACGGGACCCAGCTCTACCATCGGG
Organism: Hydrangea macrophylla; assembly: GCA_033977485.1. Taxonomy (NCBI): domain Eukaryota; kingdom Viridiplantae; phylum Streptophyta; class Magnoliopsida; order Cornales; family Hydrangeaceae; genus Hydrangea; species Hydrangea macrophylla. The sequence continues at coordinate 5,621,393 of CM066995.1, read as the reverse complement.
GGTTTGTCACCTTGTACGAGGACTCCCTCCTAGTTGGGTTTCGCAACCCCCTTCACCCTAATGAACCGAACATCCTAATCTACCTTAGGATTGCTCCTGGGCAGCTAGCCTCGAACGGTTAGAGGTTTCTAATGGGGTCCATCTCCCTCTGGCCTCAAGTTTTTGGGTATGAACTTACCCTCTAGGAGTTCTTGTGGGCACATTGATCGTTCCATGTGCACGGGGAGGTCGGGTTCTTCTCTCTGGCAGCTCGGTAGGGAGAAAGATCATTATCAATTGCTTGAGCAATAATAAGTGGTGGAAGAATAAGTTTTTCCAAGTGTCCACCCCCGGGCTCTACGATCGGGCTCCAGGAATCCAATTGAGGATTTCCTGGGCAGGAGAGCTAAGGGGTAAGCTCACTCAGTGTTTCTTTTTTTGTTTTCCTTTGCTTTTGAAAGTAACTGCATGGGTAACTATTTTCATGTTTTGCTTTATAGCCAGGTCAGTGGATCCACCGAGGGTTCCTGAGGAGTGGCAGGATCAGATCCGGTATTTGGCAGGCCTTCCCATAAATATCTACAATGTGCTAAGCTGGACAGGGGATTTTATCGCCACCTATAGTCCGAACGAGCCCGTTCAAGCCCCTATTTTTCCCCCAATCATTTTGGGTGAGTTATTTGATTTCAGCCGCACTTACTCCCCTCCTTTTTTTTACTACTTTCCAGATTACTGACTATATGACTCTCTTGTTCCTCTGCAGAAATGGGTCCCCAGAGAGACATAGAACAGCTGAGGGCCAGACAAGCCGCTGTCGTCTGAGTGGCTGACAGGGGAAGAGGCCCGCTGCTGAGACCTCGGGCAGCGATCGTCCGCTTCGGCAGATAAGGCATGGGCCATGAGCTTTTTTGGTGCCTGGGAAGACGTCGGTTCCCCAGGTGGTAGTGGTAGGGGAAGCCGCTCGCCGGGTAGAGGTATCGGTAGGGACTCCACTGGGAGAGTCGGCGGAGATTAGGGAGAGGGTCAGACCTGGCCTCCTCCCCAGCCAGGTGGAGATGTGTGTAAACATATCTTCCCAAGTCTTCCAGGTTTAGCTGTACAACCTCTCCCACTTCATAAGTATCTCTTTGATCTTTCCTGTCCTTTAAGAATATTCTTCATCTTGCTCCTGTTAAGTAACCGGCTGGTTTTGCTTGTGTTTTCCAGGTCGGCTGAATGGCCGTCGGAGCTGAATCTTTCTGCCCTCCTTAGTTGGGAGGGCTACTGCTATTGAAGCCTCCTTGTCGTAGGAGCGAGAAACTTTGCAGGCTAGGGAAACCTCCCTGGCCGTGGAGAAGGATAAGGTTAAGGGCTTAGCCCTAAGCCTTGAAGTGGCGCAGGCGGAGTTGACGACCACCCTGGCTGATCTGGAGGCCGCCTAGGCCATCACGGCGGTAGCGGAGGCTAAGGCGAAGGCCCTGGCTGAGGCAACAGTGACGGGGTTGACGGAAGAGGCCTTCGACGATGGATTCTTCCAAGGTTATAAAGATCTAAAGCGGAGGCTAGCCCGGGATCACCCCGAGTAGGATATCTCGTCCTACGAGGAGATTGACTCGGATTACTGGGACGTTGGTCCCTCTGCTGCCGAGGGCACTACCGCTAAAGCTGGGCCTACTGGAGGTGCTGCCCCAGGCGGGGGCTCTGCCTCAGGAGATGACGCTACCCTGGGAGAAGAGACTGGGGAAACCGAGGATGTTATTATTGTGGACGATTCCTAGTCCCCGGCCTATACCTTTAGCTCACTTTGTTGTTGTTTTTTTTGGGGTGGCTACTACAACTGCCCTCTAAGTAATGTAAATATTTTTAATTAATGAGAAAGGTCCACCGAGGCCGCTCTTCTTCATAACTATTTAATATTTTGTACTTGCTTATTTGTGATTGCCTGTGCCCAACCGATTGTACATTCTGTGGAAACACTGCCTTAGCCATAGTTTAGGATTGTACAGGTAAGAAGCACTCGGTCTTTTAGGGACCTGTTTAAAGGTGTCGCCCGGTATAGTGTAGAATTAGTCCTGTTACTATCTGTTCGGCTTCTCTGGGCATTGTAAATACTCAGGACTGTCTAACGGTGGCATCACTTGCCTAGCCCCGTGTCCTGATGAATGCCCGATGTGATTACCTATTTTGGTCTAGAGTTAGACACCAGTATCCTCCTGCCCCCCCAAGCTTTTGCTAAGGCGGGCGTTGGTTGAGGGAGCTACTATAGGGAATCGACCTGGAACATGGGTGGTTGCAAGGTCTTTTGAGGCTTGCCATCATTAGTTACCTAGGGGGATTTTTCCCACATTTATGGTTAAGGACGTAGGCAAAGCCTGTGCCTCAGGTATGATCCCGAGGTCTTTTGTGCCTTGGGGTTTTGGACCCGATGTCTTTTATGCCTCGGGGTTTGATCCCGAGGTCTTTTGGATGTCTCGGTTTGACCCGAGGTCTTTTGGATGCCTCAGGTTTGATCCTGAGGTCTTTTGGTATGATCGAACACAAGGAGAAGAATTGTTTATCAAAAAAAGGAAATTTTATTCATTATAAAAACTGCTCGATGAGAGCTACAAGTTTCCTAACCAACACTGCTTCCATGCTTTACTGAAAGTACTTGTGGAGGTGCTGCACATTCTAAGGATGAAGAAGGTCTTGCCCATCTAGAGTTTGTAGCTAGTATGTGCCCGGGCAGTTTACGCTGGTGACCAGGTAGGGTCCTTCCCAGTTCGGGCCCAATTTTCCATAACTTGGGACTTTTGTTGACTGGTTCACAGCCTTAAGGACCAGTTCCCCCACCTGGAAACTGCAGTGCTTGACCTTGCTATTGTAGTACTGGGAGACCTGTTGTTTGTAGGCTGCTACTTTCAGATATGCCCGATCCCTTTTCTCTTCCACCAAGTCTAACTCTCCTCTAAGAGCCTCCTCATTGCCTTGCTCGTTGAAGCTTACCACTCGGTACGTCGGCAATCCGAGCTCTGTGGGTACTATCGCCTTGTAGCCGTAGGTGAGGGAGAATGGTGTCTCTCCTGTAGCCACTCGGGGGGTGGTACGGTAGGCCCAAGGGTCGGCAACTCATCTGCCCAGAGGCCTTTGGCATCTTTGAGTCTGGCTTTTATGGACTGCAAAATCGTCCGGTTCGTCACCTCGTCCTGGCCATTGGCCTGAGGATGCTAGGGCGAGGAGTAATGATTGGATATGCTACAGCTCGAGCAGAATTGCCTAAAAATCAAGGTATCAAACTGCTTGCTGTTGTCACTGATCAGGACCCTAGGTATGCCAAACCTATTGAGAATGTTTTTCTCGATAAAACCTTCCATCTTCTTCTCAGTGATTGACGCCAAGGGCTCGACTTCTGCCCACTTAGTGAAATAGTCCACGGCTACGACCATGAACCTAACTTGTCCTTTTCCGACTGGGAGTGGACCGATTATATAAATACCCCACTGAGGAAATGGCCAGGGACTAAGGATCGGTGTCTGGAGTTCTCCACGACAGTTGATCATGGGGGAATACCTTTGACACTTGTCACATCGCTTAACGTATTCTTGCGAATCCCTAGCCATCGTCGGCCAATAATAGCCTTGTAGGAGGGCTTTCCTGGATAGTACCCGACTTCCTACATGGCTTCCACACACTCCCTCGTAGATTTCACTCAATATTCCTTGCACCTGTGTGGGGTGGATGCACTGTAGGTATGGGATGGAGAATCCCCTTTTGGAGAGGATGCCGTTGACAAGGTGGTATCTGGCCACTCGGTACTTCATCCGCCGGGCTTCTTTCTTTCCTTCAGGTAAGGTACCGTTTGTGAAGAACATGATTATCGGGTCCATCGAGCTCTTCTACCAAATCTTCTGGGTATGTGAACTCCATGAGAAAATCTGCTACGGCCTGTCTTTTCTTGGTTGTCCGAGGTCTATAAACTACCTCAAACTCCTCTAACTCCAACGCCCATTTGATGAGCCTTCTAGATGTCTCAGGCCCACTTAAGATCCGACGAAGGGGTTGGTCTGTGAGGACCACGATGAGATGGGCCTGGAAGTACGGGCAGAGTCTCCAGGCAGAGGTGATTAGGGCAAAGGTCAACTTCTTGATGTACCTACTTTCGGCACCTTGGAGTGCTTGGCTGGTGTAGTAGACCAGGAATTATACCCTGTGCTCTTCTCGAACAAGTGCTGAACTCACTACTGAAGGAGACATCGCCAAATACAAGAACAACTCTTCCTTTGGTATGGGTGTGGAGAGTAGAGGGGCGATGTTAGGTACTTCTTGAGTTCCTGAAACGCCTCCTCGTGCTCCTCTGACTACTGAAAGGCCTTATGGCGGATCTTGAAAAAGTGGTGGCATTGGTCAGTAGCTCAGGAAACGAATCTGTTTAGTGCAGCCACCCGGCCGACTAAGCTCTGTACTTCTTTGGTTGACCGAGGTGACCGCATGTTGATAATGGCCTGAATCCTTTCGGGGTTCGCTTCGATTCCTCGCCTACTGACCAAGTGGCCTAAAAATTTCCTGGACGAGACTCTGAATGTGCATTTTCCCGTGTTCAACCTCATCCAGAATTTTCTTAGGATGCTGAAGGCCCTTGCCAGATGCTCGAGGTGGTCGGTCTCGTCTCGGTTTTTACCAAGAGGTCGTCTACGTATACCTACATCGACTTCCTGATCAAGTCCCTGAACATGTAATTGACCAGGCATTGGTATGTTGCCCTGATGTTTTTGAGGCCAAAAGGCATCACCTTATAGCAATACGTATGCTGGTCGGTGATGAAGGAAGTCTTCTCCTCGTCCCTGGGGTACATGCTGATCTGGTTATACCCCAAGTAGGCGTCCATGAACGAAAGAAGTGAATGACCGGCCGTGGCGTCCACAAGGAGGTCTATCCTAGGCAACATATAGCAATCCTTGGGACATGCTTTATTGAAGTCGGTAAAATCCACACACATTCTCCACTTCCCGTTGCTCTTCTTTACTAGAACCACATTGGCCAACCAGTCGGGATAGTGGACTTCTCAGATGGATTTTTCTTTTAGGAGGTTCTCCATTTCTTCACGCACCGCCATTCGTCGCTCAGGGCCATGCCCTCCTCTTCTGCTTCATCGGTCGGGAATCGGGGTTAGTGTTGAGACGGTGAGACATGACCCGGGTGTCAATGCCTAGCATATCTTCATGGCACCAGGCGAAGATATCCTGGTTCTCTCTCAGGAACTCGATCAACTTTTCCTTAGACTCGGGTCTAGGGGAGTGCCAATACTCATGAACCGGCCGGGGAATGTAGGGTCAAGCACCACCTGTTTTGATTCCTCCACTAGGTTTACTCCATCCTTCACGTCCCTCGGGTCCATCTCCTGAGCATTTAACATTTCTGTTACTACTTCACGGTGTAGGGAGCTGACATAGCAACTCCGTGCAGTTAGCTGATCTCCACATAAACTTCCCGGGCCTTGGGGGTTGGGAACTTGACCACTACAGCATAGGTACACACTATCACTTTGGCTTTATTGAGTGTCGGCCTCTCAAGGATGACGTTGTATGCAGATGGAGCCTCCATAACCATAAAGTTTGTGAGCACAGAGACCTGCTGGGTATGGGTAACCATAAGTATCGAGAGCTCAATCATACCAAGCGGTTGCATGCTAGAGCCATTGAATTCTACCAAAGGTATGGATACTGACCAGAGTCTATCCCTTGAGATCCCCAATTGGTCGAACGCCGAGGAAAAGAGAATGTCAGAGGAGCTGCCGATGTATACCAATATTCTCTTCATCGTATAGTTGGCTGTGGAGAGCGTTACTACCAGTGGGTCGTCGTGGGGGCAGTGCAAGCCCTTCACATCGTTGGATGAGAATGTTAACACATCAGTTGGTTGATAGTCGATGGATTGGACATGCCAAACATCTGCTCAGGATGCCTGAGCATGCCTCTTCTTTGTCGATTGTGAGTCCCCTCCGCCCGAGGTTCCTCCGGAGATCACATCGATTTGCCTGAGTGGTTGAGGCTGCTCAGGGGTTCGAGTGTCTGGCCTAGGTCGTCTGTTTGCCGTAATAAACTCGGCCAGATGGCCCTGTTCTATATGTCTTTTGATGTCCATTTTGAGCTTAAAGCAGTCTTCTGTGTCGTGACCATGGTCCTTGTGATACCGGCAATTTTTATTCCGATTTCTCTTCCCGGGAGGGCTCTTTAGCTTTGTCGGTTGTTGGAGGAGCCTCTGGGTTTCGACGGCGGCCATGACTACATGAATATGCTGGGAAAGGGGCGTGAAAGTAATTAGAGCCTGCTCTCGGCCACCTTTTTGCTAATTCAGCTTCGGCTTCTTCCCTGAGCCCTTCTCAGAACCATCACGCTTCCATTTGGCCCTCGGGGACTCATCTCCTGTGAGGTTAGCATGCTTAGCTTCCAGGAATTCCTCCATGTCAATGTACTTTCCCACCCTTTCTGAGAGCTCAATCAAAGTGGCCCGTTGGTTGTTGTGAAACGACGTTGTGACTTTGGTGTGCTGTACTCCCGAGCAAAAGGCCATAATTGCTACCGTTTCGTTCAGGTTGCGAATCTGCAACCTTTACTGATTGAAATGATCGATGTAATCTTTTAGGGACTCCCCCTTACGTTGCTTGATAGTCAGTAATTGAGTGTTCAGCTGTGACCGGTCGAGCATTCCCACGAATTGTCCGATGAAGAGCTTACTAAGTGCTTTAAAGTCGCTGATCGTTCGGGGTTTGAGGGTGTGGAACCACTACGCTGCAACCCCCTTCAGGGTACCAGGAAAGGCAAGGTTTAGTAGTTCGTCAGCGGTGGTAACCAGCGCCATTTGGGCCTTATAAGTCCAGACATGATCCACCGGGCTTCCCAAATCGTCATAAGAATCGATGTGCGATGACTTGAACTTCTGCGGGATTGGGAATCCCGTGACTAGTGGTGTCAAACGGGCCGGGTCGGGCCGGGCCGGGCTCGGTCAAAGCGGGCCTAACCGGGCCAGAGGGTCGGGCCGGGCCGGGCCTCACCTTAAATCGGGCCGGGCCGGGCCGGGCTTGGGAAGGGAGGGGGGATGTCCGCCCCGGACCGGTGGCCCGGGCTCACTAGGGCCGGGCTTAGGGTTGGGCCGGGCCGGGCTAGTGGACGGGCTCGTGGACGGGCTAGTGGACGGGCCGGGCCGGAGTCATGGACGGGCTCGGGGGAGTTTTTACTTTTTATTTTTTTATTTATTTTTTATATATATATATGTTTTGTTTAATTGTTTATGCTTTAATGATTAGTGATTACTAAAAAAAAGTTTGTTTAACAAAAAAAAAAGTAAATAATATTTATTATTCAATAAAAATTAATGAGATTACTATTATTTGATATTTAAAAATTATAGTCTAATCAAAAATAAAGATTACTTATCATAAATTGTACAATAAAAAGTAAAGATTTATTCATTAATGATTAGTGATTAGTAAAAAAAGTTCATTACAAAAAAAGTAAAGAATATTTATTATTCAATAAAAATTAAAGAGATTACTAGCATTTGATATTTAAAAATTGTAGTCTAATAAAAAGTAAAGATTATTATCATTAATTTTAATAATTTGTATAATAAAAAGTAAAGATTTATTCATTAATGATTAGTGATTACTAAAAGTCTAAAAAGAGTTCATTAAAAAAAATAGTAAAGAATTTTTATTATTCAATAAAAATTAAAGAGATTACTAGTATTTGATATTTAAAATTATAGTCTAATAAAAAATAAAGATTACTTATCATTAATTTGTATAATAAAAAGTAAAGATTACATTTTACAGAATTGGATTTTTTTTTTTAAAAGCCGTTCACAGTTTATACTCATGCGGGCCAGGAGTATTACAATTGATTTGTTTGGAACTAAATGATCTTCAACTCTCATATTCATTCTTCAAATCTTCATTCTTCAATTTTCTTCCGTAACTTCCAAATTTGCAAAGTCTTCAAGAATAGGATCTTGGCGGTTTTGAGTTCGATATTGTGCACGTTCCCAATCCTTCAAGCACATCAAGCAGTCAAGCATATCAGGAGATAATCTGCTCCTCCTTTCCTCTAGCACCCTTCCACCTACACTAAAAGCAGACTCCGATGCAACTGTGGAAGCCGGAGGAGTTAGTAGATCACGAGCCATGATGGAAAGAACAGGGAAAGCTCTTACATGTTCTTTCCACCATGTCAAAAGATTTAAATCGACCATTTCCTCGTTGGTTAATCGGCTTTCCCACTCGGTTTCTCGATACTTATTTAATTCACTAAGAATGTTAGAGCTACTTACAAATGATTGACTAACACCCTTTTGTTTCTTTCGGCTGAGAAACTGGCTCGCCCAAGAACCACCTGACGCTCCCGAACTTAACTCAATATTAGAAGTAGAAGAAGAAGTAGCACTTTCTTTATTTGTATATTTTTCATAGTAAATACGAAATAAAGATTCCAAAGTATTTTCCATTTCAAAAGTAGTTATTTCTAGACCAGGCTCACCATCTGGTCCTTGCATCAATTCAGATATTTGTTTAACCATTTCACAAACACCATCAAAATTGATTCTAGGATCCAAGATTGCAGATAAGTAAAATACAGGTGGAATCTTAGACCAATATTTTTTAAACTTTTTTTCCATTTTCTCGCAAATATCAATAAAAATGTCATTTTTTTGTTTATAACTATGAAATGTATGAGTCATATTATATAATTCCATAAGAACTAAACAAGAAGTAGAATAGTAAACACCGGAAAGTTTATTTGTAGCATTGTAAAATACTTCTAAAAATCCATGAAAGTCAAATGCCATCTCCCAATCGTTTGAAGTCAAGTTTAGTGATGGATAATTAACATTAACAAATTGAGTAATAATATTACTATACTTTTTACAAGAATCTATCATAAGATAAGTAGAATTCCAACGAGTTTTAATATCAGTTTGCAATTTCTTTGGATTAAGACGATTTTGTTTACAAACACCATAAAATGCTTGTAGACGGCTAGACGTTGAACAACAAAAGACCATTGCCTCTCTAATTTTATGTATGTGATCATTAATTTTTGTTAATCCATCTTGGATAATCAAATTAATGATATGGCATACACAACGACCATGAAATAATTTTCCATTCAACATTGGGCGCATAAGATCTTTAAACATATTAATAGCATTTGTATTAGCACTAGCATTGTCAAAAGTAATGCTTATAATTTTTTTCATAATATCATACTCATTAAAAACATTGATTATATAGTTATATATATTTTCACTAGTATGAGGATAGTCTAATGCACGAAAAGCAATGATATTTTTATTCATATTCCAATTTTCATCTACAAAATGCACCGTTATACATATATATCCCGTTTTATTACAACCAGTCCACAAATCAGAAGTGCATGCAATTGTACAATTAAAAGTAGAAAAATCCTCAATTAATTTTTTTTTGGTTTGTTGGAAAACAGATTGTATATCACTTCTAAGAGTATTTCTAGTAATAGGTTGGTAGGCGGGTTGTAAAAAAGTTTGAATAGAACGTGTAAAGCACTCTTCTTCAACTAAAGTAAAAGGCATATCAGATGCACAAACAAATTTTGCCAAGCCTTCCCTCATTTTTTTTTTATTATAAAGAAAAGTTCCAACACTTGTGCCAGTAGAAGCAGAAATTTGGGATTGTAGTAGGCCGCCCGCTTGAGCGGTACCTGCTTCCCATGCACCTTTATGTTTGTTTATGATGTGCCTTTTAAGTGTATTATTTCCTCCACCTTTGTAAGAAAATTTAAGTCCGCATATTTTTCAAATAGCTCCATTTTTTTCGTCATTTTATTTAAAAAATAACCAAACAGGTGATTTTAATTTTCTTTCAGTAGTGGGACTGGGATCATTAGGATTTGAAGGAGATGGTTCAGATGGATTAGACCCCATAATTTCAACGTCGTCATCATCCTCCAATTCCAAATCATTAATCTCATTTCTTTCCCCATAATCTAAATTTTCAAAGTCATAAGTTGGGCCTTCCCTAGTTTTTGAAGATCTTGAGTGAGATGCCATTTTTTTTTAAATAAAAAAAAAGAGGGGAAAGAAATATAAAAGATTAAATATACTAACAATTAAATAAGCAACTAATAAAGCAAGAAGTGAAACAATAAATTAATTTACCTCAACTTATAGTAGTAGAAGAAGAAGTGAACAACTATAAATTATAATAAGACTTGAGACTTGAGAGCTTGTAAGTTCAAGTTGTAGAAGACTAGAAGTGCCTTTACAAATTAGAGCTTTGATAATTGAATCACCAACTTGTAGAGTAGAAGTGCTTGTAGACTTGTAGTTTATGGAGTAGTATAGAGAAAGTAGAGAATAGAGAGAGATAATTGATTTTTGTATGAGAAAATATGTTGTGGGAGGTTTGGTATTTATAGAAAATGGGCTAAGGGGCATTTTGGGAAGTCAAAAAGCACATTTACATTTTTACCCCCAAAACTAGCCGTTTTATAGCCGTTAGAGGGGTAAAAAGTGGAAAAATATTTAAAAAAATGGCCAAACTAGCCGTTATGGGCTCGGGCGGGCCTACCGGGCCGGGCCACAACGGCTAGTTAATCCGGCCTTTGGGCCGGGCTAGCGGGTCGAGCTAGCGGGTGAGCGGTCCGGGCCGGGTTTCGGGCTAAAGAGCGGGCCGGGCCGGGCCGTGGACGGGACAAAGGGTGTCCACCCCGGACCGGACAAAAGTGCTCGGGCCTAGCGGGCCGGGCTTATACCGGGCCGGGCCGGGCTTTTAGCCCGGAAAAATCGGGCCGGGCTGGGCCAACCCGACCCGATTGACACCTCTACCCGTGACCCAAATGGTGAAAGGAAATTCTGTTTTTGTATTGGTGTGATCATGGCATGTTTTACGGCTCAGTTTTTCAATCTGCTTCTGTAGGTCCTCGATCTGAGCCTTGACGTCCGTTTGACCGGTCTTTTGTTCCGTGTCCGAGTAGTGCGTCGGGTCGAACGATGAGGCCTCTTCCTCGAAGCACGTTGTCCTCAGGGATAGGGCCCGGCTTCGACTTTGGGTAATTGTGTGCCTAAGATCCTCACGGCTCTTGGCCGGGGGGTCCTTGGCCGAATCCCGAGCAGTCCAGTCTTGCCCCTCCCCTCTGGCAGCATGCCTATTGTTGATGATTTCTCTGGCATCCCCCACGCGGTGTGGGTTGGCCTGGGGGTGTCGCCAAGTTCGCTCTAGAGCCTGGCTATGATCGTTGTTCCTGAACTGACCCAGATCTGGTGGAGAAATAGGCTCAGTGTGGGCGCGCATTCAGACCCGGCCATGCTCCCGGTCGTGCACGCCTTTCCCGGGCTGTTACTCTATTTGAGGGAGCTTTTCCTGGCGGGCTAGCAACGCTTCGATCTGCTGTTGAGTTTTTCGCTGGCCCACCAAGAGCTGTGCAAGGGCCGCGGTAGCCTGCTCGGAGGTTATGGAAGTAGCCGATTGCTCGGCTTGTGAATCTATCTGACCTTCTAGATTAGCGATTTTCTTACCTTTCTTCGGCGGCATGTTTGTCAGTCAAAGATTTGTTTTGTTTCTAAGGAATCTGTCGTTCCCATAGACGGCGCTAAACTGATGATGCCAAAAATTGGTAGAAGAGTGATAAGAGAAGGACAATAGAAGTTTTTATATGGTTTGGCACCGGTAATGAGGTGACATACGTCCACGTGTGTGTCGGTGAGCTTTTTACTAACAGATCACTGACGAATTCTGGTGAACCCACAAGGAGGGCGGTACTACCTAAAACTATTTGGGTATATGCGTAATAGTGTTGCTTTATGCTCTTTTGTAAGTCAGGAATGCGATCCCCTCTTACGGGGGTGGGTGGTCTCTTTTATAGATGCAAGAGACCACCCGTACAAGGTATCTACTAGATTAGGAAGCCTAATCTAATTACAATTCGATGAGCATAAATCATGGGAAGTTTCCTATGCAGTTTAGGAAACATCTTCTACTTTCCATTAGTCTTATGATTGAGTTAGGAAACTGTTGGAACTGTTCAGCGTGAGTCACGGGGCCAGGCCCAGGTTGCGCCCATCTTGGTCTGTCAGCATTATAAACCGTCGAGCGGTATTAACAGATTGGGTAGTTCTGGGCAGGATAGCCCGGGATGGTTGAGTAACATGTCCCCGTTCTGGGTGACTTGGCATTTTGTTGCTGACGTGGCAATTTGACTTTTACTGGATATTTTTACCTATCACATATAGTAATGGTTTGAGGGCACAAACGCAACAGACGATTAGTGACAGTCACCTGTCATTCTCTATGCATGGACCCAAAATGGAAATTTATTTTTCTCTATTTTTTCTACTCCGGGGCATGACAAATTTACCACACCCTTACATTTTATTTGGGTGTTCCCATTTGCCATCTTTGGCATCGTGATGTCCTTCCTTTGGACTTGTTATGCTTGAAATTTATTTCAACTCCATACATTTGTTTAGTTGAGATTCTTCAATATATATATATTTTTTAAATCGTATCAAGCTCGAGAGTGTCATACTTTTCACAAGTATTTTTCTTTATTCTTTTATGATTTACCTCTATTGTAGCCTTAGTCCTTTATAGATGAGGAGCCAATCGAATTGTTGAATTTTGTGAAATAATTAATTCTTGTTTCATAACTTAAGAGTCCTATATTATTCAAATTTATTTTTATCCCATGTTATTACTTGAGTTGATTTTATGCGACAAATTGGTTTAGTTGGGTTCTTTAACTTTATTATCGCGTTGAACTCGAACGTACGTACTTTTGCTAATTTGTGTTGTTCCTTATCTTTCTTAGGATGTTGCTTTGTGTTAAAGCTTACGCTTTGGTCAGTAAGGAATCAATTGAGTTATGGAGGTTATGAAATAGTTCATTTTATTTTATAACTTGAGAGCCCTATTGTTTGGACTTACTTAGATCCATGTTGTTTCTTTCACCGATTTTTTTTGGAAATTTATTTATTGTGTTGAACTCAAATATGCATACTTTTGGAAAGCCAGTGTTGCTCTATATCTTTTAGAGATGTCCTTTTGCGTTAACCTTACTCCTTGGTTAGTAAGGTGTCGATTGAGTTATTGAGGTTATTAGATAATTTGTTTTCATTTCATGACTTAAGAGTTTTTCCATTGCTTGGATTGGTAGGCAATGTTTATTATTTTCACTGGATTCAGTTATTGATCCCTTGTGATTATCTGATTGATTATCATGGGTTGTTCACCATATTTTATTGGATCCTATCATTTGATCCCATTATTTTGTTTCCTTTTCATTTGAGGGGAATAGAGTGTATAATCGGATTCTTCTATCTTTGATTCCGCTTTGGTATAGGGGCATACCTCTTGTTTTATAATAGTATATATTCTATTACTGGTATTTATGATTACTTTGTATTTGGAGGTAGACCGTTTGGGTTCTACGATCATTATCGATAACCCCGTTGGAGGTTTGGCCTCGTTGGACTTGGTATATCGCAATTACGAGTTTGTGAGCATTAGACTTGAATCAGAATTTCATATTTAAATTCTATCACTGGTATTATATCAAGTTTTGATTTTCTTGTGGCATGCATTTGTCTATGCATTTAATACCTTATTATTTTCTTTGGAAGGAGAGTTATCTTCTTTACCCAATTGGGGGATTGTTCTGGCTTTTGGGAGATTTCTTAAGTCTTCTGACTTCATTTTGGCCTAGTTGAACAAGAGGAGTCACGGTGTTTATTTGATCTATATATTGTGTGATGAGAGTAAGGCAATTCGTTAAGAATTCTTTCCAAACTGTTTGTGAGTACTCAGACATGTTTCCATAGGACTTTTCTTGGTTGCCGTCTATCTGTGACGTTGAGATCACAATGGACTTTGTGAAGATATGTTGCTTACTTTGGTCCCATTTTTTTGGCACCCGTGGAATAACGAGAGTTGAAGACTTACATTGAAGATTAACTGAGTATAGGAGTTCCCCTACCTTAGTGCTTTGGCGTGAAGGCACCCATTTTTTTACCAAGCGAAAGACGTATTGTTTCAAGTTTTATATCGACTACTTCAAGTTGAATCGAACTACTATCATTTGAGGATTTGGGAGCAAGACATCTCGAAGATCTCCCCTTACTCATGTTTGGGGTAATACGAATACCTAGTGCCACCTTTAGGTTTGTCGAATGCACATGTAGCTTTTTGGATTGAATGGATGGTACCCTTCGTCCACTTCTTGATCGATTTTGTGGTTGTCCTTGTCTTTTTACCTATTCAAGAGAAGCACAAGGAATGCCTTTACATTATCTATAGATTTTTGCGAGAGTTCTAGTTTTTATGCTAATATCTTTTCTTGTGTGACTTTGGGCTGGCGGAAGTGAGTTCCTTAGTGTATACACCCAAAAAATGTATAAGTCTAACTAGCCTGATGAGAATGAGCGAATGAGCATCATGCGACCTGTCTCTCATCGGTGTGACAAAATCTTCTTCAAGAAGCCTTGCACGGGTTCCAAGAAATAGAGATCTCCAAAGGATGAGAGAAATCCCCAAAAGTTGTTAGAACTCATGATGAAAACACAAGTGGCAAAATAGATAGAGCTAAAGTTCCAACCAATGAGAGAATTTGGAAGATGGAAGAACCATTGACATGGCCGCAGCTCATTAGGCGTGGTCTCCCAAGGTCGTTTGGCCTCAATCACCAGAAGCAAGGACTTTCCTTATAAATACAAGATATGGTCCAACCGAAAAAGGACCATGCATCGTAAAACAAAACCCCCAAAAGCATACCTAACACATTACACCTTTTATAAAGCATTCCTTTGTCTTTTTCATCTTTGTATAACTTTTGTTCAACTCATAATCTATTCTTAAGTCCTTACATTAATATTAGTCTAAGGTTTTGATCAACAGAATGTCTTTCTTTTCAAGGTAGTCTGATCAACCTTTAAAGCTTGTTGATTTATTTTGGTTGCTTTTCATATCTTTATGACATAATTTGATTTATGTGTTTCAATACTGTCAAAGAACCTTACTAGAGTACTTTCCTACTAGCTTTTAACAATCGCCATTACGGTAGAAGTCAGATCGTGCACCACTCACACAAAGTATTAGGAAAAACCATGTTTGCACACACACACACACACATACACACACACACACACACAATCGACCTTAAAACAGCTCTGGCATGCCTGAAGCAAAATAATACGAGCGAACAATTTTGGCATGCCCGATGGGACCACTTGTGTCTAAAGCCGTGGTTTGAAACCATCCCCCTAAGAAAACTGGTAAAGGACCAGAAGTAATAGGGGAAAAAACTGGACAAGAAAGTGAATTTTTCAGAGAAGGTGATGAGGAAGCTTTTGGCCGTCCAGAGACGGCCGTCATCACCTTCAATGAAGGAATGCTTTCCCAATGCTTAGAACATTCTCTCGCCCCTTTGTTTGATACTTTGGCTCCCCTAGTATCACAAGGGAGAGAAGCCATTGATGTTTCGAGGGAAACACGAGAAATTAACTTGGCACTTGAAAGGTCTATAACAAATTTGACCAGAATGATGGAGGCCGTCCTCTCGGCTAAATCTTTCTCTCTTAGCCCTGAAGCTAAAGATGAGGCCATCATAGAATCAAACAAAGAGTCATCTCTCTCCCTTAAGTATGTGCCACCAGCCAGCTTGTCTACTTAACAAACTTGGAAAATTAATTTGTGAGTGTATGGACTCATTTAATGTGACAATGAAATTGTGATCCATGTCTAATTAACGAACTTGAGAAATTTATGATTGTACCTAAATTATATTTTAGGTTGCCTACGTATCTATTGTAGGGTGGAATCAAGTCAACCGTAATTCAAGAAAACATTAATTTAAAGAGTATATAAACGCATGAATTTTGACTGTAGATACATGACCCATGTCTTGAATTTGAGAAATTTGAATTTTGGGTGAGACACACATTTGATTTGGATTTGTGACATAGGTAAATGACCAATGTAACAGACTTGGATTTAATTTGGACTTGACATGGAATCACCCACGCAATTCATGAAGGGTTCATAACCCATGAAAATTTGAAATGGGTGAATTACCCATTATGTCTTTTATTTAATAAAATCTGGAATGGGTTACAACATCAGTTTTATTTTTTTTTTTTAATTTTTTTTTTGTAAAAGGTTTGTAATCCATAAACCAAAGTTTGTTCACTCTTAACTAGCCCTTTTAAGATTGGACCGAACCAAATGATGCACTGGGCATCTTTAACAAATTTTTTGGCGTTGAATAACTTCGATCTTTATGAAAAAGATTTTCACATAGAGATGGACAACTTCATGTCCCTTTCAATATTCATTTCTTTTTTGACCAAACAATGCTCTGGGCATTGAAAGGTCTGAAAGCATGAGTATTTTTTTTGTCTTATATTTTGAATTGGGAAAACAATTTCCAACCACATGGGTAACTCAAAATTTCTTAAGCTTTTTTTTTTTTTTTTTTTTTTGTAAAGCTTTTTGGTTTTGTTTTATTATTTGACGAAATGGAGGTCATATGATGCTTCTGGGCATCCTTGAAATCCAATACAAGGTCAAGGTGTAAGGTTTCATTTATAAGGATGCACAGAACATCCATAGTCTAGGGAAAAGCCACTGCCATTTGGACATCAATTTATATGATGGCTTGTCCATCATTTCTTTTTACGGAAAACATGGTGATGTGTAAAACATACACATCATTTTTTTTATAAGCTAGTGACGGTGTGACCATCAAAATTTTCTAAATGATGCAACTGAGCATCTTCAACCTTTAAGATAGCACTGAGCATCAGATAAAAGGAGATGTACAGAACATCATTATAATAAAATCAAAGAGAGGAAATGCATATACATTTTTGTCATTTCATGGATATACAGGACATCCCAAACAGTACTTTTTTCAGAAATTTGGATTTCCCTTTTTGAAAGAAGTTGAAAACTCCAACATTTTTTGAATAGAGAACCATGAGAGAGAGAGAAGTATACCACTTTTCTCTTCTTCCTATGGTAAATCTACACCTCACTTTTTCCATCACTTGTTCTTGTTTTTGCTCTCCCAGAATTTCTCCTTTTCTTTTTCTTCCCGTCTTTTCTATGAACAATTTCTGTCTCCTTTTTTTTTTTTTTTTTTTTTTTTTTATTACTTTGCTCTGTGTCTCTTTTTGGTACATCAATTAAGTGCCTTTTTGTAGGCATGACAGTAGCTGTTTGTGGAGTAAATATTGGACGAAATGAGGATACATGTGTTGGATTATTTTAATAAAATATATATTTGTGTATATGTACATGACATATAAGGAAAATGCTATAGTGAGCGGCTTCTCATATGTGAAAGTAATTTATAGTCATTGGATGAGAAAATAGCCATTAATACATCTCGAGATCATCCAAAATCCAATTGGTTTCTTTCTCATCTTATGACTATAAACTGCTTTCTCATATGAGAAGCTACTCACTATAGCTTTACCCGACATATAAATGTGTATATAATTATATATAGCCGGTTGACAGTTTTGGCTCAAAGCTTTTAGTCTTTAGTATCTATATAATGTGTAATACACTTTAATATCCATAAGTTTAATAGCTTCTCTATTGATATGCCAACGGCTGTGTTTTTATGGTGACTAGTTTAGGCCCATTGACTATGTGAGTGGAGAGAGAAAATAGAAGAAGATAAATTTAATTTTGAGAGAGAGGGAGAGGGGAAGTTACAAGTAGTTTTTTGCTTACAGGGAAGTTAAAAATAGTTTTTTGGGTATCATTACGACAGTTTTGTCCCTACATGTGAGATTTTGCTATAAAAGATATCATATTAGTATTTTGCAAATATTTTTTTTAGATAAAATATTTATGATACCCCTACTTCTCCCTTTATATAATAGTATAGATGTTTTAAGTACCCAACTGTTTCAAAGGTTTTCAGAAAGCTATTGGTCAAGTGTTCAAGCCTTTGGATTAAAAAGTCATCAAATGTTTTAAAGCCAAACAAGATATATATATATATATATATATACACACATGTTTACGTGATTGAGATGTTGGCATCTTGTACTTTTCTCTATCACTAGACAATTTTATGTTGTCCAGCAACTATTGAATTGACGAATATTTTTATTGTTTTACTTTTTCTCATAAGTATATTGGGTGAAGAAGGCACTAGGGGCAAGTTTCTTGTTATGTCAAATTGTGCAGATTTGATAGGTTTACGGCAAGGGTAGCCGGGTTATTGTATTTCGGAGGCATCGTGATATTTTCTACTACATCAGATAATACCCATAAATGACGCATATCATCTCAAGAGAGCGTTTCGCACCTCATTCCAGTTATCTTATTATTGGTTCTATTCAATGGTGGAATTGACGGTGATTCTATTCCGATGGATTCTTTTGAAGGCTATTTTTGTATTATTCTCCAACAATTTGAGACGATACCTTCAGAGAGTAATTTGATCACTTAAGAGTCTGAGACTGTGCTAGGAAAGAATTTGGATTTCAATTTGTGGATACTGTTCACATGGTAAGGTATGTTATCTAAATTCAATTTTTGAGAAATAGCTAGTAGTACATGATGGAAATAATAGAGGTATAACCTTTTGATTTTTTTAGTGGTTTTTTAATCTCGTGAAATTAAAATTGGCAAATTGGAATAATGCTTATAAAAGAGCCACATAAAATTCATTCCAAGACTAGATGCAGTATTGCCGATTAATGCGTATAAAAACTTTTATTTTGAGTCTGGCATGATTATGTTCTATAGATATATTGAATTTGGGGTACAAAGCTAGGAAAGTCTAAATAGTGTTTTATGAGCCAAAGGTGCATAAAAATTTTTGGTCTGTATTTCTGTAATAGCCAGAATTAAAAAAAAAAATAATAAAAAAATTTAACTTCTTTGTGAATAATCAATTCTAGTTGGGGTCAAGGTGGAGTATGACGTTAATTGTGAGACTATTAGAGAATAATTAAGAATTTCTCCAATTTATAATGTTAGGTCAACTAATTGATTCTTTCCCTCTTTGTAACTGACAATCACAATCCCATGATTGCTGACCATCACAGATTTGAGGCAAGCATTATCTTTTGACTTTGAGTGTACTGTGTATATATGTAGAATAAGAGCCATGGGATAGTAAGTACAAAAAAAAAAAATAGAAAAAAAAGCTAAGAGAGAGAGAGAGAGAGAGAAGCAGTAGACGTGCAAAAAGGAATAGCAAAGCCAGGAAATCCCAGGGGTATTTTGAGGCCTGCTCTCTCACTAGCATATAGATATGTGGCTGTGCATACATGCATGTGTTTGCATATCATTTGGGTCTATCATTTATATCAGAATGTTAGATATATCTATATTTACCATTAGGTATAGAGTGGCACAAATGTTAAATTATAGGTGTTAAGCATTTAGAAGTGGACTGGTAGGTTTACTTGTGTGGTACCCATTTTTAGGGAAACTAGAATAGAGAGCATTAGTCCTTGGTTTAGAATCCTTAGTGTGCACATCAAGTGTAGTGTGTGATTGGTAGGTAACCAAATCAAAAAGTAAATGAAAAAAAAGAGAAGAATAGGAAACGTGCCCAACCATGCTAGGTTAAGGTTACTGATTTGGGGTTTAAATGCTTAGTACTTGTACTATTTGCATCTATTGCACTATACACACATGCATGTGAGAAATAGGTTTAAATGCCTAGTACTTGTACTATTAGCATCTATTAGACTACACATACATGCATGTGAGAAATAAAAATAATTGTGATCTTGTCTTCATAATTTGTATGACTGAACCATATATATATATATATATATATTATTTTATAGGCCAGAATTAAAAGTGGTAGACTTTTTGGGTATATTCAGAATTTTAAGTAATCAAGGTAAGTGATCTAAACTCTATTTGAATTTTTTAAAAATTATTGTGTTTTATAAAATCTATTTCAAAACCATTTTCTTAAATAAAATGGGACCAAGTATGTGACCACTTTTAAAAGTGAACCGTTGTTGATTTATGTAAATCAATACTTTGTAACTATAAATGAAAATTTTATAAATCTAATTATCTGTTAAAAATTATTTGCTGGATACTCTCAGTCTGACTATGCTCTGGGTCCCGCCAATGGGATTATTCGTTGGTATCATGCATGATTATTGGGACTAGTCTACCTATCGGCCCAGTCACAGGGACTATATGTGACACATCGAATATTGTTCCGGACCCAGTTATAGGGGCTATGTGTGACCATAGTCAACTTGACTTTGGGCTCTGTTAATTTTATGTATTGATTACTATTTTGATAATTGTTTTCCTTATTGCAAATTATTAGAATTCTTGAAAACTCTTATATTTTAATTGTATAAAATTATTTACTCTACTTGGTTCATAGATAAGGGTGGTGATTACTTACTAAGCTGTCAAGCTAACTTATAACCATTTTTCATATGCAAATGAGTAGAAAGAAATCATTGAGTGGACTGCAGATCAAGAGGGAGGCATTTGAATAATATTGTTTGACTAGAGGCTCCTTTATTTGATGGTATGTAATAAGTTGGAGAGTTTGAGACATTAGTCTATCTTTTTAAGTTTGGAACTTGAACAAATAGCGATTGTGAAATTTGGAATTTTTTTTATTGAAGTATTGTTTGATCAATTAAATTTCTCTTAAAAATGCTTAGCTAGGCCTTGCACGTTTGTGGGGTCCAACCTTACGGATGTGCGGCATTTTTACGCTCTTTGGAGTCGGGTTTGGGGCTTGACAATTTAGTGGTATCAGAGCCAGGTTTAGAGTCCCTAGACCTATATGAAAATAATCGAATACCATACTTATGTTAGGAAATGTGTTCAAAAATTTTAGTGGTATGCTCACTAATTACTGAGTTGGAAGTTATAGATTTGTATATGGTTATTGAGGCAGTCATGGAACAAGCAGCTGATAATTTTGGAAACCTAACCACTTGGGGAAGTAGGGCACCAGGAACCGGTGTCACACATCCTAAAGGGACCAACAATAATGGAAATGAAAATGTTCAAGGAAATCCGCAAGAACCCGACATATTTCAACTGATGCAGACATTGGTGGGGGTAGTCCACCAACAGCAACAACAACAAAACACTGCAATGCAACCATGGAATAATAGTGGCATCATGGAGTTCAAGAAGCTAATGCCACCATCTTTTGAGGGAACTACAGAACCACTTGAGGCAGAGAAATGGTTAAACGAGATGGAGAAGGCGTTCGAGGTGATGAAGTGCTCGGACACGAAAAAGGTGACATATGCTGCCTACATGCTGCAAGGAAGTACTTATGACTGGTTGAAGCTGGAGAAACGTAGGGTTGAGCGTGACCAGGAGGCTCATACTTGGACAAAATTTACGGAGGCTTTCTATGATAAATACTTTCCCAAAAGTATTCGCCTTCAGAAGGAAAGGGAATTAATCAGACTAGAGCAAGGTAGTAAGATAGTCGCTCAGTATGATGCTGAATTTGAAAGGTTAGCAATGTTTGGGCCAAAACTTGTGGCAACTGAGGAGGATCGTGCTCAGAGGTTCGAAGATGGCCTAACATGGTATGGTACCGTTTGAGTTAGAAACTTATGGGGCAGTGGTGAGGAAAGCACTGTTGATTGAAAAAAGACTTAATGAGGTGCAGATGGACAGAGATAACAATCGGAGGAAAAGACCAAATTCTTCAAGATAACAGACAGGCCAAAACTTTGGAGGACAATCTAAGCAACAAATATAGCGAAATGGCAATGGGTTTCAGTAGGAAAATGCTAAATGCTGCTCAAGGTGTAATGGAAATAACTTAGTTAAAGATTGTCGTTGGAACACTGGTGCATGTTTTGTGTGTGGAGATTATGGCCATCGAATATTATCCCTTTAACAAGGAGTCCTAGACATCGCAATAAAATTTGGAGAAACCAACTAAACGACCACCAGCTGGAGGACATAATAAGGGAGGAAATCAAAAACCAAGGACTCAGGGCAGAGTCTACGCCCTTACTCAATAGGATGCAAGTGCCTCTAATGCCGTGGTGACAGGTATTATTCCAATAATGACAAGTTATGCTTTTGTGCTTTTTGACTCGGGAGCCATGCATTCTTGTATAACTACTAAATTTGTGTGGAAACACAGTATGTTACATGAACCCATGGAAGTGGAGTTGTGTGTTGATACCCCTGTTAGTGGTGTTTTTGTTGTTGATCGCATTTGTAAGTCTTGGATTATTAGAATTAAAGGTAGGGAACTCAGGGCAAATTTAATAGTGATGGACATGCATAACTTCGATGTAATTATAGGGATGGACTAGTTGGCAGCCAATAATGCCTTAGTTGATTGTTATAATAAGAAGGTGAAGTTTCAGATCCCCAGTGAACCAGAGTTTAGTTTTCTTGGTAGTAAGGCTTATACCCCTCCACGTGTGATCTCAGCTTTAAAAGCTGATCAAATGATAAGGAAAGGTTGCAAGGGTTATTTGGCTATGGTCAAGGACACCTCATAGAAGAAGTTATAACTAGAGGATTTGCCTATTGTAAATGAATTTTTGGAGTTGTTTCCTGATGATTTACCAGGTTTGCCACCGGAAAGAGAGGTCGAGTTCTTTATTGATCTTGTGCTGGGTACAAGTCCAATATCTAAAGCCCCGTATCGTATGGCCCTAAAAGAATTGAAAGAACTCAAGGAACAATTGCAAGAATTGTTAGACAAAGGCTTTATCAGGCCAAGTGTTTCGCCTTGGGGAGCTCTAGTGTTTTTTGTGAACAAGAAGGATGGGAGTATGCGACTATGTATTGATTATTGGGAGCTTAATAAGGTGACAGTGCAGAATCAATACCCTTTACCGAGGATAGATGATATATTTGACCAATTGCAGGGAGCACAAGTTTTCTCCAAGATTGACCTTCGATCTGGTTATCGCCAGTTGAAGGTTAAGGCAGAAGATATTTCTAAGACAACTTTTAGGAAATGATGGATCTTGGTAAGGAGACAGCTACCTCATCCAGGAACCTTGAATCTAGTAAGGAGGCCTCTAAATCATCTAGAAATATACTGCCCCCCAAGAAGGCCATCGAAGGACAGATTTGGACCTTCGGCAGCTCTAGGAAAAGCTGGCCTTAACGGGCTAACAAACAATAGGTTGGGTCATAATGACTGAGCCAAAGCTCAAAACCAACACCCCCATAACCAGGGCTGGCCTCTTCTAGAGCCTGCTTTTGAGCAACCAAGAACACGTTGGGGGTAGGTAGGGTCGAACAAGAGTTCTGGCCATACAAGAACCAAGAGCAACGGGCCATGTTACCCCCTATAGTCCCTTTATGAGAAGAATCGGTCAACCGATGTATCATCGGCCATACCCAGCTTACATTGACCAAGTTGAATTCCCTATGAACTATAAGATACCAAGTTTTTTTCTCTTCTCTGGAGAAAGCAAGCAATCTACCCTAGAACACATTGCCGGTTTACGGTGCGATGTGGTCACATGGGGGGGCAGTGAGCCTTTGAAGATGAGAATGTTCCCGAACTCCTTAGAAGGGATAGCATTCACCTGGTATGCCAATTTGCCTAATGACTCGGTGTTAAATTAGCAATAGATGGAAGAACTGTTTCATGGATAGTTCTATCAGACAGAACCTGAAACATCCATGGCATACCTATCCAAAATGCATCAGTTATTAGGAGAATTGGTTGAAACTTATATCGGCCGATTCAAAAGAACCAAATATCAGTGCCGGATCACTCTCCTTGAGAGCGAATTTGTGAAACTAGCCACTGGAGGACTAAATTTTGAACTCTGAAAAATATTTGATGGAATGGTTTTTAGAGATTTGTTTGAATTAGCCTCCAAGGTAACCCGATATGAGAGCATTTTGATGGATGAACATGAAGTGAGAAATTCGTCAAAGGGGACCTACTACAAAGATCCAAATTATGAAGTCCATATCACTAAATGTGACTTCATTTAGGAGAAGTAGATATGATCGAAGTAATAGTCAAACGGCCAGTGATTTGCTCAACACTGAGTAAACCCATTAATAATAATGCGGCAGTAAGAAAGAAAACCGTTGAGGCTAGGTAAGTCTATACTTTTGATTTAACAAAAGCAGACTTAATTTTGACGCCTTATAAACCGAAAAGACCATAAAATTAACTGATGGACCTCGGATCCTTAAAGCCGATGACATAAAAGGGAAAGACTATTGCAAATGGCATAATTCTTGGAGACATGCCACTAATAACTGTGTTGTTTTTTGAAATGTCATACAAGAAAATGTATAGAAAGGAATCTTCAAATTCTCTAACAAAACAATGGTAGTGAATACAGACCCATTTCCAAAAGTGGCAATAGCCAGTATGACCATACCAGACATGTCAAGACTTTCCAGACCACGAATGAAGGTGGATCTTACCAAATCGGCTAATTAGAACCCTTCTCAGAGGGATGGCGAGCAGCCGATGACAGAACCCACGAGTTGTAAGAAGAACCTCAATTCGGGATTTATAGGTGACCTATGAGCAACGAAGGATCTTGAAAAAGAGCAAGGAGGCTGAAGATGTTAATTCAGCCTCAAGGGGAATGGAACAGTTGTTGTCGGAACTAAGGCATCAGTTAAGATTGGTAGAAGAAGGACTTTATCCAAGATGCAGGAATAAAGTACACATAAGACATCCCAAATTTGTTAAAAGGCTGAGAGAGCCAAATGTTGAAGAATTACAAAAGCCAGCTCAAAAATGAATCGTGCTTCCAAAAATAGAAAAGGGAAGATCAGTGCACGATCGAATCATATTTCCAGAACAGGTAGGAGGCAGGGCTCCAAGAAATAGTACCCAACCTCTGCATGTTAATCACCAATCAGGGCAATACGGCCCTATCCCTACACGTAGGGAGTGGCATCCGGCCAGCTTTTCGTCTTTTAGGGACCATCCTAGGATGGTCTTACCACCAAAAGTGGAGCCTAGAAGATGGCATAAGGTGGAGGATCCTAAGTTCCCCAAGCCCTACTCTCAGTCTTAAAAAAGGAGGCACCAGAGGCAAAGGCAAACAGCAAAAAAGCAGGCATTAAGGCATTTGGAGACCCAAAAGGAAGGTAAGGACGTCCAGGTCTTGAAAAAGGTTGATGTTCTTCAAGCATCCACTTGCCAAACAAGCCCTGAAAAATGTAAGGTGGAGGTACCAGAACCTGAAATACCAGACTTAAGGACAATAGATGATGATGACTTTGAAGATTGACTGAATATGTTTGACTTTGACATGGAAGTTATCCAGTTCGGAACCATCCCAATGGCTTTTTCATCCAACATGGTTTTTACCTTTCCAATGGAGTTTATGGCCAAGTTAGACCAACCAATGGCCATAAATGGGGACGAGTATGAGCAAGAAGGGGATATGCCGATCCTCGATCTTTTCAAAGAACTCAGAGAGGTGGTTAATGGAGGGCCAATGCCTAAAGATTCCTTACCAGACAACAGACATATGAAAATGACTGATCAACAATCAGATCAGTCCAGGATCACCATATGGAAGCCTAAGGCTGGCCAAAACAACAGAAGAAAGTCGATAAAGGTGGTTTTTGAGTAACAACTTTTAAAATGGCACAGCACTTAAAACCACTTTATATCAAAGGCCATGTGGAAGGGGTTCCAGTGAGAAGAATTTTGATTGATGGAGGATCAATCCTCAACATCATGCCTCAGACTATGCTAAAAAGGTTGCAGAAGTCTGAGGTAGATTCGATCCTAATAGAGCTAAATGTATAAAGTTTTACAGGCTCGACATAAAAAACCAAAGGGATACTGCCTATGGAATTGACAATAGGCAGCAGGACTACGATGGCTGCCTTTTTTGTGGTGGAAACCCGGGCTCATATAATGGGTTGTTGGGCCGAGACTGGATTCACCCAAATTACTTCATTCCTTCTACTCTACACCAACTCGTAATCTTTTAGAATGAGGATGATGTAGCGATGGTTGGAGCAGACACAAGGCCATTTCAAACAAAGGTACATTCAGCGGATGCACTCTTATATGAAGAAAACATTAGGTCTGTCAAGCTTCTCGGTCTTACAAAAGTAGGAAGGCCAAGTGTAGCCATGTGCATCAAAGAATCTACCTTGGCTATCAAGAAGTATTACAAAAATTCTAAACGTACTAAAGAAGTGTGACCGATGGAACTAATATAACAGGAAGTGGAAGATGAAACAATTTTATGAGCTTCGAATGCAACTGGCTTGGAAATCCAGTTTAGCTAGGTTACAAGCATTTGTGACCAACAAAAGTATGCAGGTTGGTCTGGAGGACAGTTTCACTAACCTAGCAGATTGTATATTTAAAGAGGAAGCCTTAAAAGAAGAATGATTCAATTGGAGGAGTTAGAAACAACTCCGGCCAAATAGGATGATTTAAAAGCTGACGTCCAGGACCCATTCTTGGAGATCAATTTGGGTTTAGAATTAGCCAATTATTGGAATCCAACTTCTAGGCCAAATTGACCGTTGTACTGAGAGAATATAAGGATCGTTTTGCCTGGGATTATGACAAAATGCTATGCCTGACAAGGGAATTGATAGAAGCCATTCAATTAATAGCCCAGGAAAATGTCTCCTGAAGTCACTGTGGGTACCCAAACCGGCCTAGAAGGATTAATCCCGCTTGATTGTCTCATTTCAAATCTTATGCCAACAGCCATGAGTGAGGTTCACCACCCTTCATTAGCCTTCATCCAAC
Organism: Hydrangea macrophylla; assembly: GCA_033977485.1. Classification (NCBI taxonomy): domain Eukaryota; kingdom Viridiplantae; phylum Streptophyta; class Magnoliopsida; order Cornales; family Hydrangeaceae; genus Hydrangea; species Hydrangea macrophylla. The sequence continues at coordinate 5,594,709 of CM066995.1, read as the reverse complement.
CCAACCGATTTAGATTACTCGTAGTTTGGATTCCATGGGGCTTTTTATCCAACCCGAGGCAACTATCGATGCCCTTGATCTATATCCGAGGCTACACAAGTGGGTAATCCATGTATATCCCATAAGGCTAAATCCGAAGAGATCCCCACTAATAGAGTCGCCACTTGGTTTGATAAAGGAAACTAAGAAAACTAAATCTATTAAGTCCAATGGATAGAGAGCACCGCCCCATCGTCACCAAAGAACTCAGTTCAGGGGTTTAGGTACGAGAGAGGAAGGAGCTAGATCATTCTAAAACACTCACTCTCGCCCTATTGGAGATGGGCATCTACTCAGCTTTTGAGGTGTTTGACTAGAGATTATGAAGATCGTTTCAATTACACTAATGCAATCCTATGTCAAGTTATGAACAAATAAAGAAAAGAAAATCGTGCAAGAAACTAAGCAATTACATGCAAGGCACGTGATAAAATAGTAAGTCGGGGACTAAACGTATTACTATGCTCCCCTATGCATATGGAAGAAAATAAAAAGAAATTAAAAGTGAAAATCGCACTCAAAACCCTAGAAAAATAGGAATTCTATTCACAAATATCATACAAGGAAATTAAACCAATTTTATCCACTTAATAATGTTTCTAGGTGATCTAGGAAAGCAATAAATAAGGAAAGTATTAGGACTTACCTGGGGTAGCACATCATTCCAATTATGGCTTCCTAATTGACATGGTTAGGATAGTACAAGCATAATAACCAAACTTGAACACTATGTGCATGTGTGCATGTGTAACAATTAATCGAGATATCCTACTACTCTATGTATGGATAGTGTGTGTGTGTATCCATGGATGCATGGATAAGCATGAATAAGTTATACTAGGAATAAGTAATGCTAGAATATAATAATTAGGGTTTCATGGTCCCTAATGAGATTGGAATAGCCATGGCTTGGCTACCAATCCTACTAGTGGTGGCTATTCCATAGTTGGAATAGGGACCACTAGGGATAGCCTATCCACAAATAGGATAGAAGGCTAACCTAGAAGCCTAGAAGATCTAAACTACTAAGAAAATAAGAACTACTATTAACAAACAATAAAACAAATCTAACCTATGAACTATGAATATCTAAACTATGACAAACAAAGAAAACAAGAAAGAAAAGACGAAAACTTACCCTAAGAACTTCCCTTAGAATACTTATGCAGGGCTTCACCGGCACCGTAGACTCCAGGACTCAATGCTAACTCTAAAAAATCTTATACTTTTCCTAAGGATTTTCTAGGAGTGCTTCGAAATCCTCCAGAGGGGTTTCCTTGGTTCTCTAATACTTAAGATTTTCAGGTTCTCTTGGTTGGGGAAGGGAGGAACGCTTTTTATAGTTGGAGATTTGGGTGAAAAACTCTAGAGTTAAGCGATGTGGGACAAAGAAACACACTTTTTCATGTTTTTGGGCATTTTCACGTGGATTGGTGTCAAATCAAGGGTCTATAATGCATTTGCAGTATCTGAGATCCATAGTGGCACTCAGAGGTACCATGCGGCAGTCTAAGAGTGCCGCACGACACTTAGCTAAGTTCTACCATGGCTCTCAGCCCGAAAGTTGTGTTTTCATCCCAGACTTCCCGGACTTCGTTCTCTTATCTCGGTTATCCTTTTTGAGCTTGTGATATACCATTGGAAAGGTATAGGAGTCTAGTTTAAGATTTTTTTGGTCTCATTCAAAAAACGTTTGTAGATTTTGAGTTATGATCAAAAGAGTGAGGCTGGCTCCAAGAAGGAGCAAACCTATGAGGTACAAAAAGGGTAAAAATTCTCCTAAGTGGTTTTTGGCCAATGTGAAGGCTTGGGTCACTAATTTAGCCTATTTTAGGACTTTGTAAAGGGAGTTCTTAGGATCCCACCCCGAGGTCCAGATTTTGATAGGTAAAGGCAATTTTTCATCATTTTATGTGAAAAAGCTATCTTAAATTGGGTTTTTGTCTTTGAATTGAGTTTCTAACGTACCTAAGTTTTCCTAAAGGTTAATCTAACGTATCTCGGAGACATCTCGGAGTTCTAGTTTATAAGACCAACAGCCCACAACCCCTGATTTCGATCATTGGGTTGTTCTGAAGGTGGGGTTCCTTCAGTCGTACAGACGAACCAAAATAGGATGTCTATAGTTTGCCCCTCTTTGACAGAGCTTTGCAATCAACACGCATCATAAAGGAATGTCAAAGCATGCTTGAAATCCTTTTAGTGAGTCTGGAAGACTTCAGGGAAAAATTGAGAAAATCAACATATGCAAACATCCACACAAAGAAAACCTCAAAAATTAAATGGTCGCGCTCGAAAGAGGTGCCTATGTATTCTGTTAGAGAAAATTAGACCAACTGTAGTTCAATGAGCATACCACATACAACCAATAATTCAAGTAAAACACAATGAATGATATAAGACTCAAACTATTGCTAACATACGACATACTCAGGGTATCATGAATGGTGTACTTAGCACGGACGATTCAACGAGATGTCCTATCGCAGACGATGGAAGAGGATGTCCTTATCACAGACGATGCAATAATGGGGTGCCCTTAGCACAGACGATGCACTAATAGGGTTTCCTATCACGGATGATACAAGGGTGCCTCATTCAAGGCTTTGCGACATCTCTGTGCATAGCTCTCCACCCGAGCTAGGTGCAGACAAAAAGGTCTCCAGAGCCACTTAAGATGAACTGGACCTAAAAGACACAGTGATGAGCCAGTTACAGTGAACATCATGAGCATTTATGACTACAACTGTGGGGTGCCTCATCGAGGACTTTGCGACATATCCATGCGTAGATCTTTGCGCGATCTAGGTGGAGACAAAAAGGTCTCCAAAGCCAGTTCAGGTGAATTGGACCTGAAATACACAGTGATGAGCCAGTTATGGCGAACGTCATGAGCGTTTGCGACTGCGACTATGGGGTGTCCTTAGCATGGACGATTCATGCGACATATTTGTGCATAGCTCTTCGCACAAGCTAAGCAAGGAGGGCAACTCAGCTGGGAACTCAAATTCATAGAAGCATCTAAGGCAAACCATGGGATACTATGCAATGCGATGCAACTCTTTTGGGGAGAAGGTACTCATGAAGTTCATTCAAAATGAACCAAAAGGACCATACGGGATTCAAAGCTCATTCAACTCGACTGATGCAACAATGCGGGAAATTCTTACGATACGATGCAATGCAAATGGGATTTAATGTACTATTGGGGAACAAATGTAATCCTACTCTATTGGGAAACAGGTACATTTGGAGCCATCAAGGCTAACCAGGAGCACCACACATGATTCAAGACTTCCCTCGATTCGCCTAGTACGATAGTGCAAAAGGCAAAGCATTCGATTCTATTAGTACAACAATGCAGAAGATTAATACTTTGCTAGGGAATATGTATGACATTATTCTGTTGGGAAAATTACTTCTAGAGCCCTCAAGGGTCACCATGCTTACTTAAACAGATGAATGCAACAATGCAGGACTTCTCGCAATTAATGCCATGTAATGCTAAATGAAACTAAATGCTCTGTTAGAGGATTCATATATATGCAAATGATATTCTATGAATGTTTACAAGTACTTAACATCATGACAAATTGATTGAAAATGCATCAAAATGGTCAAATCGGAACCAAAACGGGGTTTAGAGACCAAACGGGGCATTATAGGGGTGTAAATGCAAAAATCTAGAAAATTGGACTGAGTGCCATGGTGGCACTGGGAGAGTGTCGCGCGGCACTTTGAGAGAACCACCATGGCTCTCAGCCTCTATTGAAGCCTTTTACTCCTCATTTGCTACCCATTTCAAAATTTGCCCATTTTCTCTCCAATGTTGTTCCTCTTTCTCCATTTTCTCTCTATTATCATCCTCTAAATCCAAATTCTTTCATCCTCACTTTTTCTTTTCAAAATCAAGGTCTCATTTAAACTCTTGAAAATCAAACATTCACTCATTAAAAATCATCTTCAAACACCACCAAATCACCATTTCATCACTTAAGCTCATCAATGTCCTCTTCCTCTTCTTCTTCCGGTTTATATTTCAACATTGAGAGTGGGGGTCCCCTTCCTCTTAATCTCCAGGAAGGGAGACACTCTTACAAGCCTTCCTCCAACAACTTTCCTCTTGAACAACTAATAAGGGATCCACATCAATATTTATCCTTCAAGGCTAGGGAAAGAGAGGTATTTTCAAAATTTCTTTTAAAATTCTTATTTTCTTCCTTCCAAATGCAATGTGCTACAAAATTGAAGCTCAATAGTGAATGCATGCATTCTCTAATATGTTTTTCTAATGGTTGATTCCATCCTATGGGTAAGAATTAATAGCCACCATTTTCAAAATAAGGATTCTCAATTTATGCGTACAAGGTGTTCGTAGAAATGCCTGACTCATCAATTTCTTCTTTATTGTCATTCTAGGTGAAGAAGGTGACCTTGAAAGGACACGAGTGCCTGACTCACGGCTAAGAATGGTACGGGAAACTTCTGGGAGCCGTAAAAATTAAGGTACGAGCCGCTGGCTTCGACGAGTTCATGAAATTCTTGGTGAATTGCTCCAACGACCTGGTGCATCTATATAGTCTAGTGGAAAGGTGGTGGGACTCTACTAACACCTTGTATCTTCCTTTTGGGGAGATGACCATGACCCCGAATGACTTTTCTATGATTACCGGGCTTTAGGTAGGAGGTGAATCGATTATCACGGACCCTACATTAGAGACTTCTAGGTAAAGGGTGATCAATCTCTTGGGAATATACCACACCTAAGGTGGTGAGCAGAGCATTTTCTTATACTTGGTTTCTCAAGACATTCCAAAGGTATAACCAATTCACTACTGATCAAATTACCTGAGCTTTTATCATGTACGTCTTAGGGTCTTCCCTTGCAGATCGGATCCATCAATCTATCTTGGGAAGCCTGGGTAACATCGACTGAATTCATACATACGATTGGGACAGTGCTAGCTTAGCTATTCTCTATAAGCAAATAGGAGAAATCTCTGATATGCTCACCCTCGGTTGGAGGTTTTTGGAGGGTCTAGGAGGTATCACTCAATTCATTTTCTTTTTCTCTTGTTTTCTAATGACATTCTAATGGTATTCTCTCTTCTCTTCCTGACAGTTATGGAGCTTTGAGTATCTTGGGATGCTTGCTCCTAAGCCTATGGATTTGAGTACTAGCTTATTCCCAAGGGGTCTTAAATGGGCAAATGAGAAGGTAGGCGTGAAAGTTGGAGCTCACGATCTTAAGAAATGGCAGGATTTCTTAACTCATCTCACTGGGGAGGCAGTAACGTGGGATCCTTGGGCTAGAATTCCTCATGCTACGAAGGCTCCTTATGCATCAGTGATTCAATTATCAAAGCTGTGTATTCTATTTACGGGCCCTTACGCTGCCGCTTGGTACTTGGGATAGAGGGTCCTAAGGCTTGCCTCCTAGATCATTTCATTATACTTAATGTTCCTCATCCTAACATGCTAGACACTCACAAGCTCCGAGGTGACGACCTCGAGGAGGCTTTCACGGGGGTGGATGGGACATAACTAGTGGTTGACAGAAGGCCTACAAGGATTTTGGGTTTCCCATCTCATGTCCAATTTTCCTAGGACTGGTCGTGCTGAGGTATGGATCCTTCTTAGCTTTTATTCTTCTTATTTTCCTTGCTCGACTTGCTATACTCTCTTTGATTGTAGGGAAGGCCTTCTATCAGAGGAGCAGGGAGTTCTAGCACTAGAATTCAAGGGACGAAATCTTCATATGAAGGAGCACCCTCGAGGTATTCTACTTCTGACCTCCCTATCATTGACTGGACCATTCCTACCTTAGATGATGATGATTGTGAGGTTCCTCATCGCGTCCTAGAGGCGATTCCTCATGACTTCCAATGCATCTCTTCAAATGTAGTCTTCGTCCCAACACCCTATGTGGAAGAACACCAGAGTTTGGTCGCTAGAGAGATCATGGATCCACCAGCTAGAATACAAGGTAAGATTCTCGAGCCTTGCCCCTAGTTTCATGACTTCTTTCTGACCTTTCTATCTTCTTCCTTTTCTTAACAGGTTGAATCCGCTAAGCGTTCCCTATAGTCTTGCTCTGCCCAGTTTGACATTGAAAAGACGAGCATGGTGAGTCAAGCATATCTATAAACCAGTGTAAGTTATTCTTTTAAGCTCCTGAAATCAATGAATGCATGCATGATTTCTCGTTCTCACTTTTCCCTTTTTTTCTTGATTTGATTAACGGTTTCTTTTTCTTTCAGTGCAATGAAATCTCTGCTGGGCAGAGGCACATAGTAGAGTTAGAGATGCGATTAGGAGAATCCTCATCACATCAACCTCCTACTAGACCCATGCCAGAGTCGGTTTGGCATTCTATCTCTTCCCGTCGTATCATCATTAAAGAAGACAAGGAGGAAGAGGAAGAACCTCCACGAGTGCGGCCGAGGAGGGCAAATGCGGGCAAGAGACTAGCTATATGCTCTATGCACTACTATGGATGACTGTACTTGACTTTTGAATTGTACTCATGGATCCTTTTCTTGCATTTTCATTTGAACTCTTTCTTGAATTGTATGAGTAGCATGCTACCTTGGGGGACCTTCTAAGACTCTTATTACTCTTTCATGATTAGGAATGAATGATTTAAAACACCTAGTAGGACTTCTCATAGACATAACAAGACTTTGAATGAACAAAAGTCCATTTAGACTCAAAACAGAGGCCTAAAACTAACGAAAATGCACAAGGATGCATCCACACAAATGAGGTTTAAAAGGGGACCATTGTGGCACTTAAGGGTGCCACGTGGCACACAGAGGGCCCATATGGCACTCAGTAGTGCCATGCGGCATTCACATGACTACCACCATGGCTCTCAAACTATTTTATGACTTTTGACAATATTTGGAAATTTTTGGACTTCTTTCTGACTTTGGACTCCCAATTCTTCTAAAATTTGACTTGATACTCTATATAAGCCCTAGAAACTCCTCCATTTTCATTCATATTCATTCCAAAAATCTCTTTTCAATGGCAATTATCATGGTTCATGCTTTCTTCAAATGGATGGATGCATTCTACTGTCTTGATCGCGGTTACTTCCAACCTTTTGACTTGGATATCCTTTTCTCTCTTTGTCACTTGAGACCTCAAAGAAACTTTACGGAAGCTGCGATCCCTTGTTGGGATCCTAAATATCATGTTTTTCGATTCAATTATGAGGAGCTATGCCCAACCCTTGAAGAATTCTCTATTATGTTAGGCTATGACTGTGAATCTGAACTCGTGCTTCCTTGTTATCATTCCAGGTATCCTCACTTATTGTCCTCTCTAAGCGGACTGAATCTTCTTGAATATGATGATCTCATTGTAGGGGGTCATGTCTTATTGTTCCCCCTCATCAAACTCTTCTCCTCAGATGATCCTACCATTGCCTGTGAACACAAATGGGTGTTCTTGCTTTGTGTATGCTTGCCCACTTTCTTTTCAATGATGGTACTATCATGGTGGATGTGAAGCTTATCCACATAGCCCTAGAGGTAAGCAAGGGAAAGAATCCATTGATGATTTGTTTGGCTGAAACTATAACTAGACTGGACTGTACTGGACAAGGCTTTCACAAGTTACATAGAAAGCTTCCATGAGTCGATGATCTTGCTGCAAGCATGGCTTCTTGAAAGAACTAAGCTCATGGGTCCTCCCAAGAATTTATCCACATTCTCTACCCTCTATCATACTCAGGAAATTTCTTTCCCCCATGAATCTCTGCAAGATTGGATTATTTGGTTCCACGACATTACTCATGGGGATATTGAATGGAAAATTGACTGGTGGGAGTGTGGATATCGCATTTTTCTTACCCACGGCTTTTTAAAACTTTTTCAAATTTCAAATTCAAATACGAGTCGCCACTTAATTTTTAAAAGGAAAATTAAGAAACCATTTTAAAGCAAACTGATCTTTAGGAAACTAGAGATTTCTAGGTCCGGGGGTTATGGAATGAGAAAGGAAGGAGCCCGACGGACTAAAACACCCCCTCTCATCCTATCTCGCAATAGGCCTCTACTCAACATCCTTTTAATCGAATTATTAATCTAAATGTGCCCTCAACTAATACATATGTATAAATATATATTACAAAAGCATGTCTAAAGGGATTGCAAATGATAATATATCATTCAAAATCATATAATTCCAAGTAGCAGGCAAGATGATGTGCAAATAGAGAACTAGAAAACTTACCCGGGAGCTAGCTGCGATGTTGAAACGCGCAATGCATACAAAAAATAGGAAATCCTAAAAAAGGGGTCTCTAATCATATATACACATAAGGCAAGACCGAATTCTAAGATGTCACGCATGAAGTCAAAAAATCAATAAAATCAACGAGTAAAATAAACTAGAGAAAGGTTAGAGAAACTGTACCTCAAAAGCGCTACAAAACAAAGATTAGTCAACATGCTTTAAACAAGATATTAGATAATCAATCCTAAACTTCTAGCTTAAATCTATCAAGTAGAGAAGGAATTGACATAATTATGAATTCCTTCTATTTAGTTGGAAATGTATCACTTCTATAGATATACAAGTCTCAACTAAGAGTCGATGTAATGTCCATATAGAGATGGTGTAGTCCCAACATGATCATAAGGAACTCACAATTTGGTTCAATTAAGCACAAATTAATCCTAACACAAATGGTTCTAATTATAAGTATCAATTAATATGGATGAATGTATATGGATACATGAATATGAACAAGAGTAAGCTATGAACTATTCATTGATTTGGATCATTTAACCTCTGGATTTAAGTTTAACTAATCATTATTAAAGCATGGTTTAAGCCTTAGATCATGGAAAGATCATTTGAATCATTATTTACAAGATTTGTCAAATCTGTCACAAAATTCTGAAAATTACATAGAGCAGACCAAAACTTCAAAAATTGGAAAAGCATGGTTCCTATGGTTTGATGTCAATGAATTTCGGACAAAAGATGCTCCTGTGAGTCTAGTTTCCAACCCAAAAAGAAAAATTAAAGATCAACGGTTCAATCTCAGGAAATTAGACAAAATCTAGCATCACTCATAAATTTTTACAACTCTCTGTCTAGAGTTCTTGTGTGATTTTCTAAAAATAGTAAACAAATCTGAAATAGTATAATATTTTTAGGAGATCTTATTGATACATTAAACTTCATAGAAAAAATTATTTGAAGCCAAGAATGCTTGATTAAGTTTCTGATTTACTCATTTCAAGAAGGTGTTACTATTCTGAAACTCTGGACAGATTATAGTTGCTTCACAAAACGCATGACCAAACCACTTTAAACATAAAATCTCATTAAAACAAAAATCACAGTGGTAAAACCTTGTGTTATTGACACTCTCCGATTGGTTTCATTCAATTCCAATGGTTTGTTATTAAAATAAAAATCTTTGATCAAAGGTGGTTTATGAACTCACTGCACCATTATTAAGTTCACCTCTTATTTGTTCACTTTAGCTATAAAGCCATTAAGTTTGGCTTAACCTAAACTACTTCTCCTCACATTTGATGGTCATTGGAGACTAAGGACACTCATACTTATAGACCTCAATGAAGCATGAAGAAACTTCATGAAATCTCAAAATAATGAACCGAAACCGTGGAGGTAGGTTTAGATTCATTAACCAAACATACTAATATCAACCTTAATCTTCTTGTAAATTATGATCTTACAAGGAAACTAAAGGATTTCACGTCAATAGATTCAAGTAAGACATTGAAAGTTTTATGAATCCTTAGGGATGATTATAATAAAAAAGAACAAGGAAACCAAGACTCAAGTAATAACTAAATTAATTTCATGATCTATTTAACCTTAAACCTTAGGTTACTTTGATCCAAACCAATGAAATGCAAGTTCAATCACAATATTGGTGGTGTGTGAAGAAATGAGGTGGGAAGGAAGTTTTTAAAAATGTGTAAAAGATCCTATTAGATTATAATATTGTGATTGAACATAGATTAAGATTAATTAGTCTAGAGTTTGCCTCCAACTATCCTCAACTCTTAGGTTTTTGAAGGTCTTTCAAGGGTGGTTCAAGATCTTTTTCTTCTAACTCATGAAGCTTCTTCCTTAAACTCCCCTAAAACTTGCTCCTAATTGTGTTTAGAGAATTTTAAGAGGTTTTAAACAAAGAGAATCAAGATAAGGTTCTAAGATTTAAAATTCCAAGTCCTTTGTAATGAGATATTCATCCCCTATATATATATGAAAACTTTGGAGGGTTATTTTGGTAATTTCACAGTAAAAACCCTAATCCCGGATGTTCTTTTGAAGGTACAAAACGTAATATTTCAAAATTGGCAGCCACAAAAACGTGGCACTCAACAGAGAATGAAGCGACACTCAATAAGTGCCGGAATGGCACTAACTGATTGCCAGCGCGGTATTCACTGAATGCCGATGCGGCACTCAATGAATGCCATGGACAACTCCGCGGACTGCCATTTTATTTATTTTTGTGATGCTTACAAAATTCGCGACATTTGGCGATTATAGCTACGGTTCACTGAATGCCGGTGTGGAAATCTGTGAGTGCCGCAGCGGCTTAGCGTGACTGCTGTAGAAGCCATTGTATGTCGTTGTTTTCATCCTTTCCTTTTTCTCTCTCTTTTTCTTCTTTCTTTTTTTTTGTTTGAATAGAAGAGCCTTGTGCAGAGCTTGAATCACCTTTGGAAGTCCTAGATTAGTTGGACATTGTCATCATCAGATCTAAAGGTAATACTCTCCTTAATTCGATGTTTGGTCAAAATCAGGTTGTCTATAGCTTTTCCCTCTTTAATAGAGCTTATGGAGCAATGCGTTTCATAAGTGATTGTTGAAGTCTATGTAAACACAAGCCTTTGACCAACCTGTTGGATTTAGGAAAAAAATAAAATGCGTTGCAAAAGAAAACAAGCACGTAGCAAGGTTCTAGTTGGTCATACTCAACGGTGAGCTGGCTATGCATCTACTCATGAATCAAACCGAGACACAGTTTGGTAAGGGTCAAACACACAAACACAACTAGTCATACGGATGAATGTACCTATCCTATCTTAATGCACGTGCTCATGCCAATGATGGCGGCCAATGCAACTTCGTGCTCTATAAATGATGTGATTCTAAATCGTGCAATCCATGCCTTATGCTACTCAATGCTCATGGTAACTGATGTTGTCAATATCAAGATGTATAAAGTATTCTTTACTTTTCTAAAGAGCTGTAGTGTGGAAGTAAAGGTCGAACCCACAGAGATTGGTTAACTACAGCAACTTAATTTTAAAACCTAACTTTAGTTAATTATGAAAACGGATTTTGATTTGATTTTAATTAAACTAATAACAATAAAAATAAATCTAAACTATGAAAGCAATTAAAAGTGTTTTTGTAAATATGTAAAGGGAACCTAGGATTGCAACTCCACCACTAGCTTCATAATAGGAATATTTATGCATTCAATTAGCTTATTAAGTTGGATGAATATGGGGAATTGTAGCTACAATCCCAATTCCTCCGTCAAGAGAATAATCATGGTTCAAGCACCAACATATTCCATCTCCGGTTAGCACGAATTATCCCACACTAAACTAGGGTTGTGATATAATTCATCTAATCTAGGCATGGATTATTCGGATACTTGATAGCACAAACCAATAAAGCACCATCACATGTAAATAATCTAAACAAGCACAGTGAGCATAGATCAATGAGCACATCACAATCAAAATAGATCTAAGACAAGAATAAACTTTGAAAGCAATGATTTAATCAATAGAAGTACGATTTATTTATAAAAATCCTCGGAACATGTGACTGTCATCCATACATAATAAAACTAAAATAAAAGCATAAAATACTCCCTATTACTCAACTAGGGTTTCATTGAAACCCTAGATCTAAGGTCTAGCTGTCCATGGAAGCAGTAGATGGCAAGTAGTTGATGTAGGAGGCCATGGGAATCCTTGGTCTTCTTCTTCTTCTTCTTGCTTCTCTCCCTTCAATGGCTGAAAGTATGGTTGTATTTTGTGTGTATAATAATTGTCAACAACCCTTCAATTGAAGTAAAATAGGGTATATATAGATTTTGGGCAAGTTTTGGAAGCTTTCCTAACCCGAAACGAACTGAAACTGATATATTTTACAATCTGGACGCAGTTAGGAAGTCTCGTTTGCATAGGAGTCTTCAGTATACTGAAATACGCAACTTTGCTTTTTGTACATATCGCGCGAGCGGGCCGCGCGAGCGCGACATTTGGCACCTCGCGCGCGCGGATCGCGCGAGCAATTTCTGGATTCTCGCGCGCGCGGCTCGCGCGCGCGAACTGGCTTTTTCAGCTTCTTTTCTTCTGCTTTTTCACCCTGTTTAGCCTGATATACTTGATTTCTTCCAAAACCTGTCAGAAAATAGAAAACGAAGTAAAAATATACAAAAACAGGATAAAAAGATACTAACAAATGCTCGTTAAGGCGTATAAATAGGATTTGTTCTCTCCCGATCACACCCCCAAACCTACATTTTGCTAGTCCTCGAGCAAAACTAAAATAAAAACTAACTACTAATAAACTACTACTCTATTTTCTTATGGATCACGATTGCATTTAGCATATGCAACAAGCCTTTTAAACCTCTAGGTGTCCCTAGTCGGACGAGTAAAGTCTCGTGAGGATTCTCGTCAATAAGTCACCCACAACCATCTTTATTAACTTAGAAATTTAAAAAGTTTTATTAAAAAGAAAAACAAAACATTAAATACTCCTTATCATAGAACGATGATTTGAAATAGAATAACTAACAAGAAGAAACGGAATCAAACGTCCATCTATATCATGAAAAACAATCTCAAGCACATGCATCGTATAAATCAATAGAATTTCTCATAAAATTGCACGTGTGTGATATGCTAGTCAAATGAACACGCGTATGTCATGAACTTGGAATATAACTCGGATGACCATTTAACTATGTCTTGACTACGAATCTCACAATGTCAATTACACTCTCAAATGAAACACTCAGAAACAGGTGTAATCTCTCTAAAATATGTGAGTAAAGGAAATATGTTTTCAAAATGAGAAATGCTCACATATGACTCGAAAAAGACGCATGACACGAAAGAATAGTAGTCTCATGGATAGGATGCCAACAATTAAGAAAAATTAATCGTTACCATGTTTTAATCCCCTTCCCATCGTTTATATATCCAAACCATGTTTTCCAGGATCAAATAGGACTTTTCAAAGGTTGTAACATGGCTCAGATAATGAAAAGGGATAGAACGGATATATCAAGTAGTTTCAGAATGGCACTGTAAGGCATGTTCGATTTCTTTCATTATTCTTCTACAAACTTTCATATTTTCTTTCTCTTCATTCCTTTTCATTCATTTTTCTTCTTTTCTTTCATTTTTCATTTTTTTTTCAACCTTCCTCTTCTGTATTATGTTTCTTTTCCTTTTTCTTTTCTTGCTTCTCAAATGATTATTCATCGAATACCAAGCAACTACCCCAATAGCATCTTATTTTCTTCTTCTCAATCAACACATCGCCTTAATACTACTAAAAGTTGATCACTCTTCCAGTGGTATACTCCAAGTTGATCAAGTTGGAGCTTTTAAAGAGGATAATGGTGAACAAAGAAAAAGAGGCATTGTAATGGCTCAAAGGGGCGAACTAAGGAAATTTTTATCCTTTATCGGTCGGCAGTAAACAAAGAGGGCCTATAATCATGTCCTATGGTCATATGGTTCTTTAATGTTTACAATGGAAGATTATTTAGCATGGTAACAAACATTTTAACTTGACTATCAACCAAAACAAGAATAATGAGACTACACAACAAGTAGATATGCTATTTCAATGAAATTCGACAAACACAAAATGTATTTATAACCCTCTAAAAAGAAAAGATAGGCTCAAAATCTCACCGAGTCTAGTCTCCACCTTGTGTTATCTAGAAATCCGAATCATATTATAGTTCACAACCAACATGTATTCCAATGACTACGTGCAGTGCATAAGTTTATGTGCAAATTTATGATATAAAACTACGATTCGAACGATACATATCCTAGAACGTCGCATCATAACTTCAGTAAATTTTTTATCACATCTTCCCTTGTTTACCATTCTATAACAATCATAGTTATATAACAAGAAGTATCAAATTTATATTGCAAAAATGTCGGTAATCATCGTTTATTTAAGCACAAATATTGAAAATTTTCAAAATTTTGGTGTTTGTAATAATGTGCATGTGTGTGCATACCCCCAAACCTAAACCTTTCATTGTCCCCAATGAAACAACAAAATGAAAGAAAGGAGAGTACGTAAGGAAGGAACGATAGTACCTCGATCTCGGCAATGACAAACAGGTAAATGTATAAAAATATGACGATAAAGTTCAATTGCTCCAAATGGAACCACCTGTTAATACTAGATAAACGAAAAGAAACTAACAAAAGAATATTAGAAGTAAATGAAACTGAAATATAAAATATAAATCGATAAACTAATCTAAACTAAACTAAACGAGCAAATGGAAAAGAAATAAAACGAAAAAGTATAAATGTAACAAGGAAAACAACGAACACGAACTAAACTGAACCAAATAAACAAAAACAGAAAAGAAACACAAATAAAATAGGCAGGGGGAAGGATATAGAAAACAAAAGGGAAAAAACAGGAAAATGGGGAATCGCGCGAGCGGCCGTCGCGCGCGCGAATTAATTTATTTTTTATTTTTATTTTTTTATTTTTTTTTTATTTTCGTGCCAGCGAGCCACCTCGCGCCCGCGAAACCAGGCGCGATAAGAAGCTGAGGCATCAAACAAAAAGAAAACAAGAAATTTCAGTAAGGCACATTCTCGCGCGAGCGGGCCGCTCGCGCGAGAAGGGTATTTCTCGTTTTGTGGCTAAAATTATGTATATAATATTAAAATAAATTAATTCTGACCCCCAAACCTGTCCAAAAAATTCTAAGACTGACCAAAACGACTCAAAAACAAAGAGAACCGACAAAATTAAGCTTGGGTTGCCTCCCAAGAAGCGCTAACTTTTACGTCTTTAGCTAGACCGTTCTAGCTCAAGATTTATGGAGGCCGTAACTCGGATTTTGTACCCGTTAGGGCATTAGGGAGATTCCGGTGAAACATCGAAACAAGGTTGTTATGTGTTACTTCATTTGACGTCTCACCTTTATCGTTATTACATCGATTCTTTACCTTTCGAGTAAATTCTTCATTAGGGGCCGAGGTATTAGGATTCATCCACTCATCATTCACTATATTATTCCCCCCACTCATATTTATTACGTTCTTAGGCTCAATATTCCGTCTCACATCACATTCCGCCTCACATAGGTTATCGTCGTCTTTAAGAGGTTGATTAGCAGCATTAAAAAATTTAATTTTAATTTTATATTTTCGAACGACACTTTCATCACCCCTGTTCTACAATTGACACGTGCGTTGGCCGTGGCTAAGAATGGACGACCAAGAATAACAGGAGTGTATTTTATAGCATCTAGCACCGGTTCGGTGTCAAGGACCATGAAATCAACAGGATAAAAACATTGATCAACTCTAACTAAGACGTCTTCGACGACTCCCCTAGGTACTTTAACAGAACGATCCGCTAATTGAATAGTAGCGGCCGAAGGTTTAAGTTCACCTAGTCCTAATTGTTTGTAGACATGATAAGGTAAGAGGTTAACACTAGCTCCTAAGTCAAGTAGAGCCCGATGAATGATAGTGTCACCTATGACACATGAAATCGTTGGCGTACCGGGATCCTTATACTTTGGAGGTGAGTGTTGAAAAATAGAACTTACTTTTTCTGTGAGGAAAACCTTTTTCGGAGTATGACTCTGTATTTTTCGCTTTTGCGTACATAGGTCTTTTAAACATTTAGTGTAAGTGGGAACTTGTTTAATAGCATCGAGGAATGGAATATTAATTTTTACTTGTTTAAATACCTCGAGTATATCCTCAACTTTTGACCGGTCCCTCAACGTTTGGTGGATATGGCAGTCTTGGAATATAATTCGTTGGGACCGGTTCTTTTTCTTTCTTATTTTGATTTACCTCCTCACCCTTTTCTTTATTCACATTTATATTTTTATGTTTCTCACCCTCACCCAGAATTTCAACAACTTTCTCTTCTCTAGTAGTCATCCTAGTCGAAACGGCATTCACTTGCTCACTCGACCCCCCATTCTCGTATTGTCCCTTAGGTTTTAGAATAGTTTGCGCAGGCAACTTCCCCTTGTTTCTACGACTCATTGCAGTAGCTAATTGTCCCATTTGGGATTCAAGCTTCGCAATGGATTGTGTATGAGAGTGCACTATTTGTGCTTGTGCTTGGACTTGAGTTTCAATTTTATTAAGGGATGCTAACACCTTTTCCTCAAACATGTTACCCTTTGGAGGGTTCGGATTAGGAGGCGGTTGTTGGTATTGATTGGGTTGAAACTGAGGTCGATATGCATTAGGAAAATTAGTCGCCTCATTAGGATTATTATTATTATTTTTCCACGAGAAGTTAGGATGGTTTCTCCATGGCGCGTCCGGATTATTATTAGTCGAATTATAATTATTTCGTGGGTATTGTTGAATAGAATTAATGTGTTGCTCCACGAATTCCGGAAATTGACTCGCCGATGGACATGCAAGTATCGAATGTGAAGGATCAGAACATAATGCACAAATTTCATGAGTGAGTGGGGCTGTCGTTTGGTTCATTGTTAAAAGTCGGTCAAGTTTGTTAGATAGTTCTTTTAATTCAATTGACTGACTTGACTCGAACTTTACCTCCCTCTTAGGTTGTGAATGATATCCCTCGGAACATACTGATACAGCCTGATGCATCGAATTCTCGCTTAACGTTTCAAAAATTTTCCAGGCCTCCCCGGCAACGGCGCCAAAAATTGATGTTGTCAATATCAAGATGTAAAAAGTATTCTTTACTTTTCTAAAGATTTGTAGTGTGGAAGTAAAGGCCGAACCCACAGAGATTGGTTAACTACAGCGACTTAATTTTAAAACCTAACTTTAGTTAATTATGAAAACGGATTTTGATTTGATTTTAATTAAACTAATAACAATAAAAATAAATCTAAACTATGAAAGCAATTAAAAGTGTTTTTGTAAATATGTAAAGGGAACCTAAGTTGGATGAATATGGGGAATTGTAGCTACAAGCCCAATTCCTCCGTCAAGAGAATAATCATGGTTCAAGCACCAACATATTCCATCTTCGGTTAGCACGAATTATCCCACACTAAACTAGGGTTGTGATATAATTCATCTAATCTAGGCATGGATTATTCGGATACTTGATAGCACAAACCAATAAAGCACCATCACATGTAAATAATCTAAACAAGCACAGCGAGCATAGATCATTGAGCACATCACAGTCAAAATAGATCTAAGACAAGAATAAACTTTGAAAGCAATGATTTAATCAATAGAAGTACGATTTATTTATAAAAATCCTCGGAACATGTGACTGTCATCCATACATAATAAAACTAAAATAAAAGCATAAAATACTCCCTATTACTCAACTAGGGTTTCATTGAAACCCTAGATCTAAGGTCTAGCTGTCCATGGAAGCGGTAGATGGCAAGTAGTTGATGTAGGAGGCCATGGGAATCCTTGGTCTTCTTCTTCTTCTTCTTGCTTCTCTCCCTTCAATGGCTGAAAGTATGGTTGTATTTTGTGTGTATAATAATTGTCAACAACCCTTCAATTGAAGTAAAATAGGGTATATATAGATTTTGGGCAAGTTTTGGAAGCTTTCCTAACCCGAAATGAACTGAAACTGATATATTTTACAATCTGGAGGCAGTTAGGAAGTCTCGTTTGCATAGGAGTCTTCAGTATACTGAAATACGCAACTTTGCTTTTTGTACATATCGAGCGAGCGGGCCGCGCGAGCGCGACATTTGGCACCTCGCGCGCGCGGATCGCGCAAACGATTTCTGGATTCTCGCTCGCACGAACTGGCTTTTTCAGCTTCTTTTCTTATGCTTTTTCACCCTGTTTAGCCTGATATACTTGATTTCTTCCAAAACCTGTCAGAAAATAGAAAACGAAGTAAAAATATACAAAAACAGGATAAAAAGATACTAACAAATGCTCGTTAAGGCGTATAAATAGGATTTGTTCTCTCCCGATCAGTAACTCCAACTTAAAGGTGAGTTATTTTTAGAATTCAGAGTTTCTATAACCGACATGTTGATTTTCTTCAAGATACGTGGCCGTCTCGGCTAAAAGGAAGAACATAATTGACTGGGCGACGTTTCACGACTTAGGCCACGGTGTCAATGCATGTTTGCTCCAAAAAATCCGCAGCCCTTCGGCCTCATTGGACATGTTTGCTCCAAAAAATCCGCAGCCCTTCGTCCTCGTCGGATATGTTTGCTCTGAAAATCCGTAGCCCTTCGGCCTCGTAAGATATGTTTGCTTCGAAATATCTACAGCTCTTTGGCCCTGTCGAATATGTTTGCTCTGAAAATCCGCAGCCCTTTGGCCTCATCAGATATGCTTGCTCTGAAAAATCCGCAGCCCTTCTGCCTCGTCGGATATGTTTGCTCTAAAAACTTGTCAAATTCTTTTTGAATTTCAAAATCAGGAGTCAAAAACACTCAAATTCTTTTTGAATTTCAAAAATCAGGAGTCCCTCAGACTCAAATTCTTTTAAAATATTCAACATCATGAGTCAATCGGACTAAAATTCTCTTTAAATTTTAAAATCAAGAGTCAATCAGACTCGAAGAACTTATTTTCTCAAAATATTCAGGCTCAATTGAAAATCTCAAAATCACAGCCACTCCTATCCATTCCAAATAATCTTTCTAAATCTGGAATCAAGATCCTCTTGATTCAAAAAGTCAATTTGGCTCGAAAATTTATTTGTTTCAAAAAATCGAGACAACGTGGACTTAAGAATCATTTTTAGAGACCAAAGTGCATAAGGGGGGCAAACTTTGGGGGTTTAAATTCTTATTTTGGGACCCAATTTGAATTTTGGGGGGAAACCAAAGACCTTTTAACTGCCTCATTCGCGGCACACGCTTAGAACTGTGGCAGTCCGTGACTATCGTGAGGTACTCACTGAATACCGCTGCGGCACTCAACGAATGATGTTCGGTACTCCACCAACTGTCGTGCATAGATATAGAGTGCTGCTCGGGGCGAGCAGAATGCTTATACGTGGTTTTCACTTCATTTTTTATTCGTTTCTATCAATCTCTTCAAGTTGAACCTCTCTGGAGATTTTTCTCTCTTTTCTTGCAGTGATCTTAGAGGATCCACAGGTTAGTTTCGTTTGATTGAAATCTTGTTAATATCTTCAATTTTGTCATTTTCTCAATTGATTCCAAAATTTTAACTCTTTCTCTCGACAGGCTATTTGACATGGCGAGTGGTTCAGGTAGTAGGAAGAAAGCGAGGTATAGAGCTACTCCCCACCCCTACCTTTCTACTCCAGGATCCGGACAAGCACTTGTCTACCTGAGCATTTTGACGAGAGGTATACGTGTCTCTCATCTCTTTTCATTCAATTTTTTGCTTGAAATTTATATGGATGCAACATACGACATCATGCTCCCCTTTAGCTTATTCAGAATGTGCGTTTGAATGCATGTGCCCTGCTTTTCCAGACTCTAAGTGCTTTAATCGCTTTCCTTTATTATTCATTTTCTTTCGTTCTTTACTTCACTCCTCTTAAAAAACTTTATAAACCTTAAAGGTGAATGTATGACGACAAAAACTCCATATGAATGTGAATGCTTTACTAACGGAATTGTTCCAACTGCTCTTTTGTTCATTATTTTATTCATTCATGTTCAATTTCTCTATTCACTACTATCGCTTCTCACTCTATTTTGTCTTTTCCTTTCAAATTTTCTCGTAAACTGTACGAATGCAGTACATGTCAATGAAGATTTTATGTGTTCTTTTATGAATGCAAATGCTACACTTATGGAGTTTATTTTGAGTGCTCCAAGCGCTCTCTTTTATTTATTCACTATTCATTCTCATCCTTAATATCATTATTTACCTTTTTATTTCTTACTTTTATCCACTTATTTGCTGATACTGATCTTGTAACTTTTATAACTCCAGCTTGACGTACTGAAGGGGCATGGCAGCTTGGCTCACGGCTTTGCATAGTACGAGTCGCTTAACGAGACTATACAGGGATTTATCAGAGCCACAGGTTTTGGGGACTTCGTCAAACTCTTGATGAAGAGCTCTAATGACTTGAGATAGATACAAGAATTTTTTGTTCCCAGCATTCATCCACTAACTCATTCTACTTCGAGTTCAGGGAGATGACGATGACCCCACTCGAATTCTCAATGATCACTGGGATCCCTTTCGGGGGGGGGGGGGGGGGGTGTGGTTGCAGTTCCTGGATGCGGTGATAGAGCGGGACTGGGTACTACTACTACTTGGAGTAGTCCCTAAGGAGCCCTTGGTCATGGCTAAGTGGTTCCTCGATACCTTTAGAGGCTAGTAGGGCTTTACAGATGATCAGATGGCCCGTGGGTTCATCATGTATATGTTGGGGTGCTCTCTGCTAAGCAATATGGGCGATTGGATTTCTGTGGCATTGGTGGGGTCGCTAGAGCACATGGACCGTATCTATCAGTATGATTGGGTTGATGCAGGATTAGCCATACTGTACAAGCAATGGGAGACATTTCACAAGACCGGCCATCCTCTATGGGTGGCTTTTGGAGGGCGTGGGAGGTATATATCACTCTTTTGTTTTTCATTGGTTCAAATTATTTCTGAATTATAAACTTTGCACTCCTCTTTTGATTTCCTTATTTAAGAATCTTGAATCTCATCTTCTTTTCTTTTTCTTTTTCTTTTTTGCAGATTTGGTCCAATGATGTCGCCTTCGACGTGACCTACTGACGCCCTAATCATGCCCCAAGGATTGAAGTGGCAGAAGGAGCGAGTCAGGCGGAAAACCAGAGCTTATAGCTTTATCTCATTCAGGAACTTCAAAACGAATTCACAAGAGCCACACATCCGATGGCAGCCCTAGGTGGACGTGCTTCTTATTGTTACTCTGAGGATTCAATAATCAGGTGGGTATGACTCACAGAGGATATTATTGGATGGCCCGGACGCTCGAGAGTGGTATTTGGGAAAGAGAGTGACCGGGCAGTCGCTGATGGATCCTGGATATTTTGTGCCACATCCCTCACCTACTTCTATGAGAGCTACAGAGATACTTTAGGGTAGTCTGCTCACGGCTGCCCTAAATGGGTTATTGATTCAGGAGTTTCTGGAGCCTCCGGACCGGTACGAGGCTTTCTGCACTACTAAGCTGATGAAGAACTTCCCTCTGATGGAAGTGACTAGGGTGAGTTCCTTTTGGCTTTTCATTTTTTTCTTTTAGTTCTTATATATTTTCTTACTGAATTCATTATTCTTCTTTGCAGCCCGTTCTTGCTGTGTCTCGGACTCCAGCTCTACCGCCATAGATTGGAGGCTTCGGACAGTCTCCTACGGTGAGCAGGGCACGACTATGGTCCCCTGATACTATGCGAGTGCTCCCACTATCCCACTTCAGTATGACCATGTCCTACGAGACTATGTAGAGGAGGTCTTACTCTACGCCCATAGTGTGAGAGAGTGGGTCCACGGTCGAGAGTGGAGGGTAATCTTCTAAAACCCTACCTTAATTTTTGCATTCTCACTCTAATTTCCTAACCTCTCTTTTGCTAATTTTCTGATTCAGGCCGACGGGGCGCGGGTGATTGCTGAGGCTCAGGCGAGAGCCAGGGTAAGTCCTACTATCTCCTTTTATTCATTCTTTTCCTCTTAGGGCTTTTCATTCCAATTCTCTAATTAAACTTGGTTATTTCCTCTTTTTCCTAGCTCAGGAGGAAGAGAACAGGGCTTTGGTCCTGCGGGTGAGAGAGCTAGAGCACCAGCTCCAGCAGTTCGGGGTAGGTCCCAGTGGAGCTCATAGAGGCACCGGACAAGGTGGAGATGGAGGCAGAGGCATAGGTAGAGGCAGCGGCGGAGGGAGTGGCACGGAGTCATAGGAGGAGCCTTTTAGATGCGTCACTCGTCGGTCTCGAGGCCGGGGCCGGGGTTGACCTCACTTTTCTCTTTCCTCTCTTTTATCTTTTGAGTGTTTTGAAGAGGATTCACATACATTTGGGTGACTGTATATACATATGCATACTTATTTCGATGACGGCTCCTAGATAGACGAGATAGGATAGGCATCTGCATACCTTTTGATGATCATTTTTTTTTTTTTTTTTATCTTTTTGCTTGCTTTTATTGCTCATGATCTAACTGCATATCATAGATGTGACCATAGCTTGGTCCCGTATTTTAATACTTTCTTCCTTTCTCCTTTTCGTGATTATGACCATGGCTTGGTCCATTTTTTATTTTTATTTTAATTTTCTATGACTGACAAATGCTTGTAACTATGATTTTGCTTTTATTACTTATTGATTCTTGAATGAATAAATGCGACCATGGCTTGGTCTTGTTGTACGTGATGTGATCTAATGCACACGTTTTATTACTTTATTCAATTTTTTTGTGTGCAGGTGGGCTGAAAACATTACAAACGGATCCTGGCCAAAATAAGCTCTGTGCGGCACTCGGTTAAGCCTGTGCAGCACTCACTACGTGCCGCTGCGGTACTCCGTGACTACTGTGCGGCAATTGCTGATTGCCACGTGGCATTCTAGTGAGTGCCGCTCTAGTATCTCGAGTGCTGCCCTATGTTCTGGGCAGATCTACTTCTATTTATACCCTCCTCTCCTCAAAACTCTACAAAATACTCTTCTCTTTCCTTCACATTCCTCTCAAATGACCCCCATTAGCTCCCAAATCCTCTTCCCATGGGTGGATACTCTCTTCGGCATTGACAGACTCAACTTTGAGTGTTTTAGACTAAACAACCTCTTCTCTTTTCATCGGATGTCCCTGAATGAAGGCTTGCTTTGAGCCATTATTCAGTGTTGGGACCCCTCTCTCCATGTTTTCTGCTTCGGCTTCTAGGAGGTTTGTCCTTTGTTCGAGGAATTCAGTATTCTCCATACTGACCCTTTTGTGGATCTGACAGTTCCTTTGGTGCAGGTCAGGTATGTTTAGGACCTTACCGCTTTTCTTCATACATCTCGGAATGCGACAGGCTCTTTCATTCACGACCAACAGATTGATTTTGAGCGTCTTTCCTCTGTCTATGCTCCCATGTAGGACTCTTATGATGGCGGGTATCAGATCATTCGGCATAATGCATTATCGATAGCTATGCTCTCTTACTTCCTCTTTCAGTCATCTTCTGACATTCTCATACCCATTGCTTACAGTCTACAAAAATGAAAAGTGCTGTCATGCTGGTTCTTGGTGAGACCTTGATGGGCCTGGATTGTGCCCACGCTATTGGGGCCATGTTATCTGCAGTAGTACCTTTTGTCTTACAGATTTGGCTCATGGAGCATCTAGATCTCTTCATACACCCCTCATACTTTTGCGGGCCACTTTCCTACGATCGTATGGAAATTCACCACTTATTCCATTCTGTCGATGCCTGGCTCGATTAGCTTCAGGGTCTCTCTTTCGATGATGTCTACTGAACCTGCCCATGGTGGACTTGTCGTTCTGTTGCAGTACGACTTCCCGGGAAACCTGGTATCTGGTTGCTTGGCTTGCATGCTACTACTTTCTATATTCCCGGTCGAGTGGTTCGTTAGTATGGAATTTTCCAGGATGTTACTAAGGACATCACTGCAGATTTCATGAGGGGTTTAGTCATACATTCCTCTACAGTGAAAGCCTTTGCTGAGGCTTGGTATGACAGGGTGTCAGCTCCCTTTTGGAGAATTTCGGCTTGAGTTGTGCCTACTACTGAGTTTCTTTTGCAGATCCAGACTCTATAGACATACATAAATGAAAGCTAAACAGGACAGAGCTTTATTTTACAAAACTTCTAACAAATCCTAACAACTTTCCTACGCTTTTGAATGTGATTTTCTTCCAAAGAATGTTTTATGTTTTAGAAAATGTTCTAACATGTTCAATCAATGTATTAACTCTTTCAATCTATCTTTAGGTTATGAAAATCTTCCTTTTAAAAATCTATTCTTGGCTTTTGTTACTTTGCTTTGAATCTTGAGTAGAGCTTTAATCATTCTATCCCATGAATTCTCATTCGTTCCTTTATAGTACTTATTTTGATAGCAAGGGTATCTAGAGATGGGTTTAAGGTAAGTATCTGGGTTTTTCAGATAGCAAACAAAGTTTGCCCCTGGTTATGAGGCTTTGAAGCGGTTCTAGGCAAACGCAAGTTTGCCCCTTGTTTGGCATAGGGATTTTTTAGATTTTTCATGGATCGAAGGCTAATGAAGAGCCAGCCTACTTATTCCCAAGCGGGTATCAGGTCCTCAGTAGTTCGGTTTAAGGCTTGACAGAGGGTGCCACTTGGGTAATTTTGAATAACCGAATGGAGTAGGTTGCCTACGTATCCCTGAGTGGGAATCAGGTCAAGCGTAGTTCATCAACGTAGGAGGTTCTAAAGGAAATAGTTTCAAGTAAAATACTTCTTGAGGCGATCGAGGTTAATTGGCTATTTAAATTCGACCCCATCTAGGTTCATAAGAAATGCAGCCTCTCCAGAAATGAGAGTCTTAATAATGTATGGCCCGACCCAGATGGGTTTGAATTTTCCTCTGGGGTCGTAAACAGTAAACAGGCACTTTAAGTTCTTTGAGAACCAGGTCAACCTCAGCAAGCTTCCTTGGGCTAACCTTTTTGTTGAAAGCATGAGCTATCCTCTTCTGATATCCCCGAGAATGGTTTATTGTAGCCAAACATTTCTCATCCAGCAATATCAATTCCTCATATCTTCTTCGGATCCATTCTAGTTCAGTTACTTCACACTCTACTAAAACCCGTAGAGATGGTATTTCTACCTCAACTGGAAGGACCGACTCCATCCCGTAAACCAAAGAATACTGTGTGGCTCTTGTAGAGGTTCTCACAGAGGTCCGGTATCCCCACAGTGCAAACGACAGTTTCTCGTGCCAGTCCTTATATGTGTCTGTCGTTTTTCCCAAGATTGCTTTGACATTTTTATTTGCTGCCTCCACTGCCCCATTCGTTTGTGGTCTATACAGAGATGACTGATGTCAGGGTATTTCTCTAGGAGCGGATGATCTCACCTTGGAATGACTGTCGTGATCCAAAATAAACTCATTCGGAGCCTCATATCTACAGATTATGTTATTCTCTATGAAATTTACCACATCTTTAGCCTTTAAAGTTGCGTATGATGCAGCCTCCATCTACTTAGTGAAATAATCGATTGCCACAATTATATACTGGTGTCCATTGGAGGCTTTTTGAACTATTTCACCGATAATATCAATACCCCACATAGAAAATGGCCAAGGCATGGTCATGCTATAGAGTTGGGAAGGCGGGGTATGCATCAGATTTGCATGGATTTGGCACTTATGGCATCTTCTGACATACTCACAGTAATCTCTGTCTAAGGTTATCCAGTAATACCCTTGTCTCTTCTTTGCTAACATATGCCCATTTATGTGGGGTCCACAAACTCCTTCGTGTATTTCCTCCATCATTCTCTTAGCCTCTTTTCCATAAAACACTCCAAATTATACCTGATATATGACTTTTTCCACAACTTATCCGCATAGATCACAAATTGGACAGAGAACCTTCGAATTGCCTTTCTTTCCTTCTTTGAAGCTCCTTCGGGGTACTTTCCTTCTTTAGTGAAATTCCAAACATCCTCGTACCAAGGCACTTTCCCTTCATCTTCTAGGGAAGCGATCATCTTAAATGAATGTTGGTTCCTTATGTATATAGATAGAGGGATCATGGTGACTCCTGAGGGGATTTGTATAATTGAGGCTAAGGTTGCTAGGGAGTCCACCAATTGGTTCTCTTCTTAGGGAAGATAATAGAATGATATTTTCTTGAACGATACTTTTAAACTTTTCAGGTAGTCGTGGTAAGGTCTCAGCTTCTCATGTTTTACCCTCCAATCACCCCATACTTGGGATATGATCAAATTGGAATCTCCAAAAACATCAATCCTTTCAACTTTCAAGGCCAATGCCGCTTCCATCCCAACTATGCAGGCTTCGTACTCTGTCATATTATTGGTTGAGTTGTACTTAAGATTGACGGCTAATGGGGTAGGGGTCCCATCTGGTGCTACAAGGATGATTCCAGCCCCATAGCCTAGTTGGTTAGCCACTCCATCGAAATACATTTTCCACAGATTCTCTTCTATACACATCACCCCTTCATCCAAGAATTGAAACTCACCCCTCTCCTCGGATTCTATCACAAGGTCAGCTAGGTATTCGGCGACAACTCTCCCTTTTACAGATTTGGTAGTGACATACTTGATGTCGAATTCAGCTAGCATCATGGTCCATCGGGAGATCCTACTGGTCAAAATGGGTTTTTTAAATAGGTATTTAAATGGGTCCATTCGGGATATTAGGGTTACAAGAAAAGCAAACATGTAGTGCCTAAGGCGACGGGTACACCAGACTAGGGCCCAACATGCTTTCTCTAAGGATGAATATTTCAGCTCGTATCCGGTCATCCTCTTGATCAAGTAATAAATGGCTTTTTCCACGTGCCCCTCTTCTCCTTCTTGGGCTAACATATACCCCCATCGAATCTTTAGACACATAAAGGTATAGCAATAAAGGTCTTTCGGGTGAGGGCGGTGATAGGACAAGTGGGTTTTAGAGATAGGTCTTGATTTTATCGAAGGCTTGTTGGCATAGGGTACCCCACTCAAACTTCTCTCCTTTTCTAAGCAGCTTAAACAACGGGTCACATGTCAGGGTGAGTTTTGAGATGAAGCAGCTGATGAACTATATTCTACCTATGAATCCCCTCAACTCCTTCTCATTCTTTGGCAGCTGCATTTCGACTATGGCTTTTATTTTGGTTGGGTCCACCTCTATTCCCCTTTGGGTGAAAAGGAATCCTAACAGCTTTCCGGTAGTAACTCCGAAGGTGCATTTATGAGGGTTCAACCTCATTCTAAACTCTTTCAACCTTTCAAAGAACTTCCTTAATGCCCCTAAGTGTCCTCTCCTCTCCTTAGATTTCACGATCATATCATCCACATACACTTCTACCTCCTTATGGATCATGTCGTGCAGCAATGTAGTAGCGGCTCGCTGATACTTTGCCCCCGCATTCTTGAGCCCAAATGGCATTACCCTATAGCAATATATTCCCCATGGTGTGATGAAAATGGTTTTCTCTCTATCCTCGGGCACCATGAGAATCTGATTATAACCTGAGAACCCGTCCATAAAAGACAGGAGTTCATGCCTCGCAGTGTTATCGACTAGCACGTCGATATGAGGTAAAGGGAAATAGTCTTTAGGGCTTGCTTTATTCAAATCTCTATAATAGACACACACCCTAACACGACCATCCTTCTTTGGGACTGGCACAATGTTGGCAATCCACTTCAGATATTCGGTGACCATCAATAATCCAGCTCTCAATTACTTTTCAACTTCCTCTTTTACTTTAAGTGCCCATTTAGGCCTCATTCGCCTTAATATTTGTTATATCAGTTTTGAGTTGGGAAAGAGGGGGATATGATGTTGGACTATCTCTGGGTCGATACCTGACATATCGCTATATAAGACCATGCAAAAATATCTTTGAATTCATTTAATAAATTAATCAATTCTTTGCTTTCTTCATTGCCAAGTGTAGAGCCAATAAAAACATTTTGAGGATTATCTTCATTTCCTAGATTAATTGTTAGAGTGTCCTCAATGATTTTATATACAGATTCTTTTTCCTTTTTAATTAGTTTTTGCAGTTCAATTGTTATTTCATGGTTATCACATTCATCACATTCACTAAGTGCATTCGAGTAGGCAGAATTAATCATACTTTCATTAATTTTGTCCGGGGTGACTACAACAGACATAGCAATAGTAAGCCGCCTCATTTGGGCCATTACAGACTCCGGGGAAGGGGGGATACCTATCACTAGACTCAAAGACCCATTCCTTGTTGACTCCCTTCTTGAGTTCTACAGTGTTACAGCCTCGCGGATTCCCTGTTCCCATATCGGCTTCTCCTTCTGTCACTGCTGCCTCAGGTTCTTCTATGTCGTTCCCTTCGTCCTCTCCTTACACTTCTTCCACTGTGCCCTCGGCATATTCTTTCTCAGCCTCAGTTTTCATAACCCCTTCTTAGTCCTTTTTCCTAGGTTTTATGCTTCCTTCGCCCAACAGGTTTTGCATAACGAGTCCCTCTAGCACACCGATCCAATCTCTGGCAGTGGCAGACTTCACGGGGACCTGTAGATATGGATCTTCATATTTGGAGAACTCGTTGGGAAAGAAGATCTCAAACCCTGGCTTTAAGAGATTGTCTTTCTGATCAACCCATCGTTCTGAGAAGCCACAAAAGGGGAAATCCTCTCCCTCCTTCACAAAGTACCCATTGAATGTTTTTTAGTACAGGACCAACGGTGCATCGGGGGCCTTCTTCTTTTCCCTTAGTTCTTTATTTGATGGCTGATAACCTAAACCATGAGTATAAGTCTGGGTGGGGATTCTCGGGAACTCCAGTAGACCTTGATGATTCTTTCCTAGTCCCATGCTCGGAAAGAAACCCATCTTCTTTATAATCCCCGCGACCAACGGGCTTTCATACTAATCAAAGTAGAGTGGCAGGAACTCCCTCGGCTTGGCTTCTTCCAACATGTTAATAAACTCAAACCCTCCCATATTTGTTTTTTCTCCCTGCAATTGTACCTCCAGAACCGGTGCGCTTGACAAAGCTTTAAACGGGCAAACCCAACTGTCCCCAAGGATATCACAGACCTTGTCTTTCTAGATACACTTGACCTTTTGATGGATTGTCGATGGTATGGCACCTTAGACTATCCAACCATGGCCTTCCCAACAACAGATTGAAGGAGGCGGGAATGTCGATGACCTAAAATTTGACTTCTTTGTCTACGGGCCCGACGGTGAGATTGAGGAGGATTATACCCATGACTGTCCTCTGAGTGTTGTCGTACGCCCTTACCTTTTGCTGAGATGGGATGAAAGTTGACTCGTCTAGACCCATTCTCTTAGCTATTTGAAATGGGCACACATTCAAAGCAGACCCGTTGTCAATAAGATAGGCGGGTACGGTATTTCCCAAGCATTCAATGGTGACGTACATCGGCTTATTGTGAATGGGCCCTCCAGGGGGTATGTCATCTGAGGAAAAGGTAATAGCCAGAGTCAGAATTTTGCCGATCATTCCCATGAGGTCCTCCAGTGCTGTGTTGATTGAAACATCAGACTAGTTTAGAGCATTCAGGACTGCCTGTCTATGGCATTTAGATGCGATCAACAAACCCCAGATGGTGATGTTAGCCTGAGTCTTCTTTATTTGTTTCAGAACCCTGTCTTCTTGTTCTTCCTCATTCATCTTCCCTTTTCCTTTGTCTAATTCTCTCCCTGGGTGATCCTCCTCTAGCTCATGCAGTTTGAAATGTCTCCCAGACCAGGTTAGATGACTGACTTCTTCCTTTGCCCATAAATTATCGACCTCAGAAACGACCTTTAAATTCTCCTTCTTTGTTTCTATTTCTTCATCGGTCTTATACCACAGGTCATCTTTTACCTCATCCACATCATTACTGTTAGTTTCCTGAACCCACCATTCTGTTTACTTTGACATTCCCTCTCCAAATCCTCTTGATTGATTCCCCAGAGTGCAGATTATCAAATCTTCCAACAGTTGGTAAGGCTTCCTTGGTGTCCCAGCCTTAGTAATTAGCCTAGATGGATTGAAGGTTGTCTCTTCTATCCCTAAGAAATAAAGGACTTGTGGTGGTGGTACAGTATGATGATTTGGTAGTGGATTTCTAGTAACATTGGGAGTTTTGACAGGTGGCTCAAATATTACCTTGTTATCAATGAGGTCCTAGATTTCATGCTTCAACCTTGTGCACCGATCCGTAGAGTGACCCTTTTATTGGTGATATTTGCAATAGAGATCCTCCCAAAAGCTTGGCGGAAGTGGATTCGGTAAAGGTCGAGATTCTAATGGGCGAAGATGCCCCTTTGCCATTAGGCTATCAAGGACGGTTGAGAGTGATACCCCCAAATCTAAAAACTTCCTTGGTTGTTTGTCCCCTCCTCTTCTCAGTGTTATGTCAAACTTTTTCTCTGGTCCACTCAACACATTGATATTGATGGGGCCGGAGTGGCCCCTCAAATGTCCTCCATTTGACCCATAGTTCGGCCTCCTGTATCGATTCATTTTCTCTTCCTTCTTAATCACCCCTTCTTGGATCATATCCTTTATCCTCGTTCCCACATCAATGACTTCAGCGAAAGTGTTAATCGACTGAAACCTCATATTTTCTTGGTAGACTGGTTGAAGGTTCTTAACTAACATTCGAATTTGATCTTTCTTGGACGACCTCTACACTATCTTAGCTGACTTTTCCCTCTATTTGCTCAAGTACTCAGTGAATGATTCCTTGTTCCCTTTCCTAGTGGTTTCCAAATCTCAGACTGTGACATCTGAGTCTTGGTTGTACTTATACTGTGCTACAAATGCCTTGACCAACTCTTCCCAGACCCTAGTCTTGCTTGGTTCGAGCGTGAGATATCAGGACAAAGCGGCCCCAGTTAAAGTCTACTGAAACAGGATGGCCATCATGGCGACGCTTAGTCCACTAGGGTGGAAGGTCCCAATACACATCCTCACATGGCTGTGAGGATTCCCTATCCCATTAAACTTTTTAAAAATTGGCATTTTAAAATGAACGGGCATCGTCTTGTGGACCCCATCGTACAACCCTTCTAATTCCATCAGATAGGTATCAACCCCATGAGCCTTGCACATTTCTCCAGTTTTTCTATCTTCTCAGCCATTACCCTATCTTTTTCAGTCTTTTCCCTTTCTACCCTTTCTCTTTCTGCTCTGGGAACCTCGACCCTTGGCATCTCTGGGTCATCATACCAACCTTCTTCCCTTGCAATAGGCGGATCGATATTTAGTGGATTTACAACTGGTTGTGGGCGAGCTATTGCTTCTATCATGACCATCATACGGTTCATATTCTCGGCCTGCTGCCTCATCTGCTCTGCTTGTTGCCTCATCTGCTCTGGTACTTCCCCATCATTCCTTTTGTTTGCCATTTCGATGTTTCCTTCCCTTCTTACTAACCTTACTGTGGGATCTCTAAACCAGACCGTGCCCGAACTTGATGCTATTTTTGTCCTACAAAAGAATTTTAATGAGTTTCAAAAACTTTTTGTTGCTTTTTTTTATTTTTGAAAGATACCTGTTGAAACTTTTGTGAATGGTTCAGATGTCACATGGATGCAATGCATGTGTACGTGTGTGCCTACTCTATATGCAAATGAAAGGAAAATTCTAGCCCTAACAAATAGACACAAAAGCATATAAGATCCTTACTCATGTTAAATGCGTCAATTTCACCTCTCATTGTGATCCTCATTATCCCCTTTCCGGAGTTTGATCATTTAAAAAGACCCTTTTTGAAAATCATGATGATATAAGGAATGTTTACAAAGATTATCAGTTTTGGAAACTCATTTTAAAAAAGCACTTCTTTAAGAGAAACGATTCCCAAAGATTTGAGGTACATTAATCAAGGGGATTTTCAAAGATTTTTTTTTGAAAGTATAATTTTTCAAGATAACCTTGGGGTAAAAGTTTTATTTTGCTCACAAAGATGGATTTAAAATTTATCGGGTAGAAGGATCACATGATCGGATCATCACCGTATTTTTCATGAATTCGGATGCGTACAAGGTCAATGATGCTTTTAGTTAACAAGATATAAGAGATGTAATTTGACAATCAAGTTTCAACATATTCCCAGATGTTACAGGACATGAAGAGGAATTGCTAAAAAAGTGATTAAAAGTTTACATGTCTCGTATTAAGTGAACATCATCATCATCTCAAGTAATCCCTTGCGGGCATACAAGACTCCCTAGCATATAAATCCTAATTAAGAATTTGTTTTCCTAAGATTGAAAGGTTCTAACAGAGGCTATCATGCAAAGGCTGGGTTTTGGTCAAATAAGGGACCCTTGACACACACCCGATAGGATGCTTCATATACCAAATCATGATACGAGATCAAGGGTGATTACACAGTCCCATGATGGCTTGACCGATCGGGTTGCACCGAGCCTCCAAGGTCATAGTTTCGTGCCATCGACTGGTGAGAAATGCCAGTGCAATGCAACAAGCACACAAAAATTTATTAATTTGATTAAAAGGATGCTTTCAAGTCTAATCCTCGAGTGAACCCAAAATTAGAAATTCTGGTCTGTAAAACCAGAGATTCTGGGTTCGATCCCCAGTAGAGTCCCCAGATTGTGGATATCGCATTTTTCTTACCCACAGCTTTTTTTAAAAACTTCTTCAAATTTCAAATTCAAATACGAGTCGCCACTTAATTTTTAGAAGGAAAATTAAGAAACCATTTTAAAGCAAACTGCTCTTTTAGGAAACCAGAGATTTCTAGGTCCGGGGATTATGGAATGAGAGGAGAAGGAGCCCGGCGGACTAAAACACCCCCTCTCATCCTATCTCGCGATAGGCCTCTACTCAACATCCATTTAATCGAATTATTAATCTAAATGTGCACTCAACTAATACATATGTGTAAATATACATTACAAAAGCATGTCTAAAGGGTGTAAGATTGCAAATGATAAAATATCATTCAAAACCACATAATTCCAAGTAGCAGGCAAGATGATGTGCAAATACGGAACTAGAAAACTTACCCGGGATCCAACTGCGATGTTGAAATGTGCAATGCATACAAAAAAGAGGAAATCCTAACAAAGGGGTCTCTAATCATATATACACATAAGGCAAGACCTAATTCTAAGGTGTCGCGCATGAAGTAAAAAAAAATCAATAAATTCAACGAGTAAAATAAACTAGAGAAAGGTTTGAGAAATTGTACCTCAAAAGTGCTACAAAACAAAGACTAGTCCACATGCTTTAAACAACATATCAAATAATCAATCCTAAACTTCTAGCTTAAATCTATCAAGTAGAGGAGGAATTGACATAATTATGAATTCATTCTAATTAGTTGAAAATGCATCACTTCTATAGATATACAAGTCTCAACTAGGAGCCAATGTAATGTTCATATAGAGATGGTGTAGTCCCAACATGATCATAAGGAACTTGCAATTTGGTTTAATTATGCACAATTTAATCCTAACACAAAATGGGTTCTAATTATAAGTATCAATTTATATGGATGAATGTATATGGATACATGAGTATGAACAAGAGTAAGCTATGAACTATTCATTGATTTGGATCATTTAACCTCTGGATTCAAGTTTAACTAATCATTATTAAAGCATGGTTTAAGCCTTAGATCAATGAAAGATCATTTGAATCATTATTTACAAGATTTGTTAAATCTGTCACGAAATTATAAAAATTAAAGAGAGCATACCAAAACTTCAAATATTAGAAAAGCATGGTTCCCATGTTTGATGTCAATGAATTTTGGACACAAGATGCCCATGTGAGTCTAGTTTTCAACCCAAAAAGAAAAATCAAAGATCAACGGTTCAATCTCTGATAATTAGACAAAAACTAGACATCACTCAGAAATTTATAACTCTCTGTCCAGAGTTCTTGTATGATTTTCTAAACATAGTAAACAAACTTGAAAGTGTCTAATCTTTTTAGGAGATCTTATTAATACATTAAACTTCATAGGAAAAGTTAGTTGAAGCCAAGAATGCTTGATTAAGGTTCTTATTTACTCATTTCAAGAAGGTGTTACTGTTCTGAAACTCTTGACCAAACCACTTTAAACATAAAATCTCATTAAAACAAAAATCACAGTGGTAAAACCTTATGTTATTCACACTCTCCAATTGGTTTCATTCAATTCCAATGGTTCATTATTTAACTAAAAATCTTTGATCAAAGTTGGTTTATGAACTCACTACACCATTGTCAAGTTTACCTTTTATTTGTTAACTTTAGCTATCAAGCCATTAAGTTTGGCTTAATCTTACCTATTTCTCCTCCCATTTGATGGTCATTGGAGACTAAGGACACTTATACTTATAGACCTCAATGAAGTATGAAGAAACTTCAAGAAATCTCAAAATCATGAACCTAAACCATGGAGGTAGGTTTAGATTCATTAACCAAACATACTAATATCAACCTTAATCTTCTTGTAAATCACGAGCTTGCAAGGAAACTAAAGGATTTCAAGTCAATAGATTCAAGTAAGACATTGAAAGTCTTATGAATCCTAAGAGATGATTATAATAAAAAAGAAAAAGAAATCCAAGACTCAAGTAATATCTAAGATAATTTCATGATTTATTTAACCTTAAACCTTAGGTTACTTTAATCCAAACCACTGAAATGCAAGTTCAATCACAATATTGGTGGTGTGTGAAGAAATGAGGTGGGAAGGGAGTTTTTGAAAATGTGTAAAAGATCCTAAAAGATTATAATATTGTGTTTGAACTTAGATTAAGATTAATTAGTCTAGAGTTTACCTCCAACTATCCTCAACTCTTAGGTTTTTGAAGGTCTTTCAAGGGTGGTTCAAGCTCTTTTTCTTCTAACTCATGCAACTTCTTCCTTAAACTCTCCTAAAACTTGCTCCTAATTGTGCTTAGAGAATTTTAAGAGGTTTAAAACAAAGAGAGTTAAGATAAGGTTCTAAGATTCAAAATTCCAAGTCCTTTGTAATGGGATATTCATCCCCTATATATAGGCAAACTTTAGAGGGTTATTTTGCTAATTTCACAGTAAAAATCCTAATCTGGGATGTCCTTTTGAAGGTACAAAATATACTATTTCAAAGTTGGTAGCCACAAAAATGCGGCACTCAACGGAGATGGAAGCAGCACTCAATAAGTACCGGAATGGCACTCACTGATTGCCGGCGTGGTATTCACTGAATGCCGATGCGGCACTCAATTAATGCTGCGGACAACTTCGCGGACTGCCGTTTGATTTATTTTTTGCGGTGCTTAGAAAATTCACTGCATTTGGCGATTGCTGCTATGGTTCTCACTGAATGCCGTTGCGCCAATCTGTGTGTGCCGCAGTAGCTTCGCGTGACTGCCGCAGAAGCTATTATATGCCGTTGTTTTCATCCTTTCCTCTTTCTCTCTCTCTCTCTCTCTCTCTCTCTCTCTCTCTCTCTCTCTCTCTCTCTTTCTTTCTTCTTTCTTTCTTTTTGTTTGAATAAAAGAGCCTTTTGCAGAGCTTGAATCAGCTTTGGAAGTCCTAGATTTGTCGGACACTGTCATCATCAGATTTAGAGGTAATAATCCCCTTAATTTGACGTTTGGTCAAAATCAGGGTATCTACAGGGAGATTACGACTTCTACCTTTGTTACACACTCAATTTTTGGCGTCAGTATTTTGGGTTTCCATATGTGGTCCTTTTATCTTCCTAGTCGGATTCTCCGTCAATTCAATCACCTTCAAGAAGTTCCCGTCCATCCGCTTGGGATTCCTAAGAAAGTTGCTCATCTCGTACATCCCTCATTTCATGAAGCATTGGGAACTATGCCAATCCATAGAAGACAAGAAGGAATCCTTATCTCTTGCTCCATCAAAAGATGTAATCAAGGCCATGCAGAAAGAGAAGAGACAAAACAGAGAACGACCAATAGAATGAAGAAACCTCTGACTTTGTTTTCAAGACTAGTCTTCAGTATAGAATAGATTCCTCTTTTATGTTTAGCTTTTAGTGGAATAAAACTTCAGTCAATAAATTTGGTCTTAAGGATTCTCTTTATTTAGTCTCCTTTAAGCTTTTTACTTATTCTTTGTTATGCCAATCTTATCATGCTTAACTTATCGATTCGAAACTGTTTTATTTTAATCTTTTGAGTGCATACCTGAATCTTTTCCTTGAAATTTATATTAATGTTTGGTTCGAGAATGGAGCTAACCCTTTTAAAGAAGGGTTAGGCTTCAAGACGGGAGTTGTCCCTAGTATAGGGACAGTCAAGGAAAATCAAGATTGGGAACGGCTTGCCCCTAGTGTAACAAAGGAATGAGAATGGCTTAAGGACTTGGACCAAACCTATTTCCAGGCTGCCTACGTATCCCCTAGCGGGAATCAAGTCCATTTAGGTAGTTCAGGTGAGATGTACATGGGTGGGCTAAGCGTAGTACTTTTTGAGGCGATCGAGATTAATTGGTTCTTTGAATTTAAGGTCGTCTAGGTCCGTTAGGTAGGCTGCTCCCCCCTTGAGAATGGTCTTAACTAGATAGGGTCCTACCCAATTGGCCTTAAACTTCCCTCTTGGATCGAACACTAGCGCTCTCAATTCCTTCAAGACCAGATCACCCTCAGCAATCTTCCTCGGGAGAACCTTCTTGTTGTAAGCTCTAGCTATACTTTGTTGGTATTATCGGATGTGGTTCAGTGCTTCCAATCATTCTATCAATGCTAGCTCTTCGTACCTCTCTCTCAGCCACTGGGATTCCTTTACCTCACATTTAGCCATTACTCTTAAAGATTCCATCCCATACACCAACGAGTATGGTGTAGCCCCAGTAGAGATGTCCTCACAGATGTCTAATATCCCCATAAGGCGAATGGTAGCTTTTGATGCCAGTCCTTATATGGATCTACTATCTTTTGTAAAATTGTCTTCATGTTCTTATTTGCAGCTTCTACCGCTCCATTTGTTTGTGGCCTATAGGGTGACGACTTATGGTGGGTGATCATAACTCTTCCAGTAGTGCTACTACCTCAGCCTTGAAATGTGACCCATTATTAAAAATGATCTCTAGGGGACCCCATACCGACAGATGATATTGTGCCTGATGAATCTAGCCACGTACTTAGCTTATAACTTTGTATAGGATGCCGGTTCCACCCACTTCGTAAAGTAATCGATAGCTACTACAATGTATCTTCGTCCTCTAGGTTAGTAACACAATAGTAGGATGGATTCTCTCTTCTTTCTATGATCAAGGGCCTAATGGTAATTCCAACATGTATTTCTATCATTGAGGCTAGGGTGGCCAAAGCATCTGCGAATTGGTTCTCATTCCAGGGTAGGTAAAAGAATGTGATCTCCTCAAATCTTGCCTGTAGACTCTCCAAGTACTCATGATAGGGTTTCAGCTTCTCCTCTTTTACTTTCGAGTGTCCTCTAGCTTGTGAAATTATCATATTAGAATCCACAAACACTTCAACCCTCTTTGCCCCTTGTCCTAGGGCCATTTCCAATCTAATCGTGCAAGCCTCATATTCACTGACATTGTTAGTGATAGCAAAGTTTAACTTGACGGCGAATGGCGCGTGAGTACCATCCAAAGATACTAGCACTATCCCGACTCCATATCCTTTCTGATTAGCAGCTCCATCGAAGTATACCTTCCACGTCTCTTGACTAATGACCATGAGGTCCTCATCGGGAAACGATAATTCTTTAGCATCATCCCCCTCTATTGCCTGGTAGGCTAGGAATTCTGCAATTTCCCTCCCTTTGACGGATTTCCTCACGAAATACTTTAGATCAAATTCTGAGAGCATCAGAGTCCAATGGGCCGTCCTTCCTATGAATGCGGGCTTTTCAAACAGGTACTTTAACGGGTCCATCCGGGCCATGAGTAACACAGGGAAAGATAACATGTAGTGCCTAAGTCAGCGGGAAGTCCAAACTAAGGCCCAACATGCTTTTCCTAACGGTGTGTACTTGAGTTCATATCCAACCATCCTCTTACTCAGGTAGTATATGGCTTTCTCCGCATAGCCCTGTAGACACCTCGTTTTGTCGGCTAACAGATTTAGGAGGCCACAAGCATGTCAAACCTCGATGATTAGAAAGATCGGATTTTCAGATATTGCCTCTAACTCTTAAGAAGTCAAAGAAATGACCAAAATGCCCCTAAATTCCAAAATTCTCCAGATTGGCCCAGAATCTCAAAAATCATTCGATGAAATTCAAAATTAAAAAAAATTATTTTAAAAGATAAATATTTGAAATCGTCAGCTCGCGGAAACCCCCGAAAGTCCTAGAAGTTCCCGGAAAGTCCCCGTTGACCGGTTTGACTAAGGGTTAACCAAGTTTAACTAGGGTTTGACCAAAATCATCCAAATTCTCCCAAAAGTTGCAAGATCATCTTAAATCATGTGAAAATTCTTAAATATGTTTTAAAAGAAAATCAAACGGAAACGTCAGGCTTCGGAGGCTCCCAGAACTTCTCGAAATTTCCTAGAAGTGCACTGTTTGATCGATTTGACTGCAAGTTTGACCGAAAGTCAAAGTCACCTTTTTGACATTGAAATATTTTTATCAAATACTAAAGGTTAATAGGTTTTCAACGGTATATCGCACATAATTTCTGGACTTAAAACGAATTTGTTATGAATTTATAAAGGCGAAAAATGCGATCAAATCGGCTTTTATCGTGAATATCGCAAAACTTTCCAAAGTGACCCAACTTTAAATTTTTTTTTTTTTTTTTTATGGAAAGTAGACCTCAATACCTTCCAACGGTATATCACAATCTCAATTTGGATTTCGTATGAATTTTCTGTGAATTTTGGAAGAAATAGGATTATTTTGAAAATTTTGAGAGTTCTGGGGGCCTAAACGCAAAATCTGGTCAATTGGGGGGTTAACTACCGTGGCGGCACTGGCCCACTGCCGCGGCGGCACTGGACGAGTGCCACGGCGGCACTCTGAGTGATTTTTCATTTTTTTTTTTGTAATTTTTTTTATTAATTTTTGGGTTTTAAATCAAATTTTCAACAAACAAAACGGCATAGTTTTGATTATTTCGATATTTTGGACTAATCAGAGACTTTTTAAAACCCAAATTACCTCCCCAAATTGGCCTATAAATGAGACTCATTTGCTTTCATTTGAGGAAGAACTTAAAAGCCATTAGAGAGAAGTATAGAGAGAAGAATAGAAATTTTCTTCTTCAAAATCCAATCCAACTGTGAGTTTCAATTAGTTTTCTCAAAACTAAACTTGTGTTTTCAAGCTTCTAATCCATTTTATTTTATATTCTTTGAGTTTCCAATGAGTTAGAGAGCAATCCATACACACATATATGAGTGGTTATGCTTGTGGTTCAACCATTGATGATCATTGAATATATACTTGTTCTTCTCTCCTAATCCCATTTCTATTTTCATTTTTCTTTATCATACCTGCATTTCCCCTTCTCAACCCCATTCTATTTTGATTTCTTTTCATAATCTCTTCTCAACCCCCATTTCTATTTTGGTTCACTTTCATTTGCATCATCTATCTCATCTCATTTCTATTTTGATTTCTTTGTCATTTGCATCATCTCTTCCTCAACCTCACTTCTATTTGATTTATTCTTCTTCTAAGATCTTGAGGTTTCAAGTGTTAAGAGGATATTGTAAGTGGTCACATAGTCATCTAAAGTATTTAAGTTCATGCATTAAACATATATTTCAAACCCCCATTCAAAAACCCAAACTCTTTTCCAAAAATCAAATGGATTTTCTTAACAGTGATACAAAATAGTGAATGATCTAAGTTCAAAGATTTTCTAGAATTAAATACTTGAGGTATTGAGGCAAGACCACTTGTAAAATCTTCCTAACACATTCTAGTTTACCCCCATTTTACCACATTAATTTAGGAAATCTGAAAATGTGATTTTTATATTTTAGAAGTTCATATTTATAATCTGCTTCTATTCTAACAGAATGTTTACCTGACTTCTTGCACTAATTCTGGACATTTTCTCACTATATATACATCTTTTCCATATTTTTTTTTACAAAACATGGGTGTCTTAGGGAACTTTTGATATATAATAGGCCATCAGAAACTCTTTCTTTAATTTATGAAAAATCATACAAAATCAGTCAACAGTGCAACTTTTGTTTCTGAGTCATGTGTACATTATGATTTGTTTCATTTAATCTGTGATAGCTATTGAAGTTTGGTCTTTTTCTGTGTATTCTAGACACACTAGGGAGGATCTCTGATTTTTCCCACATTTTCCTAGGCATGCTTGGCCTTCCATTATGATTTTATAAAGTGATGCACACAGTTTGGAACACTATTCACAGTAGACCACTTTTTGACTTTCACACTTTGATGCAACACTCTCTTGTATCTAGATGAACCCACATCCCATGAACATATTCTTTACCACTCTTAGCATATTGAATCATACTATGTATCATCCATCATTTTATGGATTATACTTCCATGATTCTTGAGTTTGGTTTCCAAATAAAACCATGTTTTGCAAATTCTTTAAGGAATTCTTGAAATGAGTTAGCAATTGATATTTCAAGTGGTTAGAATCTTTATCCATGAACACATTTCAAAACCCCCTTTTTCAAACCCCTCTTAAACCCCAACCTCTTGATTTCCAAAAATAAAAGCTTGTTTTCTCAAAAAACCCCCCAAAACAGTGATCAACTTAATTTAAAATGACATTATGAGTTCAGTACTCAAAGAATGACTATGAGAACACTCGGAAAGTCTTCCCAACTCATTAGAGAACACCCATGATTTATGGTTTCATTTAAAAACACTTGGAAGGGTTCCATTTTGACCCAAACATTCCTTCTCGACATTCTGTTTTCTCTGTTACAGCAGCTTAGTTGACTTTCAACTTATTTTCCAAAGACCTTTTAGAAAGAGAGTGGTCCAAACTCATTTTTCCCTTGAATTTCAGTGTCTTAGGGAACTTTCTGTATAATATGGACCTCCAAATGTTTTGTTTTCATTTTCTAAGATTTTTCTACATTTTAGTCGACAGTACGAATTCTGTTTCTGAGCAACCTCTCTTGTTCATATGATTTCTCTCAATATGTAATAATTATTGTAGT
Source organism: Hydrangea macrophylla (assembly GCA_033977485.1). NCBI lineage: Eukaryota > Viridiplantae > Streptophyta > Magnoliopsida > Cornales > Hydrangeaceae > Hydrangea > Hydrangea macrophylla. Next base: position 5,553,705 of record CM066995.1, on the reverse strand, counting down.
TCGGTTTTTTGATATGTGTTCTAGACACAATGAGGATGATCTCCATAAACAATCATGAACTAAAAATATTCCTAACCCCACTTTTCCATTTTTACAAAATCAACTCACTGTTCTGTCCACTATTCACAGCAAGCATGTTTTATTTTAATTCTTTGATTATATGTTCACATACAATCCAAATTAGCTCATATCTTAGGAAGTAGTCCATACTACATTTTTACACATCCTATAATAACATTCTTCATTCATTCATGCATACTTTAGATTTCTAAGTCACTTTAGAAAATCCATGAACACAAACACACTACTACCTTGCATATTCTAGGGTCATACATTGCATCCATGCAAGATTTGGGGTTTTTGTGACTCTTAATCTAAGAAGATTATAAGGAATGAACTTGATCACATGTTCATGCTCCCCGATCTTATATTCCTTCCTCATCCATCCCGGGGATTGAGAGATCTTCTTTTTTCAAAAATTAACACGCATCATACTAGCTTGCTCAGCATATTTTATTTTCTTTGATTATTTGTTTCAAGAACAATCCATGTCTCCTCTTACATTAGGAAAACTTCATTACTTGATACATGATTAGACAATTTTTCCTAGGTTTGTTTGTGTGATTTTTTCACTTTTGCATTGTGTGATTTTTCCTACGATTTTTCCTTGGTTATGATATTTGGTCATAGTAAAAGATGGTTATTTGGATGCTAATTGAGGCCCGTCGAAAGACGTGCCGAGCTGAGGGTGTTTTAGTCCCGACAAAGGCTCCTTCATCTCTCGTACCAAAATCCCGAGCCAAGTTCTTTGGTTATGAAAATTAGGTTTCTTGGTTCCTTAAAGACCAAGTGGCGGCTCTGTATTTGTTTTCAACATACTTTTTCTTTTCCTTCTCCAAATCAATTTCAAACAAATAAATAGGGGAAAAACAATTTCAAAACAAAGGAAAATCAATTCAGAAACCCCACCAGAAAACAAGGACGGGGGGTGGGCTCACGGAGTCCGCGTGTCCATAGGCCCTAATCGTGCTCTTGAGCTAGCATACATGCCATGGCATTCTCGGTTACTAATAGATATAGAAGCGAGGGTTTGCCTTCGATAGGCGGTGATAAAATAGGTGGGTTCTGCAGGTATGTTTGGATTTTCTCAATGGCTTTCTGACAGGGTTCACTCCACTCAAATTTCTCCTCCTTCTTTAATAGTTTGAACAACAACTCACAGATGGTGGTCAACTTTGAAATGAAGCGGCTTAAGAATTGGATTTTTCCTAGTAAACTCCTTACCTCCTTCTCCAACTTAGGTGGTTTCATATCTAGAATCGCTTTGATCTTAGCAGGGTCTACTTCTATACCTCTCTTGTGATCAAGAACCCTAATAATTTCCCCGCGGTTACTCTAAATGCACACTTCTTCGGGTTCAACTGCATCTTAAACTCCCTTAATCTCTCAAAGAATTTCCCCAGCACCCCTATGTGGTCTCCCCTCATTTTTGCTTTTACTAACATGTCATCTATTTATACTTCTACCTCCTTATGGATAATATCATGCAACAGTGTAGTAGTAGCCCTTTGGTACGTAGCCCCAGCATTCTTCAACCCAAATGGCATTACTCTATAGCAGAAGGCACCCTAGTGTGTAACAAAGGTGGCTTTTCTCTGTCCTTCGGTGCCATGAGTATCTGATTGTATCCCAAAAATCCATCCATAAATGACAATAGTGAGTGCCCGACGGTGTTATCAACTAGAACATCTATATGCGGGAGTGGGAAGTCGTCCTTAGGGCTAGCTTTGTTTGGAATCGAAAGTCCACGCACACACGCACTCTACCATCTTTCTTAAGCACAAGCACTATATTAGCCAACCACTCCGGATACTTAGTTACGATTAGGAAACTGGCTTGTAACTGTTTCTCAACTTCTTTAATTTTGAGCGCTAGCTCGGGTCTCATTTGCCTCAACTTTTGTTTTACAGGTTTGGATCCAGGGAAAAGAGGGATTTTGTGTTGGAAAATTTCAGGTTCGATTCTAGGCATGTCCTCATAGTACCAAGCAAAAATGTCTTTAAATTCTGTAAGTAGAGCAGTCAATTCTTGGCTTTCACATTGATTAAGTGGTGATCCGATTTGGACTTCTTGAGGATCCTCCTCAGTTCCTAGGTTTATTGACAAAGTATCTTCCACTACCTTTTGAATTGATTCATTTTCATCTTTCTTAATTAACCTTTTTAAATCAATAGGGATTTCATCATTTTCATTGGGATCTATGCATTCAGAATTAGACATGTTGAAGTACGTGGAATCGGAGTTCATTTTATTAATAACAGGGAAATTTTTAACAGACTGAATAGGAGACTTGACATCAGATTCATCAGACTTCTTACCCCTAGTAACAGACTCAAAAATAGAATGAAAAACAACTTCTGGTCCACTAACAGGTGCGGTCTGATTACAGACTCGAAAACTTTAGAAAAGTCCCCTTTCGGGGGCAGTGCTTCCTCATACTTCCAATTCTTGAGTTCTTCCTCGGCTCTCATGATGAATTTGGAGACTTTCATCCTTTCCCCTTGTAGTGCCATCACCTCTTGGTCCCGGTCTTTTTCATCCTTAAGTCCATCCCCCAATAGTAGCTTCATAGATCCTTGGTCAATGTTCTTAGCCCAATCTGCTTGAATGATCTTTTCAGCTTGTCCCTCTTCTATAACCTTGTACCACTGCTCGTCTTCCAACGTCTCATAGTCAAAGAAGATCTCAAAACTGGGGATCCTCTTCTTCATATCGTGGTCATACCAAGGCTCCGGGAAGCCACAGTAGTAGAAGTCCTCCCCTTTTTTGAAAAAAGAACCATTGAGAGTTTTCTTGAGAGGTCCGATGCCTTTGGACTTGCTAGCTTTTCCCATTGTTGGCGTATACCCTAAACCATTCTTGTTTTTCTATCCAGTGAAATTTGGAAATCTGGCTATACCTTGCTGCCTATGACCTAAGCCCATGCCTGGGAAGAACTTCATCTTATTCATAATAGGAGCTATCATGGGATTTACATAATCATCTAGGTACAGTGCGAAGTATCCTAACGGCTCTTCCATTCCCAAAGCATTAATCTCATCGACCTTGAACCCAACAAGAGTAGGACCTTGCTCAGGCAACTGTATCTCTAATGCGACTCCATCTTGAGCAGTACGGATCCCAAAATCCCCAAATAGAACTACTATCTAATTTTCCACTACCATCTTGATCTTTTGGTGAAGGGTCGAAGGTACGGCCCATATCATGTAACCACGGTCTTTCCAATAGCAGGTTGAAGGAGGCCCCTATGTCAATCACTTGGAACTCTACATTCCCACTCACAAGCCCAACAGTGACTTGTAGATTCAATACCCTAACCACTTTCTTATGAGAATTATCATAAGCACGGATGACTGGTTTGTGACTCCCAGCTTGTTTAACGGAACACCCAAAGCCTTTAGGGTTTGCAACGGGCAGACATTGAGCACGGAACCATTATCAACCAAAACAACCGGAGCCCTCATTCCCAAAGTCTGAACAGTAATGTGGAGCAACCTATTATGACAAGGTTCTTTAGGAGGAAGGTCCTCATCAGTGAAGGATATGATTGGGGTCTCCACCATGGGCTTGATCAGGGCAACCAATTGTTCGGGAGTAGTATCAATAGGTACATCGCGATGGTTCAATGCTTCAAGGATTGCCTGCTTGTGGATTGTGGAAGCCATAAGCAAGCTCTAAATGGATATGTTGGCCTATGTTTTCTTGAGCTGCTTGAGTACTTCATCTTCTTTTTGCAGTAAACTGACTGCTTTTTCCTTTCCATTGTCTATTTCTCTGCTCGGGTGATCTCTTTCTAGCTGGGATGGTTTGAAGTGCCTACCCGCCCTAGTCAAGTGCTATGCATCTCCTTCATTGATCTCAATACCATCCCATATGGAATCATCGGAAGGCTACCCATCCCACCATTTCACTTCTCCTAGGCCAAGGTCTAATTCTGCCACGTAGAATAGGGCTTCCATTTTAGGATCTTCAGCCACCCAATATTCTTGATCATTACCCAAAAAGCAAATCCCAAATTCCTCCGGGAGGACAACCATAGGTACAGGTTTGGTTATGGAGGTGATATATATGGTCGGGTTATAGGAGAATGGGGTAAGGCTAAGGAGGTTTATGTTTTGCAGCAGGGGAACGGCATGGTGATTTGGCAATGGGTTACGGGTAATGTTTGGTGGAGGTGGGGATGTGATGACCCCATTATCGAGGAGGTCCTGGACCTCCTCTCAAGCCTCCCCTCTCTTCAATAGTGGCATGCACCTCTTTATATAGACCTATTGGGAGAGGCCAAATCAGTAATTTAGTAGTATTCTTGCATGTGAAGTGTGATCTTGGGTGTTCAATACGTACTTAAACTGTTACAGTGGGCGGCACTCAGTGAATTGTCTGCGACATTCACTGAGTGCCGTTTCGACACTCACTGACTGTCGACGCGGCACTTAGTGACTACCGCATGCCGACCTGCTTGCAATTATTATATATATACTCTATATTCTTTTTTCTTTCTTTTTTCTTTTAAAACTCTTCTCTTTTTTCTTCTTTTTTTCTACATCAAAATTCTTCTCCTCTTTTTATTTTTCTTTTCCTCAATTTTGAGAACCAAATTTATTTTTTCTTAAAGAAACCCAAATTTATTTTCTGTTACGTGTATTTTTGCACCCAAAATTTCTTTCCCTTTCTTTACTTACTCAAATTTTATCATCCTTGAGATTGAGAAGCTTTTTGGAGAACTTGAATTGCCTTGAAGATCCTCGAATTTCATCAAACATTGTCGCCATCGATTTTAGAGGTAATCGTCCCCTGAATTCGATGGTCGGTCAAAATTAGGGTGTCTACAGTTTACCTCTATTCGGCTGAACTTGTGAAACAATGCGTATCACAAGTGAATGTCGAAGCCTGTGTGAAGACAGGTCTTTGACTGAACTGTTGAATTCAGGTAAAAACAAAGTGCGTTGTAAAAAAAAATACCTAGATGGTTGGTGCTGGTCGTGCTCAATGGTGAGCTGCCTACGTATCCCATCGAGAATCAGACCACGACATAGTTCGGGTAAGGGACTACCTATACAAATACAAGTAGTCATTCAGATGAGTGCACCTATCCTATTGCGATGCACATGCACATGCTCATGCAAATAATGGTAGTTGATGCAATTTTTATGCTTCATGTTATGCAAACAAAATGTGACTGTTCGAAACCACATTGTTTCGATGCTTATAGATGCATTCCAAGCCTTATGTTCCTAATTCTTGGGTTTTCATTATCCATAGCCATCTTAGCAATCTGCAGCCCCTCCATCCACATTGGATAGTGCAATTGACTGGACTGCGCTTCGTGCCTTATGCCCCAGTATCAACGCAGGTTTGCTTTTTTCAAAATGCAATTGCCTGGACTACGCTTCACGCCTTATGCCCCAGTGTTAATGTATGTTTATTTTAAGTATCTGCAGTACTTCGGCCCAGCACAAATACATTAATTTTTGGTATCCGCAGCACTTCGGCCCCGCACAAATACATTCGCTCTTGGTATCTGCAGCACTTCGGGCTCGCACAGATACATTCATTCTTGGTATCTGCAGCACTTCGGCCCCATACAGATACATTCGCTCTTGGTATCTGCAACACTTCGACCCCGCGCAGATACATTCGCTCTTAGTATCCGCAGTACTTCGGCCCCGCACATATGCATTCCCTCTTGGTATCCGCAGCTCTTCGGCCCTGCACAGATACATTTGCTCTTGGTATCTGTAGCACTTTGGCCCCGCACAAATACATTCGCTCTTGGTATCTGCAACACTTCGGCCCCGCACAGATACATTCGCTCTTGGTATCTACAGCACTTCTGCCCGGCACAGACACTTTTGCTCTTGGTATCCGCAGTACTTCGACCTCGCACAGATACTTTTGCTCTTGGTAATGCGATCTTTTGCCAGGGTAGTGTGATCTTTCGCAGAGTAATGAGATCTTTCGCCAAGGGATGCGATCTTTTACCAAGGGTGTGATCTTTCATAGAGTGGTGCGATCTTTCGTTGGGTAATGCGATCTTTCGCCAAGAGTGCGATCTTTCGTCGGGTAATGCGATCTTTCGCCAGGAGTGCGATCTTTCACAGGGTGGTACGATCTTTTGCCGGGTAATACGATATTTAATCGGGTGCTAAGAACGTTCGCCAGGGGTACAATCTTTTGCAGGGTGGTGCGATCTTTCACCGGGGGGTGCGATCTTTCGCTAGGTAATTTCTAATTCAAGGATTCATTCTTCAAATCTTCAATTTCAAATTTTCAAGATCATCAGTCCATTTGACTCAATTCAATTCAAACTTCCAAAATCGAGAGTTAATCAGACTCAATTCATTTCAAGTTTTCAAAACCAGTAGTCAAACCATACTCAAATTAATTTTTATTTCAAAATCGAGAGTCGATCAGACTCAAATCAAAATTTTCCAAATTATGAGTCACTTTGACTCGAATCAAACTCAAATTCCAATTGTCAAAAGTCAAACAGACTTCATTCAACTCGGATTTTCAAAATCAGAAATCAATCATTCTCCATTCAATTCAGCTTTTCAAAATCAGGAGTCAAATCAGACTCAAATTAATTTTATTTCAAAATCGGGAGTTGATCAGACTCAAATCAATTCCTGCCAAATCAGGAATCAATTTGACTCAAATAAAACTCAAATTCCATCTATCAGGAGTCAACACAGACTCAATTCATTTCAAATTTCAAGACTCGAAATCAGTCGGACTCAAATTTATTCAAATGTCTAAATTCTTTAATTTTTAAAATTGGGAGTCAATCAGACTCAATTTAGTTAAATTCACCTTCTAAAATCATTAGTCAATCAGATTCAAATAAATTCAATTTTAGGAGTCAATCAAACTAGATGAATTCAAATTTCAAAGTTTCCGAGTCAAAGTAGTCTCAAAAGAATTTAGTTCCTTAAAATCGTGAGTCAATTAGACTCAATTCATTTCAAATTCTAAAATCAGGAGTTAGTTAGATTCAATTCAAATTCTTAAAATCAGGAGTCAATCAGACTCCACTCAACACAAATTCCTAAGATTGGGAGTCAATCAGACTCAATTCAAATTCTTAAAAGTAGGAGTCAATCGAACTCAATTTAGCTCAAATTCTTGAGATTGGGAGTCAATTAGACGTAATTCAATTCTCTTAATTAGGAGTCAATTAGACTCAATTCAACTCAAATTCCTAAGATTGGGCGTCAATCAGACTCAATTCAATTCACTTTTCTAAAATCAGGAGTCGACCAGACTCAATTTAACTTAGATTCTTAAAATTGGGGAATAAACCAGACTCAATTCAATTCATTTTTTCTAAAATTAGGAGTCGACCAGACTCAAATCGACTTAGATTCTTAAAATCGGGGAATCAATCAGACTTAATTTATTTCAAATTCAAAAATTCAGAGTCAAAACTAATTTCTAATTCCAAATCATGAGTCAACCAGACTCAAAAGAATTTCTAAATTTCTAAAAACAGGAGCCAATCAGAAACAAATTCAATTTCACAAAATTGGGAGTCAATTAGACTCAAAGAATCTTTAGTCTGCTGGGTTCATACTCGAATCAATTTATTTTCAAAGATTCAGGGCCATTTATGCTCAAAGAATTCAAAATTTCTAAAAGCAGGAGTCAAATCAGTCTCAATTCAATTCCCAAAATCGAGAGTCAATCAGACTCAAATTAGTTCAATTCAGTTCAATTTCTAAAATCGGAGTCAACTGAACTCAGTTCTATTCAAATTCTAAAATTAGGAGTCAGTCAGACTCAACTCAAATGAATTTTCGGAATCGGTAGTCAATTAGACTCAATTCAATTCAATCTTTTCAAAATCGAGAGTCAATCAAACTCAATTCAGTTCCATATTCTAAAATTGAGAGTCAATCGGACTCAAAACAATTTCTATTTTCAAATCAGGAGTCAATCAGACTCAACATAATTCAAATCATGAGTCAATCAAACAAATTTAACCTCCAAACAGGCAGCCAATTCGGCTCAAAACATTTTCTATTTCCTTCCAAATCGAGATTCGATTCGACTCAAAACAATTTCTATTCAAAAATCGGGAGTCAATTGGACTCAAAAGAATTCAAATTCTCTAAAATCAGGAGTCAATTCAACTCAAAACAATTTCTATTTCAATAAATAAGGAGTCAATCAGACTCAAAGAATTTTGTATTTCCAAAAATCATGTGTCAATCAGACTCAAACGAATTTCTATCTCCAAATAGGGAGTCAATTTGATTCAAAACATTTTCTATTTCAACAAATTAGGAGTCAAGCAGACTTAAAGAATTCCTTATTTCCAAAATCAAGAGTTAGGTCGTCTCAACAAGAATCTCAAATTTCAAAATTGGAACCAATTCAACAAGAAATTTCAATTTTCCAAAACCAAAGTCAATTCAACTCAATAAGAATCTCAAATTTCAAAATCGGAGTCAATTCGATTCAACAAAAATTTTTTATTTACAACATCGGAGTCAATTCGACTCAAAAGAATTTAGAATTTTCAAAATTGGAGTCAATTTGGTTCACAAAGAATTTTGTATTTTTGCAAAATCGGAGTCATGAAGACTCAAAGAATTGAATTTTCAAAGATTGGAGTCAATTCAACCTACAAGAATCTAATTTTCAAATTCGGAGTCAGTCTAGACTCAAAAGAACAAAATTTTACAAAATCGGAGTCAATTCGACTCATAGAACCGATTTTTCATAGAGTTGGAGTCAATCTAGATTATAAAGAATTGAATTTCACGGAATCAGAGTCAACATAATTGATTTTTACAGAGAATCGGAGTCAATTGGACTCAGAGGATTGGATTTTTCATAGAAACTGGAGTCAGTTCGACTTAGAGGATTGAATGTTCACAAAATCAAAGTTCATTCGACTCAGGGGATTGAATTCTCAACTTGACTCACAGGATATATTTTTCACGAGAATCGGAGTCCATTCTACTCAGAGGGTTGAATCTTTCACAGAGATTGGAATTAATTTGACTCAAAGAATTGAATTGGAGTCGCTTAGACTCAAAGAATCAAAACTGGAGTCTCTAAAACTCAAAGAATTTGAATTTTTACAAAATCAGAGTCATGAAGACTCAAAGAATCAAAGAAGCTGAATAAGGCTCAAGTACTTCATTGATTAATGATGATGATGATGATTTATGCTGGATTAACGAGTAGATTTGACACCGAAATGAGCTCGTTTGGATGAGCTTGTCACGAGTGTGGATTTGCCACGTAAGTGAGCTTATGAGGTGGGTTTGCCACAAAGTGGGCTTATGTGAATTAACTTGCCATGAGCGTTGGCTTGGATAAAATAGTGCCACCAAGGTGGGCTTATACGGATGAGATTGCCCCATAAATGGCCTTATAACGAGAGTTGCCCCGAAAGTAGGCTTTATATGAAAGAGTACCATGTGAATGGGCTTATGATGGGGTTGCCACAAAAGTGGGCTTATGATGATGGTCACCACGAAAGTGGCCTTTTGATGAGAGGGTGCCATATGAATGGGCTTTCGAAGATAATTTCCATGAAAGTGGGCTCTGGAGAAAATGATTTTCTGCATCTGCGGACCCTTGAAAGAAAAAAAATGATTTTTTGGAAAGAGGGAAGCCACCTATGCCCCTAGTCTTGGACCCTTCATATTTCCACTTTAGCATTGTGTTGTGATAGTGCTTAAAACTTCTGCTTGCATTGCCCTTAGGATGCTCATGGATACTTTCCAAATCATTATTCATCATCTTAAACCCACGCATTTGAGACCATTATTGACTCATCAAGGTAGGACAAACTTAATAGAAGGACTGACACAAGGTGATTGAACCGAACTCTGAATAGATGTGCTTTCTTCGTGAACAAACGTATCATCTCACCCTTTTTCTCTTTTGTTCTTTTTATCTTATCATGCTAGTATCTTATTGATAAGTCCAATCTTTGAGAATTTTTTCCCTATTGAGTTAGCTAATTCTTTGCCTATCCAGAGTGTGCTTCAAATTAGTGAATAAAAGACATTCCATTTTGAAATCTTTCAAAACAAACTTGGTGACTTGAGGACTTGTCTATGGCATGGAGGGCTTTTGGAAAACAAAGTTTGCCCTTGGTTTGAAAGAGACAAGGGGGCTCACTTCTAGGGTGAAATAGGGCCTTCAGCAAACGAAGTTTGCCCCTAGTCTTGGGGGCAGACAGGTTCATCCCAAGAGGTTTTGAGAAGATGATGGTACATGATGCCTACAGTACATTTACTCGCAATCTAGAGGTAATCATCATGAGTATGATGGGCTAAAGCGGGATGTCTTAATACTGATGGGCAAACAAAGTTTGCCCCTAGTTTGGTGATACTTGCGTGGCTCCAGGCAAATGAAGTTTGCCCCTAGTATGAGGGAATAAAACCAAAAGGCACAAAGGATGGCTTTTATGGACCGAGAACCAAGTGAGGCTCGCCTACTTATCCCCAAGCGAGAATCAGGTCCAAAGTAGTTCGTCCAAGGCTTGAAATAAAGTGTCAGATCATAGCAAGGGTGGCAACCGAACTGGGTAGATTGCCTACGTATCCCTGAGTGGGAATCAGGTCAAAACGTAGTTCATTTAATCGGGAGGTCTTGAAAGAATTAGGCTTCAAGAATTAGTAGGCTTTCCGAGCCATTTTTCCATATGGGTCCAATGACTAGGTTTTTCTGAAATAGTCACTTGTGGTAGCATTTGATGAGAACATGAACTATTTTTCCCTTTATTATTATTTTTTTTCTTTTTTCTTCTTTTCATTGTGGCGGTTGATTCTTTTCCCTTTTCACTAGCCAATCAATTTTATTCCTCTCATAATACATCTCTTTTACCAAAACAATACCAGCCCCTCAATTTTGTTAATTTGGGCTTATACAAAGACATCTCTTCATTTGTTCTAGCAAATTTATCCATTGAGTGCCCCAAAAACTTTTTGAGACTACTTGATACTTTCAAATCTCTTTTTCATTTCTAATTTCATTTCTTTATTTAGTACAACACAAAGCCTTGTGCCAATTATGTACTTTGAAGTGCTCAAGAATTCTCAATCTTATTTATTCTCTGCCTTTTCTTTTTGACTTTCCTTTCCTTTCTCTACCTTGCTATCTCTTATTCTCTTTATGATTTTGACTAGCTAGGATTCAGGTTTTGAAATCAACACGCATCTTATTTTTGCTCTAATTTTTGCCTAGGCACCCTTTCGGGTTTTCATCCTAGCGAGCTTTTTTCCTTCTTTTTTTTTTTGGAAGAAGAAGTTCATTTAAAATATCTAGCTACCATCAAGTACCAAGTTTATGGATATGGACTGGTTGGACTCATCTTTTAGGCTTGGTATTTAAGAAAAGGGGATGGTGAGCAAGCTTCAAGAAGTTCCAAGTTCATCTCTTTAAGATTGAGCAAGAGTATCTTTAAATTCTTAAAGTAAGCTTAATCAATTCTCTACTCCTCTTTGGATTTGGCATAAAAATTTTTTTTGATCACATGGAAATTAATCCTTTTCAATGTACAGATTTATTAACAAAATATTTCCATGATTGTTTGAAAAAGTGACTTTTCTTTTCTCTCTTCTCCTTTTTTTTTAGCTCAATGATCCATTTATTCACAACTTGGCACATTGATTTAAGTAAAATGAGATTTTATTCAACTAGCTACGGATTATATTTATTTGACTCGATGGACTTGATAAAGATCGACAATAGACTTGATGGAAGACTGGCAAAAGAAACACAACTTGGACACTTGACACTTGGCCGTAACTTGGACATGAGTCGATTACAGACTGGACTAGACTCGAATTTGGTCTCAATTGGAGTGTCATAGATCTTTAATTTATTGGATTCTCGAGAGCATCCCCATTTGATTCAGTAGCAGCAGTTCCAAACACTATTACCTCACTAGCATCTTCATTAGGTTTGTCATTCCCCTTCTGCATGTTTGTAGGAACATCATCTGCCGTTATTTCCTAGTTTTTAGTTAAATGGTCTTACTTTGAATCATTTGGCCCGACACTCTGGTCAATGCCCATACACTCCTTTTCTCCTTCAGATTTTTCATTTGAATTGGACTCAAACCACCGTTGTGTCTTCATATAAGATCCAATGCGGTGATCCAACAAGGGCTTGGATTGAGTGTTAGGAAAATTACGGTTAGGCAAAAGGTCATTTGGAGTATTCATCCACGGAGTGATGAGGTCTTCAATGTCATGGCGCAGCCTCATGCAAGAATCGATCTCATGACCAGGGGTTTGGTGGTAGGCACAATACAAGGATAGGTCATATTTGCAGGGTAAGGGATTGGTAGTGGCCTTGGGTCCAGGGGATTAAGGTGACCACTCTTGATGAGGTGACCAAGGGTCATGGATAATAGCATGCCAAGGCTGGTGAAGATTCTCGGCTTGCGGGTTTAGCTTAATTTTGGATTCGACTTAGAGCTTGAGCCAACTTTTAGTTTTGGATATAAGGTAGGGTCAAAATTATTTGAGTTGAGAAGTGGGTTTGGATCCCCTCTTTAGCTTGGGCTTGATATTGGATATGGTTTTTGCAGATTGGCCAGATACGACTGCGGGATTTGGTGATTGACTAGATATGAACTCTGCTGATTGATTGGGCTTGGGTGTATGGCTGGATTTGGACATAGGCCTTGGTGTATAGGTGGGTTTCAACATGGTTGTTGGTGCTTGTTTAGGCAATCCATTATTCTCTTCTCCAACTAAATAATCTTTTCCTCATTATGGCTCATCTGGTCTTTCAATATTGAATAAACTCAGCATTACCTTTTTCAATTGCTTCACCCTCGAATCTTGTTACTCAACAACGGCTTGCAGTTTGTTCACTCTCTCTTCCAAATCTCTCAAGGCCATTGGTGGATCAATCTCAAGATGATGGTCCATGTTCTCCTAAAATCAAGAAGACGAACCCAAGAAGGTTAGAAGTGTCCTCACAAGGGGATCTGGTTGTTCCACGCTTTCTACAGATCCACGACATCAAAAGGTCCGCATGTAGATTTGATTTTCAGAAAGTAAGAAATTTTGAGGAACTATTGATTATTTTGATTTTGACTGGAAAGAAGATGTTGTGAATTTGTATGCTATATGTATGCAATGATATTGGTTGATGTGATAAAAGATGTACATGCTTTGATGATTAGATGCAACTGAATGCATGCACCGCACACATGACATATGGATGAGTTGTACATGTGTGTGTGTGTGTGTGTGTGTGTGTGTGTGTGTGTGTGTGTGTGTGTGTGTGCCTACTTTACATGCCAAAACAAAAGAAAATCCTAACCTTAGCATATAAGACACATACGCACATAAGATCCTTACTCATGTCAAGTGCGCCAATTTCTCTTCTCATTATGATTTTTATTACCCTTTCGAAGGTTGGATAATCCCAAAATTCATTTAAAAAAAGAATTTCTTTAGATAATGAGATCTTTTAAAAACAATTCTCAAGAATTTTGAATTATTTTCTTTGAACATGATAATGTGAAAACATTTTTCAACAAAGATGATTGGATTGAATTTTGCTTTGAAATTTATTTGAAAAGCATTTCTCCCAAACAATTCCAAAGATTTTCGAACTTTTTCTTTTGAAGATGATCATGTGAAAATATACCTTAACAAAGGTTAGTTTGTAGCTTTGCTTTACCAAAAGTAAACAAATTTTGAAGACTTTTTTGAAGAAAAAAAATTGGGGTAAAAGATGATGGTTTTTCAAAATCTTGTCTGCTCTCAAGAGAATTTTTTATTTAATTTTTTAGTTTTTATTTAAAAAAAAACGTTCGGGTAGAAGGATCACATAATTGAATTATTGACGTACTCTTCATGAATTCGGATGCAAACAAGGTCGATGATGCTTGGCTAAGAAGATATAAGAAGTGTAACCTTATAATAAAAAATCTGGCATATTCTCGAATGTCATTGGCCATAAGAAGGAATTGCTAAAAGGAGATTAAAACTTTATACATCCTACATCAAGCAAGCATCGTCATCATCTCAAGTAATCCCTTCCGGGCATACAAAACTCCCTAGCACATAAATCCTAATCAAGAATTGATTTTCTAAGATCGAAGGGTTCTATAGAAGCTATCATGCAAAGGCCGGGTTTTGGTCAAATAAGGGACCCTTGACACACATCCGATATGATGCTTCATATACCAACATATGGTACGAGATCAAGGGTGATCGCACGGTCCCATGATAACTTGACCGACCAGGTTGCCCCCAGCCTCCAAGGTCATAGTTCCATGCAATCGACTGGCGAGACATCCAAGTACAATGCAACGAGCACACAAAAATTAATTAATTCGATTAAAAGGATGCTTTCAAGTCTAATTCTCGAGTGAACTCAAAATCAGAAATTCCTGGTCTGCGAAACCAGAGATTCTGGGTCGATCCCCAGTAGAGTCGCCAGATTGTGGATAGTGCAGGGTAACCACGCTTTAACTTTTTCAAATTCAAATACGAGCCGCCCCTTAATTTTTATAGGAAAATTAAGAATCGATTTTAAAAGTAAACTGATCTTTTGGAAACCAGAGAATTCTAAGTCTGGGGAATATGGAATGAGAGGGGAAGGAACCCGGCGGACTAAAACACCCCCTCTCATCCTATCTCATGATAGGCCTCTACTCAACATCCTTTTTAATCAAATTATTAATCTAAAGCATGCCCTCAACTAATACATATATACGGTGAGGATCTAAAGTGAACGGGCTTTTAAGCCTGAAAGAACCCGCAGGTCAACGGGGCGCACAGGTCAGCGGAGCAACTCGCGGGTTCTTTCAGGCGTAAAAGTCAGCTCACTGGGTAAGTTCACTCTACCCATCTCACTTTAGATCCTCTCCCTACATATATATATACATACTACAAAAGCATATCAAAAGGGTGTAAGATTGCTAACAATAAAAGATATACAAAACCACATAATTCTAATAGCAAGCGAAATGATATGCAATAGAGATTAAGAGAACTTACCCGGGACCCAGATGGGAAAGGAAACGTGCAATTCATACAAAAATAGAAAAACCTAGAAAAGAGTCTCTAATTCACATATTACACATAAGGCAAGACCTAGTCTAAGGTGTCACGCATGAAATTGAAAATCAATAAAAAGATCAAGAAACAAAATAAACTGGAGAAAAGTGGAGAAATCGTACCTCATAGTGCTACAAAACAAAGATTAGTCCACATGCTTTGAATATAATATAATATGAAATCCTAAATATTATACCAAACTTCTAGTTTATATCTATCAAACATAGAGAGAGTTCACAAAATTATGAATTCCTTTTAACTAGTTGGAATCACAACACCTCTATAGATATACAAGTCTCATCTATGAGCCAATGTAATGTCCATATAGAAATGATTTAATCCCAACATGATTACAAGGAACCCATAGCTATGTTCAACTAATTATGGCTTAACACAATACAAAGTAACGTCTCAATTGCTAGATTCAATACATAAATGATGAATGCATGAACATGAATAAGAACAAGCTATGAATCACTTATTGATTTGGATCATTTAGCCTCTTGATTTTAGTTCAATTAATCATAACCAAAACATATTTCAAATCTTAAGGCATTAGAAAATCATTTGAATCATAATTGGTAAGTCTTACCAAATCTGTCTCGATTTTTTAGAATTTACAGAGAAGAAACCTGATATTAAAAACAGAAAACACATAGATCCCATTGTTTGATCTTAGTGATTTTTGGATATGATATGCCTCTGTGAGTATAGTTTCTAACCCAAAAAGAAAATAAAAAATCAAACGGTCCAATCTCTGGGAATTAGACCATGACCAGACATAAATCAGAATTTATCAACTCTCTGTCCAGAGATTTGTATGATTTTCTAAAAATAGCAAACGAACCTGAATCATTGATCTCACTAACACATTTTAATTCATGGAAAAAATTAGTAGAACCTCAAAATGCTTGTTTAAAGTTCTGATCTATTCCAATCAATACTGACTTACTGTTCTGAAATTTTGGACAGAGAGTAACTAGTTAACAAACCCTAGGGTCAAACCATGTTAACTATGAAATCTCAACAAAACAAAAATTACACTGGTAGATCTTTGTGTTATGAACACATTCCAATTGGTCTCATCCAATTCCAATGGGCCATGATTTAATTAAAAATCTTTGATCACAATTGGTTAATGAATTCACTGCACCATTGTTGAATTGGTGTTCATAATTTGAATCAAACTTGATCTATATTCTAGAGAGAATCTAGATCAAGCATGATTTTGATCATCAAAATAACATTGGAATACAAAAGAGTTTCATGGATTTAGCCTTAGATTAATCCCAACACAGACCCTATGAGAGGATCTTGAAATGGATTTCAAGGACTTACTCAATCCTATGAACTCAAGACACTTGAATCTTCTTGAATCCAACAATCAACTGATAAAAATCAATTTCATCTAAGTCCAATTCCCCTCTCAAATTAATGGTCCTTGGAGAGTTTAGATTCATTTTGTCCAATTCTCCTCCTAAGTTAATGGTCCTTGGAGAAGAAAGTAAATTGATGATCAAAAAGGAGAAGAGTATGAACAAATGAGGAGAAAATTCAACTAAATTGATGATGAAAATCAAATTTCCTTTTGAGAACTCACTTTATATTAAATCCAAGGTTATTAAGATATAAATCAACAACTATGAATGAGAATTCAATCACAAATCAAGTGGTGTGTGATGAAATAATGTGGAAAGAGATTTTTTGAAAATTGTGTTAAAGGTCCTAGAATTCTATGAATTGTGATTGAATTTTAGACTAAATCTAATTGAGATTAGAGGATTACCTCTAAATATCCTCAGATTTTGTTAGTTCTTGATGAAGATCTTCAACTATCTTCAAGTTCTTCTTTAAAGCTTCTCAAGCTTCCATGGTTTCTTCTCCTAATTCTCACAATATTTATTTCTCCCAAAATTCTTCAAATTCAAGACCTCTCAGGCCTCTCCCTTCAATGGGGGCATACACCTCTTTATATAGACCCATTGAGAGAGGCCAAATTCGTAATTTCGAAGTATTCTTGCATGTGAAGTGTGATCTTGGGTATTCAATATGTACTTAAACTGTTACAGTAGGCGGCACTTAGTGAATTGTCTGCGACATTCAGTGAGTGCCGACGCGTCACTCAACGACTGCCGCCGCGACTGTCGCGTGCCAGCCTACTTGCAGTTATTATATATATCTATACACATACTCTATATTCTTTTTTTTCTTTTCTTTTGAAACTCTTTTCTTTCTTCTTCTTTTTTTTCTAAATCAAAATTCTTCTCAATTCTTTTTATTTTCTTTTCCTTAATTTTGAAAACCAAATTTATTTTCTCTTAACGAAACCCAAATTTATTTTCTGCCACACATATTTCACACCCAAAACTCCTTTTCCTTTCTTTACTTCCTCAAATTTTATCATCCTTGAGATTGAGAAGCTTTCCAAGGAACCTGAATTGCCTTAAGGATCCTCAAATTCTATTGGACTTTGTCGTCATCGGTTTTAGAGGTAATTGTCCCCTGAATTCGACGGTCGGTCAAAAGTGGGGTGTCTACAGGGTGTTACATAATATGACTAAATTTATGAGAAATTGGCATTAAATAGACTAAATTGTTACAAAATTTGATGAATTTCATTGGATTTCAGTGATTGTACATGTGTTACCTCTTCCCTGCTACAACCCATGACATGCGCTGCTTTCTTTTCTATGCCATGCTTCCTCTAATACTGGAACTGGGCTTTTACGATCTTAGGCTGACTAGCTTCTGTGGTTGTCCTTCCTTTCCTCATTGCCACTGGACTCGCCCTTATGGGGCAAAAAACTCTATTTCCGGCAGTAACTGAAGGAAATTTCTCACTAATGGTTACTTTCGCACTAATAATCACTAACCTCAATAAAAGTGTAAGAAGTTCACACACAGCGAAGACAAGAATATGAGAAAATTTTCTCATGTATGTGTGAATGTTCTATGAGTTTTTATTCATCCATTTGTATTGATGAAAAATCTCTTTATATTATAAGTTGTGATAAATTACTCACTTATTATGCCGATAATTAACGTAAGTGAGAAATAGCTCACATTACTATGGTGATTAAGTAAGTGAGAAATTTCTCACTTATTCTAGTGATCAAGTAAGTGAGAAATTAAACCCATCAGAATTGAAGCTGTGAGTAAAATTTCTCACTTACTTGATCACTAGAATAAGTGAGAAATTTTACTCACAGCTTCAATTCTGATGGGTTTATGTAATATTTGTTTTCGTTCAAGCAAGGTTTCGAAGAAGCCAAGAACAAGACTACCAGCTGTGATAGGAGCAATGTGTAGGCATGCAATCTGTAATATTTTTTTGATAGTAGACATTACCTGGTGTAATGTATAAATAATATTTTGGCTAGTTAGTTTTTTGAACAACATGAATTACTATGGATGTATTTGACTTTGAATTTTATTTATTTATTTATTTTATTTTATTTTTTTTTGTGTATGATCAGACATATGTATAGGCGTTGATAACAATGACATAACATTTTTGCTATACTTTTCGTGTACTTTGCCTTTTTTTCAACAATGTCATTGTGAAATTTCTTAGACTATAACAAAGTGAGAATTTTTTCAATGTTGGACTAAAAAATTTCCTAAGATACATATTGATGACGTGATAAGTTTCTCACTTTTTTATTTATGAATTGCTCACAATACCAAATTTCCCACTTTAAATATGTTGTAATAACAAATTTCTCATTAAATAATAACAAATTTCTCACCTTTAAAATTCAAAAAATAAACCTCCATTGATGCAATTCTGAAGATGCAGGTCACAACTATGAATATTTTCATAAGAAATTAATGCAAACAAACTGTAAATATTGTTGGAAAAGTTTCAATTTTGTTAGTAACAAAGTGTCATTTTGTTACCTTTAGTGCCAGTCCTTAGTAGTAACTTATCTGTTGAGATAGTAATTTTTTAGGTGTCATTTGTTAGTAATAATTTTATATTAGATGGTAACTAAGTCCGAAGTGTTGTTGTAACTTTGACGTAAGTAGCATAAAACCACAAAAAAAATGTATAAATATGTATTAACTTATATCATCTACACGAAAATATGTATAAATAGACTCTCCCAATTATTTTTTTTTTCTTCAAGGTACTTCCCCCAAACCCCCATTAAGTCAACTAGCCCAAGAAGCAAGTTCTAGATTTCACGCGCCTTACCAAGCCCCCTAGTTTGATTTTCTGTGTCCGCCCTTTAACAAACTTCAAGGTTATATATGTGGTAAGAAAAAAATGCACTACACCAAATGAAAAAGGGTAATTCTTTGGTGACAACTTTCATACAACTTTCATACAACCTCCTAAAAGATGTGTCTATCTCTCTCCTGTGTCACTGTGGGGTCCAATGACATCACAAGAGAGAGATAGACACATCTTTTTAGGAAGTTGTATGGAAGTTGTATGAAAGTTGTCACCCAAGAATTACTCAATGAAAAAAAATGCACTACACCAAATGAAAAAATGCCAATTCACGAGTTCTTTATGGGTAAGAGATTTCTCGGTGGCCATCCTACACGACAGCACTCCGCAGTTTCTTTTACTACTTGACTATTTTTTTTTTTTTTTTTTTTTTTATTTTAAAAAGAAAAAGAAAGAAAGAAAGTGTGCTGCTGCCTGCTGGCAGCCACCCATCGGTGATGCTCAGGATCCACAATTGTAAATGGTTACTTTTTGTTCTGGTTACAACGTACGTACACAACTTTTTTTTGCTTTTTTTTTTTTTTAAACCATGAAAGTTCTTCTGAATTATCCCAGTTCTGGAAATATCTTATATTACTGACTACTAGTAGTTGACAAGTTGTTCCATTCCAATTAAAATAATATGACATCCGGACTTCGAATGATACGATGCTTAAACACTACTCTCTAATATATATATATATATATATATATGTGTATGTGTGTACAATTGTACATGCATGATAAGGAGAAAACACAACAGGGAACAACTTCTTTGATTCACATGCATGATCCTTTACTGGTCTGTCCCCGTAGATCACAGCCAGCTAGCAAAGCAACCTCTTTAAAAAAAAAAAAAAAAACATCAGTACAATTTCCAGAATGGAAAATATAAAAAATATAGATCCAGGAATCATGAGTTCAAAAACCAAAAGATCAAGAAGCACTCATGTGAAGTGATACCAAAGAGGCATAAAAACCATCTTTGATGGTGATTAGAGTGTCGTGCTCCCCTTTCTCTACAATGACTCCATTTTTAACAACTACTATTATGTCCGCATTCTTGATTGTGGACAGCCGATGTGCTACCACCACTGTCGTCCGATCCACCATCACTCTATCCAATGCATCTTGAACCACTCTTTCTGATTCTGCATCCAGTGCACTTGTTGCCTCATCCAGTAGTAGTATCTTTGGGCTTTTCACTATCGCACGCGCAATGGCCACTCGTTGCTTCTGTCCCCCGGATAATTGAATCCCTCTCTCTCCTACCATCGTATCATACCCCTGCAAATTTTGCATCATTTACTTCACAGAGAGCTATATGATTTATTGGTTTCAACATGTATTAATAACTAAATGCAGTAAGTGATAATAATCAAATGCATGCATGTAAATCGAACCAACCTGCTGCAACCCACTAACGAATTTGTGGGCATTTGCCAACTCTGATGCAGTTAATATTTCAGCCTCAGTGGCATTTCCTTCCTTTCCATAAGCAATATTGACATGGATTGTGTCGTTAAACAAAATTGGTTCTTGGCTCACAAGGCCCATCTGTTGCCTCAACCACTTCAACTGGAGCTTCTGAATCTCAATTCCGTCAAGCGTAATGTGACCTGAATCAGGGTTGTAAAATCTTTGTAATAGTGAGATCACTGTAGACTTTCCACTGCCACTTTCTCCAACAAGAGCAACTGTCTAAAACATGATTACATCCAAAACCAGTTAAAAAATGTATGATCCAAGAATTACCTTTTCGCTGAAAAAGACGAGAGAAGTTGGAAATTGGCAAGTATAAAAAATAAATAAATAAATAAAACAACTTATTTACCTTGCCACTACGTATAGTCAAGCTGAGGTCACGGAAAATTTGAATATCTGGCCTAGTGGGATACTTAAAGCTTATATGCCGGAGTTCAATTTCTCCCTTGACATTCTCTAATACCTGCCCAGATTCATCACTTGGGTCTATCTCTGACTTGCGGTCCAGAATAGCGAAAATGGAAGCAGTAGCAACCTTGGCTTTGCTAGAATCGAGAGCAAAGGAGCTTGACTGTGAAATAACAAGAGCTGCCATGCTCAGTGCAAAGAATACCTGCACAGGAAAATGTGCATATTACATTCTGTTCCTTCCTTAAAACTCATGCTGGTGCACAAATGAAATTTTAAAGAATACTTATACTAACCCGAAAAACATCCGAGAATGTTGTTTTTCCATCCTCAACAAGAAGAGCTCCCGCATAGAAAATTAATGCATAAACACAAAACAACAAGGCAAATGATACCCCAAAACCTATCCCACTAACTAAGCCTTGACTTATCCCTGTCTTCCTAGGACCATCACACTTCTTTTTGTACAGTTGCATCACTTTCTCCTCAGCACAGAAAGAAGCAACTGTTCTTATGCTCCCCACTGCATCATTGGCAACCTGGCTTGCCTCCTCATACATCATCTGCAAACCAATTACATTCAAAAATCTTGGTGAACGATTAGAGAACACAAACTGGCCAAAATAAGTAGTTGAAAAATGTCCTTTTTTCTTTCCCCCTCTTAAATTATAAAACTGTAAGGAGTAGTAAGTAATACAACGATTTTGAAAAAAGACCTTTGCATCTGCGCTGAAGCCTTTCAAGAACTTCATTTGAACAAAACCATTAGCTCCAATCAAAGGTATCAAAGCAAGGATAATAAGAGCCAATTGCCAGCTTGCTTCAAAAGCAATGCCCAAACCTGCAGCTGCCGATGCGGCATCCTGAACAATTTGAGCGAGTGCATCTCCAACTAAACCACGCACAGTCGCAGCATCTGCAGACAGCCTAGAACCAATTGCTCCACTCGAGTGCTCGGGCTGATCGAACCAACCAACCTCCATATGAATCACTTTCTCAAAGCAAAATGTTCTGATCCGGCTTATTAGTTTACACCCTGCCACAGCAAAAAAGTACGTCCGTGCAGGATATGCCACTAGTGATGCTACTCCGAGGACTACAAACATCAGTGCCCAAAATCTTGAATCTTTCTTTAATTCATGGGGTGGCTCATAAAATGCTTTGATTATACTTGAAATTAGTACACTGAAAATTGGAAGTATTGCACCATTGACGATTGCAAATATAGCTCCCACAATCAGCACCGGTATCTCAGGCTTGTTGAGAAGGGCGAGGCGTCGGAGTGGTACTGGTGTAACCATTTCTGCTGGTTTTGATAAAGGCATTTCAGGTTCTATTAATGCTCCTTCAGCGACATTGAGCCCAGTAGGTAGACCAAATGAGACTTTGAGTGAGTGACGACTGCTATTTCCAGCTCCAGATGATCCCCGACTAATGGATCGCAAGAATGACATTCTTTGACTTGACTGTCTACCAGTTTCCATACTAATTTCTGATTTGTCCTGATCAACTCCACTTTGTTCTGAATCCTTGTTCACTTCTTGCAGTCTTATAAGCTGAGAGTATGCTCCATCAGCATCCTTGAGTAGTTCCGAATGTGAACCTGACAAAACAACATGATATACTAAGTCATATGAATTCTTATGCCATCTAAACCGTGAGGAAAAAGAAAAGACTACTTTTGGATACCTTTTTCTACCATCTTTCCTCGATGGATTACTGCGATCATATCAGCATTCCACACTGTGCTCAAACGATGAGCAACAATAACTGTAGTTCTATAGACCATAATTCTATCCAACGCCTCTTGCACAACTCTCTCAGATTCAGTATCAAGTGCACTTGTTGCTTCATCTAGAAGTAGAATACGTGGGTCTTTCAGAATTGCTCTGGCAACGGCAACTTGTTGCTTTTGTCCACCAGACAACTGCGTTCCATGCTCACCCACCATGGTGTCTAGCCCCTATATGGATATCGAAAAAAGAAAAAGAAAAAAGAAAATAGAAGAAGGTAAATTAACAATTTGTGTGTCTATGCAAGTAACAAAAAACAGATGTAATGAGTAACCAAATGGAGAAAATTTGAGAACCTGAGGCAGTTTATCAATAAATTTTGCAGCATTTGCTAGCTCAGCTGCTGCTCTGATCTCCTCAATAGTTGCGTTGTCCTTCCCGTAAGCAATATTATCCTTAATGCTGGAAGTAAACAACACAGGTTCTTGGCTTACAAGACCGATTTTACCCCTAATCCACTTAAGCTGGAATTCTTTTAGATTAATTCCATCTATAAGAACTTCACCGGCGTGTGGATCATAAAATCTCTCTATTAGACTAATGACTGTTGATTTCCCACTTCCACTCTGTCCAACTAAAGCTGCCGTTGTGCCACTAGGAATAAAAAGAGAGAATCCACTAAATATAGGCTCATTGGGTCTAGCCGGATAACTAAAATAGACATCCTTTAATTCAATATCTCCACGAATATCGTCCAACATCTTTCCCTTGGTGTCGTATGCATCTATCTCTGGCTTCCTACTTATAGTCTCGAACATCTTGAATGCTGCAGCTCGACCTGCGGCAAATACACTCATGCACGGAGATGCTTGACCAAGAGACCTGAAAGAGAGACATTGTATGGTAACGGTCCACTTTCAAGGCTCAAGAATCTTGAACATAATAAGTAGATGTTTCCCCAGGTTATGAGGTATACAATGACAATTAAACTTGATTAGAAAATCTACATGATTTTGCAAGAAAAAGAAACGTTCAAAAATTGAAAAAAATGAAGAGTCCTTGCTCACATAGAACCAGTCAAGACAGCAACAATTACGTTGATCACTGTACCCCCGGTGTAACCTTTTTCCAATATCAACTGTGCGCCATACCCTACAGCTAAAGCAAAACTACAGAATATGATAAACATAACTGCTCCAAGTCCTAAGCCGGCAACCAAGCCTTCATAAACACCCGACTTATAAGCATTTACAAGAGATTGATTGTATTTAGTTACAGCTTGCTTCTCCCCGGTGAATGATGCAACCTAGATAGAAGCCAAATGATGATCAATACTTTCATTTTATAAGTAACTCAGATATAAATAAGCACAAATCATTGATAAAAAGGATTCATTGTTCTTTCATTCCGGAATATAGACATACAGTTCTGATTGAGCCAATAGTCTGTTCAACTACTGTAGCTGCTTTTGCATAAGCATCTTGTCCACGAGACGCCATCCTGGAGATGATGATAGACATGACTGCAACAGATATCACTAGCAGAGGAATAGACGATAACATGACAAGTGTAAGAAGCCATCCTTTTACAAATGCAATTACAAAGGCTCCCCAAAAAGTTGACACCAACTGTATAAATTTCCCAACCTGCAAGAAAACAAGTAATGTAGTGATAAATGTGAAAAAGGCACTCCTACAAAACTTAGGATTGTATATGTACGAAAATATGAGCACGGAATGTAGGGCTTCTAATAAGGATGGCAATTATTTGGAGTTTTAGAAGAGGTGGAGGGTATACCTTCTCACCCATGGCATCCTGTATGAGAACAGTATCACCGGACATCCTCCCTACAACTTCTCCGGTATTAGTTTCTTTGTCAAAGAAAGCAATGTCTTGTCTCAATATGGTTTTCAAATAAAGACTCCTTATTCGTGCAGCTTGTCTCTCTCCAGTCACCATCCAACAAGCCACCTCTATCAAACAACAACATCAAACACATGTTTTCCTTCATCCCCATGGCCAGAGCTAATGATCCAAAGTTCAAACCTTCTGGCATAAAGATATTTCTATTGTTAGATAGATTTACAAGATTAATTAGATGTACTTACGGAGGAATGCAGCCACACCAGCCCCCAAAGCTAAATAGACAAATTTCAGTGCTACCTAAACAGTTAAGTCAGTCAGGCAATTGATTAGTAAGTTGTTCAGTAATTTCCACATTTGTAATGAGTGCCGGTAAGGTATGAGGTTTTTAATTTGGGCACCTAATTTTAAGTAAAAAAAAACACTAAATTGTAACATTTACTTTCATTAGTAAGGGCACCTCTAACATATTTCTCTACCTCATTAAGCCACAAGCATTTTGTATGATTAACTTAGAGCTCTCTCTCTCTCTCTCTCTCTCTCTCTCTCTCTCTCTCTCTCTCTCTCTCTCTCTCTCTCTATTAATATATATACATATATATGAGCTCGACTCACGAGACTATGGTCTTCTCTCCTCGGTTTGTATACATGTGTTTGGGAAACATTTGGATTAAAAGCTTTGAGTAGCATAGGTTTACTCTTGTTTATAATAAACCCTAGAATAAACTGGGATTATCTTTTAAAAAACAAGTGATCAAATTCCAAACCAAAAGGGTAGGTAGACCTATTTTTTTTTTTTTTTTTTTGTGAACAGCTAATAACTTTATATCACAAGAAACCATTACATATATACAAAGAAACCAAGAACAAACATCTCCCAAAGCCAAACAAACTCCCCCAAGAACCACATCCCGGCCGCAAGCAACCTGACAGCCCAAGTTTTTGACTTCTCCTTATGTATGGACTCCAATAAACTATTCATTAATTCCACTTGAAAAGAAATATATATATAGGGGAATGCTAACTTATAGCATAATGCCCTTTTAGCGATGAAAAAAACTCTTGACGACGACGAAAATTTTCACCTTTAACGACAAATTCTTTTTTCACCTTTAGCAACGAAATATTTTTAAAAAATTTGTTGGCTAAGTTTTTTTTGGTCGCTATATATGTTTTTGTTGGTTGCTAATAGCTAGTGTACAATGCTATCCTACAAACATCATGTTGTACGATAGCAGCCCTATATATATATGATTTGTATCGATCGGTATATCATTGCATGGTTTGAAATTGACATGATGAAAATAGAAAGAAGAAGAAGATCACAAGTCAGGGAGGAATAAGAAAGAGACATTGAGACTTACCGGATCACTGCAATAACATGCACAAACCTTGCTTAGAAAGCAAAACAAACAAAACCTAAACTTCTTAATTGTATAATTTGTGGGAGGTGCCCTTAAAATAAGCAGTAATTTTTTTTTTTAAAACCTAAAATAGGTGCCCAAATTAACAAAAAAAAAAAAAAAAAAAAAAAAAAAACATGCACTTACCAGCAATCTTTGTATAATATATGTAATTGAAAAAAGGCCTAATTGCACTTTAACCCCTCGTACTATACACGTGTTTTCAATTGGGTACATGAACTTTTTTTTTTTGCAATTGGGTACATGAACTTTCATCCCCTTTCCAATCAGATCCAATTGATGATGCCGTTGGTTTAAAACTAACGGAATTGCCCAGAATTGTCCTTTTTTTTGCAATTTGGTATATGAACTTTCATCCCCTTTACAATTAGATCCATTCGCTAATGGCGTGAGATTTTGTTTGATGGAATTGCCCACGTGTCCTTCCCCTAAATTTTGACCATTTTTTATAAACTCCTTTACTACTTTTCGACATCAAAAGGAGAGAAAATCCCCTCGTTGGAACAGAAAAATGGCTAATTTGGAACCTCATTTTTTGATTTTATATGTCAAAAACAGATAATTTTATATGTTGACAGACAAATAATATTGAGCTAAACAAAATAAGGTTGCAATGTATATTTTCTTTGGTGAAATTTCGAAACCCATTGCGTTGATCTCGAACAAGTACTTGAAATAAAAAAATCATTCCAAAAGTCTAAAAGACAAGAAAATTAGGATTGGTTAGCTCAATATAATCTGTCTCTCAACATATAAAATCATCTTTTTTGGCAGATAAAATGAAAAAAAGAGGTTCCTAATTTAACCATTTTTGGAGGAAGGATACTTGGACAATCCTGTCCAACAAAATCTCACGCCGTTAGCAAATGGATCTGATTGGAAAGCGGATAAAAGTTCATATAACCAATTGCAAAAAAAGGACAATTCTAGGCAATTCTGTAAGTTTTAAACTAACGGGGTCATTAATTGGATTTAATTGGAAAGAGGATGAAAGTTCATGTACCCAATTGCAAAAAAAAAAAAAAAAAAAAAAAAAAAAAGAAGAGTTCATGTACCCAATTAAAAACACATGTATAGTACAAGAAGGTAAAGTACAATTAGGCCTTGAAAAAAAGAAGAAGAAGAAGAAAGAATAAGGGCATTTTGTACAAAATGTTGATAAGGACTAATAGTAGGCAAAAATGAAAGTGAATCAGCGGCCATGCAAAATTACATTACAAATCCACAGGGAAGGACAGAATTAATGTATAGTATATGATGTTGATGTTGATGATGATGATGTTACCTTAGAAACCACACGAACAACTTGTGAGTTGTTTTGGTTTTGTCCAAAAGAATTAACCAAATCACCAAAAAGAATGGTCATAAGGGGCATGCATAGCCCATTCCCAATGGCACCAATACTACCAACAACCATCAGCACAATATCATTGGAATCCGCAAATGAGAACAGCTTCAAAAATGGCACTGTTTTTGTAGTCTCAGTACTCGACTCATAATTAGACCCTCTCTTGGTCTGGGCGTCCTGATCTGTTTCCACCACTTCCAGTGCATGGTTTGTTGATGAGGAGACCTCTTCCTCCTCTTTTATACTACTAGTTCTATTATTTTCATTCGACCCCTTCTCCTCCGCCATTGAAGATTACTAGCAAATTAATTAATTAAGCTGGAAATAGAAAGAAAATTTGAAGCAGCGCGCGGTTAGATGTGCATATACTGATCCATCTAATACTCCTTGATCATGTGCATATATAATATATATATATATATATGTACAGATTCCAGAGTACGTTGTGGTAGTGGAAAGAAGTAGGAAACAGCAAAGAAACAACCCCATGTCTTGATCTCGACTAAAATACATAGGAGTAATTAATTAACTTATTATTATAGTCTTATAGTGCCTGGGTCTTCCTTAATAACATTCAAATAATAAAGCAGCTTTTACCCAATTTCTACTCAATCACAAATTAAGTGGAGGTGGGCACACTTCGGGACAACCGAACTTTTCAACCGAAATTAAAGTTTCAAACTAGTTCTATTCGGTTTGAATCCGAACCGAAGTAAGTTCAGTTTGAAATTTAACCAAACTTCCAAATTCAGTTCAATTTTAAGTAGGATTTTTTGATCCGAATCCGAACCGAATTTTTGAAGTTTTTAAAACATATGAACTGTAATTTCCCAAAATTAGGCTAAATCCTAAAGACCACCAAACGACTGAAGGATCTCATCTCTCATAAGGGCAGCTGAAGGCTTGAAGCTGCTGCGGGCAAGAGCCGCAAGACTCCCAACTCTGGAACTCCTCAACAGACAATTCCCACCATCATCGGCATGATTCGACCATCATCATCATCTTCATTCTTCATCCCTCCAATTCGGTGGTGGCTCGTTCTCAGATAGCGACTCCCTCCAGTCTGTCGGCGGTGGCGGCGGCTTGGTCTCGATCAACCTCTCAACCTCTAACTTCTACATCTTGAATCTTCACAAATCAGTGAAATCACAGAGCCACAGAGGTACTCTGGTACACAATCCTTCTCAGTTCTCTCTCTTTCCAATTTACTATTTAGATTATGTTGTATGTAGTTGTTGAATCTTCAATCTT
This sequence comes from Hydrangea macrophylla, assembly GCA_033977485.1. Classification (NCBI taxonomy): domain Eukaryota; kingdom Viridiplantae; phylum Streptophyta; class Magnoliopsida; order Cornales; family Hydrangeaceae; genus Hydrangea; species Hydrangea macrophylla. Next base: position 5,524,867 of record CM066995.1, on the reverse strand, counting down.
GATTACCAAATGGAGATTTTTTTTGTTGTTCTTGAATCTTGATTTCCAAATGGATTTTGTTTTTGTTAAGTCTTGAATCCTGAATACCAATTTAGAGTTGTATTTGAGTTGTTCCGTCAATAGTTTATAGATCTAGGGTTGTAAATTTTTATTTTTATTTTATTTTATATAGTAGTCTAGGGTACTTCTTGAAAAGAAATACTTTTTTGATAGAGATTCAACTGAGTTTTTGATAGAGATCCAACAGAAAAGAAAAAAAAAATTTTGAATTTCAACCCGAAGTTTCGAACCCGAAGTTTCGAACCCGAACTTAAATTTTGAAACTGAACTACATTTTTGAAGTTTAGCTCAGTTGGAATTTCGTTATTGAAATTCTCAACCTAAACCGAACAACCAGAACCGAAATTTTTAGTTCGAAACCGAACCGACTGTTTGCCCACCCCTGAAATTATGAACAAGTAAGCGGAGGCTTCCCCAAAGAGAAGTCGATCAAGTACTTATAAAGTTATAAAACAATTAGTAATAAATCAATCATTAATTGAACCTTTATTCAAAATGCAAATGATCGATTAAAAAGAACATTTTCATACCCTCTTCTCTTATTGACTAATGCAGTAGGGCCACCAATACTTTATATAATTAATTAATTCTCGTTGAATACTTTGCCCCATTACAATAGCCAATAAGAAAAAAGTGTGATCAAATAGTGACCAATTTTGAGGTGAGAGGGGTAAACTTTCTCACGATCTGATAAGTGATGAAGAAAATGATGGTGATCAACCGGGGACCTAATTTGGATTTAATTATACACTTTAGAAATAACTTTAGCCTTAAATGATTGTGAGAAGTTTTGTATTATATCCATTCAAAAAGTGAGAAATTTGTATTACTAAGTGAGAAATTTGTTATTAGAACATTCGAAATTGACCATATGATTAGATGTACATATGTATATATGTACCACCAGAACAAATAAGGCGTGTGAATGACGGGTATGGAAATTAAGTGTAATCTGTCGAGATCATGGATAAGAGAATAAATATTGCTAAAATCAAGTAGTTTCCTTATTTTACTCAACTTTCAAATATGTTTGCTAAAATCAAGGAGTTTTCTCACTCTAGTAAAATGATCTGTATGTAATACGTTTATAGTAGAAAATGATCTGTATGCTTTTGTCACACCCGTTCCAAAAATTTATGATTTTTTTTTAATGCATCATTTGAGATTTTTGAAATTATTAATGTTATTAATAATTTGAGTTGAGGTTGACTGTGAGTCAACGGTAAGGTGTCAGTGAGGACACGAGAACATGGCAGTTCATATTGCATGGGCATGACTAAATGACATTTATATGACTTAAATGTTATTTGACTTTATCTAGTATTTGATGAATAGTAATTTTATCTGTGTTGTGGAAATTCTGGTAATCATTGATAATTGTTATATCATTTTGAGAACTGTGGTGAGAACGTGAGTGATACGTTAATTAAAAAGGTAGGTTGTGTAGAGATTCCACAGAATATAGTTTTCGGACGTTATTTTGGACCCAAACGAAACCTAGTCGGAAACTTTTGAAATTTATAGTTTTCACTTGTAAAGGTATAAACTGGACGTGTGCGAAGTTTCATGGATTAATTAGAAGTTTTGAGAACTCGAGGGGTGGTAAACAGAATTCCCAGAGAGTTTTTCTATAAATAGGTGGGGGTAAGATTTCATTTCTCATAAACCTCACAAAATATCTAGAGAGAGGAGAGAGAAGGGAGATTTGGATCCTCCGGGCTTTGCGACGATATACGATGACCGTTCGTCCGTCGGATTTTCTCCAGATTCAAGATTTGAACTCGTGGAGGTAAGACCTACGTTTTGATACTACTTAGGTCGTGTTTGACTAATTTTTGTAAAAATGTTAATTCTAGACTTTTGGGGAAAATCAGGTAAAACTCGTAGGAATCGCGTATAATTTGAAATCCGACGTTTATTTAGCTCCCTAGACGATCCTTCAAAGTTTGAAGAGAATCGCACAAGGTATGAATTCTAGATCTATGAAATATATGGATTTTCATGTTTTGAACATAAATTTTGATATCTGGGATCCGGGCGAAATTCATGTATTAGTTAGGCCCGTTAATTATGCACGTTAAATTATGTGAAAAACACGTATAACTATTTATGTGAGCATGTTATGTGTCTACTTGGGTCAAAGGGGAGTTTGATGCAAATTCATCCGGGGTAAGCTCCTCGAACCTTGAGGATTGTGATTTGATTGTGATTGAGATGGAATTGGAATCGTGGTTGTGTCTGGATTGGAGGTGGGCCCAACCAGGACACGGTACCTGGTATGGAGGAAGGCCCAACCAGTGTACGAGATGCGTGGGAGAGGTGGGCCTCCTACGGCATCGACCCAATGAATGCGTACCACTCACCCTAGAGACTATTTCTATGTGTTTTAGATGCTTAAACCATGAATTGTTATATAAGCATACATTTAGAATTATACGCTCAGCATACAGCTGAGCAGTGGAGATGTACTCCATTGCAGGTAAGAAGAAAGACAAGAAGAAGTGTGTTGAGTGAGGACGATGAACGCCGGGGAATCACCTTTGTATATGCTTTTGTTTTAAATCCTAAACTGGTGTAAGGATTGGTAAATTGGTAATATGTTGTAATAGAACCATAGATTAGTTTCACAGTATTGTAATCTTGTAATAGAATGTCTATAATTGTGTTTTAATATGTTGAAATCAGTTATGGTTGTGATTGTGGTTGGTGGAGTAGCATGACTTGTTAATATTTCATTACAGGCTGCCCAGCAGGGGAGCAATCGACTGGACCCAGGATCAGTCGACTAGATCTCGTGGGATTGAGACACTGAAAGTGAATAGTAAGAGAAGCAGTCGACTGGACCCTTTATCAGTTGACTGGACACTGTTGATTTTTGGCTACTGCTTCTAATAATGGAAAAGCAGTCTACTGGGTCCCCAGATCAGTCGACTGGACCCATTTGTAAAATGTTGTATTTTTGGTTCCGCTTAACACAATCGACTGAGGGGAGTGATCAGTCGACTGAACCACTGTAGATTTTAGCTACTGATCCAAATAGTAACTTGTGCAGTCGACTGGGTTCCTTGATCAGTCGACTGGACCTCTGATGAGATTTTTAAGTTTTGGGTTCTACTCAGTACAGTCGATTGAACCCTAGGAGCAGTCGACTGAACCTCTGTTTTCAAAATTTGTTCTTTTGGATGTGTTTTCATTTGGCTGAAACTTTTTATAACTCTGATTTTCAATGGATTTGTCGACTCAAAGGGTAATGTTCCCTAAGTTTTAAAATACCCAGGGTTGTTTTTAAGTTCTTTCCGATGCGTATCATTAGAGGATGATTGGATGAGCCTTCGTGGCGTGCCACGTGTCCTATTTCCACGCGTAGTGGGATGGGTCGTGACATTTATTGGTATCAGAGCAATAGGTAACAAAACTTTGGAAACGTTCGACAACGAGAGGAGTGTTGAGTGAATTGCCACATGTTCTAAATTGCATCCATACATATTAGAGATGTTTGATGCATGTGTATGTTGTTTTACATACATGATATTATTATTGTTGTACATGCATAGTGTTTATGTATTGAGAACTACAGGATTGTAATCATGAGTGACGAAGAGCGAGAACTATCGCCACATACCCGACGTATGAATGAAATGTCAAAAATGATGGGGAATATGGGGGAAATGATACGGAATATAGCGGAACGACTGCCTCCCACACCCCACATTGAAGTGGAACCAATAACTGTAGTACATGCACCCGATAATAGGGGTATGAGATCAATATCTGAACAGTTTACTCGAAAGAAACCGATGAAATTTCATGGGTCACCCGATCCAACGCTCGCAGAACATTGGATTATGGACATGGAGAGGATTTTCTGATCCATTCCGATGTCAGATAGGGAGAAGATTGAGAACGCAAGTGACGTATTGAGGGGTGAAGCTCAGAACTGGTGGGTAAACGTTTTAGATCAAGGAGCACCGATTACTTGGGAGGGGTTCAAGGCGGAATTCAATCGCCGATTCTTTCCGCGAGCCGCCTACAATGCAAAGAAGCGAGAGTTTGATAATCTCAAGCAAGGAGACATAACTGTAACAGAATATACTTCTAAATATAACACGTTGTTGAGGTTTGGTAAGGGTTTAGTGCCCGAAGAGGAAGATAGGGCAAGAAAATTTGAAGAGGGTTTAAGGGATAATATCCGGTTAAGAGTAGAGACCTACGAGCATTCGACTGTTGCAGCAGTACAGCAGACGGCGTTGGTAGCCGAAAGTGGAATAGAGAGATCGAAACAAAATCACCAAGGAAAGCGAAGCCATGAGAGTGGTGACCGAAGTCAAGGGGATCTTTTAAGAAGTCATTTTCACGAGGCTCTAGTTCTGGTTTTAATGATTCCAGGAGAGTACCAAGTAATATACCGTTGTGTTCGCTTTGCAACCGACCACACACCGGTCGATGTTTTCTGACCAACTTTCAGAACAGATCTACAGGGGAAAACAGTGTGAGTTCTGAGACCTATCTGCAACTCAAGTGTTTTGACTGTGGTACCTTAGGACACCGAGCGAAGGATTGCCCAAAGAAGCGTTCTCAATAAGGGGCAAATTCTATGGCTTCTAGTGGTTCGAAACCTAAGCAGTTTAGTGACGGAAGACAAAGGACGGAGCAACGTCAGGGAAGATCATTTCAGACGAACCCTGGAGACATGGCTGCTACTGATACAGTGGTCTCAGGTATGGTGCTTGTATGTTCACATTTAGCACGCATACTTGTCGACTCGGGATCTACGCATTCATTTGTATCGCACGCCTTTGTTGAACATTTGAATGTTAAATCGGCATCGTTAGGATATGAATTGTCTATTGCTGTGCCACTTAGTAAATCGATAATGACGTCTACTATATATAAGAACTGTGAAATCAAACTAGGCGAGAAGTTGATGACTGTAGACCTTATATCGATTGTAGTGAACCATTTCGATGTGATACTAGGAATGGATTGGTTAGCTTTTAACCACACCACAATAGACTGTGAATGGAAAGAAGTTAATTTTCGATCACCGGTACATGGGGACTTTTGTTTTCAAGGGAGTAGGGTTATACCACCGCCATATTTGATTTCAGCTATTCGAGCGGGAAAGTTATTGAGAAAGGGATGTCAGGGATTTCTATGTTCAGTGACTGATGTCTCGGTGACCGAATTAAAAGTAGAAGACATTCCGATGGTGCGAGAATATCCCGATGTATTTCCTGATGAGCTACCAGATGTTCTTATTGAGAGAGAGGTCGAGTTCACTATTGAGGTTATACCAGACTCAAGACCCGTATCAAAGGCACCGTATAGAATGGCACATATAGAACTGAAAGAGCTGAAAATCCAGTTACAAGAGCTACTTGACAACGGTTTCATCCGACCAAGTGTATCGCCATGGGGAGCTCCAGTGTTGTTTGTAAAAAAGAAAGATGGTTCGATGAGAATGTGTGTGGATTATCAGGAACTGAACAAGTTGACAATCAAGAATAAGTACCCGTTACCCAGGATTGATGACTTATTTGATCAACTTCGCGGGGCACAAGTATTCTCCAAGATAGACCTGAGATCGGGTTATCATCAGTTGAAAGTGAAGGCCGAAGATGTCGAGAAAACAGCTTTTAGAACGCGTTATGGACACTAGGAGTTCTTAGTTAGGCCGTTTGGGGTTACGAATGCACCAGCCGCGTTCATGGATCTTATGAATCGAGTATTCAAGGATTATTTGAATGACTTTGTGTCACGACCCATCCCACTACGCGTGGAAATAGGACACGTGGCACGCCACCAAGGCTCATCCAAACACCAATATAATTATACGCAGCGGAAAGAAACTTTTAAAACAACCCGGGTATTTAAAACTTTAGGAAACATTTCCCTTTATGTTGAAAGTCCGTTGAAATCGGAGTTATAAAAAGATTTGGCCAATTGAAAACACGTTCAAAAGAATCATTTTTTGAAAACAGAGGTTCAGTCGACTGTACCTAGGGTCCAGTCGACTGCACCTAGCAGAACCCACAACCTATAATACTTAACAAAGGTCCAGTCGACTGATCAGAGAACCCAGTCGACTGCACAGGCGACTGACCAAGGTCTCCAGTCGACGGCACTAAGCAGAACCACAAATTGCAACATATTACAAGGGGTCCAGTCGACTGATCTGGGGACCCAGTCGACTGCTTTTCCATTTTTAGAAGCAGTGGCCAAAAATCTACAGTGTCCAGTCGACTGTCCAAAGGGTCCAGTCGACTGCTTTTCTTACTATTCACTTTCAGTGTCTCAAACCCACGAGAACCAGTCGACTGACCCTGGGTCCAGTCGACTGCTCCCCTGCTGGGCAGCCCTGTGATGAAATTTAACAAGTCCTACTACTCAATACCAACAACAAACGCAACCAACACCAATTCCAACATGCCAGAATTAACTACAGACGTTCCAACACAAGATTACAATACTATGAAACGAATCTATGGTTCTATTACAACACATTATTACAATACCCCATCCTTATACAAGTTTAGGATTTAAACACAAAAACATATACAAGGAGATTCCCCGGCGTTCATCGGCCTCACTCAACACACTTCTTCTTGTCTTTCTTCTTACCTGCAATGGAGTACATCTCCACTGCTCAGCTATATGCTGAGCGTACAATTCTAAATGTATGCTTATGTGACATTTCATGGTTTAAGCATCTAAAACACATAAAAATAGTCTCTAGGGTGAGTGGTACGCATTCATCCGGTAGCGGCAAGTCCAAGCCTTAAACCGCGATGTCAATGGCAAGTCCAAGCCTACAACCATTACATCCCACAAGTGCCATGGCAAGTCCAAGCCTACAACCATGAACAGTAGCCGTCGCTACCCAAAATTCTCAAACATCGAGTAGCTTACTCCGGCATGAATTTGCACCAAACTCCCCTTTGACCCAAGTAGACACATAACATGCTCACATAAACAGTTATACGTGCTTTTATCATAATTTCACGTGCATAATTAACGGGCCTAACTAACACATGAATTTCGCCCGGATCCAAGAATATCAAAAGTGATGTCCAAAACATGAAAATCCATATATTTCATAGATCTAGAATTCATACCTCGTACGAATCTCTTCAAACTTTGAAGGATTGACTAGGAGGCTAAATAATCGCTGGATTTCGAATTTGAGAAAATTCCTACAAGTTTATACCTGATTTTTCCCAAAAGTCTAGAATTAATATTTTTACAAAAATTAGCCAAACATGGCCTAAGTAGTATCAAAACGTAGGTCTTACCTCCACGAGTTCAAATCTGAAATCTGGAGAAAATCTGACAGACGAACGGTCGTCGATCGGCGTCGCAAAGCCCGAAGGAAACAAATCTCCTTTCTCTCTCCTCTCTCTAGATATTTGTGGGTTTTGGATGAGAATGAATTCTCATCCTCACCTATATATAGACACACATTCTAGAAATTAAGTTTACCTCCCCGTAAGTTTCTCAAAACTTCTCATTAACCCATGAAACTTCGCACACGTCCATTTTATGCCTTTACGAGTCAAAACTATAAATTTCAAAAGTTTCCGACTAAGTTTCGTTTGGGTCCAAAATAACGTCCGAAAACTAAGTTATGTGGAATCTCTAAACTACCTACCTTTTTAATCGCGTAACACTCACGTTCTCACCACAGTTCTCAAAATGATATAACAATATCAAAGATTACAACAATTTACCAAACACAGGTTAAATTACTATTCACCCAAATACCAGATAAAGTCAAATAACATTTAAATCATATAAATGCCATTTACTCATGCTCATGAAATGTGAACTGCCATGTTCCTGTGTCCTCATTGACACCTTACCGTTGACTCACAGTCAACCTCATCATCATTATCAAATAACATTGATATACTCACAACTTTCCAATTATGTATGATAAAACTATGAAATTTTGGAACGGGTGTGACAACTCTCCCCTCCAAAAAGGAAGTTTGTCCCCAAACTTATACCATCTTCTCAAGTCACCAAGACTTCACACAAGTACATCAAACATTTGCCTCACACACAAACCAATCACGTTACTGAGGAGTCACAGTCTCACGAGGAAAATAAATCCTCAGGCTCTTAAGGAAAATAAATCCTCAGAGCCTCCATCTCAACCTGATAGGAGATTCAAACAGAATCCTAGCAATACTTCGAAGCATCTCGATAGATAAGAATATCAATACCTGAGTGAAACTTACCCAATTGTCAATCCTGACATTAACTCACCTCACGACATCACAACGTCAGCTCACATATCATTTCATTGTACGTGTCACATTTCACTTCCAGAAGTCAAAAGTTTCATTACAATACTCAATCCAAGGAAATAACTCATCTCTCATTCACCTGTCTTGCTTTTCGACTACAAGTCGTTGACAACACGTCTTAGCTGGTGCACAATCATATACGATTCTTCATCCCGAAGTGAACCACAACTGAGCACGATCATACATATATACCACGTCGATAAGTCAATGCTTCAATCAATTATTTCACATACTATGGATTCAATCCCTTACTCTGCCAATCCCCAACCACTTGTAGCACTATACGCATTTCAAACGACTTCCAAGTTCTTATCAATCACACTCTTTCTTCCCCAGAACGCCATATCACAATAACATCAATTCAATGAATAACACTTAGTCGGTAGTGCGTCGCACTAATATCCTCTCTATTTTTCATAATACTTATCATTCCATTCCGATTTTACCAACCTCATACTATACTCCCATCACTTGTGCCTCGTAAGGTATCAATCAAATTCTCTATTGGAAATTTCACACCAGTTCACTCGTTCGAGTCTAGACATGTCCCAATCACTTACATTGAGGTCAAACACATTCGTCGTTCATTGCTCCCAAGTTTGTACTCGAACTATCGTCAATTAACGTAGGATATTTTACTTTATACGTTCCATTTAAAACATTTAATAAAGTCAAATACATTTATCATTTATGATTTAAAACAAACTGATTTAAAATCTCACATAATACCTCATCTCTTTCTCAACACCGCCACCCCAATATCCCTCGTAACGAATAGCATTGTTAATCAAAATTTGACTTGGCCAATCATGCACGTACCACATAGTTTATCAAACATATCCTCTTGTTCAGAACATACCCTGTTTCTGTCATAATTCGTTGATCATTCACAATCCATCATGTTTAACTAGTGTACTCACACTCTGAGCCAATCACTTTTCTTCCGAAGATCTCAACTGCAATGTAGTCCATTCTCATATCCGTCCAGGTAGATCCACTACCGTTTATGTAGTTTACAACTCTATACGTCTCTGGTGTTTCACTTTCACCTTAGCACAAATCCATATCGATCACACTTCTGTATCTCAACTCTCACCGAGTTCCTGACAACCGTTCACACTAACCATATATTCTTCGTATAACTTCATCAAGGCACCATACCTTATTTCGACATCCAATGTTTCATAACCGTAGTCGAATCTGACTCAATTTCCAATTTAAACTCTCTAGTCCTTTATTTATACTATCCGGGTCTCCCATCCATTATTCTGGAATAACCTATTGCTAACAGCATTAATACAATCCCCACATACAATCTGAGGATAAGCCGGTAATTAAATCTTCCCACAAAATATTATAGCATCACTGTGTTCAATAATTTCTATATCGATTTCCAATTCACATACCTTTCACGACAATACCCCAAGGTAAATTCTCACTCTGGTCACCAATGCCAAACGATTTCTAACTATCATCTTTCAAGTGCTTCACACCTGCGAATCTCATCAAGTTCTTGATTGATCAAAGCCTCAAATCATTCATTACCTCAGGTTACTCCAATACTTCAATCAAAGTCGAGCTCCCTTTGGAACAATACTCACGACTACTCTTTTAAAGTCATAACTTCCCATTAGCCAACTTTAGGTACACGACCTTTCACCAACTCCGTTAGAATTTCTAAATTCAGAATCTGCTCACATAGAACTCATTCATTTGACAACCACCATTATGTCCCAAATACTAAGCATACCATATCCTTCCACGATACCCATCTTCCAAGGTCTACTTGATACATAATCACAAGTATTTAAAACAAATTTTCTTGCTTAACGAAAGTTTTATTTTAAAACAATTTAAACACTTTAAAATTTTTTTAGGGTGACAATCGACATTCTCAAAACTCTCCAACCTTTATGGAATCCAGGACACTGAGATAGCTTCCCATTGCATCCAGTACTGTACTCTATTAGCCTCACATTCCCGCTATCATATCTGATAATGTACTCAACGTACTACCAAGTCTTCATTCCACACAACTGTCCCCGTTCATTTACTCATTAAAGCTTTATTTCCTCGATTCATATTTTAACTTCTCTACGTTGACTTACCCAAAGTCTCCCTACTTGTCTATCGTTCCCACAACCGCTCTTGTTCAGTATCGTAATACCCGTTGTACTCTAGCGTCCTGCTGATAGTATCTTGTGTTAAATATTCAACGATATTTTAAAAACATTCAAAGGAAAGATTTTTTCATTTTATTTTGAAAATACGTTAAAAGTCCAGGTTTGACATCGCCTGTACTTCACCCCTTTGTGGTAACCACCTTCACAACAAGCTTCTGATCAAAGTACTCTCATCCCCATGATATCCAAATTCCAATCGATTTCTCTGAGTTTCTCATCACGTTCCATAATTCACACTTATCTTTTATTCCCGGTCTCCTAATCTTACTCCCTTTATTCTATCTCTTCCGACAACCCCCGGCAAAACATCAGGGAATCTTATTACTTTGCATTTTTGTCCATTTACTCTCCATCAACCTTTCCATGGAATTTCTCTATCAAGATCCTCTTATCCCTATGTTATCAAATTATCAATTTGATTCCTCTGAACTTCTGCCCCTTTTGATCAATTTCCTTCACCTATTATTTCTTTCTTTATTCCATTTCCTTTGGGGAACCGTCTCGAAACACCAACGAAATTTCATTATTATGCATGTCCATTCATTTGTTTCTCACCAAAACCTCTATAATTTCTCCTCCGGCCTATATCGTTCTTCGACATCAGTCATTATCCTCATCGTTGCATTTCTACGGCATAACCATCGAGTCTAGGAAACCACTCTAGAAGTCTCCTCATCTCATTAGTTAACTTTCGACTATCTATAGGCTCAAACTGTTCACTCATACTCTATTATTTTCATTCATAATTCGCGTCTTAGGTCAACCTTCAAATCCCAACAATTTCCTTTATACTATTAACTCAATAGCATTTGTTACAAATCCTACACTGCATCTGCATCTGTTATAGCGCTACGACTATTTGAAACCAGGTTTAGTTGAGAGAGATTCCTCAACAACCACAATACTGATAACCCGTAGAGATATTGTCCAATCTCCACTACATTCCACAAGATAGGTTGAGAGATTCCTCAACCGTCCAATACCTACCGTAAGATAGGTTGAGAGATTCCTCAACCATCCAATACATATCATATACCGCACAATAAGTTGAAAGATTCTTCAACTACCCGACATACCCTGTATATACCGTAAGACAAACCATACACCGTATATGTCGAAAAATACCCCATAAGATAACCTCGCACGATCGTGCCGTAGGTTACCACCGTAAGATAAAGTGAGAGATTCCTCACCGACCCCATACGCTAGCAATACATATTGCTGGACTATCTTTCCATCACAAAACCCATATGACAAAACCCAACTGTTCATTTTTATTCCCTCACGTCATGACGTCTAACCCATATCAGAACCAGAACTTTTATCAATTAATCTCAATCCCACAACTTGGTTACGAACCATCACTTTCATTCTCTAGGTGAACTATACAGAAATCTCTTCTGACGTTCGCTACTTGACTTTGGTCTCGGTTAAATCCCCCAATGGACACTCGTCACTATCATTGAATACATCAAACGATTCGATCATAATCATTTCAGTTTTCATTTAGAAATCCAATGGTTCCTCACCACCAATATACTATTTCTCCCTTCACAAGATCTAAGATAATGCACGGTAAGCCTCATCTCATCACACTGCTCTACTTCCGTACGAGTCCACCGATTCACAAATGCATAAATACTATGCATGTATGACAATAACATAATCATGTATGTATAACAACATACCATATGCATCAAACATCTCTACAATATGTGGATGTATTCTAGAACATGTGACAATTCACTCAACACTCCACTCGTCGTCGAACGTTCCCAAAGTTTTGTTACCTATAGCTCTGATACCAATAAATGTCACGACCCATCCCACTACGCGTAGAAATAGGACACGTGGCACGCCACCAAGGCTCATCCAAACACCAATATAATTATACGCAGCGGAAAGAAACTTTTAAAACAACCCGGGTATTTAAAACTTTAGGAAACATTTCCCTTTATGTTGAAAGTCCGTTGAAATCGGAGTTATAAAAAGATTTGGCCAATTGAAAACACGTTCAAAAGAATCATTTTTTGAAAACAGAGGTTCAGTCGACTGTACCTAGGGTCCAGTCGACTGCACCTAGCAGAACCCACAACCTAAAATACTTAACAAAGGTCCAGTCGACTGATCAGAGAACCCAGTCGACTGCACAGGCGACTGACCAAGGTCTCCAGTCGACGGCACTAAGCAGAACCACAAATTGCAACATATTACAAGGGGTCCAGTCGACTGATCTGGGGACCCAGTCGACTGCTTTTCCATTTTTAGAAGCAGTGGCCAAAAATCTACAGTGTCCAGTCGACTGTCCAAAGGGTCCAGTCGACTGCTTTTCTTACTATTCACTTTTAGTGTCTCAAACCCACGAGAACCAGTCGACTGACCCTGGGTCCAGTCGACTGCTCCCCTGTTGGGCAGCCCTGTGATGAAATTTAACAAGTCCTACTACTCAATACCAACAACAAACGCAACCAACACCAATTCCAACATGCCAGAATTAACTACAGACGTTCCAACACAAGATTACAATACTATGAAACGAATCTATGGTTCTATTACAACACATTATTACAATACCCCATCCTTATACAAGTTTAGGATTTAAACACAAAAACATATACAAGGAGATTCCCCGGCGTTCATCGGCCTCACTCAACACACTTCTTCTTGTCTTTCTTCTTACCTGCAATGGAGTACATCTCCACTGCTCAGCTATATGCTGAGCGTATAATTCTAAATGTATGCTTATGTGACATTTCATGGTTTAAGCATCTAAAACACATAAAAATAGTCTCTAGGGTGAGTGGTACGCATTCATCCGGTAGCGGCAAGTCCAAGCCTTAAACCGCGATGTCAATGGCAAGTCCAAGCCTACAACCATTACATCCCACAAGTGCCATGGCAATTCCAAGCCTACAACCATGCACAGTAGCCGTCGCTACCCAAAATTCTCAAACATCGAGAAGCTTACTCCGGCATGAATTTGCACCAAACTCCCCTTTGACCCAAGTAGACACATAACATGCTCACATAAACAGTTATACGTGCTTTTATCATAATTTCACGTGCATAATTAACGGGCCTAACTAACACATGAATTTCGCCCGGATCCAAGAATATCAAAAGTGATGTCCAAAACATGAAAATCCATATATTTCATAGATCTAGAATTCATACCTCGTGCGAATCTCTTCAAACTTTGAAGGATTGACTAGGAGGCTAAATAATCGCTGGATTTCGAATTTGAGAAAATTCCTACAAGTTTATACCTGATTTTTCCCAAAAGTCTAGAATTAATATTTTTACAAAAATTAGCCAAACATGGCCTAAGTAGTATCAAAACGTAGGTCTTACCTCCACGAGTTCAAATCTGAAATCTGGAGAAAATCTGACAGACGAACGGTCGTCGATCGGCGTCGCAAAGCCCGAAGGAAACAAATCTCCTTTCTCTCTCCTCTCTCTAGATATTTGTGGGTTTTGGATGAGAATGAATTCTCATCCTCACCTATATATAGACACACATTCTAGAAATTAAGTTTACCTCCCCGTAAGTTTCTCAAAACTTCTCATTAACCCATGAAACTTCGCACACGTCCATTTTATGCCTTTACGAGTCAAAACTATAAATTTCAAAAGTTTCCGACTAAGTTTCGTTTGGGTCCAAAATAACGTCCGAAAACTAAGTTATGTGGAATCTCTAAACAACCTACCTTTTTAATCGCGTAACACTCACGTTCTCACCACAGTTCTCAAAATGATATAACAATATCAAAGATTACAACAATTTACCAAACACAGGTAAAATTACTATTCACCCAAATACCAGATAAAGTCAAATAACATTTAAATCATATAAATGCCATTTACTCATGCTCATGAAATGTGAACTGCCATGTTCCTGTGTCCTCATTGACACCTTACCGTTGACTCACAGTCAACCTCATCATCATTATCAAATAACATTGATATACTCACAACTTTCCAATTATGTATGATAAAACTATGAAATTTTGGAACGGGTGTGACACTTTGTGATTGTATTCATTGACGATATCCTTATCTATTCACCGAGTGAGATAGAACACGAGAATCACTTGAGGTTGATACTTCAAAGATTGCGAGAGAAGCAATTATTTGGTAAATTCAAGAAATGTGAATTTTGGTTGTCAAGTATTACTTTTCTTGGTCACGTGATTGACAAGAATGGAGTATCAGTTGATCCTCACAAAGTAGAAGCTGTATCTAATTGGCAAAGGCCGACATCCGTATATGAAATTCAAAGTTTCTTGGGATTAGCGGGATACTACCGCCGTTTTATTGAATATTTCTCGAAGATTTCATTGCCGATGACAAAGTTAATGAGAAAAGGTGTTAGTTTTGAATGGAGTTAGGAATGTGAAGACAGTTTTCAGGAATTGAAGTCGAGGTTGACAAGGGCGCCTATTTTGACAATACCATCTGGAACCGAAGGATTTGTAATCTATAGTGATGCTTCACACAAAGGGTTGGGATGCGTGTTGATGCAAGGGGGTAAAGTGATTGCTTATGCTTCTAGACAGTTGAAGACACATGAGATTAATTATCCGACTCATGATCTTGAATTAGCTGCAGTAATTCATGCTTTGAAAATTTAGAGACACTACCTATACGGGGAAAAAATGCGAGATATTCACTGATCATAAGAGTTTGAAGTACATTTTTACTCAGCGGGATTTGAATATTAGACAGAGAAGATGGTTGGAATTGATGAAGGATTACGATCTTTCAATTGAGTACCATCCGGAAAAGGCAAATGTAGTAGCCGATGCATTAAGCCGGAAGACGCCGAGGAATTTAGCCGACGAGCTAACACAACAAAAAGAGTTGATAAAAGAGATTGAACGCTTAGAATTGGATGTGATTCCAGAGACTAGTGGTGGTTTAATGATGACGATTATGGCACACCCAGATATTATTGATGAGATCAAGGAAAAACAATTTAACGATGTCTATTTGTGCAAAATGAAAGACGAGATACCTTTGGGAAAACGACCGGGATTTATTTTACAACAAGGGGCGTTGATGCTTGTGAACCGATTATGCGTACCGAATGTGAAAGATTTGAAAGAACGACTTTTGAAGGAAGCACATAGTACTAGGTATTCAGTGCACCCGGGAAGTAATAAGATGTACAGAAACTTGAGAGAGAACTTCTGGTGGAAGGGTATGAAGCGTGAAGTCGCTAAGTTTGTATCTGAATGTTCGGCATGTCAACAGGTTAAAGCAGAGAGACAAGTACCCGCGGGATTATTACAACCTTTACCTGTGTCAGAATGGAAATGGGACGAGATCACCATGGACTTTGTTTCAGGATTTCCACAATCATTCAATAAGAATGATAAGATTTGGGTTATAGTTGACCGACTAACCAAGTCAGCTCATTTTCTACCAATCAAGACGACTAAGCCTTCGAGGTTAGCAGAGTTGTATGTGAAAGAGATTGTAAGACTACATGGAGTTCCAGCTGTGATTGTATCAGATCGGGATAGTAGCTTTACGTCAAGGTTTTGGGGAAGTTTGCAAGAAGCTATGGGTACAAAGTTGAGTTTCAGTACCGTATTTCATCCTCAGACCGATGGACAGTCAGAGCGTATGATTCAGACACTAGAGGATATGCTGCGATTGTGTGTTTTAGACTCTGGTAGTGATTGGGAGAAACATCTACCATTGATTGAATTTACATACAACAACGGGTTTCAGTCAAGTATTGGAATGGCACCGTATGAAGCGTTGTACGGTCGTAAGTGTCGATCACCGGTTTGTTGGACTGAGGTTGGAGAAAGAAAGTTGTTAGGACCCGAGTTAATACAGGTGACTACTGAGAAAGTGAAGTTAATTCAAGAGCGACTTAAGGTGGCTCAGAGTCGATATAAGAGCTATGCGGACTCTAAACGATGACCGATAAATTTTGAAGTTGAAAATTTCGTATACTTGCGAGCATCGCCTTCGAAAGGAATTGTACGATTTGGAAAGAGGAGAAAGCTCAATCCGAGATTCATAGGACCTTTTGAGATCCTAGAGAGAGTAGGCCCAGTGGCTTATCGATTGGCCTTGTCATCAGAGTTGGAACATGTGCATAACGTATTTCACGTGTCTATGTTGAGACGTTGTATGACTAATACGAGTAAGATCATTGTACCTGAACCGCTCCAGATTCAAAGAGACTTGACTTATGTGGAACAATCGATAGAGATTCTAGATCGAAAGGAACAAGTCTTGAGAACCAAGACGATTGCGATGGTAAAAGTATTATGGCGTAGTCACACGATGGAAGAGACTACGTGGGAAAATGAGGAAGACATGCGAAATGATTATCCGTACCTGTTCGACGTATGAGGTAAAGTTTGGGGACAAACTTCCTTTTTGAAGGGGAGAGTTGTCACGCTCATTCCAAAAATTTATGATTTTTTTTAATGCATCATTTGAGATTTTTGAAATTATTAATGTTATTAATAATTTGAGTTGAGGTTGACTGTGAGTCAACGGTAAGGCGTCAGTGAGGACACGAGAACATGGCAGTTCATATTGCATGGGCATGACAAAATGACATTTATATGATTTAAATGTTATTTGACTTTATCTAGTATTTGATGAATAGTAATTTTATCTGTGTTGTGGGAATTCTGGTAATCTTTGATAATTGTTATATCATTTTGAGAACTGTGGTGAGAACGTGAGTGATACGTTAATTAAAAAGGTAGGTTGTGTAGAGATTCCACAGAATATAGTTTTCGGACGTTATTTTGGACCCAAACGAAACCTAGTCGGAAACTTTTGAAATTTATAGTTTTCACTTGTAAAGGTATAAACTGGACGTGTGCGAAGTTTCATGGGTTAATTAGAAGTTTTGAGAACTCAAGGGGTGGTAAACGGAATTCCCAGAGAGTTTTTCTATAAATAGGTGGGGGGTGAGATTTCATTTCTCACAAACCTCACAAAATATCTAGAGAGAGGAGAGAGAAGAGAGATTTGGATCCTCCGGGCTTTGCGACGATATACAACGACCGTTCGTCCGTCAGATTTTCTCCAGATTCAAGATTTGAACTCGTAGAGGTAAGACCTACGTTTTGATACTACTTAGGTCGTGTTTGGCCAATTTTTGTAAAAATGTTAATTCTAGACTTTTGGGGAAAATCAGGTAAAACTCGTAGGAATCACGTATAATTTGAAATCCGACGTTTATTTAGCTCCCTAGACGATCCTTCAAAGTTTGAAGAGAATCACATGAGGTATGAATTCTAGATCTATGAAATATATGGATTTTCATGTTTTGAACATAAATTTTGATATCTTGGATCCGGGCGAAATTCATGTATTAGTTAGGCCCGTTAATTATGCACGTGAAATTATGTGAAAAGCACGCATAACTGTTTATGTGAGCATGTTATGTGTCTACTTGGGTCAAAGGGGAGTTTGGTGCAAATTCATCCGGGGTAAGCTCCTCGAACCTTGAGGATTGTGATTTGATTGTGATTGAGATGGAATTGGAATTGTGGTTGTGTCTGGATTGGAGGTGGGCCCAACCAGGACACGGTATCTAGTATGGAGGAAGGCCCAACCAGTGTACGAGATGCGTGGGAGAGGTGGGCCTCCTACGGCATCGACCGGATGAATGCGTACCACTCACCCTAGAGACTATTTCTATGTGTTTTAGATGCTTAAACCATGAATTGTTATATAAGCATACATTTAGAATTGTACGCTCAGCATATAGCTGAGCAGTGGAGATGTACTCCATTGCAGGTAAGAAGAAAGACAAGAAGAAGTGTGTTGAGTGAGGACGATGAACGCCGGGGAATCACCTTTGTATATGCTTTTGTTTTTAAATCCTAAACTGGTGTAAGGATTGGTAAATTGGTAATACGTTGTAATAGAACCATAGATTAGTTTCACAGTATTGTAATCTTGTAATAGAACGTCTGTAATTGTGTTTTAATATGTTGAAATCTGTTATGGTTGTGATTGTGGTTGGTGGAGTAGCATGACTTGTTAATATTTCATTACAGGCTGCCCAGCAGGGGAGCAATCGACTGGACCCAGGATCAGTCGACTGGATCTCGTGGGATTGAGACACTGAAAGTGAATAGTAAGAGAAGCAGTCGATTGGACCCTTTATCAATCGACTGGACACTGTTGATTTTTGGCTACTGCTTCTAATAATGGAAAAGCAGTCGACTGGACCCATTTGTAAAATGTTGTATTTTTGGTTCTGCTTAACACAATCGACTGAGGGGAGTGATCAGTCGACTGAACCACTGTAGATTTTAGCTACTGATCCAAATAGTAACTTGTGCCGTCGACTGGGTTCCTTGATCAGTCGACTGGACCTCTGATGAGATTTTTAGGTTTTGGGTTCTACTCAGTACAGTAGACTGGACCCTAGGAGCAGTCGACTGAACCTCTGTTTTCAAAATTTGTTCTTTTGGATGTGTTTTCATCTGGCCGAAACTTTTTATAACTCTGATTTTCAATGGATTTGTCGACTCAGAGGGTAATGGTCCCTAAGTTTTAAAATACCCAGGGTTGTTTTTAAGTTCTTTCCGCTGCGTATCGTTAGAGGATGATTGCATGAGCCTTGGTGGCGTGCCACGTGTCCTATTTCCATGCGTAGTGGGATAGGTCGTGACAATTTATATTGATTTGAATCACAAAAATAACAGATAATTTTGTGTGAAAGATTGAAGGTTGCTGACAAAAAGGTGATAAATTCTCTTAATATAGTGCAACACTTCCAAAATCGTGGTATGCAGTTATGGGAAACGAATTTTTAGGAGATCATGGATAAAGGGATTAATATCCCTAAAATCAAAGGATTTCGGTTTAACAGAGTAATATGAGAATTTCTCACATTTTTTTTGGTATATATAACTGTGTATATTCAAAATACTTCCAAATTCGTGTCATATACAGTTATAGGAAGCGTACTTTTAGGAGATCATGGATAATGAGATTAATATCCCAAAAATTGACAGATAATTTTCGTATTATTTAGTGAGAATTTCTCACTTAATGTGTAAGAATATTTTCTCATTAATAAGTGAAAAACTTCTCAGTATGTTTGCATATCTTTCTTTTGAAAATAATCATAGTTGTGTTATGTATATGTGTCATGGTATTAGCAAAGGTTTTTTTCGAGTTTTTAATTTAAGGTGAGAAATTTGTGATTATTTAGTGAGAATTTCTCACTTTTGTTCAAATACATACCCACATACAGACAATATTATATTATCAGAAATTTATCACTTCTCATTAACAACTGTATGTGGGTATATATTTGAACAAAAGTGAGAAGTTCTCAACAAATAACCACAAATTGGATGAGAAATTTCTCACTTCTGTTTAAAAACAAAAATTTTAATATGAAGAATTTTTTGCGAAACTTCTATTCAAATATATATACACACAAACAAATTTCACACTATTATTCTCTTAGTGATCATGAAATTTTTCACATCACCAAAAAACTACAAACAAAACAAATATATTGTAAAAAAAAAATGAAAAGATTATAGAGGTTAACCGAAAGACTCAAGTTAGTGTTCTTGCCATTGCTGTCATGCAGTCTTCTAGTTGTCGTCGTCGTCGAATCGAAAACCTTTAGTGTGTAGCCAAGCCTTAATCAAAACAATAACTATTTTTCTCAGAAAACTCCAACGTTTGAATCGAAGCTACGTGAGATTTGTTTCAAAATTATGAGAAATTTGTACCAAAATTCTTAGATTATATAGTCAATATTGAATCGAGCTCTGTGTCGACGATCTTCATGAATCGCCTATGAAGGAAAGTGGTGGATATGGTGTTGCGGAGGTAGTGTCGACGATCTTATTTCTTTTTCTCCATCAACTTTTCTCTCTCTCTCTCTCTCTCTCGATCTCGATCTCGATCTCGATCTCGATATATATATATATATATAAATAGTGAATTTCAAAACCCAGATTGTGAGAAGTAAATACTATATATGTGTATTTATATTTATATATATATATATATATATATATATTTCTACATATAATTATATAGGGATATTTTGGTCCTCAAAATAAATGAGGGACTTATTTCTAGTTTCATTTTTAAAAAGGTTCAAGTTCTAGTTAGGTGTATATTAGGACTATATACTAAGTTACCCTATTGTTTAATCCTGGTCTTCAAAAAACTGCAAAACATTATCTTCAGAAAAGAAAAAAAATAATTCTTAATTTGTTTATTGAAAGACTCTACCACTACCAGAATTTCAAATGGACACTAAAAAGAAATATCTAGTGCAGGTCACCTGCCACATGATTTTGCATAGGAAAGCTGATGCCCCTACTCTAAATGTTCAACAATGGGTTGTCGTGGATAGCAAGGTGAACTCCACTACAACTCAACAACATCCTCGAGGCATGCCTAATTTTCCGTTGGACAAGCACAGGGACACATTGCCTCTTGAAAAGAACCCCATAGATTCTTTTGAGGATGATAAAGGAGAGTGGACAGTTGTAGCCAAGAAAACTTAAGGAAAAAAGATCATCAATGGTTCATCTTCTAGTCCAAGGAGCTCGAATCCTATGATTTCCCATACCATGGGCAATTTGTTCCATGCCCTTTCTCCGTTTGTTGATATGCAAGTCCCAAGCCTTAGTCTGAGAGAAGATAAAACCCCTTCCTCTAACATCTTAAATCGTGATTCTGTTATTGAAATAGATGCTACTGAGGGTGACTCTGAATTTGAGGAGGTTTGGTCATCAAGGAGGTTCTTGGGTTTCTTAATTGATTTATAGATTGTTGTTTCTTAGGAAAAAAAAAAAACCTCTGCATAATTTACTACCCACCAAAAAAAAAAAAAAAAAAAATCATTGAATTTACCCAGAACCACAAACTTTTTGTTCAGTTCATTTCTTGTCTTGGTGCAATGGCATTAGCTTGGATGAAGCACCTCCATTTTAATATTTGCTTGGATGAAGTGTAGGGGGTGTATCTGTAATTTACCCAACTATAAACGTAAATGGAACTCCGAATGAGTGAGATTGATACTTGAGTTCCATTTACCTCCCTTCTGTTTAAACGATTGGCCGGAGTTCCATTTACGAACCCAATGGTTGAACCAGTACCTGGTCATTTTTGCAGTTCAATGAACGGTTCAATTTTCAAAACATTGCGTCTCAGTAAAATCTGATATTGTGCAAATACTGTTTTATTGTAACAGAAAATATTAAATGAGTGTTTAAAAATCCTCATAGGGAGTGATAGATTCAAAATCTCAGCTAGTAAGAAAGAAACAATAGTTTACTTCTGTTCCATATCTTGGGGTTGCCAATGGAATAGAAATTGAAAATAAAATAGTATATAGTGCTATAGAATAGAAATTTAATAGTACTCCAATTGAGGCATATAATATGATCAGAAAATAACACAAAAGAATACAAATTAACACAAAAGAATAGAAGGGAAAGTAAGTATAAAGGTAGTTGTTGATCGAGGAAGGGCTTCAATTAAATAATTGTCTGCTACCTATATCTCTGCGTCGACCTTCTTCCGTCTTCATCCATCCATCCATCCACCACCGCTAATGCCAACTCGAACATCTTGTTCCCTTCTTCCCCCGCCCACTCCATATTTCATTATACTACTCAATCCCATCCATATTTTATATATATATATATATATATATCACAAATAAACTCTTAATTTCCTGGTTCTAATTACTGTAATTATTAAGGTATACACTAGACTACAGACATCCCAAAAATTTCTATCAATCATGTAATTCACATTCTAGTACGTAGTATTCATCGATCCTACCCACCGATCAATCAATTAATTAAGTGGCCAGCTGAGAGAATCTTTCCTACAAACCGGCCCCCTGTGGCTGTACTATCTAGTCTGCGCGCATCTCTAGATTTAGATTTCTCACTTGACTTTGGGTTTTTTTTTTTTTTTTCAAGTCGATCTCTTTGTGATCACATATAGATTTAAGCTATAGGGTTGGGTTGGGTTGGGTTGGGTTGGGTTAGCTTTTAATTTGTTAGAGAATTACTACGTAATAGCTAGAGATTGTTCTGTTCACCTGTCTCAGTCTCCTTCAAACGATCATCGAGTCCGCACGCACAGTTCTTTTTGGACCCAGAGGAGGATTTGCAACATATATATCTTCCAACTTCACCGCCCCCGCATGCAGCTTATAATCACATACACAAACTCGTGTGCTACCTTTAACTTCCAACTACTAGCTCAATTAGCACCCTCCAATGATTAACGGTTGTGATAAACAAACATTTCTTTAATTAATTTAGTTTTTTTATTATTAAATATATATTTATGGTCAATTCATATATATATATATATATATATATATTTATATATCTTGCTGAGTTGGTGTAGCTAGCTAGGAATCAAGTGTACGTGTTTTATGTATATATATATAACCTATCATTATCAGCAAGTGACATTGCTTCTAATCAAATAACTGATATTGCCTCTAGCTAGCTTGCATCCAAATTAAAAGGATATTCCATCAAACAACAATTAAAGCACCACTCAAACAATTATATATGTACTTCTAGTTCTAGTCAACATTAGTTGAAGGCACGCAGAGAATTAGGAGCCTGTTTGGTTGCACAAATTGCCCCATTTTTTTGAATCATTCTATTTTGAATTGGTTCATTTTGAATTTGCCTATTCGTAAATAATTTAATTCTAATTCATGTGTCTGTTTGGTTGGTCAAAGAAAAAATTGTTTCATTTGAAATTGTCTAATTTAAGGGTGTTTGGTTGCAATAATTAAAATTGAAAAAATATCCAATTTAAACATTATGCTTAATAACTCCTTTTTAATTTTTATGGTGTGAAACAATGAAAATTGGTCTTTATTTACTTTAGGGCTATTATCTTACCCTCGTTTATTTTTTAATTTTCTAATTTTAATTTTTATTCAATGCAACCATGTTATCAACTAATTACATATTAGGACTATAATCCTACCCTGGTGGCAAAAGTCCACTATCCCCACCCAAGTGATGAGTGTTCAAATCCCCCCCCCCCCCCCACCCCCCCCCCCCCCCACACACACACACACACACACACACATATATATATATATAACCTAGCTATATATTAATAACACATCAAAGTCATATTTATCAAAAGTAAATAACAACGGTTTCTCATACCCAATTAAGATTAAAAACACAATATCATGAACATTGCTGAGTTACATAATCAGCCCACATGTAAACAATAGAATCTCGTATTTTTTTTGCCTCTCAATCTTGTCTTCTAGCAGATAGTTGCTCATTTAACAATCCTTGTGATCGAGTCTCTGATTGTGTCTCATTTAGTACTTCACGATTGTATTCTGCATAAGCCCAATCATCACCACCAGTTTCAACTCTAATATGATTATGTAAAACACAAAGTACAATTACTAAGTTGGCCTAAGTGGTAAATGGATGACATACTTAAAATAGGAAATTGTGTCTTAAGTACACCAAATATCATTTCAATTGCATTTCTTAAAGAAGCATGACGGTGGATAAATAACTCTTTTGCATTCTGTGGAGCTTGATTACTAGAACTGAACTCTTTTAAATGATACCTAACACCCCTGTATGGTGCTATAAAGTTTGGTGAATGTGTGTATGCAACATCAACAAGATAATATTTTCCTATAAGAGCAAGAAAACATACAAATATTTTATTGAAGCAAATCAAACACTTCATGAACAAACATAGAAAATTGGACTGAAGCAAATGGTAAATGTGAATATGCCATCAGGCACTTTGGAATCCTTCTTCCTTGCTGCTCCTAAGATACGCCCATCTCTAGCGGACCCCTCCCAACCAGATAAAACATGTAGGAATCGCAAGTCAAACGAACAAGTGGCCATCACATTTTGAGACACTTTCCCCATCGATCTCGGAATGAAGCTTGATCGCCAGCTCCAACAATTGCAGAGATATGAGTGCCATCAATGGCTCCTATGCAATCCTACAACAGTTATTTCAAATGATAAATACATACACATAAGAAAGAAAATAAACATTCAAGACATTATTTTTAACTAGTCTACCTTAAAATAAGGATAAAATCTAGAGTCTCTTAGAATTTCTAATGGAGTAGTTATCTGAGGAAGTCAAATGAATCGACGAGAGAGCTGTTTTAGAGCATATAAAACTTGATTGAAATATCGACTCACAATAGAAGGTTGAATGCAGCACTAAACTGAAGGTAAGTTGTTTCAAGCCAAACAAAAAGATGAAAACCGACAAGCACAGATAACCCAATAGATTTTACTCAACGTCATACTTACCCAGCTCAATAGATATGTTTTGGGGCGTAAAAAATGGTGACAGGATAATATAAAAATTGTAAACAATTGAAATGGGATAGAAAATAAAATAGTTTGTAACTATTCCTAACATTTGAAAATGCAGAACACGTCGAGAAGCTGGAAAATACCCATGGCAATGTGCACACAATCTGAAAGAGAAACCATTCTAAATGAATTTGACTTGTAATTGAATTCAATTGAGCTACAATTTTAAAACACACACACACACACACACACACAAAGCATAAATTTACAAAGAACAAGGGTCCCAATATCTCATCTCCCCTGTTTTTCGTGAAATAGTATGACATACACATATTTTATCCACACCGAATCACAAATCGGAATCCCAATCTAACCCAAATTCTTGTAGGACCAAGGTAACATAATATTCTGATGCACAATATCAAAAGATGGAAACTGCATTCAATCAAGAAATTCTTGTTGGACCAAGTTAACCTAATGTTCGGATGTGCAATGAAATTATGGCTTCAGCAGTAAAGATTAACCATGGTTTTTGTGAGATGTTGTCTTTATTTGACGCGTTGACATGGAATACATAACGTTATGTTTTGTGATCTAAGTGCAGTGGTGAGGAGTTAAATTTTTGTAAAGAAATCTTAAGTGAATTCCTTCGCTGAGGCTTCCTGAATCAAGTCTAGTCGCAATTCTAGATCACATTTTCATGCAACTTTAGCTTGCAATTCTAACTTTGGTTCCTTATTTACGGATTCAAACTCCAAAAAAAATAGAGCAACTTGAAGTTTGAGTTGATTCACATCTGCAAGCTTTGCTGAGGCTAGAACACTAACAGAATATTAGGCAACTTAAAATTCCATTTTTTTTTCTCTTGATAAGTAAATTTCAAGTTAAATCATGATTAAAAGCTTTTGCTGGGACCAGAAATGGCAACTAACAGGCTATATATTAGATGTGGCCACCAGCATCAGATTATAAAAAAAAAAAATTTAAAAAAAATCTGAAACATTGGTTAAACTTGTTTGCAGGAAGTTAGGAATTCATAACACATACAAGTGTGTGATTTGCAAAATGACTGTAAAAGTCAGACCAATAAACTTCTTCATTATGAGGCCAACTGGGAGTGTAAAAATAGTTTGTGAGTTCAAAAAACTACTGCCGAGATTTTATCTTTTCAGAACTTGATAGAATGAATGCTATAGTTTGAATGGGATCATCACCCCAATGATGGAACTATCTTGAATAATCTCATCAAGACCCGCCTCACTCCATTTACACTACACTCCAGGGAATATTTTACGAGCAATCTCAACAGCTCCTCTCTCCGATTCCTATGCCCATACATACATATATATATATATTCATAAATTAACACAAAATACTAACATTTTACAAAGCATAAATACAGAAATTGAACATAGGCATTAGACAAATTTGATGATGCTTAATGGAAGGAAAAAAGATTAGTTACCTTAGAGCGGCTCCAGATTGATTTGAGAACAAGAAGGTTAGATATCTCAGCTAATCTGGGAATGTATTGAGTTCTAACGAAAGTTCCCGCTCCGAGAATGGCGATCTAACCTCTAATAAAATGGCAAGCTCCTATCTACTTGATCCATGAGGGGAAAAAAAAAAAGAAAGAAAGAAGAGAATCAATACTATCATGTACCCAAACAATATGCAAAACATTAATTAAATCATGATCAGAAAGAATGATTGAATAGACAGTTCGAATCCCTTATTTTAGCAAACTATTGTAGAAAAAGATTAAAAAAAAAAAAAGTGGCAATGAGGGTGATGAGTGTATGTGTCTTAAAAAAAAAAAAACAAACATGAACTAAGCCTTATGGTCTTGTAGCCTATTCTTGTACTCGTGTGATAACAGGAAGGTAAATCAAACCTCTGACTAAGCCAACAGAGTGCCAAAAAAAAAAAAAAGGGTTTTTAAAACCCATCTAAAGAAATTGAAAGACACTACTCTAGTATGCACATTTTTATTAGTTACCTTTGTGCTAAGCAGGCTGATCTTTCTCTAACTCTAGTTGATTGCTATAGGGCAAATGAAACCAAAACGATGCATTGGATCAACAAGTGTTCTACAATATGCAAGTCCACAAAAAAATTGTCTTTTGGCAAGAGGGAAGAACCATTGAAACATCAAGTTAACAAAAAAAGTAAAAAAAATGTGTGTAATCCTTGATGAACAGTTTATGTTCACATATATTGTAAAACAACAAACTAGCTAAATGTTGCCTGAGCATCCAATTAACAATTCTAATCTTTCTCTGTTACCCAACAGTTCAACAATCAAAATGCTATCAAAACAACATAAACGAACCAAAACAGATAAAAAATCACTCACTTTATAATGCTCATAGAAGGTCAAATTCATAATTCTATATTGAGAAAATAACAAGAACCCAAAAAATCAGTCCAATACCACAGTTGCTCCTAAAAATTAAAATTACAAAATTATAATTGAGATTTTTCGGCCATTTTGTAACATTAACAAGTATCACATCAGTACCTTGGTTCTATGAGAATAAATATTTAACAAAGTAGTCATAAATATGAAAAAATTTCAAATCTATACATGCAACATACAAAATCAACAGAAAATATAAAAATTTATGTTTTCTGTTGATGGAAGAAGAGGACGATCGAGAGTCGCAGTCGGGAGTCAAAGCTAGAGAGAGAGAGAGACAATCGGGAGTCAAAGCTAGATAGATAGATAGATAGAGAGAGAGAGAGAGAGAGAGAGAGAGAGAGAGAGACGTACCTTTTCTCTGGACTGTGGATGGAAGAAGAAGACGATCGGGAGTCGCAGTCTGAGAATGTCGATGGGTGAAATTGGTTGATTTAAAAATTGTGCAATTTTAGGTTTTGGGTGAAATGATCTAATTTTGATTCTGTATTGTAAGCACAAATGTGTTGATTTTTGTAATTGGTTCATTTTGTCAAACAAACACTTTAAAATGGGTCCATACATAAATGAACTCATTTTAAATGAATTTATTCCCAATTTTATGTACAACCAAACAGGCCCTAAGGGATTCAACATCTAGTGCATCACGTAAAAAGAGTTCAACGTGCTATTTACAAATATATGTACATATGATCAGGCAGTTACAAAATACAATCAGGTGTGAATGTTTTCAATTCTCCACCATACATATATATATATATATTTGAATGTATATTTGGTGTTCTCTTCATTAATTATACGTTTCTCTTTTCTTTTCTATTTTTATTTAGGTTTTTGGTATATAGAGATATAGAAAAGTATGTAGTTGTTTTCACCCAAAAACCGTCCAAGGTTTTTGAACTCGAGTGAGTTGGAATGGGCTGGGATCTGGCCGGCCCAAGGTTGCGGACAATGATTTGGCTAAAGAAGGCACGTGGTTCATAAAAATAAAGTACAAGTAATATGGAGCCCGATAAATGATATAGGTCAGATATTAATGATCCGGCACCATACTTGGAACAGGTGAGCAATGGCAAGTGTCGGAGCCCGATTGGTTGGATTAGCACGAATGTCATTCATTGGGCATCCATGAGAGGAAGGCTTGGTAGGGGGGAATGGATCAACCCGATTGGTCGAAAGTATGTGTATACCGTCATTAGGCTCTTACGCGTCAAAGATGTGACAGCTGGCAAGAGGACAGTCCGATTCCTTTACTAGGGCATGGTCATGTCAGCCCGATGAATTAGTTAGGCGATTCTATCTCCAGTTATCATGATGACATCACCCTGAAATTAAGGAAAAGATTTGGTCACGTCTAGCTGGACATGGATGGATAATCCTGAGAATATTGGGATTGGTTAAATCAGGATGAAGATAAGGAAGGAGTGGGAGATTGGAAAGGATTCTGCTACTATATCCTGCTAAGGGCACAAGTCAAGAAATCCTTGCTATATCAGGATTGCTCTAGGGCTACTATAAGTACAGAGGCTGGCCAACCGTGCAAGAGACTCTATGTCATCTCGAAAACAGCATTCAAAAGCATCTAACAGCATTTAAAGGCATTCCACTTTGTGTTTTTAAAGCTTTCTGCGTCCATAGCACTTGGTCTGTCCTTTTGTTATTTTCCTTTCACTGTTTTCATTCTTTTGAACAGTCAAAGCCTGTTCTGATTTTGTTCTTTGTTTTGTTAGTTTTATTCCAAACATTCAATAAGATATCTTCGTATTTTATTAATGGTTTGTTATTGTTTAATTGTTAAACTCTTTCACTAATTGGCTTGTGCGCTTCAGTATTGCCATAAGACTTTAGGTAAGGGTACTTTCCTACTTACCTCACACAATCATACTGTTAGAAGTTAGATTCAATAAGCCTTGTGTATCACTCACACAAGCAATTCAGGAAATTAGTTTGCACAACTCGAACCACTTTTGGTTCAGGCATGCCCGCGCAAAATTACTAGCAAACAATAATTCCCTTAGTATTTGAGAGCATTTTTCTCACACATAGCAAGCTCCCCTTTTGGACCAGCTGTGTTCTCAAATTCATTCCCTTTGTCCATGAGCCGTTGCATCATGCACGAATTCCCAACCAAATTAATTATACATATATATAATTATTTGATCAATCATATGAATAGTTTTGTTTACTGAAGGTACGTAGCAGTATCGATTATATGAATAATTTTATTAGAAACATATTGTTTAGTCCCTTATTGAACGACTCAGCATGATGGCATCATGGATGCCCGTTCTCTTCCAGAGGTCGGATTTGGAGGCTGATACTCTGAGGAACCATTTGTCCTAGTTTGATGAAGGTTGAGGCCAACCTCTGATTGGATGAGTGGATGTCCAGACATCGTTCCAGTGGGAATGGAGTTGTACGAATGATTCATTGGCTACTGGTGAGAAGTAGGGACTGTAGGTCGCCAGATAGTCACCGTGAAACACCGTGCCAAGGCCATGCACTATCGGTGTGCCATCGGAAGTGCAGTGGTTGATGAAGTAATCTGTAAAAATCTCCGATGCATGAGTCTTGGCCAGTTGTCTCACTTCTCTGCACCGGTTCTGTGGAGGGAGAGCGTCCAAAAACATTTTCTTGGCTTTAGATGATGATGCTAGAGCAGTTTTGGGGGCCATTGAAGTGGGTAGTAATGGAGGTTTGCTCGTCGGAGATGATGGAGTTTTTAGAGAGAGAGGCTCTGAGTTGCTGAGTTCTACAGAGAGAGGAAGACGAAGAAGATGATTGGGAAAGTGAAGAGATTTGAAAAATCCCATCATTTTATACGTTTAGCATTAAATGGGGAGTGACTAGTGGGATTCTCGAGATACCCTGCATGACAAACACGTGGCAACTTTTGAAATTCAAAACGTCACATCAATCAAGGCAGGACATTTGATATGACCTTTTGGGGGGCAATTGTTTGCTCCCAAAGACCGCCGAAGATTTTTTAGCCTGAGTGAGTTGGAATGGGCTGGGATCTGGCCGGCCCAAGGTTGCGGACAATGATTGGGCTCAAGAAGGCATGTGGTTCATAAAAATAAAGCACAAGTAGTATGGAGCCCGATAGGTGATATGGGTCAGATACTTAACGATCGGGCACCATTCTTGGAACAGGTGAGCAATGGCAAGTGTCGGAGCCCGATTGGTTAGATTAGCGCGAATGTCATTCATTGGGCATCCATGAGAGGAAGGCCTGGAAGGGGGGGAATGGATCAGCCCGATTGGTCGGAAGTATGTGTATACCGTCATTGGGCTCTTATGCGTTAAAGACGTGACAGTTGGCAAGAGGGACAGTCCGATTCCTTTGCTAGGGTATGGTCATGTCAACCCGATGATTTATTTAGGCAGTTCTATCTCCATTTATCATGATGATGTCATCCTGAAATTAAGGAAGCAGGGTCCGTTTAGGAAAATATCTAGTCATGTCTAACTGGACATGGATGGATAATCCTGAGAATATTGGGATTGGTTAAATCAGGATGAAGATAAGGAAGGAGTTGGAGATTAGGAAGGATTCTGCTATCTATATCCTACTTGGGGCGTAAGTCAAGAAATCCTTACCATATCAGGACTACACTAGGGCCACTATAAGTGCAGAGGCTGGCCAACCATGCAAGGGACTCTGAGTTATCTCGAAAACAGCATTCAAAAGCATCTAATAGCAATCAAAGGCATTCAACTTTGTGTTTTTAAAGCTTTTTGCATCCATAGCACTAGGTCTGTCCTTTTGTTATTTTCCTTTCACTGTTTTCATTCTTTTGAAAAGTCAGAGCCTATTCTGATTCTGTTCTTTGTTTTGTTAGTTTTATTCCAACATTCAATAAGATATCTTCGTATTTTATTAATGGTTTGTGACCGTTTACTTGGTAAATTCTTTCACTAATTGGCTTGTGCACTTTAATACTGTGATAGGTCTTTAGGTGAGGGTACTTTCCTACTCACCTCACACAATCGCACAGTTAGAAGTTAGATTCATTAAGCCTTGTATATTACTCACACAAGCAATTTAGGAAATTAGTTTGCACAACTCGAACCACTTTTGGTTCTGGCACGGCCGCGCAAAACTACTAGTAAACAATTTGGCATGTCTGGTGTGACCTATAGTGCTAAGATATGCCTCCAAAGAAAGATCACAAGAATGTGAAAAATGGACAGGATGATTCGACCATTAACCTAATAGAGGAAGAAAGGACTGGCCCTTCTCCACAAGACAGTGTTGTGACTCTAGAAGCACTTACAGAAGTCATGAGGCTAAACGTTGAACCTATGAGGCAAGATTACAATGCCTTGTTAGGATCGATGGATAACTTTTAGGGGCCAGCCGGCCAAACAGCTAAAGTACATCGTGGTTAGATCAAGCTGATCACCTTTGCTAGGGTTATGCATGCTAAGCTAGACGGCTTGACCTCAGAAATCTCAGGCCTATCAAAAGCCATCTCAGTACTAGTAGGCAGGTTGATTCCCGAAAGCCCTAAGGAGCAAATCGATGCCTTTGGTTGGACTGATAAGGAGTTTGCTTACGTTTGCCCGAATCTCCAAGAGCAGAACGGGCAGAACAAACAACTTGATCCACAAGCATGAGGATCAGGTAGTACGGTGG
This sequence comes from Hydrangea macrophylla, assembly GCA_033977485.1. Lineage (NCBI taxonomy): Eukaryota > Viridiplantae > Streptophyta > Magnoliopsida > Cornales > Hydrangeaceae > Hydrangea > Hydrangea macrophylla. The sequence continues at coordinate 5,492,927 of CM066995.1, read as the reverse complement.
TTACAGACGCCATTGGATCGGCAGCATCAATATTTTTCAACCCTTAGGCCGAAATACGAACGTGATTGGTAATACGGAGCCCCCTACCCACGCTGTTGGGGGGCAAAGAGTTAATGACGTTTTCTGGCCTCACCAGGTCGTTAACAACCAATATCATGTCCCACTCCCCTTAGCGCCTCCTGTGGTAGCACAGCCCGTTGTGCCACAGGTCATTAATAGGGAGGAACTAGTGACTGCCATACACGAAGAGTATGGCCCATTAATGAGAAGGGTGGAGAGGCTGACGTATAGACAGCCATATTCGTCTGAAGTGGAACAAACCAATTTTGCTTAGGGTTATAAGGTCCCAAACTTTACCCTATTTTCAGGAGAGAGTGAACACTTAACCATAGAGCACATAGGTCGCTTCATTGGGCAGTGTGGCCATGTGGGTGGTAATGACAACTTGAAGTTGAGTTTATTCCCTAATTCCCTTACTAGGATAGCCTTTATATGGTATGTCAACCTCCCTGCCAATTCTGTTCAAAATTGGTCAAGGACGGAGGAGCTGTTTCATGGTCAATTCTATAGAACTGAGCCCGAAACTTCTCTAGCGGATCTGCCGAGAATGCTCTAACTAGTAGGAGAGATGGTTGAGACTTACATAGTCTGTTTCAGAAAGGCTAAGTATAGGTGCAAGCTGTCTTGCCCAAAGAGGAGTATGTCAAGATGGCCATGGGAGGGATGTCATTCGAGCTTCGGAAAAAGGTTTGAAGGGACTAATTTTCGTGATCTGTTCAAGCTGGCCAATCAGGCTGCTCGCTATGAGCGTATTCTTCTGATTGAACAGGAAAAGAAAAATTCCTCCAAGGGAATACTCCAAAGACCCCAATTACGAGGTCCATCTGGCAGATTGTGACCTCGAAGCGGAAGTTGACATGGCCAAGTTAGTTTACAAACGGCCGTTAGTAGGCCATGCCTTAAGCAAGCCCATAAATAATAACGCCGCTGAAAAAAAAATGGCATTTAAGGTAGGAAAAAATTATACTTTTGACATCGCTATGGCCGATTAGATTTTCGAGACCCTTTTGGCCAAAAAAATGATCAAGCTAAGTGATAGTCATCGGATCCCGAAGGCCGATGACATTAAAAATAAAGAATACTGTAAATGGCACAACTCTTGGAAGCACTCTACTGACAATTGCTTGGTTTTTTGTAACGTGATACAAGAAAACGTAGAGAAGAGAGTGTTCAAGTTCTTCAATAAAGCCATGGGTATTGATGTTAATCCGTTCCCACAGATCACGGGCACAAACATGGTGATGCCCGATCTGATCAAGCTGACCAAGCCAAGACCAAAAGTCGACCTGACAAAGGTACCAAAAGAAGGGCCAAGACAGGGGTAAGGGAAGCAGATTGCTGCTTCGGCTATGGAAGGGCCAAAGGTAATAACGATCATGAGCTTCAAAAGACTTTTCAAGAAAGGAAACAAGCCGAACGCAAGGCCGAGATTGAAACGGCCTGATCAAATACAGATAATTTGATTTGATTACCAATTTACGGCGACAACTGGATCTGATAGAGCAAAGCCTCTGCCCAAGGTGCAAGGCCGATATCAAGAAGGAGGTCTCCAGCCCAAACAAGAGGCCAAGGGTGAGTGAACATCGCGAACAAAGCCCGAGGATGTTCGTTCATGATAGGCTCACATTACCAAAGCAAAATCAATCTAGGCCCGAATGGAAGCCTAGATCATCACCAGCAATGCAGGGAGGTTTCAGAGATTCAGGCCAATTAAGAGAGAAATGTCCTTAGATAGCAACTAAGCCCAGCGCGCCAATAAGGGTCTCAACATCAAATATGCGTTCGAGAATGGTGCTTCTGAAGGAAAAACAGGTTTAAAAGTTATTTTAAATGCGCATCAGAAATATCGAGTTACAAAATCTTATTGGTAGCCCAGGATCTACTACTCGTCAATTCTATAGATGCATACACAAGTAAGGGAAAAGAATTATACCACAGGTCTTGAACCTAACTCTGAAATCTTCAACCTTCTTGATGGTGCAACAGCTTTCTCTAGGTTGTCTTCACTCTTATGACTCTCTCGGATGCCTGCCGGAAGGACTAGGGTTGGTGGGAACCCTAATAGAGGGAAGGAGAAGGTTTGGGAGCTTTAAAAATAGTTTCTGCAGCTTTTGACGTATTAAAATGACGAACTCTTTTTCTGGATGCAGCTGCCCTATTTATAGATTCCCAGGTTCGACCTAATATTCAAGCGATCAAAGTGTCTTCAATCGATCGAACCTTCGATCGATCGAACCACATTCGAACAATCAAACCTGTCCAGACTTCAATCGATCGAGATAACTTCGATCGATCGAACCTATCTTGACATCATCCTCATGTGCCTTTCCAAGCATCCTAACGGAGCTAAGAGTGGGACCTCCTAGGCTCTTTATTGTTGGCTTAGACCAGTTATTAATTCCCATGACCAAACTCTTTGATCAGCAAACTAACCAACTGATCAGTTAACATTTACTCCACTATAAAACAATAACTGAATTCCAACACAAAAGAACATATCTGAAGCGATAACTAGACTTGTATGGTGTACTAATGTCCCTTTACCTTTAGCATTCGTAATCATATTCAGGTAGTCGGATAACTGTTACTGTTAACCTGAATCATGAATACTTCTTGTATCCCTTGAGTCTCATTCACCTCTCATGATTACCAAATATGTTGATAACTACTTATCAACAAGACTGCAGTTCTCAGTAATCAACTTGGTGACATTCTCAAGGGAATGCTTACTCTGAATTAGAGGATAGATTCTATCTTGACAATATATGTTCACAAACCTATGAACATGACATACGCAAGATACCCAGGTGTTGATCTTCTGTAAACCTCACTGATTGGTAAGTCAAAGCAGCCATATCCACAGTCTGTGTTCATAATCGTCTCAAGATTGGGAACACGTACCTTATACAAGTTATGAGTTCCTATCAACTGTTTGACAGTCTTGAGTGTCAATAGGAAAGCTCAGATCCGTCAATGCACTATAAGTACTAGCATATTAGCTAAGAGTCACATTGTAGTGATTAAGATTCATCACTCCATCCAATGGTAGTTAATCATGCTACAGTGCTTACCTGATGAGATATCCAGTCTCATTGACAAGCGGGGGTATTTGTAAAATACAACCGCGCTAAAAGAAGAAAATACACTGAATTAGTTTACAATTTCCCTGTTTATCTACAATTTCAATTACAATGCCAGTTTTTACACAATATGATTAATCTATGATAAGTGGTATTATTTTAGTGGTTATTTGTGCAGATTACTGTTGTTGTGTGAAGAATTGAATAAGCAAGATAAAAGGAAGTGCTTGGTTTCAATGAAGACAATTCAAACATGAAAAGAGAGTTTCGAGCGATCGAAGAGGTTTCGAGCGATCAAGGCTTCGATCGATCGAATGCAGTTCAAGCGCTCGAAGATCCCAGAAGTTCAATCGATCGAGATATGTTAGATCGAGCGAACATGGTTTTTATCAGAAACAACGCGCAGGCAGCAGAGAGGGAGATATAACCCTAGCTTTAGGTTTTGTATAAATAGTTGTAATATATACATCTTAAGGGAGGCACACTTTCAGTTTTTATCAATTTCATATAGGGAGAAGAGAGTTTCTTTTTATTTTTGTAGGTTTTATCAAAGATTGGTATTGTTTGGCGTGATTTTTCGTAGTTTAATACAAGTTCATCTCTCCAGGTCACTTCGTATTGCTGTACTTATATTTTGCTCGTAGTTTATTATAGTTCAATCTGTTAAACTAGTAGTTTTTCATGTTAGATAAGTTTACACCGTTAGTTTTCATAGTTTTCGTGTTTAAATCACAACCAAACGACACCTTCATGGATCTTTACGTTTAAAACACATCTGTGACACTCCAGACCAGTCTGAGTAGTCCCCAGGTTGGGAAATCGCGATGAAACTGTGATTTCAAGCCTCTTCCATGCATCAAAATAATTCCTGTGTTCGATCGATCGAAGTTAGTTCGATCGATCGAGACAGAGATACAGTCAATCGATCGAAGACATTTCGATCGATCGAGAGATGAAGATGTTCGATCGATCGAAAGCGCGTCGATCGATTGAAACCTCTGATTCTTGAGAACATTCAATACAGTATTCCTAAACTTTCTGTTTCACAGATTTGTTATCAAACTGTCCCCAAATGCTCAGTTTGTCAAAACAGTCTTTAAACTTAAAGCCTTAAAGCATTTTTCTTCAATATCTTTTGCAAACCACCCTCAATGGCTAACACCATTGTAGGTACGAGTCTTAACTATTATTTTAAACCGCTTTCATGTATTTGAACTTAATTTGGATGATATAGTCCCGGTCATGAAAAGGGCTATGGATTCTCTATCTTTAGAAAAATACGGAATACTGTAGAAGATGTACTCCAATGAGCTTTAACGCAATTGCATGGTAGATGGCTAGATCACTGTGGATTCGTGTAATCCCAACACTTTCCTTTTACTAAGAAAACTAGTTTTAAAATATCGCTCTAGTTAACTAGTTAGTTATCAGTTTAAAGTAATTTAGTTGCTTTTAATTTTAATAGTTGTTAATCGTAGAACTCCGTGTTCTACAATTTCCTTAAGCATTAAATTTTTTTTTTTTTTAGAGTTTAATCTAGGTAATTAATTTTCAACCTTGCCTGTGGGATCGACCTGGACTTCCAGTACTATATTACTTGCACGATTACCTACACTTGGGTATAGTACACAAGCGCACACACAAAAATTCTCGTGTAAAGTTTTTGGCGCGGTTGTCAGGGAAGGCGACGAGTTAATACTTAGTTTACCTCAATCTATCTTTATCTATTTCTGTTTTCTTTTTCTTTTCTTCTTTAGATTAAAACCTTTTAGGATCTTTTTCCGTTCATGTCCGAAAATTCCATTGAAGGAATTCTTAAAAATCCATTCTACTTAGCTGATTCTTCTAATTCTATTAATCCCATAGCCACACCTATTGACTCAATGGCAGATAATCAAAGTGAAAACGGTGATAATATGGTTGTCCTAATCGACGATTCACTTCGTCCTTTGTTAATCTCATGACACCTGAGCATGCTCCAACACCTTCTTGTATTCTCATTCTACCTCATGCTGGCGAATTTCAATTTCGCAACGGAATGATTCAACTCCTTCCTACCTTCCATGGAATGGATAGCGAGAAGGCATATCTACATATCAAGGACTTCGAGGATGTTTGTAAAACATTTTCTATTTCCTTTCACCTTGAAGGATAAAGCAAAAGCGTGGCTACTCACATTGAAGCCGAATTCAATCTACACTTGGCATGCGATGAACACTGCATTTCTAAAAAAATTCTTTCCACCTCGTATGACCACTGAGCTTAAACGACAAATTAACTCTTACAACAAAAGAGTAATGAAACCTTCACCCAAACTTGGGAGCGTTTCAAGGATTTGCTTCTATCATGCCCACATCATGGGTATGAGAAATGGCGAACCATAAGCTACTTTTACGAAGGGCTAAATGGTGAAACTAAAAAGTTGGTCGAGACAATGAGTTCAGGACCATTTCTTCACAAAAATACTGAAGAAGCTGAAGCTCACTTTGAGTGGCTAGCTGAACATGCCCATGAATGGTCCAATTCTGAAGATATCCTACGCTCACAGATATCCTGTATAGAGGAGAAGAGTTTATACCAACTAAAAAGCGAAGATCACCTAATGAATAAATATGAGGAATTAGCTAAGAAAGTAGAGGAATTAGGGATGAAAGGGGAAGGTTCTAGGCAGGTTTTGCCTGAAGAACCACGCGGCACATGCAATATGTTGGGACATACCAATCAATACTGTCCCAATGTGCCGTATTTTCAAGAACAACCCCCCATGGAAATAAATGCCATGCAAGGGTATAGGGGGGCAGGGAATTCCTATAATAATTATAATTCACAAAATAATAACAATAGATGGAATCACCCCGAGTTTGATTGAAAAAATAATACTGGGACCCAAAATCAATACCAACAACAACCCTATAACAACAACCAATATCAAGGACAATACAATAGGCAGCCCCAGCCATTCAATCAAAACAGACCTAATAACTATAACCAAGCTCAACCCTCTCATCAACAGTCGAACGTGTACATTCCCCCACACAAAAAGGCACAGGAGGAAGATCCTCTTTCTAACGTGAATCTAACGCAATAATTAATTTAAATGATGAGCAAATGTTTGCGACGTTAGATAGGATGGATGCACGACAAGAGGGGTTGGGTGGAACATTTCCTGCCCAACCAATTCAAAACCCTAGGGGATACAACAATGGTCCCACTAACCATGAACAAGCTAAAGCTGTAACTACGTCGAAACGGTCATTGAAGATGAGGTAGTTTTCGTTGCTTATAAAGATCCTTTGGAGATAGTTGTATCGCAGTTGGACACTATCTATCGACCTAAAGATTCCACTCCATTGGATTCTGCTTTAAATCACACTTGCCTCATGATGGATACGCGAGAGGAGGATAGAGCTGAATGCATGTGGGTGACACCATATGAACCCCTACCTCCGAAAATAAAATTAGTTAAGCCCTCCAATTTTCAGTTTCCCGATCTGGAATTGAAGGAGCTTCCTGAAGAGCTCAAATATGCTTTCCTGGGGACTGAAAAAACTTATCCTGTTATAATGTCATCCACTCTTAGTCTGGAACAAGAGGAAAAATTAATTCAAATGCTAAAACAACATAAGGGAGCATTAGGATGGACCATTGCCGATCTCAAAGGCTAAGTCTGTCTGTGTGCACTCATAAAATATATTTGGAAGAAGACGCTAAACCTTCGCGACAAATGCAAAGGCGTCTGAATCCCAACATGCAAGAAGTAGTTAAAAAGGAAGTATTAAAATTACTCGACGTTGGGATTATATATCCTATCTCTGACAGCCCCTGGGTCAGTCCGACTCAAGTGATGCCCAAAAAGGCAGGCATAACGGTTATTCCTAATAAAGACGGCAAATTAGTACCAATACGCGTTTCCATCGGATGGCGAATGTGTATTGATTATCGAAAACTGAATACCGTGACCCGAAAGGACCACTTTCTATTACCATTCATGGATCAAATGCTAGAACGAGTGGCGGGTCATAAGTATTATTGCTTTTTGGACAGATACAGCGGTTATAACCAGATAGAAATTGCTCCTTAAGATCAGGAGAAAATAACTTTCATGTGTCCGTTCGGTACTTTCGCCTACAGACGTATGCCTTTCGGATTATGCAATGCACCTGCTACGTTTCAGCGGTGCATGTTAAGTATCTTTAGCGATATGGTCGAACAAATACCTGAGGTCTTTATGGACGACTTTACAGTGTTCGGCCATAGCTTTGAAAATTGCTTAGATAATCTGGAACGTGTGTTAGCACGATGCGAGGACAAACACCTAGTATTAAACTGGGAAAAGTGTCACTTTATGGTGATCAAGGGAATTGTCCTCGGCCACATTATTTCTGATAAAGGTATCCAAGTCGATAAAGCAAAAATCGATATAATCTCAAACCTACTTGTCCCTCGTACAGTCAGAGACATTCGCTCTTTTCTGGGACATGCGAGATTTTATCATCGCTTTCTAAAAAAATTTAGTGTGACCTCCCGACCACTGTGTCAATTGTTGGTTAAAGACATGCCATTCGAATGGTTGAAAAACTGTCAAACATCTTTTGACGCACTAAAAGAACACCTTACCTCCGCACCGATAATACAGGCACCCGACTGGAGTTTGCCTTTTGAGTTAATGTGCGATGCTAGCGACTATGCCATTGGCGCAGTTCTAGGACAGAGGAAGGATAATAAGCCTTACGTAATCTACTATGCTAGTCGAACACTTAACAAAGCTCAAATAAATTATACGACTACCTAAAAGAACTACTGGCAATAGTCTTCACTCTAGATAAGTTCAGGTCATATCTAATAGGGTCCCCAATCGTCTATTTTACTGACCACTCAGCCCTGAAGTACCTGTTATCTAAGAAGGATGTGAAGCAAAGGCTTATCCGTTAAATACTCCTACTCCAAGAATTCGAAATCACAATCAAGGACAAAAAAGGAGTAGAGAATGTGGTCGCTGACCATTTATCTCGGTTAACATTTGTTGATAACACTGAACCCACACCAATAAAGGATGAATTCCCAGATGAGCAATTGATGGCTATTTCCAGTTTGCCTTGGTATGTGGATATAGTGAACTATCTGGTTACGGGAGAGACCCCTAGTCATTGATCAAATCAGGACAAGAAACGAATCCTTTCGTTCGCACGTCATTTCTTTTTCGATGACCCTTACTTATTCAAGTATTGCACTGATCAAGTCATCAGGCGTTGCGTCCCGAATGAGGATATAACTATCATTTTAGCATCCTGCCACTCTGAGGCTTGCGGAGGCCATTTTGCTTCGAAAAAGACCGCACAAAAAGTTCTACACAGTGGTTTCTACTGGCCCACCGTGTTTAAAGATGCTTACACTTTCTACAAAGCATGCCAACGCTGTCAAAAGCTTGGTACAATTTTAAAAAGGAACTCCATGCCCTTAACTCCTATTATCACAATTGAAATATTCGATTGCTGGGGCATAGACTTTATGGGCCCGTTTCCGAAATCTAACAACTGTGAATATATACTCCTAGCTATGGAATATGTATCAAAATGGGTAGAAGCAATACCGACAAGACACAATGACCACAAAACAGTAATGTCTTTTCTTAAGGAACACATTCTGTCGCGTTTTAGAACCCCAAAAGCACTAATAAGTGACCAAGGTAAACACTTTTTGCAATAGGCCTTTGGAGTCACTACTCAAGAAATATGGGGTTAAACACAAGATCGCTCTAGCCTACCACCCACAAACAAACGGGCAAGCAGAGTTGGCTAACCGAGAAATCAAGCACATTCTCGAAAAGACAGTTAGTTTCAATAGAAAGGACTGGGCATATAAATTGACCGATGCTCTTTGGGCTTACCGTACTGCCTACAAGACAAGTCTGGGAATGTCCCCATTTAGGCTAGTATACGGAAAAGCATGTCACCTGCCCGTCGAAATCGACCATAAAGCATAATGGCGACCCGCTCATTGAACTTCGACATTAAAGAGGGAGGTTATCTTCGAAAACTCCAGTTGGCTGAACTGGAAGAAATACGTCGAGATGCCTACGACAATGCTAGATTACATAAGGAAAGGTTGAAGGCTCGCCACGATAGGACGATTTTTTGAAAATCATTCAAGTCGGGGCAAAAAGTTTTGTTATATGATTCTCGCCTTCACCTTTTCCCAGGAAAACTCCGATCTAGGTGGACAGGACCCTTTATAGTCAAATCTGTCTTTCCACATGGGGCTGTCGAGTTATTCAATCCTAAGAACGATGAAAGTTTCAAGGTCAATGGCCAAAGGTTAAAACCGTTCTTAGAGGATTTCCAACTAGAGGTCGAGCACATCCAACTGGATGAGCCCGATTATTCCTCGACCTAAAACGCTCAAGTGCGTCTTCACCATGTTGTTGTATTCTTTCCTTCACTGCAATTTGCTTTGTTTTATTTCTTTTGTCTATCTAATTTTTAGAGTGTGACCTCGATTCTAATCTGCTACTCCATTTTATCTATCTCCTGCAGGCTGTTCAACATGAGAGATGATGATGTCCACTCAATTGGGTCATGGGCTGATTCGGAATATCCTAACCCCCCTTGGACTGCCGATGAGATAGTATTCTGTTTTGCTCCTTATCAAGGGCCAGAGGCAGAAGATGTCGTTGACTTGACCCAAGGGTACATCCCATACAACCCTGCTCTCCTCCAGATCAATCCTTTTAAGCATATGGAATTTCCTAAAGAGGAGGGAGAACCAGAGGGGTGTGTTGTTTGGGAGGTCGATGATGCTCTGATGGAACAATGGGAGAATGATTCAATGTGGGAACTGTGGGAAGAAGAAGATTTATAGGATGTGGTACCAGAACGCCATAATGCTGTATTCATTTATGTTGATGACTTCCTTGTCATCGAAGTGGTTCCCTACATTTATGTTCACTTGAGTTATTTGTTGTTCTGGCTTCAATGCCTTCTACCTGCGAGTGCACATGGTGATATCATGCCAATAGGTTGTCACTATGAATCAAATGTTACAGCCGTTGTTCCTTCCGCATCAATTATTCCATGGAGTTGGACCATACATAAGGTCCCCGGGTACTCCGTCGCAAGAGGAAAGTCTGTTGCGAACATACACTTCGTTATCGTTGTCTCCATCCGGATCACCTCCTGCATGTACGATCAATCCCTTGGAGAGTTCAGACTTGCTCGACGATGCCCTGGCTGCTTTCCGGCTGTTCTGAAAAAGGAAATCATCAAGTTTGGACTCCACATTCGAAGCTTTGGCAGAGAAAGAAGTTGTGGAAGAAGATATTTTCATGCTAGACGAGTAGTGCTTCACTTCAATTGTATTCTGTCATTTCATCTTTCTTTTATCAATTGAAGTGTAACCCTAGACAAAGTTTCATTAGTTGTAGTTTATTTTATTTTTTTTGCTAATAATAAGGTTTAAATACCATGTTGGGGGCAACAATGTTGCAATATGGATGTTATTCCTAAGTTTTATCTATAAAAATTTGCAATTTTCTATTACGATGATGACTTCTGGCTTACATATCCTGTTAAGAAACTGTTTTTATCACTATCCTGTATGTCCAAAACAATGTTTGTTAGTTGGGGGTGTATAATTTCTCAATTCAGAGATATTGTAGAATTTTCAAGTTCGATCGATCGAACTACTTTCGATCGATCGACGTCGTCTCACCCTCGAGCGCTTTAACAGTGTTCAATCGATCAAAAGTTCGATCGATCAAACTTTCTCGATCGATCGAGACTTGTATTTAAACGAGGCGTCTTCTATATACTTTATCAATCTCTCTTTATCTCCCTTACTCTCAATCGATCGGAGATAAAGGAGGCTCGCGCAATTTTGGTACCCCCATATACAACCACATCAATTGAGGAGTGCCTAGACCCCTCTGATCACCATCATCATCCTCCTCATCGTCTCCTCTGCGCGTATCTCGGGGTTAGGTCCTGATACACCCCCTCGTTGTTTTCTTTTCATTCGAATTGTTGTGGGGTGCCCCCCATGGGTTTTAAACCATTTAAATGTTATTTTTGTTGGCTATTGTATATTTGCGGTCCGTTCCCGTTCCCATTCTTGTCGCTGATATTTTGCTGTGTTCGATCGATCGAACTAAGCTCGAGCGATCGAACCCAGCATATTTTCAATCAATCGAACTCAGCTCGAGCGATCGAACCTGGGACTTTCTCAATCGATCGAACATTCTTTGATTGATCGAAGGGCAGCAGTTTCTGTTTCTTTTCTATTTCCCTATTTTCATGCATTTTCTGTTTATTTCTTCCAGTTCAGGGCTTTTCACGATGAATCCTATCACAGGGTACCATAAGTCCAAGCCACTTGACCTCACCATACCAGACCCCATACCAGATCATGGGCTCAGAAATGAGGAGGAGCGTGTATGGTTTACCAAATACTTTCAGTCCAAGAAAGTGATGATAGAGCGCCCCCTCAAGGCAGTTTCGCTGTCCGCCCTATGGTTTCTCACACGTCTCCGTGCCATGCCTAGTTGGTTCACCATGTTGACGCAATCTAAGCGAATCAACATCACATGGGTACGAGAGGCATGTGCGAGTATGATTAAGGATCCTGCGACTCCATTCACTTACAGATCATTCTTCGGGGGTCACGAGATTATTTTCAGCCCGGCTACCGTGGCCACAGCTTTCGGTGTACCAGAGATGCCTGACCATTATTACCCACACATTCCTGGTACACCCGAGTCTCTGCCATCTGTCGTCATTCAGGAGATCACCGGCGGTGCAATTCAGATCTGGAATGGCATCTCCCTGATTGAGGACCGATTTCTGACCGAGCAGTACCACCTTCTCCACCTGGCGCTCGCCAATTGTATATTGATGACATCTTACCATGAAAAGGTGGCGCCATGGTATGCTCAGGTCCTGTATGCCATAGGGACGGGGCGGAGTGTCTGTCTCCCTTGACTATATATCGACTTTTTTGTCCAGCCTACGCGGTAAATTGCTGCCAAGCGTCATTTGAATGGCGCTTGGCCTATCCATAGGGTGATTGAGCAGGCTAGATTGATACCATTGGCCACTGACACTATTTCTCAGGCCTCGAGTCAATTTGGGGAGACAGCAGCACGCCGCTCAGATGCGCAGAAGAAGAGGAAACTGAAGGGGAAGGCGAAGGTAGGGGCTAAGAGGAAGAGGGGAGCAGGCACCAATACAGAGGGTGCAGCTTCTTGGACGCCCACAGAGGTTGAGGAGCTAGATTCTGATGACGAGGTTGATCCTCGTATTGAGGTTGCACAGTTTGAACTGAGACAGCGGCTTCAAGCTCCCGCCCAGGGAGAGTCTTCTTCATCTGTGCCTCTCCCTACTGTTCATGAGTTACTATTAGAGGAGAGAGAGGCCCGGATCAGACTCGAGGGCAAGATGGACCGCATGACGACTCTTCTTGAGGCTATATAGATTTAGATGGGGGTTGACCAGTCTTTAGATACACCTCCATCACCCACTACTGGTCCTTCATCCTCAGCTCCTCAGGTTGATCGTTCTGCTCCTTCTACATCGGCAGCACCATCTATTCCTGATCCACCTCCTTTTGTACCACAGACTGATCCCTCTGCTCTATCCACATCGGCGGCACCGCCTGCTACTGAGACACCACTTCCACCACCTCCAGTCATGACTGATCCATTATTATCTACACCAGCTGCTCCGACTGCGAGTGACTCGGCGATGACTACTACTGTTGCTGAGGGTGGAGATGGGGATGCTCCAGATGTGCTTATTGAGATCTTATCGGGCGTCGCCAATGATGTATAGATTTAGTGTTTGTGGCTGTTAGGTTGTTTTGGTGGTTGTGACTGTATTCTCTTTTCTCATATTTTTTCTTGTGGTTTGGTTAGTTTGGATATGTTAGATTTTTTGTTTTTATGGATTTTATAATCACTGCTCTGTTACTTTCATTGTATTATTATTCCAGTGATTAGTTCTGTTTATGTATGGATCCTATGCTCTATCTTTCTTATTTTATTTGATCTTTCCTACTTAGAGTTTGTATGCTTTTTATACAGATTGTTATGCTTGCAGTTTTTACTATGCTTTGGCAGGTGATATCTCTCTATCTATATTTGAAAATTATCTTCTGAGGACATCGCAATTTTCAGTTGGGGGTGGCATGTAGATAGATAGTCACCTGCACATGTCTATACTTAGCAATCTGAATGCATTTATTAAATATTTCATACAATCTCGATTGAATTTGGAAAATTTTAAACAAATTTTAAAATAAAATTGGAAATCTTTGAAATTATAAACTTTATTGGTAGAACGACTTGCAATACTCACTCCTGTTTAGCTGTTACCAAACAATGACACATTCACATTAATCTCATCTTTTTACTGAAAAGGCTTCCAACTACGAAAACAGTGGCTAAATCAACTCTAGAATTAGGTCCAAGTGTCTTATATACATCCCCCCTTCTTCTGACACATGAAATGTTCTTTTCCGTCTTGAGATTTTCATCTGGTTAGAAAGAGTCTAAAGCCCCAAATTCATCTTCTTTTTGGTAAGTCCAAACTTTTGTCCTACAATCTTCTTCTACAACATGTAAACGCTTGTATATATTAATATTGTACCAGAATAACAGAGAAATAATGGGGTTCCTACATTTGAGTCACTAGACCAAGCAAAGTGTATGTCAAAAGTTGAAATCACACCACCAAGCTATAAAAACTGAGAAATTTGTTAATTCTAATGGAAGAAGTATATAACTGCAAGTCTGTAGCTACAAGTAGGGTAAAAGGTTTGATCTAACCCCACAATCACATCAAGCACCAATTTACCAAAGATTCAATTAGGTCTTGTTTGGGCATACTTGAACGTAATTATTGAAATCATGATGTTAATTAGCATTTTTTGTTTATAAAAATGATCTTTTACTAAATGGTGTTCATTTGAAAAAAATGATGCCTAAATATGAGTTTTGCTATTCGAAGAAAACATATAAATGGCCCTATGAAAAGAAAACAAAATGAAGTGTCCTATTTTTATTGCTCAATTGTTTTACTCTAAAATTCTATACAAATAATGAACAATACGACTCAAATTCCAGTGATGACCTAACACGCTACCGTATGATGACAATATCAATAGAAAACAAAATCCCAAACAGACCTTAATTTGTGCGAGACGAACAATTATGCAAATATTACATACATTTATTACGCAAAGTCAATGTGTTTTTCATGAGCATGAGAGCCAATCTTACTTGATTGTGAGTCCGAATAAGCTTGCTGATTTGATTCCAGAACGAACTCCGAGGCTCTTTGGAGTTCAAAACCCTACATTTTGGGCAACTTCCGAAAGCAACCGCATGGTGATCCAGAACCGGAGGGACAATTTGGGTTCGATTCAATATTGCAGCATTCAAAAGAGCGATCTTCAACACAGACATCTAGTATGTTGAAATTGCCCGGTTTTGCAAGAAAACCCTTTGAAGTCAAACTGTCATGGATAACCAAATGAACAAAAAGTGAATTCATCAAATTTCTGTACGAACGTATAGACTGAATTAAAATACGTCAATATAATGTAAATTAAGTAAAAGTACATCAACATGGCTAAAGTTTATTAACACACTGCTAACATAGAAACAGCTAAACATTCACAGCGTCTCTCTTTTACTAGCCATATCAGACGTCATGTAATTTATAGACTACGAATGTACAAACTACGGACTAAGAACTATAAAGTGTAGCTGATTTTGTAGTGAGACCTATCTGTTCCATACTACCTTAAATTCTCTCTCCTCTCTTTTCCTTTATCACATATCTTTTACTAGAACAATTGATACGACAATAGAGCTTCTAATTACCCACCTACAACACGGGACAAAGTTTAAGTCCTTGGCAAATTTCTTCTGACTATTGAGGAAGTAAACTTTTTTGATTCCTGAAAAGCCAAGGGTAGAAATCAATCAGCTAATTCATACCATTTGAAGTTGGGTTTTAATCAATTCACCAGCCAAAACCAGAAGCTGCAGAACATAGAGAACCACAAGGAATTCCTTTGGGAGAAAAATGGGTGCCAAACACGCCCCTGTCAAAGAACCCAAAAACATCTAACAAGGCTGGCATGAGTTGGGATATACGTAGGTGTCTATGTTACCTGGAGTCTCCTACTGGTACGCCCAAAAATATTCTGCTACAGTCAAACTATTACGTCGGTAGCTAAGGACCCGGATTATCCGACATGGGAGCCTATGGCCTACTGATCCCGAGGTCTTCGAGTGCTACTGCTCGGGATGCTTGCACAGCCCGAGAATGCGGCTCAGTAGCTCTCCATGAGGGGCAGTTTGACAGCCAAGTTGCTTAACAGTTTCCTAAATCAGTCAGAAGGCTAATGGAATGTGTAGATAGTTTCCTAAGCCATTTAGGAAACCTCCCATGATTTATGCTCATCAACTTGTAATTAGATTTGGCTTCCTTATCTAATCAGTTGCCTATTGCGGGAGGTCTCTTGCGCCTATAAAAGGGGCCACTCACCCCCATTAGAGGGGATCGCATTCTTAACTTAGAGAATAACATATATACTCATCTCATACGCATACACCCGGCCGGTATTACTGGTAGTGCCGCCCAATTGTTGGCTCACCAGGCCCGCCGGTGATCTGCTAGTGAAGCACACTGACACACCCGTGGATGTAGATCACATTATTAACGGGGCCGAACCACACGCAATTGATTGTGTCACCATATCTCTCTTCTTAATCCCTCTTACCAGTTTTTGGCATCATCAGTTTGGCGTCGTCTGTGGGAATCGACAAGTTCCTCATCAGCAAAATTCTTGACTGGTCAATATGCCACCGAAGATTGGTAAGAAAAACACTGCTCCGGTCGGTCAGGAGAACTTGCAGCTCGAGCAACAGGCCGCCTCCATGACCTCCGGGCAGATGACACCGGTGCTCGTGCAACTCCTAGAAGGCCAACGGCAGACCCATCAACAAATCGAAGCGCAAAAGGCATTGCAGGAGAAGCGCCCTAAATCAGAGAACCAGACCGGGAAGAGTGCCCCCGACCAGGAGCACGCAAGAGTCCGGAACCATACACACTCTGCGCCGGTATCCCCGTCGGATTGGGAGCACACCCGGGATGGTGACCGTAGCAGAGCGCCCAGGCGCCCCAGGCGGCGAGCTTGTACCAATCCTCGTCGGGTGGAAGATGCCAGAGACATCATCAACAGGCGCCATGCCACCAGGGGGAAGGGATCAGGGCCAAAGCCCAGGGAATCAGCCAAAGACCCTCCGGCCCGGAGCCGGGGAGATCTTAGGCATACGATTACCCAGAGCTTGAGTCGGGTTCTATCCCCGAGGTCAGCACACTTCGAAGAGGAAGCCTCGTCGTCTGATCCGACTTACCGCTCGGACATTGACAGGAGGATCGAGAGGGAAGATGTGAATGCTCAAATTCAGGGTTTGCAAAAATAGATCGAGCAATTGAGCCGCAAGCAGCGTCCTGACCATACCAACACGGAGACCGAGTCGGCCTATACCGCTCGAGTCACTGAATTCCCCATCCCACGAAAGTTCAAGCCACCACATCTCAGTTCTTATGACGGGACAGGGAGCCCAGTGGATCACATCCGTACCTACAGGGCCCAGATAGCGTTGGTTACCACTGTTGATGAATTGCTGTGCCTGGCCTTCTCCAGCACTCTCAAGGGGCCAGCCATGCAGTGGTTCCACGCCCTCAAGCCCCGAACGGTTGATGACTTCAAGACGCTAAGTAAACTGTTCATTAGCCAGTTCATAGGGAGCTTGACCGGTCGCAACTGGACACTCAGCTATTGACCGTCAAGTAGTACAAGGGTGAGTCCCTAAGGGAGTATGTAGATCGCTTCAATCAGTAGAGGCTCCAGATTCGTAATTTGAACGAAATAACAGCATTATGGCCTTCTGCTCGGGAGTTCAACACATCAAGGTTGCTACGTCGTTCCATCGAGACCAATTGGCAACCCTGGTGGAGCTCTCGGAGAGGGTCGAAAAATATATAGACATAGAAGAATTTCTGAAGTCCAAACGCATCGGTTTCATGGGAGACGAGTCCCCGAAAGCCAAGCGGAGGTGTGAGGGCTCTAAGAAGGGCCCGGTAAAAAAGCCCAGGCAAGACCAGCAGAGAAGAGCTCGGGATCAGCCCCATATCGCTTTCACACCTCTATCTCGACCAATCCATGAGGTCATGGCCGCCGTCGAGGCGCAGAGGTTACTTCAACAACCGACAAAACTAAAAGCTCTGCCGGGAAGAGGAATCGGGATAAGTTTTGCTGCTTCCATAGAGACCAGGCCATGACACAGAGGATTGCTTCAAGTTGAAGATAGCCATAGAAAAACTAATCGAGCAGGGTCATCTGGCAGAGTACGTCGAGACAGATGGACGGCCTGCGCAAGGAGCCCGAATCCAGCCTCTTGGTCAAATCCAAGTGATCTTTGGAGGAACGTCGGGCGGTGGGGACTCACAGTCGGCAAGAAAGAGGCATGCTCGGGTATCCCGGGCGGATGTCTGACAGGTTCAATCCACCGGCTCCCGTCCAACTGACATACTGACTTTCACCTCCGAGGATTTGCAAGGCTTCCACTGCCCCCATGATGACCCGTTGGTTGTGACGCTCTCCATAGCCAATTTCGTGGTCAAGAGGGTATTGGTGGACACCGGCAGCTCGACCGATATCATGTTCGTGTCAGCATTCGATCAGATCGGGATGCCCAGGGATCGGCTCCGCCTGGTTGGTACTCCCCTGGTGGGTTTTAACGGATCCAGCACCCAGCCTCTCGGTACCATAGAGCTCCCCGTGCTCATGGAAACTTACCCTCAGCAGGTATCCCTGCTGTCAAACTTTATAATAGTGGAGGCTCCATCTGCCTACAACGTCATTCTTGGGAGGCCTACACTCAATAAAGCCAAGGCCGTCGTCTCCACCTATAGCCTGACAGTTAAGTTCCCAACCCCTCAGGGACCCAGGAGCCTGCGTGGAGATCAGGCAATCGCCCGGAGTTGCTATGTCATTTCCCTTCGCCGGGAGGACATCACAGAGACATTGAACGTCCAGGAGATGGAGCCGAGGGACTAGAATGATAGAGTGGGCCCGATAGAAGAATTGGAATAAGTGGCGTTGAACCCGTATCTCCCAGACCGAACGGTAAGCATCGACACCCTATTGGAGCCACGCCTTAGGGAGAAGCTGATTCAATTCCTGCAACAGAGTCAAGATGTGTTCGCCTAGTGCCCTGAAGATATGCCCGGAATTGATCTCCGGGTAATGTCTCATCGGTACAGCATCGACCCAGACTCCCGGCCAGTGAAGCAAAATAGTCGGGGCATGGCCCCCGAGAGACAGAAAGCAATGTGTGAGATGACTTTTGTGTGACTTCTGGGTAAAGCATTTGGGTTTGGGCAAAATATCGCAGCAAAAGACATTTGTTGAAAGTAATGCCAATGGTATAAAGATTTGCTGAATACCATAGAAGTAAATAAGCCTCCAGTGGAAAACTGTGCTGGAAAACATGATTGAAATGTAGTAAGGTTAAGAAAGGATAAACAGGATGAAAAGGGAGTGCAAGCAAAGGTCCAGCATCAAGACCGAATCTAGAGACATAAAGTTTGAGGAAAGAGTGAAGGCTTTCAGTGCTGCGAGAAATGAGAGTAGCTTCTAACAGAGAATGTTGGATATGGATAGGCATGGCAAGGATAGAAGTCTCCAATTTATCTTGTTCTGAAATAGTGGTATGTGGAGTGGATGATTCACCATGTTCAAATACTCCAACGAATGGAATGGTAATGGGGTTTATCTCCTTTTTGAGTTTGGAAAGGAAGTCAGAAAGGACATTATTTTTTCCTTTTATGTGAACAGCATCGAAACTCAATTGAGAGAACTAGTTTGCCCATCGAAGTAACTGGGTGGGAGGTAGGGCTTTTTGCTTGAATTTGAGCATTTGGGGAAAACTCATGAGGTCAGTCTCTATGAGAAAATGATGGCCAATAAGGTGGAATTTGAATTTGTCAATTGCCTTCATGATGGCTCGAATTTCTTTGTACGTGGAATGATAATGCAATTCTGCAGGGGTAAAGGCTCCACTTTTATAGCCACAAATGCTTCGCGTCCCATCTGGTTCTAGCTGTAATAAAACTGCTCCCCAATACATGTCCGAAGCATCCGTTTGGAAAATCCGTTTTCCATTGGAAGGGATTTTCAATGGGGAAAGGGTGTGAGCTGCTTCTTTAAGTGCTTTAATTGCCTTTGTGGACTGGGATGACCAGGGGGGAGGATTCTTTTTGAGGAGCAGGGAGAGGGTTTGCCTATGTTTGGCAAGGTAGGGAATGAAATCTGCCATGTAGTTCACGATGCCAAGGAATTGTTGGACTTGGTGTGATGAGAGATTGGAATCGGGAAAATGTTCCAGCTGAGTGGCAATGTGAGGTTGTAAAGTGTACTTTCCTTTTGAAATATTGAGACCCAAAAAATCAACTGAGGGTGTTCCAATCACCATCTTCTTCTGGGACAACATGATACCATATTTGCGAACCAGGGAATGGAATTTATGCAGGAGTTGAGCATGAGAGTCTGGATTTGGGGAAAAAAGAAGTATGTCATCAATATAGATCAAGGAAGAGGGGAGGATAGGCTCGAAAATTCGAATCATGGCTTTTTGGAACAGGGAAGGGGCTGTTTTGAGACCAAAAGGCATGACTGTCCAATGAAAGTGGTGGTCTGGGAGGCAGAACCCTGTTTTGGGTCGTTCTTCTGGGTGAATTCCAAGTTGCCAAAATCCTGCTTTGAGGTCAAATTTCGAAAATATTTGGGCTTGGGTTAATTGGGCAAGGAGGTTATGTCTCCGTGGGAGTGGGAACTTGTCATCATGGAGAAAGTGATTGAGTGGTTGGTAATTTATGACAAGGCGAAGTTTTCCTCGGACTTGTTCTGCCCTTTTGTTGACATAGAAAGCTTCACAGGCCCATTGGGATGTGGTGTTTTCGATGAGACCTTCTTTTTGCAGTTGAGCAACCTCTGCGAGAGCAAATTGGTAATGTTCTGGATTCATTCCCTGGTGAGTGGCTTTGGTAGGATTGATATCTTCATTTTTTTTTAACGGAAGGGATATGAAGAAATCTGGGTTGTTCCACAAAGGGTGAGGGCATTTGGTGAGAAATTCAGAATGGGTTTCGGCACAAGAATGAGTAATAATCTCTTGCTGGATTGGTAGAAAAGCTTCAAGGGTAAAGAGGTTAGGCTGGGAGGTCCATGGTAGGAAGAAGTTCTTGTATCGGAGCCCTTTTGGTACCCATGTTACTTTTGTGAGAGACTGGAGTATGTCAAAACCAATTAGGAGGTCTTTACCAGGAAGATCTGACCCATAAACACAATGTTTAATAGAATATCCTGGAAATAAGTGAATAATGATTGGTTTACTGATGAGGGTGATCACAAAATTTTCACCATTTGCAGCCTTGAATGGTTTAAAACATGTCTGCCAATGAGATCTAGGAAGAATTGATGGATTGATGATAGAGGCTGCTGCTCCAGTATCAAAGAAGGCTATGACAGAGATGGGTTTGTCATATTTGGTAGGAACAAGAGTGACTGGCAAGAGGCTGAACAAGAGTGATAGTGTCTGGGGAGATATAGTGGATATCATGGTAAGCATCAGTATCAAAGAGATCAATGCTTTCATCTGGACTGTCCTCATCATAGTCAGAAAGATGAACTGGAAGAGCAAGAGCCAGTATGGTTTCATCATGCAGCTCATTGTCCATGGAGAATACGGATTCAATATCTGCATCAATTTCCCCTGGGGCGAGCTGGGCAAGTGCTTGGATCATTTTGGACTTTTGGGGTCCTTTTTTAGGGCATTGTTTTGCATAATGTCCTGTTTTTCTGCAGATGAAACAGCGATCAGACTTTCTTTGACCTCGAAAAGACTTTTTCCGGAAATATCTCCATTTCTTCTTCTTAGGAATGGAAGAGAATGGTTCTGGAGGATGCTTCTAAAAATGTTTGGATTTTTTAGGGGAGACATGGCAATTGCAGATTTTCTCTTTGCATTTGATAAAAAGATCAGGCCGTGCACAAGAGTTTCCAAGCATCTTTCCTTGATCATGAAACGTCTTAACGAATTTTTGTTGGTTGCAGAGTTTGTCAAGGGCAAGAAGAACATGCTGATACATTTCTCCTAATGATGCTTGTGCAATTTGTTTGCCTTTGGTTTGGAGAAGGCGAGAGGTTTCTGTGCCAAGTGGTTCTGGTAGTGAAGTGAGGAAAGCTTGCTTTAGATTGACATCATCAATTCCTCCTAGAAAGTAGAATAATTTTGTCACCTTGTCATAATGTTTTTCCAAATCACTTCTTTTGAAGGAACAACACTTCATGCGAAGATAATCCACACGAGCTTGATCTTTGTGGATGTCAGGAATTCCAAGAAATTCAGTATGGATGATATTGAGAAAATTGTCAATGGATGGCATTTGGACAAGCTGGAGTTGCCTGTATTCTCCAAGACTGATGTACCATTGGCGTAGACGTCCATGAACTCTTGACAGACATTTGGTGATTACTGATCGTGTTGTAGCTCCTGGTTATAAAAGTTCAGCAGTGCACCAGGCATGGAGTTCGTAAATTTTGTCTAGCCATTTGGAAGGAGGAATATTATCAAATGAGAAACCCAGGCTTTGAGAATTGGAGAATGGTGAATCAGTTGGCTGATTTGGAACTGTTGGCTCAGGGCCAAGCGGAGAGTCTTCATCAATGACCTCTTCAACTTTTGGGGATCCAGGATTTACCATATGAACTTCTGTCTGGACATCTTTCTGAAGGTCAGAAATGTAATGCTGAAGCATGTCTTGTTCTGCAGCGGATAAGGACCAGGTATCCTCATCATCAAGAGGTTCATTAGAAGAGCAAGCACCTTAATCAATAAAGGGTTCATCGCAAGAGGCAGGGCTAGAAGGAATGTTTGTGGCCAAAGTTTGAAGTATAGTGGTGAGCGGATTAGGGAGATTAGTAGGTTTTTCAATGATCATGGTAGTAGCTGGAATAGTGGGTGAAGAGGAGGAGGCTTGGTGAAATAAGGGTGGTGTTGGCGGTTTTCTTTTTGGTCGCACTATCTTGGGTTCCCTTGGAAGGAAGGCTGCTGTATTGAACATTCCACCAGTTGTAGAGGAGGAAGGAGAGAAGGGTAAGGGTTGTTGCTGATGTGGTATAAGAGGAGAATAGGGATATCCAGGAATAGAGAGTTGAGGATCAAAGGAGTAGGGATAATGGTCCTTGTATGAGGAATAAGGCTGGTTTTGGGCTTGCAAGGACAGTAGCTGGTTTTTCAGGTGTCGCATTTCAGCTTCTTTTAGTGCAAAGGCCGAAGAGTAAATACTGGTTGACTGTGCCATATGTAATAGTTCCTGATGGAGGCCTTGTATTTTTTGTTGGAGATCACTGATCAGGCTTTCTAGTGAAGTCATCTTTTGGTCCATTTGTTGAAGACAACGGTTTTGTACAAGAGCATTGGCAGATTGCCAATTGAGGGTTGCTTCAGCGGCTGAAATTGCCTTTTTGGTACCATCTGGGTTGATGATAGTGGGAGGAGCTATTTTGTGTTCATGCCTGTTTGATCATCAGGGGTTGTGAACTGAAGAGGAGGAAAATCTTCTTCAAAGGTTGTGGATGAGGAGGAGAACATGTAACAAGGAATGGGAGAAGGAGGAACTGGGGGTATATACTGCTGAAAGGTGACGATGGTTTACATGGGGAAAGAGTTTTGATCTTAGGCTGGGTAGGCTTTTGTGGCTTATCTGAGTAAAGCACATAAAAATCAAACTTCCCAGAAGGTTCTCCAAGTAATCCGACACTGGAATCTCCAGATTCATATCTCATTTTGAGATTCTGTTGGGAAGATTTCTTCCTTGATTTTCGGTGGACATCATCCTCATAGAGTTGATCAAAATAACAGTCATCACAATCACAATAATCGAAAAATTTGTGTCCTGTGACCGGATTTTGGAAATGGAAGACTGGTTGTCTGGAGGCATCAAATGAATGAATAGGGATCTTTCCAGTTCCTGTATTAGATAGATCTACTGGCTGGATCATGTTGACTGGAGTAGTGAAGATATCTGGATCATCTGTTCTTGGTTTGGCAAACGAGATCTCAACAGTGCCATCTTGTTGTGTAGTGAAAGTGGGATCTGTGAGTTGCACTGGTTGAGACGGTCGTTGGTGCTGTTCATAAGAAGTTACCCAAGAAGTAGGTAACAACTTAATCAGTTCATCATGAGGGATTTGCCTGGGGATATGAACACATAAGGCTTGTGTGGCAGAGTCAATGCTGACAAATAGGGCCTCATCACAAGTGGATTTATGTCAAAAGCATGATTCTGTAGCCTGTATGCCATTTGATAATGCAGGGTGGCAGCATAAGTGTCACTGACAGAAGAAGCTCCACTGATTTGGAGTTGTACCTTCAAAGCTGAAAGAAGGTAAGGATCTTGCAAAGGCATATTGAAATTGGGGAAGAACGTCAAGATGACCATTCCCGAATTTAGTGTTGTCTGGACTGTTGCAATACAAGCATGTGAGTATTTTAGAAATCTGGTGTCCAGTAAAGCTATGCGGGAGACAACTGGAAGGCCCTTTTTTCCATGAAAGTTTAAAGCAAGCCGGATTGCTCCAAAATGCAGATGGGTATAACCATGTTGTTTCCAAAGAGGTACTAAGTTTGATGGAAGCTCTAGGTTGATCAACTGTTCAGATTCCGTGGCTGGAATATAACATTGATCAAATTTAGAGGCCTGTATATATTCTTTTAATGAAGACGGACGAGGTGTGGAAAAGATCTTTTTTACAGTAGTGGTTAATGATGTAGAAGGCTTGGTAAAGGTGGAATATGGGTTTAGGAAAGGGAGATCAGTAAGAGGAACCTTATGGTCTTCTGGAAGGTAGTCAAACTCATAGAGGTATTCTAACTTGGAGGTGGATCGTCTAGAGGAAGAAGAAGAAGTCCTGGAGATAGAAGAAGAAGAGGAAGCCATAGTGAATAGTAAAAATGAACAGTGACTTTTTTGCTACAGTAAAAGGTGGGTGATTAATCATTTACTTAACACAAGTAGAGACTCTGGCAATCCACAAAGGATAAGACAAATGACAAGGAAGAAGAAGATGGACTGTATCAGAAGGTAAACCGAGACAAACAACAAATGGGGGGGGGGCTCAGGTACTATTATCTTTTACAGACCATAACCTAATTCTTTTGTCAAAGAAGACTTCACACAGAAGACAAAAACAAACTAAGGAATTTTCTGATATGGAGGATCCTCCTAAGAGGCAACCATAGAGCATACTTCCCTTAGCAACAGAGACTCTTTCAAGTGTAAAAGTAAAGATTAACCACCACAGAACGAGTTTAGGCGAACATACAGTGGCTAAATCAGCTCTAGAACCTGGTTTAAGTGTCCTATATACATCTCAAAGTCTCATAACCTATGAAATAATCTTGAGATTTTCATGGGATTAGAATGAGTCAAAAGCCCCATCTTCACCATCTATTGGTAAGTTCAAACTGTTGTCGTACAATCTTCATCTACAGCATACAAACACTGGTCTATATAACCATTATACCCGGATAACAGAGACCCGCATAGTTTTAGGCTGCCAAACAATGGGGATCCAACATATGAGTCACTAGAGCAAGCAAAGTCTAAGGTGAAACGACACCACAAAGATATAAAACCTTTTAAATCTATCATTTTAATTCCAGTATACCAGGATTTAAATATGAATTATGGCGGCCATGGATATATAACTGCAAGTCTGTAACCACAAGCAGGGTAAAAGTTTGGATCTAACCCACGTCAAGCATCAATTTACACAAAATTCAATTAGGGCCTGTTTGGGCATACTTGAATATGACAATTGAATTCATCCTCCTATCTAGCATTTGTTTATTAGATATTGAATAGACGATCCAGGAAAATTGTGTCCATTTCAAAAATGATTCCTAAATCATAATTTTTTGCCATTGAGAAGAAATATTATGAAGTGTTCAATTTTAAACGAGTTCCATGATGATAGCTATTAATTGTTTAATCGTTTTACTCTAGATTCAATACATATTATAAATGAGACTACTCAAATTCAAGCGACAACCAAACAAGCTACCATTTGATGCTATAACTTCGATAGAAAACTAAATCCCTAACAAACTTTAACATTAAATGTGGGGTGAACAATGCTGTAAGTACTAATTGTGCATATATACACGTATTCAAAGTATATTACACTAGCCTGAAAGTCGAAGTTACTTGCTTGTGAGTTCAAATAAGCTAGCTGATGTGATATTTCCAGACCAAACTTCGAGGCTCTTTGGGGTTCAAAACCGTAAACTCTGGGCGACTTTCGATAGCAACCGCATGGTGGTCCAAAACTAGAGGGACAATTTGTGAGCGATTCAATATTACAGCATTCAAAATAACGTTCTTCAACTCAAACATCTGTTATGTTGAGATTGCCCAGTTTTGCAAGAATACCCTTTAAAGTCAAACTGTCATAGATAACACAAAGGAAGAAACATTAAATTCACCAAAATTTTGTAAGAAGGTACTTAAGTAAAAGTACATCAAGAAGCAATGTAAAATAAGTAAAAGTACATCAACATCTAAACATAAACATGGCTCAGAGTTTATTAACATACTGTTCTAAAAGAGAAGAAGGTACAGCGAAAATACATAGCTTCTCTCTTTAATTAGCCATATCAGAGATCATGTAATGACAGACTACGAATGTCCAGAGTACAGACTAAAAAGTATGAAGTGTTGCTGATTCTGAAGTGACACCAATCTTTTCCACACTTCCTTAATTTTTCTCTCCTCTCTTCTTCATCACATCTATTCCTAAAACAATTGAGACAACAAAAGAGCTTCTAACCACCTAATCACGACACAGGTTAGAGTTTCACATACCACTAAAACATCAAGTCATTGGCTAATTTCTTCTAACTATAGAGGAAGTAAATTACAAGACAAACCAAAACACGAATCCGTAGAGAAAATGCGGAAAACAATAATGAAAAGAATAGCAATCACATGCGACACAAATATACATGGATCGACAAACTTGCCTACGTCCACGGGCGAAGCACAACGAAGAATTCCACTATATCAAAAAGAAGAAAGAATTTAAACTCTTAACCTGGGAACACCCCAAGAAACAAACACAAGAAATTCCTCTCCGAGTATATCTCCCAAAAGGCTCTCCTAATGTCTCACAGAATGTGTCTCACACTCATACACAATGTTTGACACTAAAAACGTCCTCTAGGATACCTTTTTAATGGCCCAAGATGTCCAAACCTTTAGGAAGCTAAAAATAGTTTCCTAAACGAACTATGAAAGCAGATTTGAGTAAACTCACTCGTGCGATCCGGCCATTGAAATCTCATACTGCCTTCACGCTTGCGAAAACGGTGTCACAGCTCACTGGAACAGAGCCACGTACTCAACAAATTGGGAAAGAAGACAAGACAGTGTTATCAAAGTTTCTGAAAGCAGAGTTGGTATTGAATATGTGCAAAGACAAGTTCATCTTTCTAATATTTTTATAGGCAACAAATAAAGGAATTGAAATTTCAAAGAAACTAACTAGATCTACTTCAAGATGGATTTGGGTACAACTGGGAAGGCTTAATTGCTCTTTTCTCATTTCTCACCTTTGCATGATTTCCTTAATGGCCTTGTTCTCTCCATATGCACTTTGCTTGATTTGCTAAAGTACTTTTTCTTTATTTGGTACCTTTCTCACCTTTGGAGCACATTGACAAAGTGACAAATCACAACCCTTGAATACTCAAAATAGAAAGGGTAGAGTTACACTTTCATCCCCTTAACTTAAGATCAATATCAGGTGGGCATGTTTAAATTTCCAATTTTGGAAGAATACCCTCTATTGTCAAACTAACATATAGACACTACAAACGTTGGATTCAATGACTTAAAGATTGTAAATTCATCAAGATGTTCAAAGAAATGACGATACTAAGAAGCTCCTCTCACTAACATCAACAAGGCACAAGTGTAACTTCTCTCTCTTCAATTATTAAATTTTTTTTCTCTGTCATATTTATTCCTATTACAATTGAAAATAAGACACAACAAGACATCATATAATCACCCATATATTTACAATCTCATATACTAATAAACAACAGTTGATTGGTTAATTTCTAAGAATGAAAGACGAAGAAAATTTCTCTAATCTCTGAAAAGCCAATGGTAAAGATAAAATTGGCCAATTCCAAACCATTTGGAGTTGAGTATGAATCAATTCACCAGCCAAAAGGAGAAAGCACAAGACAGAGAGAACCGCTAGGAATTCTTTTGGGAGACAAATGGATGCCAAACACGCCACTGTCAAAGAACTATAAAGTGTACATAGCTTATCTCTTTAACTAGAGATATCAGACATCAAGTAATGTACAGACTAGGGAAGTACAAACTACAGATTAAGAACTATGAAGTGTAGCTGATTTTGTAGTGAGACCAATTTTTTCCAACCTACCTTAGTTTCTCTCTCCTCTCATTTTTCTTCATCACATCTATTCCGAGAACAATTGATACAACAACAGAGCTTCTATCACCCACCTTCAACACACGACAAAGATTCAGATATCAGACAAACAAGAAGTCATTAGCTAATTTCTTCTAATTATATAGGAAGTAAATCACAAGACAAACCAAAACATGAATCCATAGAGAAAACACGTGAAAATAAGAATGATAAGAATAGCAATCACAAGGGACACAAATATACGTGGATTGACAAACCTACCTACATTTAGGTGCGAAGCACAAGAAGAATTCCATTATATCAAAAAGAAGATTACAATCTAAACAGAAGAAAGGATTTTAAGCTCTTAACCTGGGAACACCCCAAGAGCAACACAAGAATTCATCTCTCCCTCTCTCTCTCTCTCTCGCTCTCTCTCTTTCTCTCTCTCCTTGAGTATATCTCTCAATAGGCTCTCCTAATGTCTCACACAGTGTGCTCACACTTACACACTCTATGTCTGACACTAAAAACATCCTCTAGGTATCCATTTAAGGCTCCAAGATGTCCAAACCTTTTAGGAAGCTGAAAACACTTTCCTAATTGAACTAGGAAAGCTCGCTCGAGCTCGGCGTCACAGCTTGCCTGAAGCGAGCTTCCCAGTATTCCTAAAACAGAGCCACATACTCAACAAAGTTTTCCAAGGAACTACCTACATCTATTTCAACATGGATTTGGGTCAACTGGGAAGGCTTAAGTACTCTTTTCTCAGTTCTCACCTTTGCATGATTTTCTTAATGGCCTTATTCTCTCTGTCTGCACTTTGTAGGATCTGCTAAAGTGCCTTCTTTTTGTTTTTTGTACCTTTCTCACCATTGGATCTTAGTGACCTAAGTGACAAATCACAGCCCTTGATTACTCAAAATAGATATCCCCAATTTCAAGTGGAGAGAAACAATTTCCTAAGAGGGGGCAAATTAAGCAAAGTCGTACAGAGAATTCCTTTGTTAAGTGGCCATGTTTAAATTGCAAGTTTTGGAAGAATACCCTTTATGGTCAAGCTGTGACAGACAATACAAATGTTGGATTCAATGACTGAAAAACAGTAAATTCATCAGAATGTTGACAGAAATGACAATAATAGAAAGCTCCTCTCACTAACATCAACAATGCACAAGTTAAACTTCTCTCTATTTTTTTTTTTTTTATTCTCTTATCACATTCATTGCTATTACAATTGAAAATAACATATAACAAGACAGCAGCATATAATCACTCAATCTCTAGTTAGATGACAAAATTTCAGATACTAATAAACAACAGTAGACTGGTTAACTTCTACCGATTAAAGGGGGAGTAAATTATTTCTCTAATTTCTGAAATGCCAACAACGGTAAAGATTAATTAGCCAATTCAAAAGCATTTGAAGTTGGGTATGAATCAATTTACCAGCCAGAAGCAGAAAGCACAGCACATAGAGAACCACTAATGGAAGCCAAACACGCCACTGTCAGAGAACCCAAAAACATCATGCATCGGGCTAACAAGTAGGGTGGTTGACCAAAACTTCAACTCGATCAGATGCCAAGCAAACATACATAAGAAGGCTCGCAACGGCAGTGGACATGGTCTTAGGGTGAGTTTGGAAGGGAGAAGAGTTTTTATTTTGGTACATTATTTGGAGCAGGCCAACGACACCGAAACAACGAAGGCGAAAATGGCATTACGGTGTCAGAGGAAGCGGCAGCCGCCACGTCTTTTTTCTGGTCGGTGGTTGTACTAGTAGTGGTATTGGTATTGTTATTGGTATTGGTATTGGTATTGGTTAAATACCACGATAAAAGATAACTGAATTGTCCATTCGAAAATGTTGATCCACAAAGTCTGATTAATAGACATAAATTCGTAAATTGGTGAGAGTTAGAAAACAAATTAATGGAATTTTAGAGAAAAAGAAAGATAAGAATTGGGGAAGAAAAGAAGTGAGAATTTCCGGTGAATACCAGATTGATACGATTCAATGGAACTCACTTTGAGTTTTATACAAAGAGAATATTTGGGGCACTAACAACTTGCACTAACACTTATTAACACACTCTATCTCTATCTCTATCCTAGTGACACTGTGGGGTCTGCAGTGGATCCCGGAATACCACTAGGAGAGAGATAGAGTGTGTTAGTAAGTGTTAGTGAAAGTTGTTTGTGCCCCTAGCAAGACCCTTATACAAAAGGGCAATGCTAGGGGCACTAACAAAATCCACTAACACTTACTAATACACTCTATCTCTCTCTTAGTGGTACCGCTAGGTCCACTGCGGACCCCACAATGCCACTAGGAGAGAGATAGAGTGTGTTAGTAAGTGTTAGTGGATATTGTTAGTACCCCAAATATAACTCTATACAAAACCAACGGGAGCGATTTTGCTCACGGTGGGTTGCTCACGGTTTATTTACGGAGGCACAAAAATTGGACAAGTGTCCTCTCGTTTTGTCAAATTGTGCAATGTGTTGTGTCTATAGCATTTACTCATTTGTGAACAATAAAATATCACAGGGTCCCCCAGATTCTTTATGCCCAATTCTTTGCACCCAACCTTATGTATTTGCATTTAACTCCCTAAATATATCTAATTTTCAAATCACAGCTATCAAATAAGAGTAATGCTACACTCTATACCCACAACCAAAACCACAAACCACACAATCATCACCCTATATTTAACTTTCAAAAACTGGAGGTTGGCCAACACAAATATGAGTAGGACTCACTCATTTTAAGTCTATTTTTTGATCTCATGTGCAGGGACAGACCAAGGAGTGTAGTTCAGTGGGAGCAGAAGCTTCTACAGAGATTCTAGGAAATATCACTTTATTTATTTATTAATTTTTTTGATAGATAGAAATAATATAATTCTATGTGATTTTTGTGTACAAACTAATCTATCGCATAAATAACTTATAATCTATTAAACAATTTGATACACTTAAAGCTTATAATATGATAATATCTTACATTCTATTAAACCATCTGATAATATCTTATAATCGTTTAAACAATCTGATATATTTCAAACCGGACACGCACTGCTACAAAAATATTAAAGTGATAAATATAAATAACTAATTAAGATTGTAATACAAAATTTTTGTGAAAGAATTATGGGATGGATTAGTTTGTACCAAAAAAAAAAAAAAATAATCTCATAGAATTATACTATTTCTACAAAAAAAAAAAAATAATAATAATAATTCAGGTTGGGATGCTGCTCCTTGAATCCCCATATAAGCTCCTGCTCTCACCGAACTACACTCCTGGGTCTACCCCTGCACATGTGGTTATTTTTTGCTGGAAATAATATGACATTCCCATTGTGCCCTTGTTTTTTTTTTTTTTTTTTTTTTTTTTTTTTTTTTTTGTAATTGGGTAAATTTTGCACAATTTTCAAATTATACAGTATAAATTGCCAAAAATGAGTGGGTTCTACTCATACTTTTGTTGTCCAACCCCCAGTTTTTGAAAGTTAAATATAGGGTCATGATTGTATAGTTTGTGGTTTTGGTTGTGAGTGTAGGGTGTAGTAGCATTACTCTTATTTGATAGTTGTGGTTTGAAAGTTAGATATATTTAGGGAGTTAAATCCAAATGCACAAGTTTGGGTGTAAAGAATTGGGCGTAAAGAATCGGGGTACCCAGTGATATTTTGTTGTTCACAAATTACATAATTTGACAAAAAGAGGGGACACTTGTCTAATTTTTGTGTATCCGTAAATAAACCGTGAGTAACCCATCGTGAGCAAAATGGCTCCCCAAAACCAACCACATTTGTATCTTTCTTTCCTCGAATTTTCGGCCATTTGGGTTTTCCTATTTTTGCATGGAGGACACGTTTGAAGTTTTAACAATTCTGAGTTTTCGAAGAAGTTTCAATCTTTTCCGTGATTCATCAATTGAAGGGTTAAATACTCCTTTATCTATGTTTAATGCTATAATAATGATATATCCATTCCCTCAATCACACTCCGGCCCTAACCACATTCAGCACATTCTATCCCTTGATTCTAGTGGATCCTATGTGGAACTAATGTGGAACCCACTAGAATTAAGGGCAATCAAGAATCAGGATGTGCTGAATGTGATTGGGGTATCATTACTCTTAATGCTGTTGCTAATTCTCCCTCTTGGTCTCTGACTAGTAACAACAATGATATGGTCTCTGACTAGTAATAGTAAGTATAGCCACTAAAGTGCTTACTTGATGTTAACTGAAAATCTTTCCTATTCAAGTGACATGATATAGAAAGCTTTATGTAGATGGAAAACCTCTAATAAATTTAGATTTTTTGTTTGGAAATGTATTCAGGACAGACTCCTATCCAAACACTTACTTTAAATCCGAAATATTGTTATTGATGCTTCTTGTCATAGGTGTATAATCATTGAAAGGAGGATACTCTACACATTACCAGAGATTGCCCCAAAGCCCGCTCAGTTTGGGCTCTTCTCCTTCTATCCCCACTGAGTTGGGGCTTGATCTTTCTTCAATGAATCCATAACTGGATATCTAATATGACTTTTGCTCTAAATCTTCTCTGTCGAATGACTATTTGTTTCTTATAGGAATGTAGTATCTCGGAAGGATAGAAACAACTATGCTTTTAATAGCAAATTTGCCCCTGATCACATTTTAGCTATTATGGCCACTAATATGGCTTTTGATATTCAAAAAGCTTTTAAAAGAAACTCTACCCTTCACCAATCCCATTATAGAGTTGATTAGTTGGTCTCCCCCTACTGCAGGAACTTTCAAGCTCAACACAGATGGTAGTTGCAAAGGAAACCTGGGAAGACGAGGAATCAAAGGCCTCGTCCGTAATGATCAAGGAAGGTCGAGGGCTAGTTACTACGGATCAAACAAGTACTGTACCAGTCTCCAAGCCGAAATCAAAAGTATTAGGCGCAGACTCAACCTCCTCCTCCAAGAAGGAATCGAAGGATCCGTAATTAAAACCGATTCTATGGTGGCCTGTCAACTTTTGGCTAAGGCAGAAGAGAACCATCCCTTAAAAACTCTCTTAGTTGACTATATTTTTTTTGTTATCTTGGTGTAAAGATACCCTCGCTCATGTGAAGAGAGAGGGGAACAAATGCGCTGATATGTTGGCTAACCTTGGGGTGAACCAACCAAACCCTTTTATTTGTTAGATTCTCCTCCTCAGTAGCTTAGTACGCCTTTATTGGCGGATATTTCGGGTATTAGCTTCCCTCGTGGCAACTAGTCCCTTTTCTTTTTTCTTTTTCCTTTTTACCAAAAAAAAAAAAAGGGTTAAATACATTTTACAACCTAGTAGTTTGTCACCTATGTCAATTTGGTCTCTATAATTTAGAAAGTGATGATGCCTACTTTTGGTATAACGTAAGAAAAGAAGATAAGGGAAGATTTGTCTATGGTTAGGCCTTGTTAATGAAGAGACCTATGTCTATGGGTGTGTCTAAGCACGTTAACTATACTGTAAAATAGCCGGTGACCTTTGGTGAACCAACAATTGCGACTGAGACTACCATAGGTCGGTCGGGCAAGATGCTTGCTATAGAGGTACTGTGTAAACTGAAAAGTGTCTCCCCCTTGAAGGAGGCTAGTGGATGAGTGTAAGAGTCCTACTCATACATGGTAATTATGCAGATAAGGCAATACAATCTATTTAGATTGGATTAATACAAATCATGCGTGTTTCTTAATTGGACTAGGAAACTTTCTAAATATCTCATTCGACTCCTAGCTGGCGTGGGAGACTATGTGGAACAGTAGTCTAGGCCACGTCGTACAGGATTGACTAAGCTGTGCCCGTGATGAACTGTATCCGCACGGCATTTCTGACATGTGGGTCGGGCCTCGATAACATTGGATTTACTGCTTGGTATTGCGCTGGGGATGACGCAGTCAGGTCCCTTGCTGATCTGACGCTCCTTGATGTAGTCACAGGGCTTTGCTCTCATTGGCTGAATTATTTTTGTGCATATAAGAAAGTACCACTTTAGTCCCTGTAGTTTCATAAGTGTGTCAAATAAGTCTAATAAGCCCTTTAGTGGCGAATAATTTTGTCACAAAAAAGTGTTTGGGAGACTAAATGACACACTTATGAAACTACAGGGACTAAAATGACACTTTCTAAACTGCATGGACCAAATTGACACAAAGGGCAAACTAGAAGGGTGAAGAATATAGTTGAGCCTCAATAGAATGGATAGCTTTTTTGTATCAATGGCATTCTCAGAAATATTAAGTAGGCCTATTTCAGAAATATTAAGTGGGAAAAAAAATGTCATTCTCAAAAATATTAAGTGGGCCTATTTCAAAAATATTAAGGAAAGATAGTCGAATCTACCCTGACACTCGTTCCCGAGTCCAGGTAATATAGCCTAGAGGATGTTTTTAGCGTCAGACATTGTGTGCAAGTGTGAGACACATTCTGTGAGACATTAGGAGAGCCTTTTGGGAGATTTACTCAAGGAGAGATAGAAGAACTTCTTGTGTTTGGCTATTGGGGTGCTCCCAGGTTAAGAGCTTAAATTCTTTCTTCTTTTTGATATATATATATATTTGTTGTGCTTCGCTCGTGGTCGTGGGCAAGTTTGTCGATCCATGTATATTTGTATCTCATGTGATTGTTATTCTTATCATTGTGTTTCAGCATTCTCTCTAAGGGTTCGTATTTTGGTTTGTCTTGTAATTTACTTCCTCTATAGTTAGAAGAAATTAGCCAATGACTTGTTATTTGAGTGGTATGTGAAACTTTAACCTGTGTCATAATTGGGTGATTAGAAGCTCTGGTGTTGTCCCAATTGTTCTAGGAATAGATGTGATGAAGAATAAAGAGAGGAGAGAGAAACCAAGGTAGGGTGGAAAAAATTGGTCTCACTATAGAATCAACTACACTTCATAGTTCTTAGTCTGTAGTTTGTACTTCCCAGTTTGTACATTACTTGATGTCTAATATGACTAGTTAAAGAGATAAGCTATGTGTTTTCGCTTATCTTCTTCTCTTTTAGAACAGTACGTTAATAAACTTTGATCCATGTTTATGTTTAGATGTTGACATACTTTTACTTATTTTACATTACTTCTTGTTGTTCTTTTACTTAATTACGTTCTTACAAAATTTTGATGAATTTAATGTTTCTTCATTTGTGTTATCTTAACATATCAGATATTTGATTTGAAGAACTCTATTTTGAATGCTACAATATTGAATCACTCCCAAATTGTCTCTCCAGTTTTGGATCACCATGGTCCAAGCGATTGCTATCGAAAGTTGCCCAAAATTTGTAGTTTTGAACCCCAAAAAGCCTCGGAGTTCGGTCTAGAATCACATCAGCAAGTTTATTCGGATTCACAAGCAAGTAACTTCAACTTTCATGTTAATGTAATATACTTTGAATATGTGTTTATATATATATATGCACAAATAGTACTTACAAAATTGTTCACCGCGCAATTAATGTTATGGTTTGTTAGGGATTTAGTTTTTATCGAAGTTATAGCATCAAAAAATAGCTTGTTTGGTAGTCACCTGAATTTGAGTAGTCTCATTTATAATATGTATTGAATCTAGAGTAAAATGATTAAACAATAAATAGCTATCATCATGGAACTCGTTTTGATAAATCGAACACTTCATACTATTTCTTCTCAAATGGAAAAAAAATTATGATTTAAGCATCATTTTTGAAATGGACACAATTTTCTGAGATCGTTTATTCAATATTTAATAAACAAATGCTATATAAGAGGATGGATTCAATTGTCATATTCAAGTGTTGGCCCAAATGTGGAAACCTTAGAGAGGGGGGTGAATAAGGTTTTAGCGGAAATTAACCTTTTAAAAACTTAATTACAAATTAAACACAATCACAAATAATAAGGTAAAGAGATAAGGGAAGAGACACTTGCAAACCGAGTTTTCAAGTGGTTCGGCAATCGCACCCCGCGGCCTACGTCCACCCCTCAAGAACACCTCTTGAGGATTCCTTTAATCCGATCTACTTCACGGGTGTAGACCAAACCGTTACAAGAGCCTCCAATCTCTCCTAAAGAAGAAAACCTCTTCTTTGCAATCAAGGGTTACTAACCCTCACTCTTTACAAATGATTTGGGTACAAATGATAACTCTCTCTCTAGAGTGGATAATACAATTAAAGCTCACTACAATTTACTCTCAAAGAAATACAAATCAAATACTAGAGCAAATTGATAAACTCACACAACTAGGGCTCAAATATGAATGATTAGAAATCAACAAGTTGTGTGATTTAAATAGATATTTTTCTATGGATTGATCAACATAAAATGGTGTGGAAAAACATGTATTTATAGGCCAAGAAAGATTATAGCCGTTGGTGGCAAGTTTGGTAATTAAAAGCCTCTTTAAACACTAGCCGTTAGTGTATTCAGCGCAATCCAGTCGACTGGATCGAAGGTTCAGTCAACTGGGAAGTTTATAGCAGTGAAGAGGCAATTTCAGTGCTATCCAGTCAACTGAAAAGTTCAATCAGTCGACTGATGTTACAATCCAGTCGACTGGACCCTTAAAAAATCAGTCGACTGGTTTTAAGCAGTTTTTGGCAGACTGACTCCTCTTTACTAAAATGGCCATAACTCCCTCTACAAAACTCGTATTCGCGATCCGTTTGAAGATTCGGAAACTAGATTCAAATACCTTTCCAACCATATAAAACTCAAGATATAATTCCTTACCAATTGGATCAGGTTTGCATTTAAAGTTGACCTATCTGTGCAAAGGTACTTTCTTTTGACTTAGCCACTTGAAAGCTTTTGTGAAATGAATTTAAATGAGTGGTCTAAGTATGTTTAGGTCCTTGAAAGTATTTTAAAGTGTGAGTGCAAGGATCCTAAAGTCCAATTAAAGTTACTTGAGCCCCTATGAGTGATTGATCAAAATGCTTACACGTAAATCCTAATCTTCAACCAAGGATGAAAAAATCTTCAAGTCTTCAAGCTTGATCCTTGTTGAGCTCCCTCACTCTTGGACTTCACCACATGCTATCTCATGATCTCAAACAAAGTTAGAACATTTATGTACATGAATCAAGAGATTAGCGTAACGAAAATGACATGATAATTTATTGAAATAGAACCAATGAAAGTATGCAATTATCACTAGATTTGTCATCATCAAAACAAAACAAAAATAATGCCTTAAATAAATTCAAGGCTAACCAAGTATGCCCAAACGGGTCTAAATTGAATTTTGTGTAAATTGATGCTTGATGTGGTTTTAGATCCGACCTTTTACCCTGCTTGTGGCTACAGACTTGTAGTTATATTTCCAATTCACAGAATACGTCATGATACAGATGAATTAAGCCGTAGTATTCGAACCACAGCTTATTGGGACTAAGATCTTTCATTCCCAATTCACATAATTGATTTTGGTTAAGATATCTAAAACTCCAATTTCAAGATTCCATGGTGAAATACATATATATATACGCATATACATGGCTATATATACAGAAATACACATATATACACATTGGGAGTGATTTTATAATGCTCACAGAGGGGAATTGGACAGAAATTAGAGGCTGAGAATTTCTGCCGAATAATCCGTCGTCTAAGAAATTCTTCTCGTTCTATATTGATATATATATAATATGTATAGAATTTATGTGTGTGTGTGTTCTTCTTGAGATAGAGAGAGAGAGAGAGCAAAAGAGAGTTGAGAGAATTGAGAGACAGAGAGTTGAGAGACCGTAAGTTTGAGAGTTATATACATATATATACTGTTAAAAATGTTTGGAGCCCAAGCAATTCATAGGAAATCATCCAGTGTGGTGAGCTCACGTGCTCCCACACACACGTCACGATAAAATCACAACTTAAAACAGAAACTGGTATTTTACGGTTTAAAATAAAAACAT
The DNA here is from genome assembly GCA_033977485.1 of Hydrangea macrophylla. Taxonomy (NCBI): domain Eukaryota; kingdom Viridiplantae; phylum Streptophyta; class Magnoliopsida; order Cornales; family Hydrangeaceae; genus Hydrangea; species Hydrangea macrophylla. Next base: position 5,455,268 of record CM066995.1, on the reverse strand, counting down.
TGAAAATTATATAAGCATAGGAATTCAATTCCTAGTTGTATAAAAAGTACAGATGCAGTTTTCAAAACCATAAAAAGTATTTTCTATATTTATAAAAATTACGGTTTGACCCCAAATGAATATTTATGAATAAAAATTAAAACGAAATATTCATTTATTAATGGAAATAAAATTACAGGGTGTTACACAAGGTTTGTGTGGTTGAGAGTTTTTAAAAGGAAGCCACCAGGAAAGAAACTTTTAACAGTTTGAATTACCTCCACTTTGATGATATGCCAATAGGTCTTGTAAAAGACTGTTGACATTCCATCAGGGCCAGGGGCCTTGGAGGATCCGATTTGGAAAAGAGCTAATCCGATTTCTTCATCGTTCGGAATAACACACAGAGCATCATTATCCTCTTGGTTAATGGCAGGCTGAATGAGATCTTCAAGGTCCCGAGGAAACAATGGATTGGAAGAGGTCAAAGTGGTTTGAAAGTTTTTAATGAAAGCTTGGCTAATATCCTCTTGATTATTCAGCCATCTGCCTCCATCAGATTTCAGAAAATCAATAGCATTGTGCCTTTTCCTAATGATGGTGGATAGGTGAAAAAAAACAGGTGCTCCTATTCCCCTCCTTAAGCCAATGGATCCTAGACTTTTGTTCCAGAATATTTTTTCTCTTTTGGGGCTTTTATCAAGGTCCTTACCAAGGGTATTAAGAGTAGCCAAGTTGTCCTCCAAAGGATCCTTTGATTGAAGGAGTTCAATATTGGTCTTAACTCCCAATGCATTGATGCACATTACCAAAGTGTAACTTATTCTACTTCGAGAGAACTAAATTGCAAGCCTTAATCTTTTGACATAACCGATAAGTAAGGGAGCCCCAGGTAGGGATGCATCTCCAATTTTTCTCAATAACCATAGTACAACTTGCATCTTGAATCCACATATCTTCAAATTTGGAGTTTCGAGGCTTACACCGATGATCACCTTGAGTATTGAGAAGAATGGGAGCATGGTCAGATTTAAAATAGGGAGATTACACTATAGGAAAAACAGGTTTAAAATTTATTTAAACGCGCAGCGGAAAAACAAAGTTCAAAACTTTTGTTGGTTGTCTGGATCTATTACTCGTTAACTCTATAGATGCATACAAGAGAGGGGACAGGTGCATTACCTTATGGTCTTGAACCCAATTCTGATTTAGTCCTTCTCCTTCTATGTGCAGCAGCAACATCTAAGAGATCTTCACCCTTATGTCTCCTTGAATGCTCCCAGAGTGGCTAGGATTGGTGGGAACCCTAATAGTAAGAATAGGGAAGGTTTGGGAACTCTAAACAGGTTCTCCAGCAACTGGTACATTATAAACGACGACCTCTAATATCTAGACGTAGCTGCCCTATTTATAGATTCCCAGAACCGACCTTACTTTCAATCGATCGAAGTGACTTCGATCGATCGAACTTTCAATCGATCGAACCACGTTCGATCGATCGAACCTGCCTAGACTTCAATCGATCGAAACAACTTCGATTGATCGAACCAGTTTTGACAGCATTCTCATTTTCCTTTCCAATCATTCTGGCGGAGCTAAGAGTGGGACCTCCTAGGTTCTTAATTACTGGCTCCGATTAATTATTATTCCATCTAGTCAGTACTCTTGACTAAGGAATCAATAATTAATCAATTATCATTAATGACACTATAAAATGATAATTGCACTCCAGTTCATAAGAACCTAATCACACATACATAAGTGATTGCTAGACTTGTATAATATGATATGGATGTCCTTCTACCAGGCAGTATTCGTATCTATCATTGGGATGTATGTCTTAAGATACTGTCGACCCAATAGATAGTACATCTTATATTCCTCGAGTATCATTCACTACGCTTGGATTACTAAACATGTCAACAATAACACTTTGTTGACAAGGCTGGCCAGCTCTCAGTAATCACTCCTAGTGACATTCTCGAGGGAATACTTACTCTTCGCTTTTTTGAAGAGGGTAGAATTCCATCTTGACAATATATGTTCCCAACGTTGCATACTTGATTTACCCAAGATACCCAAGTGTTGATCTTGCAAGACCTCACTGATTGGTAAGTCAAAGCAACCAAGCATACAACTTGCATCCATAACTGTCTCAGGATTAAGGACATGTATCCCTATACAAGTTTTGAGTTCCTATTGACGGTGACAGCGTTTAGGTGTCAATAGGTTTAACTCAGGTCCGTCAATGCACCGAGTGCACTAGCATATTAACCAAGAGTCAAAGACTCTTATGAATGAGATTCATCATTCTACCCCGTAGACGTTAATCATGCTACAGTGTATACGTGATAAGTTATCCAGACTTATCATCCACTGTGACTTATTTGAAACAACAAGGATTTGTGATTCATATCTCACATGTGTAGTCACATACACAAATGAACCACATACAATGTTGTTTAAGGATTTCAGTCTAATATTCATCTCATGAACTAACATGCATAAATGCATTATGATATTCCATTGTCCAACCATCTGGTTTGAGGGCATATTCCCAACATACACACCGTAGCCCAAGGGAAATGTTCTCTCCATGACAAATTGGCAATGCCCTTGTCAAGACACTACTGGATATTAGCTCTACTGGAACGACCATTGTCCCAAGTATGCATATTTCCAGAAGCACCTAAATCCACCAAAGCATTAGAGTTCATGAAGTGGAGAAGGCCACCTCTAGAAGAGCAAGCAAAGGGTCTACCCCCTCTTGTCAGACTGATTCATGATGCAATTGAAGTCACCCAAAGCCAGTCAAGGGCCCTTGGCAGCTCCGGCAATCTTATCTATATTGTTCTAGAAAACTTCTTTATCTCTCCAATAAGGAGGGCCATTGATGGCGGAAAATGTCCAAGGTGAAGAAGGAAGGTCAGAGAAAATAGTAGCACACAATAAATTTTTGTTTGATACGGAAGTAACAAGGTCAACCCCATTACACAAGCAAGGCAAAGCCCTCTAGCTTTTCTTTCGACAGGGACAAGAGAGAAGTTAGAGAAGGCAATTTGAGTGAAAAGACGATACATACTAGAGGAAGACATTTTGGTTTCTGATAAGAAGAGATAATTCAGATTGTGCTCTCTTATCAACGCCCTGAGAGCTCTCACTGCTGTAGCTCGGGCCAAGCCACGGCAGTTCCAATTGATTGAACAGTATTTTGAGGAATAGCTTAGAGCTCAAGGTTGGTTTGTGGGGGGGGGGGGGGGGGGGGGTTTTGGAAAGGCAGAAGAATTTTGGTAGCTTTCAACCGAGGTTGAGGTTTAGAAGAAACGAAAGGTCTTGTCTTGGAGTTGGAGGATGGACTATTATCAGTAGCAGAGGGTTTTAGGTCAATCTCTTGGATATCTGTAATACAAGAGATTATGTGGAGGTTGGGGTAACTAGGGATGGCAATAGGGCGAGTTTCTAGGTTCCCCGCTCCGCCCCACCCCTAATAAGTAGGGTATGGAGGAGGCTTAATCGGGGTAGGGGTGGGGTTGGGGAGATTTTTTTAACCTGAGTCGAGTTTGGGTCGAGGTTGGGGTAGGGTCAAAAAACCCGAGCCTGCCCCGATTATACTTAGATTTTACAAAATTGCCCTTATATGTTGTATTAATTTCTAAAATACTAGTACTATATATATATATATAAACTTTAGGGTTTTTAGTTTCTAAAAATTGAACAGAAGAACACCTCTGTGTTCGGTGCAGCCCCTCTCTGTGTCTCTCAAGTCTCAACTTCTCAAGCTGCCACTCTCAAATCACATAGAGGACCATTTCTTTCTCAAATTTCAAAACTTAGCTTCCCAAATCAGGTAAATTATAGACAATCAAACCCTAACTTCCCCATATCAATTTGTATAATCGTATATAGAGTGTGTGTTACCGTGTGTGTGCGTGTTCGTGTGTATTAGTGTGTGTGATTATGTCACTATGTGTTCGTGAGTATCAATGTATCAGTGTGTGTGTTCAGTATATATATATAGATTTGAGCCTCCTTTATTCACACATCTATATATGTGTGTGTTCTGTATATATATACGGTGGGCTTCTTGTGTGGACATCCGCAATTTATTAAGTTGCAGACTTCTATTTTCAGCCACTAGATCTTGTGAAATTACTACAATACCCTTCATGAAAACTAGATCCAACGGCTGAAATAGAAGTCTGCAACTTATTAAGTTACGGACGTCTGCACGAGAAACGGACTGTATATATATGTATGTACAGATGAATCTGAACATGTATGTTAAAATTTGTTTAGAAATTTTACCAATCTATGTAAAATCTGAATATATTTTAAACTTTGTTTGGAGATTTTACCAATCTATGTAAAATCTGAATATATTTTAAACTTTGTTTGGAAATTTTGGAGATCTCTCTCTCTCTCGTGAATAATTTTTGAAAAATGTGGTGAGCTGTCAGTGATTAGGTCGATAAAGGGGGACAAAATGCATTAAAATATTATATTTTCAATTTTTTTAAAAAAATCTAACTCTTAACTGGGGCGGGGCGGGGCGGGGCGGGGCTGGGACGGGGACCTCGAGTGTGGGGCGGGGTCAGAGTCAGGAAGAGGCACTATGCGGGGCGGGGGCAGGGGAGGGTTCAGCAAAGCGGGGTGGGGGCGGGGTATCTGTTCCATACTCGCCCCGACCCATACCTGCCCCGTTGCCATTCCTACGGGTAACTATGTTGGGCATCTAGGTTCAGATACTGGATTGGGTTTAATCTGAGATGAGGGATGATAAAGAGTGAATTGGGAGTTGAGGGTTCCTTTACACTGGGAGTGAGGTCTTTAGAAAGAGGGATATGGGTTGGGCTTGCAAATAGCCTAAAGAGATGTTGAGCAGGGGACAGATAGGAGCTGGGCTTCCAAAAGGGGTAAAGGAATTTTAAGTAGGGTGGGAAAAAGAATTGGGCTGCTAGATGGGCTTAGGGAAAGATTAGGTTTGGCTTGAGACTTTGTATCAACAATAGGGTCTGCTCTCACTTCTAAACATTTGAGATTTCGATGAAGATGAAACTATACCAAATCCTCTGACTTTTCTGTTACTACCTTGGATAGGGTCTGCTCTCAGCCACAGACCATATCTAGAAAGATCAGAAATGAGGTTGGGTGAAGGAGGAATAGCCTTTGTTGTTGGATAACTACATGCTCTCTCTGAATGGTTGATTCTACCCCAAATAAATCAGAACTCTGAAAGGCGTTCATATTTAAATTGAATCCATACATCTGGGCGATCAACTCTCTTACACTTATTAATACCAGATTTGAGGGTGGGTTGTTTGTGTCAACTTCCACTTTGATTCGCATAGCTCTTGTCCCACCGTTCCCACAAAGGCTCCAATAGTTTTTGCATTCCTCTCCGTAACTGGTCTAGGTAAGGTCTTGGACTTGAATCCAAAAAGAAGTGAGATGCAAATTGAGTTCTACAAGTATGAGCCCTGGTTTCCATGGTTTAAGCATAAGATGGTGTCCCAAGACAGACCAAGGGGCTTGAACAGTAAGTCTATTAAGGTCTTGAGTATCTTCGAAGGAAAACAGTAGCATATTGGTTTCGATCTCAGCAATAGAAAGTTTTCCTTTTGGGTTCCAGGCTTTACTAAGGATGGACTTTTTAAGGTGTTTTTCCGTAAGGATTCTTCCCACCAAAGGAATATTATAATCTTCTACGTCACAGGATCATGTTCCAAAGACAAAAGTCTCCACAAAACAAGATAAATTTTTTGTTTTGCTTATAATATCAAACAACTCCTCTCTTAAGTCTTCCATAAAGGAAATAGGAGTAAAGACAGGATCCAGGGGACCACCGGAGGTAGGAAGAAGACAACAAGTGAGAGCACGTGTATGGACCAAAGGAGGAGAGAGAAGGAGACAAGTGTAGAAAAAAGAGGGTGTAAAAGTGACCAAGGAAAGGAGAAAGAGAGAATGCAGAACAAATCAAGGAAAGGGAGACCCAGCAAAGAAGCCGGACCACCGGATAAAAACGCTACCCGCGAGCATGGTTGGAGCATTCAAGCTACTGAGAACTTGGAGTAGTTGTTGTGGTCAAATTCTAGTCTATATATACATTCACATCCATGAAACTCCTAAAGACCAATGAGTGCAATCTTTGATAGAGAGTTTGCTTTTGGGACAATTAAAGCTCCGTTTCTATGTGCACGGTTAAGATTGTTAGATGGAATTTTCAAGAACCATTGGAAGGCTAAAGGGGTATGTTTGATAACCCAATTAAGTGCCGAAAATACTTAAATTTTTCAGTTCATTCAATACTATATCACTTAATTTAAAAGGTAGCAAAAACCTAATGAAAATTTTTAAGTAAAAATATTCTACTGGAAAAAATTACTAAACATGTGTATTCCTCTACTTGAAAGATTATTTTCAGTATTGCAAATTCAATAATTTAAAATTTTTAGTTTTATCAAAAAGGGACCTACCTACTTCTTTGGAGTTGAAAGAAAAGATTTTGTTGTAAACATAGAAGGGTTCTTCCCCAATTAAAAATTTCTGTGATGACTGATAAATGGACTGGAAGTTACTTAGGAGATTTAGCAAGAGAATCAGATTCCTTTGACGATTTATGTTCTGAATGAAGATGATGATTTAGGCTTTGTTTGGTTCATGAATTTCATGAGGGAAAAGAGAGAGGAATAGTATTCTAACATGTTTTCCTTTCCCCTCTCTATTTCTGGCTGTGCTTTCACTTGGTTTCATTGGGACTGTTGGGTCGACTATTGTTGAGAACATAGAACTGAATTAGAAATACGGTACATGTTCAGGTCATCCCCTTAGTAAATTCTAGACATCGGGAATCAGTTTTGTTGTCCAGAAAAGAACCGATTCTAAATAGAGAAGTGGTTGTATAGCTACATTTTAGTTACATAAGAGTCTTTGCCTTACTTTCAGTATCCTAATAATTAGTTGTTTATCAAACCAATACAACACCGGCTTTGGTAAAACCAGATGCATGTGAGACTAGATCAGAACTGATCCTGTTTTAAGCTTTTCGAAATAGTCTTAGGTGAAAATGATTCAATTTCATAGTAGGTGGTGAATTTGTGGTGAACATTTCAGAGATTAATATCACCATCTACAAGTGCACCAAAAAAATTGAGAAGCAGTTCTTCTCAATTTAATTGATTTTAGAGGTAAAGCTCTTTCAAGAAATGCTTGCTCTGCCAGAGGACAATCTCAGCCATGGTGGAGCAGTATAGGTAATTCTATCATTGCGATGAGTTATTTGATTGGATTTTTATGCTATAGACATTATGAAGTTATTTGATAAAACTTATTTTTTTTCTGCTCTGTTCTGCACAAAATGAGTTTACTCATGTCGCACTTAAGCTGTTTCTCTGGATCACCGTGTGGTTGCTATGGGAAGTTGGCCAAAATTAAGGGTTTGGAACCCCAAAGAGCCTCGGATTTAGGTCTAGAATCACATCAGCAAGCTTATTCGGACTCACAAGCAAGTAACTTTAGCTTTCACGGTAATGCACAATACTTCAAAATTTCAAATATGTGTACATATGCATGTATTGTACTTACAAAATTGTCAACCCACAATGTTAAGGTTTGCTAGGGGTTTAGTTTTCTATCGAAGTTGTAGCATCAAATAATAGCTTGTATGGTTGTCTCCTTAATTTGAGTAGCCTCATTAATAATAGGTATTGAAACTATAGTAAAACAAATTAAACAATAAATGTCTATCATCATGGAACTCTTGTAGATAAATAAAACACCTTATAATATTTTTTCTCCAATGGTAGAAGCCAGAAAGTAAGCATTATTTTTTAAATGGACACATTTTTCTAAAGATCATCATTTTTTTTAATAAACAAATGTAGATAATAGCATGAATTTAATTGTCATATTCAAGTATGATCAAATAGGCCCTAATTGAACTTTCTATAAATTAATGCTTGATGTGGTATTAGATCCACCCTTTTACCCTGCTTGTGGTTACAGACTTGTCACGACTGACATAAGTGATACTTCATTACCTGTGTCTACTTCTGCAATTAGAATAACAGATTGTAGAGTTTTTCGATATCTTTGTGGTGTGGTTTCAACATAGACTTTGCTTGCTCTTGTGACTCAAAATGGTAGGATCCCCATTGTTTGACAGCCTAAAACAATGTGGGTCTCTGTTATTTGGGTACAATGGTAATATAAACAAGCATTCATATGTTGCAGAGGAAAATTGTAGGACAAAAGCGAATTCGTGTTTGTTGCACTTCCCTATGGACGTAGGCAAGATTGTCGATCCACGTATATTTGTGTCTCTTGTGATTACTATTGTTATCATCATTAAATTTTTGCGCTTTCTCTATGAATTCGTGTTTTATTTGCCTTATAATTTATTTCCTCTATAGTTAGAACAAATTAGCCAATGATCTGTTGTTTGAGTGGTATTTAAAATTTTGTCCTATACTGAAGGTGGGTGATAGAAGCTCTGTTGTATCAGTTGTTCTAGGAATAGATGTGAAGAAAAAAGAGAGGAGAGAAAAACTAAGGTAATTTGGGAAAAATTGGTCTCACTACATAATCAGCCACTCTTTATAGTTACTAGTTTGGAGTTTGTACGTTCGTAGTTGTACATGTACATGATGTATGATATGGCTAGTTAAAGACAGAAGCTATGTATTTTACTTCTCTTTTTTCTCTTTTAGCACACTATTGATGTTTAAATCCTGATGTACTTTTACTGATTTTACATTACATGTTGATGTATTTGTACTCAAGTCTGTACGTTCTTACAAAGTTTTGATGATTTTTTTATTTGCTTGTTTGTGTTAAAGAATGGGCAATCTCAACATACCACGTCTGAGTTGAAGAATGCCATTTTGAATGTTGCAATATAGAATCGAACCCAAATTGTCCCCCTTGTTCTAGATCACCGTGCGGTTGTAATCGGAAGTTTCCCAAAAAATAAGGGGCTTTAATCCCAAAGAGCCTCAGAGTTCACTCTGGAATCACATCAGCAAGCTTATTCGGACTCACGAGCAAGTAAATTTAGCTTTCATGCTAATGTGATATACTTTGAATACGTATATATGAATTGTTCAACCTGCAATGTTAAGATTTGCTAGGGATTTATTTTTCTATCCAAGTTATAGCATCAAATAATAGCTTGTATGGTTGTCACTTGAATTTGAGTAGTCTCATACTCTCATTCATAATAAGTATTGAATCTAGAGTAAAACAATGAAGCAATAAATATGTATCACCATGGAACTTGTTTAGACAAATAGGACACCTCATAATATTTCTTCTCAAATGGAAAAAAGTCATGATTTAAGCATCATTTTTAAAATGGACATAATTTTTCTTAAAGATCATCTGCTCAATATTTAACAAACAAATGCTAGATAAGAGGATGAATTCAAGTGTCATATTCAAGTATGCACAAATAGACCCTAATTGAATTTTGCATAAATTGATGCTTTATGTGGGGTTAGATCCAACCTTTTACTCTGCTTGTGGTTAAAGACTTGCAGTTTATATATATCCATGGTCGACATTATTCATATTACATTATTGGTATCTCTACTTCTACAATTAGCATGATAGATTTCAGAGTTTTTATATCCTTTTGGTATTATTTAGACTTTGCTTGCTCTAGTGAATCAAATGTAGGATCCTCATTGTTTAACAGCCCAAAACAATGCGGGTCTCTGTTATTCGGGTACAATGGTAATATCAACAAGCTTTTATATGTGGTCGATGAAGATTGTAGAACAACAGTTTGGACTTACCAAAACGATGGTGAGGATGGGGCTTTAGACTCATTCCTATCTGATGGAAGATGAAAAAGTGAATTTCATAGGTTAGTAGATGTAGAGATGTATATATAAGACACTTGGAACTGGTTTGTAGAGCTGATTTAGCCATTGTTTTTGCATTTAGAAGCCTTTTCATTAGCCCAAATAAAGATTCTGAGTCATACATTGGCATCCATGAAGCTCTGTTTCTATTTACTCAACTGAGATTGTTAGATGGCCAGTTCAAGAACCATTGGATTGGAAGACTAGTTTTTTTGGGTTGGAAGAAAGGGTTGATTTGTTAACAAACAAGGGTTCGTTTCGTATTTACGTTTCTGTGATCCATAAGGTGATTGGAGTGGAAGTTATTTGGAAGATTTAGCAAGAGAATCCGATTCCGGTAAGATATATGTTCTGACTTCTTAAAGAAAATGATGAGAACTTCAAACAAAGTTCTATATGTATTTGAGGGTCTTGATTTTGTGATTTTTAGAAATAGGCCCATCCTCAAATATTAGATATACTATTTGTAACTGTGCTTCACTTGGTTTTGTCGGCACTGCTGGCTCACTATTGGTGAGAGTATAGAACTGATGAGAAAATATGGTACATATTCTGGTCATCGATTAGGTTAATTTTTACATTGAGAGGCTATTTTGAGCAATAGAGAATCAATTTTGTTGTCTAGAAATAATCATTTATATATATAGTTCGGTGGTAGAGTATGTTGAGATTTTATTTGTTTGATAGTCAAAAGTCTAACTTGATAGTCAAAAGCTAGCCTATAATGTCTTGTTCCCAAGAGATGTACTTCTCTTATCAATCAATTTAATTTGGACGGCTTGATAAACTTTCCATATGAAATTGATTAATTAATTAATTATAGATGTTAAATCCTATCTATGAAAGGGTGATATTGGCAGTGACCAGTGGATATGACATAATTGTGGCATTTTCTTATTTACGAAAGGGTGCTAGTTGTCAGTGCTGTTTGACAGTGGGTATGACCATTTTGAACAGATACACTATTCGGAAGAGTTATGGCTCTTGTTTTTTAAGTTTATAAATTCTACGCACTCTCACAAAATTAGTATGTATAGAAATAATATGCTCTAGTTCTCTCTCTCTCTCTCTCTCTCTCTCTCTCTCTCTCTCTTAGATCAATTATAGATTTACAAGGATTTTATGTTGGAAGAATATCTGTCATTGCAAAAACTGCTATTTTTCACCCAAAGGCTTTGATTAATCCTGGGAATAACTTTGTCTGCAACCCAATAGCAAACTCAATTTAAGTGGGGGCAAATTATATTCTAAAGACAGTGTCATTAGATGCGTTTGGAGCCTTTACAGTTTTCTATTTTTCGTTCATAGTCTCAGTTTTCCCAACAATTTTAGAAAATAATTTTGCAATGGCAATGGAGGCTGAAGCCAACATGAGTTCTATTAAGATGATGAACCAGATCTCGTCAAACTCGATCAATTCGATGGAAGTAATTTTGGTCACTAGAAGGACAAGATGATCTTTTTTCTTACTACTATGAAGTTATACTATATTTTGGATCCAAATCTACAACCTATTCTAGAGCACAGATACAGACATTGAAAAACAAAAGGAGGAAAGGTTGAAGCACCTAGAAGATGCATTGCTATGTCGTGGCCATATCTTGAATGCACTGTCCGATCGTTTGTACAACTTCTATAAAGAAACAAACTCTGCTACTGAGATATGGAAAGCACTAGACTTCAAGTATAAGATGCAAGAAGAAGGTACAAATAAATTTCTAATTTCTGAATACTTCAATTTTTGTATGGTTGATAACAAATCTGTACTCGATCAGATTCACGAGATACAGAGCATTGTTAATAAATTCACTATTATGAACATTATGCTTCCTGAATCTTTCTAAGTTGGAGCAATTATTGCAAAACTTCCACAGTCTTGGAAAGATTATAGGAAGAAACTTCTGCATAAGATAGAAGATTTCTCTTTAGAACAACTTCAGAAACATCTTCGTATAGAAGAGGAGACTCGTAAACGAGACGGTAAAGGAGAAATTGCTAAAACTAATGTTCATATTGTGGATGGCCATACAAAGAAGGAACATGATCAGTTAACCAAAAACCATGCTTCTAACAAGAGAAAGAGGAACAAAAAGAATGACAAATGTTGTAAATGTGGAACCTTGGGTCATCATGCTAGGGAGTGTAGTTCGAACAAGAAACAGAAAAGTTCTTCAAATATGATTGAAGAAAACCTTGTGGCTATGGTGACTGAAATCAACATGGCAGACACCTTCTCTGGATGGTGGTTTGACTCTGGGGCAACTGTTCATGTGTGCAAGGATAAGTCTCTATTCAAGGCTTATGAGGTGGTCGATAGGCAAGAGGTCCAAATGGGAAATCAAGACCGCACTAAAGTTGCTGGAAAAGGAAGTGTTGAATTGAACTTTACATCTGGGAAGACTCTGACTCTTCTAAATGTTCTTCATGTTCTTGATATGAATAGAATTTAGTTTCTGTTGATCTTGTGTGTAAAAGAGGATTTTAGGTTATTTTTGAATCTGACAAATTAATCCTAACTAGGAATGGGATGTTTGTTGGAAAGGGTTATGGTTGTAATGGAATGTTCAAAATGAGTATTAATAATAATAATGATAATAGTGCTTCTTTTTATATTGTTGTGTCTTTTTCTTTATGGCATAGTCGATTAGCACATTTGAATTGTAGATCAATAAAGAACATTAGCAAACTTGGTTTAATTAATTATCATGATTCAAACTGTGACAAGTGTGTAGTGTGTGCAGAATCTAATTGACTAAAAACCCTTTTCCTAGTGTTAGAAAAAATTTGAAAATTCTTGATTTAATTCACACGGATATATGTGAATTAAATGTTGTTTTAACTCGCGGTGGGAAAAGATATTTTGTCACATTTATTGATGATTCTTCTAAATATACATATGTTTATCTTTTAAAGACCAAAGATGAAGCTTTTGACAAATTCTAGATTTATAAAGCTGAAGTTGAAAATCAGTTAAATAAGAAAATTAAAGTTTTGAGGAGCGATAAAGGAGGAGCAAATTTTCCAAATGAATTTGATGATTTTTGTGAAAAACATGGTATTGTTCATGAAAGTTCTGCACCTTACACTCCACAGCAAAATGGAGTGGCTGAAAGGAAAAATCGCACTTTAACAGAAATGGTAAATTGTATGATAATGCATGCTAAGTTACCTATGTACTTGTGGGGAGAAGCGTTATACACCACATGTCACTTACATAACAGAATTGTTTCTAGGAAAACAAATGTATATCCTTATGAGATATGGAAGGGTAGAAAGCCTAATTTAGGATACCTCAAAGTGTGGGGTGTTTGGCATGCTACAGGGTCCCTGATCCTTAGAGGACTAAGTTAGGTCCAAGAGCACAAAAAAATTTGTTCGCTGGGTATGCTAAACATAGAAAAGCTTATAAACTTCTTGATCTAGAGTCTAACACAATTGTACTGTCTCGTGATGTAGAATTTTTCAAAGATAAATTTTATGCAGACTCTAAAGTTGTAGAAACCCAAACTTCTGATATTGACTCTATTTAGGGATTAGGACCTCCAAATAAAGTCAAAGATCATGTATTTTTCTGAAGAGGAACCTAGAAGAAGTAAGAGAGCAAGAAAAGAGAAAAGTTTGCATCCAGATTTTGTCTCAACCGACTCTATAATCTTTCTAGTGGAAGGAGATAGAGACAAAGTGACAAATAAGATACCTTTAGTGTTAAATGTTGAGGCTGATCCTAAGACATTCTCAGAAGCCATTAGTTCCAGAGATTCTGCATTCTGGAGAGAAGCCATTAGTGATGAGATGGTTTCACTTGTTGGAAATGGCACTTGGACATTGGTAGATTTACCCCCAAGGTTCTAAACCTATTGGCTGCAAATGGATTTTCAAAAGAAAATATGGCATCGATCACAAAGTGCAAGCCTTAAAGGCGAGATTAGTAGCCAAGGGTTATAGGCAAAAGGAGGGTATTGACTAATTTGATACATATGCACCCGTGGCCAGAATTTCTTCTATTAGAGTTCTTAGGTGTTATCTTCTATCTATCATTTGAAGATTCATCAAATGAATGTTAAAACTGCATTTTTGAATTGTGATATGAATGAAGAAGTGTATATGGATCAACCTGAAGGGTTTGCCCTACCTGGAAATAAAAAGAAAGTGTGTCAGCTTATCAAATCATTATATGGTTTGAAGCAAGCACCTAAACAGTGGCATCACAAATTTGACTCATGGATATTGTCAAATGGATTCATTTCGAATAGTGCAGATAAATGCATTTATTCAAAGTTTCCCAAAGAATATGGTGTGAAAATATGCTCGTATGTAGATGATATGTATCATCATAGGTACAAACATGTTAGGCATACTTGAAAGGAAGAAGAATCTGACTTCTAATTTCAAAATGAAAGATCTTGGAGAAGTTGATACTATTTTAGGTATCAAGGTTAGACAACATAGTGGGTTTATGCTTTGATCCAAACACATTATATAGAGAACATGCTTTCGAAATACAAACACCTAAGTATTAAGGAATTTAATACCCCGTTTGACTCAAGCATTAAGTTAAGTGACAATTCTGGTAGAGCAATTGCACAACTTGAATATGCTAGTGCAATTGGTAGTTTAATGTATCTTATGCATTGCACTAGACTAGATATTGCATTTTCTGTATATAAATTGAGTCGTTTTATTAGTAATCCTAGTGGAGAGCATTGGAAGGCAATTTCTAGAGTATTTGGTTATCTTAGGAGGACCATAGGACTTGGGTTATTCTATAATGAATATCCTACTGTGCTCAAAGAAAATACTGATGCTAGACTAGTCAATGAGATAACAAGTCTACATCAGGATGGGTGTTTATTCTTGGTGGGGGTACTATTTCGTGGGCATCTAAAAAAAAGACTTATATATCTCATTCTACTATGGAATCAGAATTCATGGCATTAGCAATGGCAGGCAAGGAAGCTGAGTGGCTCAAAAACTTATTGTTCGACATTAAGTTATGGCCTAATCAAATGCCGCCAATTTCTATTCATTGTGATAGTGAGGCTACTCTGTCAAGAGCTTATAGTAGTACTTAAAATGGAAAGTCTAGACATATAAGTCTAAGGCACGAGTTTGTAAGATAATTGATTCAGGATGGAGTAATTACAATTACATATGTGAAGTCAAGTAAGAACTTGGCTGACCCCTTTACCAAAGGCTTGCCTAGAGAAGTGGTAATGGTGGCATCTAATGAGATGGGGCTAAAACTGTTGGGAGTATGCCCTCAAACCAGTTAGTTTGACTATGGAAAATCATAATACATTAATGTATGTCATTTCATGAGATGAATGGTTAGGCTGTTATCCTTAAACATCATTGTATGTAATTTATATGTATATAAGATTACATATGGGAGATATGAATTACTATTCCTTGTTGTTTCAAATAAGTCACAGTGGATTATAAGACCAGATAACTTATCAGGTATACATTATGCATGATTAATTTCTATATGGTAGAGTGATGATCTCATTCACAAGAATAGTTGACTCTAAGTTAATACGCTAGTGCATGAGTTGCATTGACGGACTGTGAGTTAAACCTATTGACAAGAAAATCTGTCATAGTTAATAGGAACTCAAACTTGTATAAGATACATGTCCTTAATCCTGAGATAGTAATGGACACAAGCCGTATGCTTGGTTGCTTTGAGTTACCAATCAGTGAGGTCTTCAAGATCAACACTTGGGTATCTTGGGTGAGAAAGTTTATGGTATTGGGAACATATATTATCAAGATAGAATCTACTCTCTTGTAAAGATGAGTTCTTTACAACAGAGTAAGTGTTCCCTTGAGAATGTCACTGGTTGATTACTGAGAGCTGCGCAGCAATGTCAACAAGTTGCTGTAGACATGTTTGGTAATTTATGAGTGGTGACTGATACTCGAGGAATATAAGATGTATTTATCAATTGGGTAGACAATTTTGTTATTCATACATCCCAATGATAAATATGAATACTAGAAAGGTAGAGGGACATTAGTGTCATATTATACAAGGCTTGGAATCACTAATATAAGTGTGGTTTTATTCGTATGCATTGGAGTGCAATTATCATTATATAGTGGAGTTAATGATAATTGATTAATTATTATTCCTTAGTTAAGAGTTTAATTAGATAGAATTTATAGTTAGTCGGAGCCAGTAAGTAAGAACCTAGGGGTCCTACTCTTAGCTCGAAGGAATGTTTGGATGCAAAGGAGAAAAGGAAAAAGGGTACCAGAAATTGGTTTGTTGGACAAACCAGTTACTGGGTAAAGGTTCCAGAAACCGGTTTCTGGGGATAGGTTCCAGGAACTAGTTTGTGGGACAAACCGGTTTCTGGTAAGTCGATTATGAAATCTTATAAATAGAGCGGCTGCGGGCAGAATTAAATAGTTACGTATTTTCACATTCTAGACGCCCTAGATCTATTTCTAAGCTTCCCTAGACCTCCTTGCTTTCTCCTAAAAGGGTTTCCACCAAACCCTAGCCTCCATGATCATTCAAGAGACATAGGAGTGAAGATTGCTAGCCTGGAACAACGCTTACTAAAAGATCTTCGGACTACTCAATACTGATCGAAAGTTGCTGAATTTTGGACATGACGAAGTTGACGTCGAGACGAAGCTGCTGTCAAATATTCAAGTCACTTGGAGATCGTTTAGTCCTCTTGATGGATGCATCTTTGTCGGATCAAGAGGTCGGGATTGAATCATCACTAGAATCTTAGAAGAGTTCTCGAAACGATTCAACAAATCACAAAGGAATATCTAACCGTTCATATATATATATATTAGCATATATATATATATGTGTGTGTGTGTGTGTGTGTTTGTATATATATTGTGTGTAATATAAACGAGAAGTAAATCTAAAATTTTGAACTGTATCTTCCATTCCGCTGCGCACTAGAATCGGTTTTTTCAACAACTGATATAAGAGCCATCTCGTTTAGGTTACATATAATAGAATTTTGGATTCCTGATGAACTAGGGTTTTAGTTTTTTTTTTCAAATCTTTTAAAAGAAAAATAGTTTTTCAATCTAAAGATTAATTGGTGTTTACAAAAATATCAATTTTAATTATGTTTTAAATCTGATCCATTTTTGGACTGATTATATGCTGTATAAAAAGTTTTCGTGCTGATTAAGCTGTAATCCTGAAGCTGTTCAGATTAGATCTGAATGGGTACCAGAAACCGGTTTCTGGATATAGATTTTGTTTTTTGCACAAAATTTGTGTTTTAGTTTTAAAATTATTTTAAAACAGAAATTATTTTATAAAGTAAAAATAGTTTTTACATTATAGGTTTGTAGAAACCTAGTTTTAAGTGCACGAATTCGATTTTCTAGAAACCCTAGATATTGTTTGACAATGTGTATCATCATGAAAACACGTGTGAATTTGATTCATCTATGCTTGCAATTCTATAACGTTTATACATATATGAGTTATGATTAATTTCTTGCTATGCTAGATATAGGGCATGTGATTGAACGAATGTTTGTATATCATATGTTGTGATTGTATGTCAACTAACCTCTTAAGCAGGAAGCCTTATCTCTCATGGAAAAGATTAGATGTAATATTTAAGTTGTTTAAATTTTATTTAATTTTGGTTTGTGGCATTGTAAAGGGCATTATAGTTCCAGTCCTATGCAAATGAGAACTATAATGGTTTCCTTAGCCAATTTAGTTATTTACTTTTCCTAGATACTTTGTACACCTCTTTAGAGGTATAGGATTTTGTAAATGTATATTTTGGAGGAGCCACAAGTTGGAGCTACAAGATGGAGTCATGGAGATGGAACCATGAAGTTTGGAGCCATGAAGCTTGAAGGCTCAGAGATGGAACTATGAAGATAGTGCCATGAGAGAGAAGGGCTTGAATGATTATGCTTGTTTAATTATTTATTTAATTTTGGTATGAGCATTGCTTATGCATGTTTTATTTGTTTGATATATTGTTTGTGATGCATGAGCAAACCATTAGTCTGTCATAACTAGTTTTCTTTAAATGATAAAAATGGATTAAATGTTTACCAAAATTATCGTGGATAAAGAAAAATTCTTTTGACACATTAATAAATATTGAATATTTATGGAAATGTATGAACTATAGTCTCAAATTAAAAATTCCATTAGTTATTTGTAAGATGAAAATTACTGTGTCAAAAATTTATTTGTGATCATTCCCTTCGGAGGGTATTTTTCATTGGTTACAAATGGATAAACTATTATAAAAATTGTAATGGGAGAGGGACTTATATTTGATATAACCCCACAGTCTTCCATCACTGGTTCATTATAAGGTGGATAGAATACTACGAGTCATAGATTTATCTGTGATCACTCCCTTTGGACAGTATTATATTCACTGGTTACTAGTTATGAATTTCCTAACGATAGAATTAGTGAGACGTTATAGAGGGTGACCTCCCCTCGGAGGTGCTACTCGAAGCAGTTGTCATTGAGTTCTATGTGATGGTACACACTAGATTAATAATTTGAATAAGAGTCTCCCCTCGGAGCTTTATTGAAATTAATTAAAGACTAAAAGTTCAAGAGTCATAGACTATTTTGCAAGAGTTTGCATAGTGGATAGTCATGATGGGTTTTTCCCAATCAAGCTATGGGGTTATGATCTCCCCTCGGAGGCTTAATTTCATGGTTTGATATTCTAAAGACGATTAATGCTTTGGTTAAGGGAATTCCAATGTATCATTTAAATTGTCACGTTTATGATTTCCAATTCTTGGTTTCGCTGTATGTTTTACATTTCAGATTTCATGATGTCTAGTTCACTTGCTACAACTTTATTTCGGAATAAGCTAATTGGAAACAATTATGTTGAATGGTTGCTTGACTTGAATGAATTATTAACCGCTGAGGGATATAAGTATGTTCTTACCATTCCATGTTCGCCGCCTCTAGACTGTGACACCCCAACAATCTTTGCGGATCAATATTGGCGGTGATTAAAAGTTGATGGGAAGGCTCGCTGGTACATATTGGACTCTATGTTTGATATGTTGAAGCAGAAATATCAAGCTTTTAGTACATTCGGTGACATTATGTTGAACTTTAAAGAAATGTTTGGGGAACTGAGCCGAACTGCAAGGCTGAGAGCCTTACTGCTAGTCATGGACACCAAAATATTGAAAAGAACTTCAGTTAGAGAGCATATTTTTAAAATGATCACTTATTTTAAAGTATTGGAAGTTCTGGGTGCCGATATTGATGGTGAGACTCAAGTTGACATGATTTTGTATTCGTTGCCTACATCATTCACTCAATCCAAATTAGATTTCAAAATGAATAAAAGGTTTTTTTAACGAGTGAATTGATGAGCTCTCTTAAGGCAATGGAGGGGATAGTCAAAGCAGAGTCAAATATTGGGAATATTGAAAAGGCTTCATCTTCTGAGACTAAACCTAAGGGCATAAGTTTGAAGAAGGGGAAGCAAGGCTTTGAGATCGGTGAGCCCAAACCAACTGTTGGTAAGAAGGCAAGAAAGGGAAAGGGAAAGGATGATGCCAAGCCAAAAGGAAAGTGTTTCCATTGCGGCATAAAGGGGCATTGGAAAAGGAACTGTGTCGAATACTTGACTGCCAAAGTGCAAGGTACGATCAAATCATAGGTAATTAAAGTAAGTTGTCAAATGGATACTTTAAATATTTGATGCATCAATTATGAAGTTTCTGATAATATCTGTAATTGTTGCAGGCATGCATATAAATCAGATAATGCAGTGATTTGAGGATCTTAATTGCTTTTGGGATCTGATGTAAGAGTTGTGATTAGAGTGGTAGTTTTATTTATAATAAAACTATGAAGTCATCAGATTTGATTTCAGTTTTGAATTAATGAATAATAGTTATTCCTTTGATTCTAGTACTGAAATGGTTGATAAAAGAAGATGTTCTTTTACGTGTGTCTGATAACTTGTCAAGCAAGTATGTTATTGTTTATTTTGATTTCTCGTAAATTATCTAACGTAGTATTTCAATTGACCCACTGGTGTTTTGCAATCTAAAAGGATAGGACCTTCAAACTAATCCTATAAGCCATTGGCGTGTTAGATTTTGTTAATCTAAATAGGATAGATAGGGTGTGAAGGACGAGATCCTAAACTCATTTGGTTGTTGAAACCACTGCCTATCTGTTAATCCTATTTAGAGGTTAATATAATCATGAGATCTTTTCTTTAAAAGATCACACAGCCAAAGACTTAGTAGATTAAGGGCATACTAACGTATGCGGATCAATAAACATTAGAGTTGGAAATAATTATGACTATTTCAGATACTGATATGGATTTATCTATTGCACCGTAAGCCTCAATACTTTGGAGAAATTCAAAGAATTTTGGAATATGGAGCTATTGGTAAAGGATGTCATTACCTTTTGATTCGATCAAAATGGTGAGTATCTATCTAATGAGTTTATTATCCATGTAAGACGAGAATAGGATTCTTTCTCAGTTGTCTGCACCAAGTGTGAATTTGCGGAATGGTGTAGCAGAAAGAAGGAACTGGTTTACTTTTAGATATGACTGGGTCATGAGATGAGTTATTTGGAGTTACTACTACTTTTGATATTTCTTTTTGGAAACTACAATGTATATGCTTCAGCTTATTCGAAGCAAATCTATCCTATAGGTAACTTCGAAGTTGTGGAAAGGATGCAAATCCTGTTTCATGGAAACTTTGGATAACGTTGTCTGGCATTCGTGCGCAAGGGAAAGATGAGTGGTTTGGAATTAAGATTGAAAGTATGATACTTTTGTAGGGTATCCAAAGAGGAAGATAATTCTTGAGAACGAAGAAATAAAGGTATTAGTCTCTCAAAGCAATTAATAAATTATTTAAACTAGAATTTACTACGCCTTTATCTATTCATGCACCGGTACCTCATCGTAGTGGGAGGATTGTTAGCTAAGCTGATAGATTCTTTGAATCTGATCCTTCTAATTACAAATGGGCAATGTCTGATGGAGATTCGGGAGCATTGAACCATGAATGTTGAAGTTAGAGAGTTTGTACTATAATCACGTCCGGGTATTTAGTAATAGTTTTGCCTATGGGTGTGTAAGTATTTACAAAAGGAAAAGAGAAAGATATCGGAAGGTAAACCAAGGCTATTGTAGCTATGCTTGATTCCATTAGAATCCTCTTCTCCATTGCTGTAAATCTCAATTCTGAGATTTTGTAGATGGATGTCAAGATAACTTTTGTCAAAGATAATTTTGACCTGTACATCTGCATACAGCAACTGAATAGTTTCGTGGTTAATAGTGAGGAAGCTGTGGTATGTGAGTTGCATAAGTCTGTTGACTTAAGCAAACATACAGAGATAAGAACGTCTGGTTTTGACCTAGTACTCAAAATATTTTAGATTCGTCTAAAATAAGGATGTGTCTTGTGTTTACAAGATGTTTCTTGTAAAGGAAGCGTGGTGGTAATTATAGTTTCTAAACGTTGATGATATCTTTTATCATTGAGAATGATAAAGGTTTGTTGTCAATTGTTGAGGTTAAGTTATTCAGTATACTTGATATTTGTAATCTAGGATAGGCGAGCTGTATTCTATGAATTGTGCTCATTCGAGATCGTAAAGTTAAAGATAATGAGATTATCTTGAACTTCTAAAATTGGCAAGTTACTGACCAATTTTGGCGTAAGAAATTTCTAGATAGGGTTTTACACTTCTTGGACTTGTCCTAATAATCTCTCAGGTCTAGTATCTTAAGATGCAAGGTGAGAGAGGTCGTATGGAAGGTATACCATATGCTTTAGATGTGGGCAACCTCATGTATGCGACATTAGGTACTGGACATCTGTTATACTGTTAGGGTTATATGATAGATATCCAAACTATGTAAAGTTTGATGGACAGCCGTAGAGCATATTCTCAAGGGCTTAAGAAGAACTAGCAGATATATGCTGGACTATAGTTTTTTGGACTAAGTTCGAATTAGCCGTGCAGAATTCTGATTTTCTTATCAGATTTGGATTTTGAGTAAGTCAAAATCCAATAGTATCTGGTGACTTCTTTTGTTGGGGACATAGTACAACATGAAGATATTGAGAGTACTATAGATCGAGTCAGTCGATGATCTAGAAGATCCCTTTACAAAACCTTACTAGCTAAGGATTTTGATTAGTCACATAGACAACATTTGGTGTCATAAGTAAAGCTAAATGGTTGTAAGCGCAAGTGGGAGATTGTTGGGAGTATGCCCTCAAACCAGTTAGTTTGACTATGGAAAATCATAATACATTAATGTATGTCATTTCATGAGATGAATGGTTAGGCTGTTATCCTTAAACATCATTGTATGTAATTCATATGTGTATAAAATTACACATGGGAGATGTGAATTACTATTCCTTATTTCAAATAAGTCACAGTGGATGATAAGACCAGATAACTTATGAAGTATACACTGTGCATGATTAACTTCTATATGATAGAGTGATGAATCTCATTCACAAGAGTAGTTGACTCTAAGTTAATACGCTAGTTCATGAGTTACATTGACGGACTATGAGTTAAACCTATTGACAAGAAAATCTGTCACAGTTTATAGGAACTCAAACTTGTATAAGATATATGTCCTTAATCCTGAGATAGTAACGGACACAGGCCGTATGCTTGGTTGCTTTGAGTTACCAATTAGTGAGGCCTTCAAGATCAACACTTGGGTATCTTGGGTGATCAAGTTTTTGATATTGGGAACATATATTATCAAGATGGAATCTACCCTCTTGTAAAGAGTAGTTCTTTACAATAGAGTAAGTGTTCCCTTGAGAATGTCATTGGTTGATTACTGAGAGCTGCGCAGCCATGTCAACAAGTTGTTGTAGACATGTTTGGTAATTTATGAGTGATGACTGATACTCGAGGAATATAAGATGTATTTATCAATTGGGTAGATAGTGTTGTTATTCATACATCCCAATGATAAATATGAATACTGGAAAGGTAAAGGGACATTAGTGTCATATTATAGAAGGCTAGGAATTGCTAATATAAGTGTGGTTTTATTCTTATACACTGGAGTTCAATTATCATTATATAGTGGAGTTAATGATAATTGATTAATTATTATTCCTTAGTTAAGAGTTTAACTAGATTGAATTAATTGTTAGTCGGAGCCAGTAAGTAAGAACCTAGGGGTCCCACTCTTAAGTCGAAGGAATGTTTGGATGCAAAGGAGAAAAGGAAAAAGGGTACCAGAAACCGGTTTGTGGGACAAACAGGTTTCTGGTAAGTTGGTTCTGAAATCTTATAAATAGAAGGGCTACGGGCAGAATTAAATAGTTACATATTTTCACATTCTAAACGCCCTAGATCTATTTCTAAGCTTCCCTAGACCTCCTAGCTTTCTCCTAAAAGGGTTTCCACCAAACCCTAGCCTCCATGATCATTCAAGACTCATAGGAGTGAAGATCGCTAGCCTCGAACAATGCTTACTAAAAGATCTTCGGACTGCTCAATATTGATCGAAAGTTATTGAATTTTGGACATGACAAAGCTGTCGTCGAGACGAAGCTGCTGCCAAAAATTCAAGACAATCGGAGATTGTTTAGTCCTCCTGACGGACGCATCTTTGTCAGATCAAGAGATCGGGATTGAATCATCACCTGAATCGTATAAGAGTTCTCAAAACGATTAAATAAATCACAAAGGTATATATAACTGTTCATATATATAAGTGTATATATATGTGTGTTTATGTATATATATTGCATGTAATACAAACGAGAAGTAGATCTAAATTTTTGAACTGTATATTCCCTTTCATTGTGCACTGGAATTGGTTTTTTCCAACAAAAACCATTTACAATGATCGCCAACAATGGTAACCCAACCCAACCCAAAACTAGATAATCTCTAGTGCCAGGTTTAATGGGTAAAAATAAGTTGTTGATAAGTGATCGAGTAACACTGATTTGCTTTGTGAGCCCATTTCTGAAATTGTTTGAAGAAAATCAGTGTTGACCATTACGTTAAAGAAGGGTTAAATTAGTTTCTTAATGGAGTCTGACGTGTTTGAAGTAATGGAAACACAATGTGGTTTCACCTATGTGGACGTAGAAGTGGTGCCACTTCTCAAGAGAGTTAGGTTTACTCTTTGATCGTTCATGAATCCAAGAGATAGCAGATGGCCATAATAGTGCTGAGCAGTTTAAAAATCTTTGTAAACAGCATATTATTGTGTGTATGGTATTTCCGGTTTGTTCTTATAGAGTACACGGTTTAAAGCCTAGCTACCAATGACTCTGATTAAACTTTGATGCACTTATACTAATTGAGGATTTAAGTTGTTAAACACCTTTATAATAATTTTTGTATTGTTCTGATTGAGAGATTATTGTTAATTAATTTTACTATCAAAGTGGGGGAATGTTTAGATTTTATTTGTTTGATAGTCAAAAGTCTAACTTGATAGTCAAAAGCTAGCCTATAAAGTCTTGTTCCCAAGAGATGTACTTCTTTGATCAATCAATTTAATTTGGACGGCCTGATCAACTTTCCAAATGAAATTGATTATTTAATTAATTAATTAATTGTAGCTGTTAAATCCTATCTATGAAAGGGTGCTCTTGGCAGTGACCAGTGGATATGACATAATTGTGGCGTTTTCTTATGTATGAATGGGTTTTAGTTGTCTGTGCTGTTTGACAATGGGTATGACCATTCTGAATAGATACACTGTTTGGAAGAGTTATGGCTCTTGCTTTTTTAAGTTTATAAATTCTGCGCACTCTCACAGAATTAGTACGTACAAAAATAATATGCTCTCGTTCTCTCTCTCTCTCTTAGATCAATTACAGATTTACAAGGATTTTATTTTGGAAGAATATTAGTCATTGCTAACTGCCATTTTTCACCCAATGGCTTTAATTAATCCTGGGAATAACTTTGCCTACAACCCAATAGCAAACTCAATTTAAGTGGGGGCAAATTATATTCTAAAGACACTGTCATTAGATGCGTTTGGAGGCTTTATAGTTTTCTATTTTTCGTTCATAGTCTCAATTTTCCCAACAGAGTATAGCTGCACTTTGGTTGCATAAGAGTCCGTGCCTTGCTTTAAACCCCCAAGATTTGATTATTTATCAAACCAATACAATGCTAGCTTTTATAAAGCCACATGAAAATTGAGTGCGAATCAAAACTTCATCTTGTCATTTCAGGGATTAATATCATCATTTGGAAGTTCATCTAGAATTGGTCACTTTCATCGCCTTGTGTGAACATGAAAAGCCCTAAACCATTAATACTATTGGGTGAAAGTGAACTTAGAAAACTTTGTACAAGAATTGCAGTTCTTGAAAGAGTGGTACATTCATCTCTGCATTCAATTTGGCTGAGGTTGCACTTCAGTGAAACAGAAGATTTTGTCACAAAGTTAAGCTACAACATGAAATAGTTCTACTCAATTCTTGATCTTTCAAGAAAAGTTTGTCTGCCAGTGGACAATCTCAACCATAGTGGAGCTGACTGGGTAATTATATCATTTCGATGAGTTGGTTGAATGTATTTTTGTTCTATACACATTCAGAAGTTATTTAATAAAAATTGGTTTTCCTCTTCTACTCTGTGCGAAATGATTTTACTAATGTAACACTGAAGTTGTTTCTCTATGTAACTTGTATGATAAATGCTGAGATCTTGAGGCTCTCTTTGGTTTGAGATTTACTGGTTTGAGGATTTACTGATTTACTGATTTAATGATTTTACCTTCAATGCTCCGCTCCTGAATACTTTACATGTAAAAATTTTACATAATTAGTTATGTTTAATTTTTTTTATATATAAAAAAATTAAATTTTACACAACTAGTTATGCGGAATTATTTGTTGAGTGAGCGTTTACTAAAATAAAAAATGACCAAAAAAAATACTATTGTGTTATAAGCCTTTGACAAAAATTCTTCGTAAAACAGTGAGAAAGTTTTTCATTTTTGGAATGGACTAATAGAAGATGACTGTTTTCTAGGTTGAAATGCTATCCAGATTTAAACAAGCCCATTCAAATTCACGGGACCCTAATACATAATATGTATATATTTATATAAATTCAGTGTAAATTAATGATTGATGTGGTGCTTGCTCCAGTGACCCAATTATTGGAGGTCCATTGGTTGACTGCCAAAAACAGTTCAGGCTTTTGCTATCAGGGTACAATGCCGATATAAGACAGGTCTCTAGAGAATATAACATAATATCTCTTTTCTTTTTCTTTTTTCTTTTTTGATTTATTTTGAAAATTGATATGAAGAATAGAACATGATTTTACCATTTTTGTTGATCACCTATGTGTGTGGCGGTCAAGTTTAGAGTTCAAAAATTAGTAAGCCACACTTGTTATATATGATTTCCACCTTATTTGTGGAATTTGTTAGTTCCCCTAGAATTAATCCCCAAAAGCTTACACTTGACAATATGACAGTCTGCTATTGATCAGAACCATCATGTAGCACATGATCAAGAGTCCGGACATAGGATTAATTTTCCCTTTTTTTAGAACACCAAAATGACCATTTACTTCCATGTACTGGAGCCCATTTTTAGAAGCACATACACGCCCTTCGGCCCTTGAATCAATCTTCCGCACTGCAACAACCCTAATTTTCTAAGTGCTTTTAGTAATTATTTATATTATTATTTTCAAGTATTAGATATTAACTATGTGTATGTATCATAGTGACACCTAATAAAATGATGAAGTAGCGTGTACGGGTCGTTAGTATGTTAAATAGTGTGCTTAACATAGAAATTAGTGCCCGGGATCATGGGTATCCATTGGGCTAATCATTTGTTACTTTAGAATGCATTTTCGGGCCCATATGAAGCCTTTTTGTGAGGCCCTTAGACAAAAAAAGGGGATTTACATATTTGTGTGTGTTTTGTTGACAAGTGTTGTGTGTGTAATATATATATACATATATTAAACCCTAACCTCCATTTAATGAATAAAAAAAGAGAAGAGGAGAGAAGAAACTAGAGAACAGACGTATGTGTGTGTGTGTGTGTGTGTGAGAGAGAGAGAGAGAGAGAGAGAGAGAAGAAGAAGAAGAAGAAGAAGAAGAAGAAGAAGAAGAAGAAGAGAAGAACCCTTAACTTATGTTTTGCGTAATCATCATCAACCTTGAAGCCCTAAATCGGTGAGTTAAACTTTTGTTTTGATAAATATATTTAAATATATATATATATATGTATGCATTTGAATACATGTGTAAACTAGGGTTTACAATTCAGATAGATTTTTGTAATCTTGTTGTGGTTGTGATTATGAATATGTGACTATTTTGCTTAATCTAAATTTACGATGGCTGAAAGTGAAAATATTTCATATAAAATCGTGGTCATTGAATTTTGGAATTCTGCCAACATATCCCATGTAAAACGTAATTCTGCACGTGTTTTGTATAATAGTGTTTTTCCCAATTCTGCACCGTTTGGGCAGAAAATTCATATTACAGTAGCAGTTTTATGAAGGTTGAAATAAGCGTATTTGCTATGTCATATTTTTGTGTGATTTCGTGCTCGTTAATATGAAGTAATTTGTTAGTAATTAGAAATATATGACTTTTCATGTATAGTTGAGTTTTGTGAAATCGTGACTTTGTGATTTTGTATGGGTTATGAATCTGTGTGAACATGTAGCTGTTAATATGATTTTAACGGAAATTTGATTTGAGATATATAAATCTCTTAAAAGTTGAGTTTTGTGAAAAACGTGAATGTGTGTACGTTAGAAAAGTCCTTAGAGTTCACCACTACTCCTTATGATTTTAGGCGGCGACTTCGTGGATGACCCGTCCTTGTGTGATTAGACGGCGACTACGTGGATGACACATCTCGTCATTTTTAAGCCTTATGTCCGGCTTGTTGGTCTATTTCATGTGTATTTAGACATTGTTTATTGACGTCAAGACGTAAGAACTAGCCTTTGGTGTATACTCAAATCCCAGTAATACCCTATAGGAGTTGAGATCGGAGTGGGAGTTAGTATTACGTTAGGAGACACATGAGATATATGTATGGGCTGAGCCATGGATGGGTGGCCGAGGTGGTGAACATAAGGTGTAATTGGATCGAATATTATGTGTTTTTTTTATTCACAGTTTTATGGTTGTAATGTGTTTTATTATTTCCAGTTATATGAAATTCTAGGAATTGGTAGTCGTGTAGTTTTCGTGATTTTAAATTTCGGTGTTGTGCCCGTTACCTTAAACTGTAGCATTCTATGTGTAACGTAGCATTTTTGGGAACGCAGTAATGTGATAATAAACTGGACCTGATTAGTAAATTGAATATTTGGATGCTTAGATTCATAGTTTAAGGCTGTTTCACGTAAACTAATGTAAAACGACGATCTGAATAACTTTCGTGTTTTACACTTTTCCTAAAAATGTCATCTTGACACTGTTTTCATCGATTTTCATAATCTGCTGAATATCGTCTATATAAGAGCTGAAGTTTAATAATTAATTTCTGAATTATCTATTTAGAATTAATGAACGGGGACGTGAGCTTTACCTTGAAATTTTATTCTGGACATTTTTCGTGGTTTAAGTTTTTTTCTAATTCCAGCTCTTTGTTGGAGATAAATTTATTTTAATTAATAGCACCTTGTTATTAGTTTTTATTATTGTGTTAATTTCTATTTGTACAGGATGGTAGACCAACTAATGGTTTGCAGGTATCGGCCTACCATTGTTAAGAAAGGTAAGTATTTAGTTGTTTTAATTCGGGCGAGAAACTACTTGCCACCACATAAATGGAAACTACTTTATTGTCCAGATATGTGTGTGGAACTACCTGTCTTAGCCCAAGAATGTTGTAGTATGGTTTGTAATCTACAGGTTCAAGTTGAATCCACAAGACTTGTGTTTTGTTTAACTCATACCAGTCATGTGACTGACCCGAGTGTGTTATGCATTCGGGTGCATTTCTGTTTGAAACATAGTCGGATGACATGTGCAGGATAGTATAGTTGGAGTTCACTGTGGAGCAGCCGATCTGTTTGTGAAGTTGAAGATATCTCTTTTCATTCTTTATGTATTATATGTTGCTCTTTTATTTAGTTGGCATTGTGATCCAAGGTTGAGAACTTGTATTAGATGTATTTATATTTCAGTTGTATTATTGGACTTTGGGGGACGTTTATAGCACATCTGACCTGAGTTAGTGTAGTGTTGAAATTATTCCGTTTATTATTATAACTAGATAATTTTATTGTTATTCAATGGAGGAAATTATATTATTTCTATGTAAAGCGTAATGTTTGATTTTCATTTTGTAATAAATGAGAATGGATAAAGTTTGAAATGTAGATTTTCTTGTAATATTTTTGGGAATGAGTTTGATGATAAATGAGTTTTGTTTAAAAAGAGATAATGTGGTTTATAAAAGTAATTTAAATTCAGTTTATCTTAAAATGGTCTTTTAAAATTAAGTATGGGTTAGCAACCTTGGATTTTTGGAGCAGTTGAATATTGATCAAGGTATGCACTTGATTGGATATTTGGCTTTCCAAAAATCGGGGTGTGACAGTTTGGTATCAGAGCTTATGGTTAGCGTAGCGAGTCTAAGTGATTCTCGGAATGTGGTTTATGGGTTGGTCAGAACCTTAGGTTTACGGATTTTTGGGATATGGATTATGTGTTATTACGTGCTTCTATTGCTTTGTGCTGTAATGTGTTTCATGGTACTATGTGTTTTGTTTTACTGTGTGCTTTGTAACGTGTTAGTCTTAAATGCATGACATTTTTGAGATGACTTAATAGGAACATACATGATATTGTTTAGATTTGCATGTAGTGCATGCATATTTGGTTGTAACGTTGAGAGTCTTATCAAGGGGAGTGTTATTTTGGCTCATGGAGTAGCAATGTGGATGTCTATCTATGTGAAGGACTGAAAATCTTATTTGGGAGTTGGAGACAGAGATTGGATAGCTGGACTTCTTATGTGATCAACTGGTTTTATTATCTCTATTGATTATCTACTATTTTTCTGATGCGGAATCATTTACTATTAGTATTTTGGATTTTCTTATCTTCTGATGCGGATGTTATCAATGGGTATTCTATATTTCTTATGATTATTCTGCTGCTATTCTTATATATGGGAACTCTATTCTGTATGATTTCTCTGGAGTAATTGTCGACGATATTCTCTTCTCTATGACATATTATGATCTGGATAGTTATGGATTTATCTTCAACGGCAGTATCGTCTTCTCAATCTTATTATTAGCAAGGAGTTTTGGAAGAATGAGCAATCTCGGATACATTGGTTGATCAGTGAGTATTGAGTATTCCAAGGAGTATTGGAGTGGGGGTAAATGGTTTCATTCATAATTTTATTTTTATATGTTGCATTATTATCTCTGTCTTAATTACCTTCTATCATTTAGCAATGACTATATGAGGCTAAATGTATATACATAGGGGTTTCCTTCTTTGGATTATTCGCTCGACGTACTAGGACTTGTATTGTTGAGAGTTAAATGTGAATCTGTGTTTTCTATTAGTTGTGTGTTTAACAAAATTTATAAATAAGTATTAATACTCGCTCCCAAATTTCGGGACGAAATTTTCTTTAAGGAGGGTAGAATGTAAAAACCCTAATTTTCTAAGTACTTTTAGTAATTATTTACATTATTATTTTCAA
The DNA here is from genome assembly GCA_033977485.1 of Hydrangea macrophylla. Lineage (NCBI taxonomy): Eukaryota > Viridiplantae > Streptophyta > Magnoliopsida > Cornales > Hydrangeaceae > Hydrangea > Hydrangea macrophylla. Next base: position 5,424,714 of record CM066995.1, on the reverse strand, counting down.
GTATTAGATATTAACTATGTGTATGTATCTTAGTGACACCTAATAAAAATATTGAAGTAGCGTGTACGGGTCGTTAGTACGTTAAGTAGTGTGCTTAACATATAAATTAGTGCCCGAGATCATGGGTACCCATTGGGCTAATCATTTGTCACTTTAGAATGCATTTTCGGGCCCATATGAAGCTTTTTTGTGAGGCACTTAGACAAAAAACAGGATCTACATGTTTGTGTGTGTTTTATTGACAAGTGTTGTGTGTGTAATATATATATACATATATTAAACTCTAGCCCCCATTTAATAAAAAAAAAAGGAAGAGCAGAGAAGAAACTAGAGAACAGACGTATGTGTGTGCGTGTGTGTGTGTGTGTGTGAGAGAGAGAGAGAGAGAGAGAGAGAGAGAGAGAGAGAGAGAGAGAAGAAGAAGAAGAAGAAGAAGAAGAAGAAGAAGAAGAAGAGAGGACCCCTAAACTTATGTTTTGCGTGATCATCATCAATCTTGCAGCCCTTAATCGGTGAGTTAAACTTTTGTTTTGAATATATATATTTATATATATTGATACGTCTGGAAATATTTTGCTAAAGCCAAATCGCCATATCAGCGGCGCTTGATTGACCCGGACTATCCGGAATGGGCGCTCGGGGCCTACGCTCCCGAGGTCATCAATCGTTACCGCTCGGGATTCTCAAATAGCCTGGGCATGAGGCACAGCCCAGACCAAACCTTTCAAGCAGTTTCCTTATCTGGTCAGAACTCTATTAAGGAAGAGCCCGTAGATTCCTAAACCGCTTAGGAAACTCTCCCCAAATCGTGCAAATCAATTGTAATCAGATTAGGCTTCCTACTCTGACTGACTTACCATGTAAGGGCAGACTCTTGTACCTATAAAAGAGCCCACCTACCCTGTCTACGGGGATCCTAATAACTCTATAGCTAACAAGCATAGAACAGAGAATTCACCATTGTACGCATATACCCGACCGGTATTACTGGTAGTGTCACCCCTCTTTGTTGGCTCACCAGGCCCGCCGGTGATCTGCTAGTGAACGCGCACAGATGCAACCATGGACTTAGGTCACCTTATTTACGGGACCGAACCACATACAACTTGTTCTTGTCTCTTCTCTCTTTAAATCCTTCTTACCAATTCTCTCCATCATCAGTTTGGCGCCGTATGTGGGAAATGATTGAGCTTTTCACCAATAAATTCTTGACTGATCAATATGCCGCCTAGAAGGGGTAAGAAGCCCATCACCGAGCCTGGTCAGGAGGATTCACAGCCCGGGCGACCGGCTGCCTCCATGACCACTGAACAGGTAACGGCAGCACTGGCGCAACTCTTGGAGGGCCAGTGGCGAACACAGGAACAAATATAGGCGCTTTTTGTCCGACAAGAAAAGCGTCCTGCACCAAAAGATCACCCTGAGAAAAGCGCTCTTGTTTAGAAGCTCGCTCGAGTACGAAGGCAAGCCCGTTTCGCTCCGGTGTCCCCACCGGAGTGGGAACACCTCGGTGATGGTGAGTGCAGCCAGGCAACCATGCGTTAGCAAAGGCGAGCTCGGCCCTATCCTCGACGGGTGGAGGATGCTAGAGCTATCATCAACTGAAGGCGCGCGGCCCGAGGGGAGGAGCCAGGATGGAAGGCCCGTGAATCAGCTAAAGACCTTCCGACCTGGAGCCAAGGGATCTTAGGCACACGATTACTCGGACTCGGAGCCGGGCTCTATCCCCAAGGTAGACGCACTATAAGGAAGAGGCCTCGTCATCCGATCCGACCTACCGCTCGGATATAAAGAGGAGAATTGGGCGGGATGACGTTAAGGCCCAGTTCGAGCAACTACAACAGCAGATTGAGAGGTTGAGCCGCAAGTCCGGCCACGACCTCACCAACATGGAGACGGAATCACCCTATACCGCTCGGGTGACGCAGTTCCCTATCCTACGGAAGTTCAAACCCCCTCACCTCAGCTCCTATGACGGCACAAGGAGTCCGGTGGACCACATCCGTACCTATAAAGCTCAGATGGCACTGGTCACCACGGTGGACAAGCTACTATGCCTGGCCTTTTCCAGTACCCTCAAAGGGCCATCAGCATAGTGGTTCCATGCTCTAAAGCCCAGGATGGTCGATGACTTCAAAGCCAGTTTGTTGGGATGCTCGATCGGTCACAACCGGACACTCAGCTGCTGACCGTTAAGCAGTGTAAGGGGGAGTCCCTAAGGGAGTATGTGGACTGTTTCAACCAGCAACGGCTTCAGATCCGCAATCTCAATGAAATGGCCGCAATTATGGCCTTCTGTTCGGGAGTTCAACACACCAAAGTTGCCACCTCGTTTCATCGTGACCGACCGGCAACCCTGGTGGAGCTCTCGGAGAGGGTCGCAAGTACATAGACACCGAGGAGTTCCTGAAAGCGAAGCGTGCCAGGCAGGTGGGAGATGAATCCCCAAAGGCTAAGCGTAAACGTGAAGGATTTGAGAAGGGCCCAGGAAAGAAGCCGAAGCAGGATCAGAAGGATGTCTGGGGTCAGCCCCCGATTGCTTTCACACCCCTTTCCTGGCCCATACAAGAAGTCATGGCCATCGCCGAGGCGCAAAGGTTGCTTTAGTAGCCAGCAAAACTCAGAGCCCCGCCCAGTAAGAGGAATCGAGACAAGTTTTACCGCTTTCACAGAGATTACGGCCATGAAACGGAGGATTGCTTTAAGTTAAAGATAGTAATAGAGAAGCTGATCGAGCAGGGACACCTTGCAGAGTTCGTAACAGCAAACAGACGACCCCAGCAGGACACCCGAGCTCCTGATCAGCCACTACCACTTGGCCAAATCCACGTGATCACCGGAGGAACGTCAGGCGGCGGGGACTCACAGTCGGCACGGAAGAGGCATGCTCGGGCATCTTGGGTGGATGTCTGGCAGGTCCAATCCACCGGCTCCCTGCCAACTGATGTTCTATCATTCACCTCCGATGATTTGTAGGGCGTCCACTGCCCCCACGATGACCCGCTAGTTATGACGCTTTCTATGGCCAACTACATGGTCAAGAGGGTACTGGTGGACATGGGCAGCTCATCCGACATCATGTTCACGTCGGCATTTGATCAGCTTGGGATATCTAGGGATCGGCTCCGGCCGGTTGCTACCCCTCCTGGTAGGATTTAATGGCTCCAGCACCCAACAGCTTGGGATAATTGAGCTCCCAGTTCTCATGGGGACCTACCCTCAGCAAGCTTCCGTGCTAACGAATTTTGTGATCGTGGAAGCCCCGTTGGCCTACAATGTCATTCTTAGGAGGCCGACTCTCAACAAGGCTAGGGCAGTCGTCTCTACTTACAGCTTAATGGTGAAATTCCCAACTCCTCAGGGACCCGAAAGCTTGCGTGGAGATCAGACTACTGCCCGAAGTTGCTACATTAGCTCGTTGCGCCGGGGGGCTATCACCGAAACGTTAAACGTGCAGGAGATGGACCCCCGGGACCAGAACAACACGATAGGTCCGGTGGAAGAATTAGAAAGAGTAATGTTGAATCCCGAGTACCCAGACCGCACGGTCAGCATCGGTACCCTACTGGAGCCCGACGTGAAGGAAAAACTGACTCAGTTCCTGAGGCAAAATCATGACGTTTTTTCTTGGAGTTATGAGGATATGCCCGGATTGACTCCCGGATAATGTCCCATCGGCTTAATGTTAGCCCAGATTGCCGGCCGGTAAAGCAGAAAAGAAGGGGCATGGCCCCCAAGAGACAGAAAGCAGTGAGTGAGGAGGTCGAGAAGCTCCTCAAAGGCCACTCCATACGAGAAGTTCACTACCCCGATTGGTTAGCCAATGTGGTGCTTGTCAAGAAAAGCAGCAGAAAGTGGAGGATGTGCGTGGACTTAACTGACTTGAATAAAGCCTGCCCCAAGGACTGCTATCGGCTGTCCAGGATAGATCTCCTTGTGGATTCCACGGCCGGTCACTCACTCCTCTCGTTCATGCATACCTACTCGGGGTACAACCAGATCAGCATGTACCCTGGGGACGAAGAGAAGACTGCATTCATCACTGACCAGGGGACGTATTGTTAGAAGGTTATGCCATTCGGCCTCAAGAATGCTGGGGCCACCTACCAACGCCTGGTCAACTACATGTTCAAGGACCTGATCGGGAAGTCTATGGAAGTGTACGTGGATGTTCTGCTGGTAAAGAGCCGGGACGAGTCCGACCACCTTGAGCATCTTGCAGGGGCCTTCAGTATTTTGAGAAAATTTGGGATGAGGTTGAACCCGGCCAAATGCACCTTCAGCGTCTCATCTAGGAAATTTCTAGGCCATCTAGTCAGCAGACGGGGAATTGAGGCAAACCCTGAAAAGATTCAAGCCATCATCAACATGCGGTCACCCAAATCGACGAAGGAGGCTCAGAGCTTAGTCGGACGGGTGGCCGCATTGAATAGATTTATCTCCCGAGCTACCGACTGGTGCCTGCTATTCTTTAAAATCCTCCGCAAGGCATTTCAATGGTCAGAAGAGTGTGAAGAGGCGTTCCAGGAACTCAAGAAGTACTTGGCGTCCCCTCCTCTACTCTCAACACCCGTGTCGGGGGAAGAATTGTTCTTATACTTGGCTGTGTCACCCTCAGTGGTTAGTTCAGCACTCGTTAGGGAAGAGCACGGGATACAGTTCCCAGTGTACTATACCAGCCGGGCGTTGCAAGGCGTGGAGAGTAGATACTCCCGCATTGAAAAACTTGCATTCGCTTTCATCACCTCTGCCGGAAGACTCCGTCCGTACTTTCAGGCCCATGTCGTTGTGGTCCTCACTGACCAACCTCTCCGCAGGATCCTAAGCTGGCCCGACACATTCGGGAGGCTCGTCGAGTGGGCCTTGGAGTTGGAAGAATTTGAAGTGGTCTACTGACCCCAAACGACCATCAAGGGGCAAGTTGTAGCAGACATTCTGGTTGAGTTTACGTATCCAGAAGACCCGGTTAAAGAATCCGAGCGCCGGCCCTACCGCCCGGGTTACAGGCTGACATCCCTACCTGGGTACTGCACGTGGACGGTTCATCGAATCAGCAAGGCAATGGGGCAGGAATCATCCTAGCTACCCCTGACGGCATCCAGCTTGAGTACGCGCTAAGGTTTGGGTTCCGTGCCTCCAACAATGAGGCTGAATACGAAGCCCTATTGGTTGGATTATAATTGGCCACTTCCATGAGTGCACAATAGGTCCAAGGATATAGTGATTCCCAGCTCGTGGTCAATCAGGTCAACCAAGAGTACGAAGCATGGGAAGACAACACGGTAGCCTACTTGGACCTTGTCCGAGCGGTTTCCAAGAAGCTCCGGGGAATTTCCATCACGCAGATACCCAGAGAGGAAAATACCAGGGCCGATCGATTGGCCCGCCTTGCCTCATCTTCTGAGTCAGACTTACCCAGGATAAGGATAGAATATCTACCCGAGCTAAGTGTGATCAACTCAACCCAGCTGGATGGACCCGATCGTGACATTCTTGACAACAGGTGTGCTACCAGACGAGAAAGAAGAAGCCTGCTGGGTCAAGTACCAGGCGGCTCAATACCATCTTGTTGACGGCATCCTCTACAAGAGGGGATTCTCAATCCTGTAACTCTGCTGTGTCCACCCCGTGCAGGTCCAAGCGGTATTGTTTGAAATCCACGAAGGAGTGTGCGGGAATCACATCGGAGGCCGAGCACTCGCCAGGAAGGCCCTCTTGCAAGGCTACTACTGGCCAACTATGGCCCGGGATTCTCAAGAGTACATTAGAAGGTGCGACAAGTGTCAAAGATACTCCCCCATGATCAACTGACCGGGAGAGGTCCAGACACCCATCCATAGCTCCTGGTCGTTCGCCCAGTAGGGTATTGACATTGTCGGTCCCATGCTGATGGGAAAGGGACAGGTCAAGTTCGCTGTCATCGCTGTTGATTACTTCACCAAGTGGGAAGAGGCTGAGCCTTTGGCAACAATAATCGAACGGAAAATGGAAAGCTTCGTGGAAAGGAATATCCTAAGTAGGTTTGGCATCCCCCGGGTCCTGGTCAGCGACAACGGTAGACAAGTTGACACCCCTATCTTCAGGCAGTTCTGCTCGGGTTACGGGATACTCAATCACTATTCATCCCCCGAGCACCCTCAAGCCAATGGTCAAGCCGAGGTGACAAACCAGACGATCTTGCCGTCAATCAAAACAAGGCTTGAAGGCGCCAAAGGACTGTGGGCCGAAGAACTGCCAACCTTCCTGTGGGCTTACCGTACTACACCCCGAGCGGCAACAGGTGAGACACCGTTCTCTTTAACCTATGGATTCAAGGCGGTGGTCCCCACAGAGCTCGGGTTGCCTACATATAGGGTGGCGAATTTCAATGTGCCGGACAACGAAGATGCCTTCAGATCAGAACTGGAATTAGTGGAGGAAAAAAGAGACCGAGCCTATCTAAAGGTGGCAGCCTACTGTAGACACCCCAATTTTGACCAAACGTCAAATCTAGAGATTGGTTACCTCTCAAAGACCGATAATGACGATGACCATGGCGTTCGAAGATTTTTCAAGAAATTCAAAATCTTCAAGATGTTCTTTAAGTTAAAATTAAAATAAAAAGGAGAGGATTTGGGCATTCGGGGAGAAACTCGAATAATGAAGAACGTGTGAGAAACCCAGTCTGGGAACCTGTTTTTTTTATAAAAAAAAGAGGGGATAATAAACAAAATAAAAAGAGTTTCCTTGGAAGAAAATAGGAGGACAAAATAAATGAAAAGATTGTGAAAAAGGAGAAAATACAAAAAGAAAGTAGTATATTTAAGTATATACCATGCACATGGGGGATCTTAGTGCAAATATAGATATATATATATATAGATTAAAAATTTGGTTTACATCAACATATTTTTGAAAATTAAAAAGAAAGACAAAATTCAGTTAGCCCCGACACGCGGCAAACGCGGCGGCACTCACTGAGTGCCGCGCCGGCACTCTCTGTTTGTCGCCCGGCATTCAGTGAGTGCCGTCCGGCACTCAGCGAATGCCGCCGGAAGCCATCGAGTGCCGCGAGTTGTAACAGACTGCTTTTCTCATATGTTCTAGAAGAAAACTTTGAACATGGGTGTGGATACCGGGAATCGGACCACTTCTCTTGTTTGAGATTGTTTTGAAAAGGAAAAGAAAAGGTCTGTTGAAAACAGATACAGAGTCGCCACTTGGTCTTTAAGGAACCAAGAAACCTAATTTTGACTCACCCAAGCGGATAAGGGCACCGGCCCTTCATCACCAAAGAACTTGGTTCGGGGTTTTGGTACGAGAGAGGAAGGAGCCTTTGTCGCGACTAAAACACCCTCAACTCGCCCCGTCTTTCGACGGGCCTCAATTAGCATCCAAATAATCATCTTATACTATGTATGGTTCGACAAATAATACTATGATAGTATATTACATCACATAAGGAGATTTGAAATGGAAGATCTAAAGATAAGATATCATTCATAAGATCTAAGCCAAATATCACACAATGCAAAGTGAAAGATCACACAAATAAACCTAGGAAAAATCGTCTAATCATGTATCAGATAATAAAGTTTTCCTAATCTAAAGGGGACATGAATTGTTCTTGAAACAAATAAACAAAGAAATCAAAATATGCTTAACAAGCTAGTATGATGCATGTTATTCTTTGAGAAAAGAAGATCTCTCAATCCCCGGGACGAATGAGAAAGGATGATTAGATCAAAGAGGAAGCATGAACGTATGATCGTGATCATTCTTTATAATCTTCTTAGATTAAGAGTTACAAAAACCCCAAATCTTGCATGAATGCAATGTATGTATGTAAAATGTGCAAAGGTTGTAGTGTGTTTTGTGTACATGGATTTCTAGAATGACTTAGAAGTCTAAAATGTGTATGAATGAATGAATGAAATTAACATGGGATGTGTACAAATGTAGTATGGACTACTTCCTAAGATATGAACTAATTTGGAATGCATATGAGCATCAAATCAAAGAATGAAAGTTGAAATGTACTTGCTGTGAATAGTGGACAGAACAGTAGCATGATCTTTTGGAATTTGAAAAGAGGGGTTAGGAATGTTTTCAATGCATGATTTTTTATGGAGATGTTCTTTATTGTGTCTAGAACACAACCCAAAAGGCCAATCTTGAATAGATATCACCGATTGAGAGAAATTATATAAACAATAGAGGTCACTCAGAAACAGAGTTCGTACTGTTGACTGAAATGTTAGAAAATCTTAGAAAATGAAACAGAATGATCTAGAGGTCCATTTTATACAGAAAGTTCCCTAAGACATTGAATTTTAAGGGAAAAATAAGTTAGGACCACCCCTTTTGGAAAAGTTGTCTGGAAAAGAGGTCGTAAGTTGACCTAGCTGCTGTGACAGAAAAAACAGAATGTTTGGAAGGAATGTTTGGGTCCAAATGGACCATTTCCAAGTACTTCCAAGTCAAACCAAAAATCGTGGGTGTTCTCCAATGAGTTAGGAAGACTTTCCAAGTGGCCTTGCATCCATATGTTGAGTATTGAGTTCTAGAGAAATCTTTGAGCTCAACTCACTCACTGTTTTGACTCATTGTTTTGAAGATTTTGGAGAAAACAAAGTTTTGTTTCTTGAAACCAAATGAGAGGGATTGAGAGGGGTTTTGAAATAGATGTTTTGAAAGCACATTTTCAATACTCAATAAGGATTATAGTCACTTAAAATGTCAACATTAAACTCATCATCAAGAACCTCCAAGATTGTTGGAGAGATTTATTTTTGTTTTTGAACATAACTTCAATACATTTCAAGAATACCTTGGAAGTATTGATGTTATGATCATCATCTATCAAACATGTTTTTGAGGTCAAGAGCTACTATCCATAAGGATTCACTCACCCCAAACTTCATGTCATCACTTAGATGATGATGAACTAGTAAGTAAATAAAGAAAAGAAAAAGAAATGAGATAATGAGAAATGAACATATATATAATCAAAGCAAGTAAATAGCAATCAATAGATGATAATCAATGTGATTTTGGACTTGTAGCTTGGTGTTTCACTCATAGATTTTGACATTTGGACATGGAAGTAGCTTCCTATCTCATGAATGCTCAAGAATGAGGGTTGGAGTGGACTTTGAATGTGAAGTATATAGAAGGATGATGGAAGAAAACAAGAATAAAACTCACTTTCTTATGGAAAATCATTGGGAGAAGCTCCCTTTCTCTCTTCTAAACCTATCTCTATCTCTCTTCTTCTCTACAACTTTTCAAGCTTTGCACTTGGCCCCCCCCAAAATGAAGAGCAATGGGGGGTTTAAATAGGCCAATTTGGGGTGGTTTTGGGGTTTTAGAAGTACTCCCATTGGTCCCAAACAACTGTGAACATAAAACTATGTCGTTTTGGCTTTCAATTAATCAAATTGGAGCCCCAAAAAAATTACAAAAATGGACTCTGCGAGGGATGAGTGCCGCGGCAGCACTGCTCCTCAGACGCCCAGAAATTTACGTTTAGGCCCCCAGAGGTTCCGGTATTTGCGAAAAGGCCCTATTTTGTCCGAAATTCACAGAAAATGCATACGAACTCCAAATTGAGGTTGTGATATACCGTTGGAAAGGTAATGGAGTCTACTTTACATACAAAATAGTTCGGGGATAGGTCAATTTGAAAAGTTTTGCGGTATTCGCGATAAATGCTGATTTGATCGCCTTTTTCGCCTTCGAAAATTCAAAATAAATTCGTTTTAAATCCAGGAATTATGTGCGATATACCATTGGAAAGCTATTGACCTCTAGTATCCATGAAAAATATTTGAAAATTGTTTCGGTGCCCCGATTCCAAAGTCAAATCTTGGTCAAACTGGTCAAACCTGGGATTCCCGGAAAGTTCTGGGAACCTCCGGGAGCTCCCAAGAGCCGACGTTTTCGCTCGATTCTCTTTTAAAACTCATTTTAATACTTTTCTAATGATTCCGGTGAATTCGGACGATTTTGGTCAAACTTGGTCAAACTTGGTCAAACTCTGGTCAAACCTGGTCAAACCGGTCAACGGGGACTTTCGGGGAACTTCCGGGACTTCCGGGGGTCTCTGGGAGCTGACGATTTCATCCAGTTTTACTTAAAAACTCATTTTATTATTTTTCTTACGACATAGCATGTTTTCATAACTTCGGGACCAAATCTGGGAGTCTTCGGGCTTTTAGGGGCATTTTGGTCAATCTGAGCATTCTGAGAGATAGAGCTGACTTTCAGGTGTCCTTTTGAGTCTTTTACGATCATTGTGAACCACCAAGCTATGGGTCTCCTAAATCTGATAGCCGACAAAATGGGGTGTCTACAATGGGTTTTCACCCGAATTTACCCATCTAACCTTGAGTTGGTGGTCTATAAAAACAAATTTTCATCTTCATTTTGGGACACACACATATACTTGAATTAAGAGAGAGGAACACAAGAGTTATATACATAAATTAGAGAGAATTGAGAGGAAGAAGATAAAGTTTCTTGAAGAACTTGAAGAATTGAAGAAGAATTTGAAGATTGTTGGAAGAGCTTCACAAGAAATAGAAGAATTCTTTGAGGTCATAGAGGTAACCTCTCAATCCTTGGTAGAGTTAGGACAATTCAATCACAAGTTCATAGTTCTAGGAACTTTACACATTTTCAAAACCCCTCTTCTTACCCCATTTCATCACACACCATTTAGAACTTGTGATTGAATCTCATAACATTTCATTAATTTGGATCTAATTGTTCCCTTGGGTTTAAGATAAGTTTAATTTTGAAGAGTTTGTGTTCCTAGTTCTCTAAATAAACTTTGATTTCTTACTTCTGTTTTCCTCATAAGGCTCATAAGATTTTACATATCTTAGTGAGCCTCTTTGAGTTTGATTCTTTAGTTTCCTATGATCTTATGATCCATATGGAGATTAAAATGAATCATAGTCATAATCTACACATAATTGGTAAGATTCAAGTCTTAACCCATGACTTGAATCTCCTTATTAAGAATCTTATGGAATTTTTACTATATTCCATAGAGGTTTGAGTAGATTCAAATTTCATTTAGTCTCCAAGGACCATTAACTTGGTAGGAGAAATAATAAGATGACTCTATATTCTTCCATGATCATATATTTGAGAGAAGAATTGGATGTAAATTTTCATGGTCTATATTTAAAATAAGTAGGACCTTAGGATTTTCTTGCTAGATCTCCCATTATGAGATCTATGGTAGGAATCCATCAAGGTTAAATCTAGGGATTTCTTCCTATTTCATTAATTTATCCCAATAGTCACAACCATACTTGGTTCTAGTCCTTTCTAGGATCATGGATCAAGTTGGTTTTAAGGTATGAACATTAATTCAACAAAGGTGCAGTGAATCCATAAACCAATCGTAATCAAAGATTTTTTTTGGAGTCATGATTGATTGAAAATGGATGAGACCAATTGGAGGAGGTTCATAACCCATTTAAGTACCTTTATGATTTTTGTTTTGATGAAATTCCATGTCTAAGATGGTTTGGTCTTATGACTTCAACACATGCAACTCTCTGTCCAAAATTTCATAACAGTAAGTCCGTTTTGAAATTAATAAATCAGAACCTTAATAGTGTTTTTCGGGTCTCTAATAATTTTTTCTAAGTACCTTAATGTGTTAGGAAGATACCCTAAAAAGATCTAAGTGTTTCTCATCTTTTTACTATTTTTAGAAAATCGTACAAGATCTCTGGACAGAGAGTTGCAGATTCCTGAGTGATGTCTAGTATTTTCCATATTCCCAGAGATCTAACCATTCAAACCTTGATTTTCTTTTTGGGATAGAAACTAGACTCACAGAGGTATATCATATCCAAAAATCATTAAGATCCAACCGTTGGAAGTATGGTGTTTCTATTTTTTAAGATCTGGTCTGCTCTCTGTAATTCATAAAAAACTGCTACTGTTTTTGTCTAATCTTATTTATTTCAACTCAAATGGTTCCCTAATGTCTTGGGACCCAAATCATGTTTTGACTATTGATAATTTAGCTTAAATCCAGAGGCTAAGTGATCCAAATTAGCGAATAAATCCATGTTTTATTCTTGTTCACATTCATTCATTCATGTACATTAATGCTTATGATTAGAACTAGCTATTGAATAAAGTTGGATTTCATGCTTAATAGATCTAAGCTAGAGGATCATGATTGATTGTTTTGATATCATATTATTATGTGAAGCATGTGGATTAATATTTGTTTTGTAGCGCATTTGAGGTACAATTTCTCATCTCTTCTCTAGTTTATTCCATTTGTTGATTTTATTGATTTTTGACTCCATGCGCGACACCTTAGACTAGGTCTTGCCTTATGTGTTTATATGCGTTAGAGACCTTTTCTTAGGTTTATTTTATATGTATGCATTGCATGTTTAAATTCACAGCTGGATCCCGGGTATGTTCTCTAGTTCTCTATTGCATATCATGTTGTGTGCTACCTGAATTACGTGGCTTATGAATGATATTTTGTCGTTAGCAATCTTGTACCCTTTTCAACATGCTTGTGTAATGTATTATGTATATATATTTATTAGTTGAGGGCACACTTAGATTATTAATTCGATTAAAAAGGATGATGATTAGAGGCCTATCACGAGATAGGATGAAAGGGGGTGTTTTAGTCCACCGGGCTCCTTCCCCTTTCATTCCATAATCCCCGGACCCGGATTATCTTTGGTTTTGCGAAAGATCAGTTTGCTTTCAAAATGGTTTCTTAATTTTCCTAAAAATTAAGTGGCAACTCTTTGATTTTGAATTTTGAATTTGAAAAGAATTTTAAAAGTGGGCCCAAATGCCGGTATCCCACAATCTGGCGATTCTGCTGGGGATCGAACCCAGAATCTCTGGTTTCGCAGACCAGGATTTCTAATTTTGGGTTCATTCGAGGATTAAACTTGAAAGCATCCTTTTAATCAGATTAATTAATTTTTGTGTGCTCGTTGCATTGCACTTGCATGTCCAGCCAGTCGATTGCACGGAACTATGACCTTGGAGGCTCGGGGTAACCCGTTCGGTCAAGTCATCATGGGGCTGTGTGATCACCTTTGATCTCGTACCATGCTTTGGTATATGAAGTATCCTATCGGATGTGTGTCAAGGGTCCCTTTTCTGACCAAAACCCAGCCTTTGCATGATAGCTTCTATAGAACCCTTCGATCTTAGGAAATTAATTCTTGATTAGGATTATGTGCTAGGGAGTTTTGTATGCCCGAAAGGGATTATTTGAGATGATGACGATGCTTGCTTGATAAAATATGTAACCTCTTAATCACTTTTGAGCAATTCCTTCTCATGTCCCACGACATTTGGGAACATGCTGAATCTTGATTATGTGATTACATCTCTTACATCTTGCTAAGCTAAGCATCATTGACCTTGTATACATCCGAATTCATGAAGAGTATGACAACAATCCAATCATGTGATCCTCCTACCCAAAGAATTTTAAATACGTTTTTGGAAGCAAATAGATATTTGGTATCTTTATTCCAAGGCATTCAATCACTCTTTCAAAATTTTTGGAGTTCACTTTTGGATTATAATTTCAAATCAACCATATTTGAAGGAAGAGCCTAAAATTCTTGGAACCCAAAATTCTTGAAAGAGTTTGAAAAGTTTTACCAACTAAAGGAATGCTTTTTCAAAGTAAAATTTGGACCTAATCACCTTTTTGTTAAGGAATATAATCCAAGAAATCTCTGCAATTAAAGAACTCATTTTCAAATAAATTTCAAAAGCAAAGTTTCAACCCAATCATCTTTTGTTTAGAAATGTTGTTGTCTTCAAAGGAAAGCTTCTTAAGGAATTTTGAAAAGATCCCATCATCTAGGGGAAATATTTGTCAAAAATTCTATATTTGTAAACCTTGAAGGGGTAAAGAGGATCACAATGAAAGGAGAAATTAGCGCACTCAACATGGATGAGGATTTTATGTGCTTATGTGTTTATGTGTTAGGATTAGAATCTTCTTTTCTTTGGCATATAGAATAGGCACACACACACACATGCATTTGCATCCGTGTGACATATGAATCATTCACGAACATTTTTATTTTTATTTTTTTACCAAGCATGTAAAAAGATCAACTAACAATGAAAAGCATATGTAATAGTGATAAAAAAAATATAAATTATAATAATAATTTGAAAAATATGATTGTAGGTAAAAGATAGAATCAGCTACGAGCACAGTCTGGTATAGGGATTCTACTGCAAGGTTAGTGAGAAAAGAAATGGCAAAAGAAGCGAACGCAAGAGAGATGGCAGAATTAAGGACTATGGTAGAACGCCAGGCAGGACAGATGACCAGAATGATGACTATGATAGAAGCACTTGCACGACAGCCACCAATTAACGATCCTCCGGTTAGGGATGAAGATTGGTTCGATGATCCAGAAGGGGCTGAAGCACCGAGAGCAGAAAGGGAGAAACTAGAAAAGGAGAGGGCTGAGAAAGAAAGGCTGATGACCGAGAAAATGGAGAAATTGGAAAGGGTAGTTCGCAAGGCCCATGGAGTTGATACCTACTTGCTGGAACTAGAAGGATTATATGAGAGAGTTTGCGAAGTATTACCTGCAGGATTCAAGATGCCTGTGTTTTACAAATTTGATGGGATCGGAAACCCCCGTAGCCATATCAGAATGTGTATAGGGGCTTTTCAGCCGAGCGGATTGAGTACAACTATGATGGCTGTCCTATTTCAACAGACATTGACCAAAGCCCTCTATCTTGGTACCTCACATTGGAGCCTGGTAAGACCAGAATTTGGGAGGAGGTTGTCAAAGCGTTCGTAGCCCATTATGAATATAATCAAGATTTGGATGTGACTGTCAGGGATTTGGAGACTACTCGGCAGGGAAATAGGGAATCTTTCGCTGAATATCTGAGCCGTTAGAGGGGAAAAGCAGCAAAAATGGTACAGAGGCCAACCGAGAAGGAACAAATCCGGATGTTAATGAAAAACCTCCAACCCGTCTACCAAGAGAAGATGAGGTTTCAGTCCATCAACACCTTTGCTGAAGTGTTCGATGTGGGAACAAGGATCGAGGATGCGATACAAGAGGGATCGATCAAGAGAGAAGAGCCGGTGAGTAGGTATAGGCGTCCAAATTATGGGACAGGAGGGGGGAATTTAGGAAGCAATTCAGGTCCTATAGATGTAAATGCTCTAAGCGAACCTGTGAAGAAGTTCAATATCGTCAGAAGTTACCCGAAGAGTGGAGGAGATAAGCCTTTAAGGAAGTTCTCAGACTTGGGAGTATCATTGTCCACCGATCTGGATAGGCTACTAGCAAAGGAGCACCTCCACTTATTGGAGCCATGACCAAGACCGAATCCACCACCCCCAAATTTCAAAACCGATCTATACTGCAAATTCCATCAAGAGCAGGGGCACTTAACCGATCGATGCTTGAGGTTGAGACATGAAATCCAGGATCTGATAGATAAGAAGGTAATATCTAAACCACCCACCAACCCGCCGAACATCACCAAGAATCCACTACCAAATCATCATGCGGTACTGCCACCCGGGGCTTATTGTCTGGAAAGTGAAGAAAGCTCTTTCGATTCATAAACATTGATGACTAAGTTGGGGTGCCCGAGGAAGTTTTATCAGATATAGGGGGATTTGAACATTTGCACTTTGGGCGAACTAAAAGACGGGAACAAGGGAAAGATGATAGGAAAAGCTCCCGATGTGGACTGGTGGGCGCCTGAAGAAGACGGCTCTATTTGGTACAAAGAGGATGATGGACAGGGCATTAGTAAAGTGAAAGATGATCTTTGGTACGAAAGTGAGAAAGAAGATGAAAATTCAGGAGTCACTGAAGCGCAAGATGATCTTTGGTTTAAAGAAGAGGTGATACGAACCCATGTTCTCATCAAGAGGTCAGTCATCTAACACGATCGGGAAGGCACTTTAAACCACATGAACTCGAGGAAGACCACTCAGGCCAGGAGTTGGATAAAGGAAAGGGAAAACTAAGTGAGGAAGAAGAAGAAGATAGGGTCTTGAGACAGATGAAGAAGACGCAAGCAAATATCACTATTTGGGGATTATTAATCGCTTCCAAGCGTCATAAGCAAGCGGTTCTAGATGCTCTTAATCAATCTGATGTCTCCATCAACATCACCCCAGAAGATCTTGTCGGTATGATCAGCAAAAGCTCGACTCCCGCTATATCCTTTACTGAAGCTGACCTATCCCCTGGGGGACCCGCTCGCAATAAGCCATTACACATTACCGTCGAGTGTCTAGGAAATTCCTTGCCCGCCTGTCTGGTTGATAACGAGTCCACTTTGAATGTATGCCCATTACGAACAGCTAAAAGGATGGGGCTTGATGAATCAACATTTATACCGTCGGAGCAAAAGGTAAGGGCCTATGATAATACTCAGCGGGCAGTTAAGGGAATCATTTTTCTGAATCTATCTATTGGGACTGGGGAGAAAGAAGCAGAATTCTAGATTATCGATATTCCTGCATCTTTTAATCTACTCCTGGGAAGGCCATGGTTGGATAGCTTGGGTGCCATCCCGTCAACCATCCATCAGAAGGTCAAGTACGTTTGGAAGGGTAAAGTTTGTGATGTTCTAGGAGACAGCTGGATGCATGCATCTGGGGCTTCATCTAGTGCCCCAGTTTTGGAAGTACAAGTACAAGGGGAAGAAATAAGTATCCCTCTCACCCAGAGTCTGTATTGGGAGAAGAAAGTAAGAAGGAATGGGTCTTTGAGTCTAGTAATAAGTATCCCTCTCACCCAGAGTCTGTATTGGCCCAAATGATGCATCTTTCAATTTCTATGTCTGTTGTAATTGCTCCAAAGAAAGTTAATGAGAATGTGACTAATTCTCCTTACTTTACTGTGTATAATAATAACTGTGATGCATGCAATGAAATACCGGATAAACTGTAAAAATTAATTGAAAAAGAAAATGAATCTGCATGTAAAATCATAGAAGGCACTTTAACCATTAATTTGGGAAATGAAGACAATCCACAAAATATTTCTATTGGCACCACACTTAGTAATGAGGAAAGCAAAGAATTAATCAATCTATTAAATGAATTCAAAGATATTTTTGCATGGTCTTATAATGATATGCCAGGAATTGATCCAGAAATTGTTCAACATCATATTCCCCTCTTCCCAAATTCAAAACCCGTAAAACAAAAATTGAGGCGAATGAGGCCTGAATGGGCGCTTAAAGTGAAAGAGGAGGTTGAAAAGCAATTGAGACCTGGATTCTTGATTATCACCGAATATCCTGAATGGGTTGCCAACATTGTACCGGTTCCCAAAAAGGATGGTCGTGTTAGGGTTTGTGTAGATTTGCGGGATTTGAACAAAGCTAGCCCTAAGGACGATTTCCCTCTACCCCTCATTGATGTATTAGTGGATAATACCACAGGGCATGAACTTCTGTCTTTTATGGACGGGTTTTCAGGGTATAACCAGATCTTAATGGCACCAAAGGATAGAGAGAAAACAACCTTTATCACACCTTGGGGGACTTACTGCTATAGAGTCATGCCATTTGGGCTTAAGAATGCTGGTGCGACTTACCAGAGAGCTGCCACTATGTTTCTACATGATATGATTCATAAAGAAGTAGAGGTATATGTGGATGACATGATAGTAAAGTCTAAGGAAAGAGGAGGGCATTTGGAGGCATTGAGAAAATTCTTCGAAAGGTTAAGAAAGTTCAGAATGAGGTTAAATCCGCAGAAATGCACCTTTGGGGTCACCACTGGGAAGCTGCTAGGATTTCTGATCACACAGAGAGGAATTGAAGTAGATCCTACCAAAATCCAAGCCATAACCGAAATGCCATCACCAAAAAATGAAAAAGAGTTGAGGGGATTCCTAGGAAGAATGCAGTTCATCAGCCGCTTCATATCCAAACTCACTATGACCCGTTGTTCAAGTTGTTGAGAAAAGGGGAAAAGTTGGAATGGGATAGCCAATGCCAAAAAGCCTTCGAAAAGATCAAAACCTACCTTCAAAACCCACCTGTCCTGTCACCTCTAAACCTTTATTGCTATATCTATCCGTAACCGAGAACTTAATGGGATGCATGTTGGCCCAAGAAGAGGAAGAGGGGCGTGTGGATAAAGCTATTTACTACCTAAGCAAGAGGATGACCAGATATGAGTTGAAGTATTCACCGTTGGAGAAAGCTTGTTGGGCTTTGGTGTAGTGTACCCGTCGCCTTAGGCATTACATGTTAGCCTTCCCTGTCACCCTGATATCCCGAATGGACCCACTCAAATACCTCTTTGAAAAGCCCGCCCTAACCAGTAGGATATCCCGTTGAACCATGATGTTAGCCGAATTTGATATCAGATATGTCACTTCCAAATCTGTCAAAGGGAGAGCCGTCGCCGAGTACCTATCCGACCTTGCCATAGAATCCGAAGAAAGGGGAGAATTTAAGTTTCCAGATGAGCAAGTGATGGAAGTAAAGGAGAACCTGTGAAAAATGTACTTTGATGGGGCAGCCAATCAGATAGGGTACGGGGTTGGAATCATCCTCATATCGCCTAGTGGGGCACCCACCCCTTTGGCCATTAAGCTTAAGTATAATTCAACCAATAACACGTCAGAGTATGAAGCCTGTATAATTGGAATGGAAGCAGCCTTGGCTTTGGGAATTGAGAAGATCGACATTTTTGGGGACTCTAATCTAATAATATAGCAAGTAAGGGGTGACTGGAGAATAAGACATGAGAAGTTAAGGCCTTACCATGAATACCTGGAGAGCCTAAAGGTGCAATTTAGGAAAATTTCGTTCTACTACCTTCCCCGTGAGGAAAACCAATTGGCCGATTCCTTAGCAACTGATCGGGAGAGAACAGATCCTATTTATACGCCTTAACATAAGTTTGTTATTACCTTTTTATCCTGTTTTTGTATGTTTTTACTTCGTTTTCTATTTTCTGACAGGTTTTGAAAGAAATCAAGTAAATCAAGTTAAATGGGGTGAAAAAGTAGAGCAAAAGAAGCTGAAAAAACCACATCGCGCGCGCTAGAAAATCCCAGAACTCGCTCGCGCGATCCGCTCGCGCAAGGTCCCAATATCGCGCTCGCGCGGCCCACTCGCGCGATCCGTACAAAAATCAAAGTTGCGTATTCTGCTATACTGATGATTCCTACGCAAACGAAACTGCCTAATTACGTCTGAAAAGTTAAATACAGCTGTTTTAGTGCGTTTCGGGTTAGGAAAGCTTCCAAAAACTTGTTGTAAATCTATATATACCCTATTTTACTTCAATTAAAGGGTTAGCAAATATTCTACACACAATATACAACCATACTTTTAGCCATTGAAGAGGGGAAAACAAGGAGAGGAAGAAGAAGACCAAGGATTCCCATGGCCTCCTCCATCAACTACTTGCCATCTACCACTTCTATGGACAACTAGACTCTAGATCTAGGGTTTCAATGAAACCCTAGCCAAGTAATAGGGTTTTATTTATGTTTTTATTTTAGTTTTATTATGTATGGATGACAGTTACATGTTTCGAGGATTTTTATAAATAAATTGTGCTTCTATTGATTAAAATCATTACTTTCAAAGTTTATTCTTGTCTTAGATCTATTGATGTGCTCAATGATCTATGTTTGCTGTGCTTATATAGGTTATTTACATGTAATGGTGCTTTATTGAATTGTGCTATCAAGTATCCGAATAGTCCATGCCTAGATTAGACAGATTATATCACAACCCTAGTTTAGTGTGGGATAATTCGTGCTAACCAAAGATGGATTATGTTGGTGCTTGAACCATAGTTATTTTCTTGACGTAGGAATTGGGCTTGTAGCTACAATTCCCCATTATCATCCAACCCTAATAGGCTAAAGTAATTCATAAATACCCTTATTATGAAGCTAGTGGTGGATTTGCAATCCTAGGTTTACTTTAAATATCATTAAAAACACATATTTTAAGTGCTTTCATAATTTAGATTTATTTTTATGTTCTTAGTTTAATTTAAATTAAAATCAAATCCGTTTTCTTAATTAGCTAAATTTTGGTTTTAGAATTAAAAGAGCTGTAGTTAATCAATCTCTATGGGTTCGACCTTTACTTCCACACTACAAATCCTTAGAAAAGTAAAGCATAAATAGAAGTACACTTTTCATATCTTGATATTGACAAAATCAATTTTTGGCGCCGTTGCCAGGGATTGCATTACTATCTTTAGTTTTAGAATTCTAGTTTAGTTAATTCGTAAATATTAGATTAGGTTTTCTTTTTATTAATTTTCGTTTTATTTTAAGTTACTAACTTTTCTTTTTATTTTGTAGTTTCTCGAGTCGTCAAAATTCTAGCGTTTCGAGTGGATTAGCTAATCACATCAAAGGAGCTTACACGGAAAAAAATAAAATAAAAGAATTCAAGTAAATTGCTTCTTGTTAAACTCGCTTTAAACCACTGTAAGTCAGGGCGCTGTGACGCACTATTTGCATTAGTTTAGAGTTAATTGCACTGCATTAGCTAGGAAACCCGGGGCGCTGGGCTTAACGCGGTCATTGCATTACAGGATAATATGCATGCATCACAGTAGTTGAGTGCTTGTTATCTTAGTTGCGTGATTGCTATTTTTTATTTATTTATTATTTGGGTCAGTTTTTATTTTAGTTTAGTTTTCTTTTTAAGTTTATGTTTGGTACGCGTTCAAATAAACCTGAATTACATTCTATCGATCTTGAACTTGAACGGACTTTAAGAGTTAGTAAGTCCGCAACCCAAGCTTCTAGAGCTAGGTTGCAATACGACGAATCAACGCCGATTCCATCGTGGTTGTTTGAGGCCGAAATTCAAAGTACCCTTAAACGGAGAACTCGACCTTTTAAAATCGAACCGATTAAAATGGCTGACGGAAACAACGGAAATAATATGAATAATCTTAATATACCGCCACCTCCTCCACTTAAAGATTACTTTATTCCGACGACTTATACGCCACAAACATGTATTGATTTACCGGAGGCGACGACATCTCACTTTAAGATAAAGTCATCTACCATCTCGCTACTTTCATCTTTCCATGGCCGTCTAAATGAAGATCCATATCAATACGTAGGAGATTTTTAGGATATATGCTCTACTTTAAAAATTCAAAACTTAACTGATGATGAATTAAAATTGAGGCTCTTTCCATTCTCTTTAAAAGATAAAGCTAAATACTAGCTTCAATCACTTGAGCCGAATACAAGTAGATCATGAGAAGCCTTACACACCGCATTTTTACAAAAAAATTTCCCTATTATGCGTACAAATCAGATAAGGAAATCCATAACAAACTTTGCGATGCAAGATGGGGAATCACTTTATGACACATAGGAGAAATTTAAAGAATTGTTACGCTCGTGTCCACATCATCAGGTTCCTAAGTGGCAGTTGGTACAGGTTTTTTACGAGGGACTTATTCCCTCAGTCCGTAATACCGTCAACACTGTTTGTGCGGGTACCTTCCTACACAAAAGTGCCGATGAGGCCTGGAAAATCTTTGAAACATTAAGCGAGAATTCGATGCATCAGGCTGTGTCAGTACGTTCCGAGGGATATCATTCACAACCTAAGAGAGAGGTAAAGTTCGAGTCGAGTCATTCAATTGAAATAAAAGAACTATCTAAAACACTTGACCGACTTTTAACAATGACACCCGCTCATGAAGTATGTGCAATATGTTCCGATCCGTCACATTCTATCCTTGCATGTCCATCGGCGAGTCAATTTTCGGAATTCATGGAGCAACACATTAATTCTATTCAACAATACCCACGAAATAATTATAATTCGAATAGTAATAATCCGGACGAGCCATCGAGAAATCATTCTAATTTTTCATGGAAAAATAATAATAATAATAATAATAATAATAATAATGAGATGAGTAATTTTCCTAACGCTTATAAACTTCAACAATGTCAATACCAACAACCTCATCCTCCACCTCCACATAATAATGCATTTGAGGAGAAGGTGTTGGCCTCACTTGAAAGTTTTGGTCCGATGATCCAGTTAGTACATTCCCACACCCAGTCCATTGCAAAACTGGAGTCCTAAGTGGGACAAATAGTTAACACGCTAAATCGTTTAACCGAGAGTAAGTTGCCAAGTCAACCTATTCCGAACCCTAAGGGACAATACGAGGTGGGTGGTACGAGTGAGCAAGTGAACGCTGTGTCAACTAGGACGACCACTCGAGAGGAAGAAGTTGTTGAGATTCCGAGGGAGGTTATGAGGGATGAAAACGTTAACTCGAATAAAGAGAGGGGTGAGGACATGAATCAAAGAAGAAAGGAAAAAGAACCGGTCCTAACTAACTATGTTCCAAAGTTACCTTATCCACCAAACGTTGATGGACCGTCACATTTTTTTAAGAAAGGGTCAAAAATGGAAGATATACTCGAGGTATTTAAACAAGTTAAAATCAATATTCCATTCCTCGATGCTATTAAACAAATTCCCGCTTACGCCAAATGTCTTAAAGACCTTTGCACGCAAAAACGTAAATTGCATAGTCATACTCCGAAAAGGGTCTTTCTCACGGAAAAAGTAAGTTCTATTTTCCAACATGCTACTCCAAAGTATAAAGATCCAGGTATGCCTACAATTTCATGTGTCATAGGTGACACTATCAACCATAGGGCTCTCCTTGACTTAGGAGCTAGTGTTAATCTTTTAGCTTATCACGTTTATAAACAACTAAGTTTAGGTGAACTTAAACCTACGGCCGCTACTATTCAATTAGCGGATCGTTCCGTCAAAGTACCTAGAGGAATCGTCGAGGACGTCTTAGTTAAAGTTGACAAATGCTATTATCCCGTTGATTTCATGGTCCTGAACCCGTACTAGATGCTAGGAAGCACACTCCTGTCATTCTAGGTCGTCCATTCTTAGCCACGGCTAATGCGCGTGTCAATTGTCAGACGGGGGTAATGAAAGTGTCATTTGGGAACATGAACTTAAAACTAAACATCTTTAACGCTATTGATCAACCTCCTAAAGACGACGATTACCTATGTGAGGCAGAGAGTGAGGTAAAACAAACTAGTGAATCCAATTATGTATTACCCGTGAGTAACGACAATAATATATTGGAAAATAAGCGGACGAATTTGAATAATTTAAATCCTAATGATGAATTTACTCAAAAGGTGAAGAATCGATTTGCAACCGAAAAGGATGAACCATTGAATGAAGTAATTCAAAGCGACATTCTTTCGGCTTACCACCGGGCTCTTCCTGATATCCTTAGGGGTACAAAGTTCGATTTTCAACCTCCATAAAACTTGAGCTAGAACGGTCTAGCTGAAGACGTAAAAATTAGCGCTTCTTGGGAGGCAACCCAAGCTTTATTTCGTCCGTTTCTCTTGTTTTTGGGTCAGTTGTGGTCGTTCTGAACGGGTTTGGGGGTCTGAGTAAATTTATTTTTGCCTTATATAAAAAAAAAAGTACGGAAAAAGAGGAAAAATGGTATCTCGCACGCACGGCCCGCTCGCGCGAGCCTGCCCCTTAGAGAAAATTTTTAAAACTTTTATGATATATAGCCTCAGTATCACCTTGCGCCACAATTCGCGCACGCGAGGAGTTCGCTCGAGCGGTCCGCTCGCGCGATCTGAGGACTTAGAAAATTTTCTTTTATAAAACGTAAAACATGCTTCTGCTTAACCTCGCAGAGGGATTCGTGCGCGCGGCCCCCCTCGCGCGAGGTAGGGTTTTCTGTTTTTTCTCTTTTATTCTCTTCTCTCCTCTCTCCATACCTGGTCAGTGTTTTTTTTTTACTTTCTGTTTGTTCTTTTAGCCCTGTTTAGGTTCGTCTGTCTTCGTTTTTTCTAAGTTCTGTTTGTTTCTGTTATTTTTGTTACGTCTCTTGCTTATAGTTTAGATTCTATTATGCTATTTATTACCAAAATAAAACAAAAAAATAAAATTTTTTAAATATAAATATTTATATATATATATATTAGCTATTATTGTTATTATTATGTTCTTTTCTTCCCTATTGTTAAGTATTAACAGGTAACATTGAACTTTATTGTCATATTCCTTTGTGTTCACCTATTCTATGCTTGTCAAGATCGAGGTAATATCATTCCTTCTTTACGTACTCTCCTTTCTTTCGTTTAATTGTTTCATTGGGGGCAATGAAAGGTTTAGGTTTGGGGGTATGCACTCACATGCACATTAGACTGCAATTTTACACCGATTTTTTAAATTTTTTTTTATTTGTGCTTAAATAAACGATGTTATCGACGTTTTTGCAATCTTAATTTGATTCTTTTTGTTATAGTACTTGGATTGTTATAGAATGGTAAACAAGAGAAGATGTGGTTAAATATTTGTTGAAGTCATGATATGACGTCTTAGGTCATGTATCATTCGAATCGTAGTTTTATATCATAGATTTGCACACAAACCTATGCACTGCACGTAGTCGCTTGAATACATGTTTGATGTGAACTATAATATGATTCAGATTTCTAGATAACACAAGGTGGAGACTAAACCCGGTGAGCTTTTGAGCCTATCTTTTCTTTTTAGAGGGTTATAAATACATTGTGTTTGTCGAATTTCATTAAAATAGCGCATCTACTTGTTGTTTAGTCTCATTATTTTTGTTTTTGTGGATAGTCAAGTTAAAATATTTGCTACCATGCTAAATAATCTTTCGTTGTAAATATTAAAGAACCAAATAATCCTAGGACATAATTTTAGGCCTTCTTTGTTTATTACCGACCGATAAATGATAAAATTTCCTTAGTTAGCCCTTTGAGCCGTTAAAATGTCTTTTTCTTTAACTACCATTATCCTGTTTTTGCTCCGACTTGACAAACTTGGAGTTCACCACTGAGAGAGTTGTCAACTTTTATTGGTGTTAAGGCGATGTGTGATTGAGAAGAAAAAGAAGATAAGATGATGTTTGGGGTGATTGCCTTGTTATTTACTGAATATTCATTTCAAAAGCAACATGGAGAAAAAGAATAGAGAAAAAGAAAAGAAAAAAAAAAGCAAAAAAAGGAAAAAAAAAAGGTTGAAAAAAAAACAAAAGAAAAAGAAAGGTGATGAAAAGAAGAATATGAAAAGATGAAAGTTGGTAGAAGAGAGAATGAAAGAAATAGAACATGCCTTACAATGCCATTCTAAAACTACCTAATAAATCATTTCTATCATTTTCCATTGTCTGAGCCACATTACAACCTTTGAAAAGTCCTACTTGATCCTATGAAACATGGTTTGGATATGAAAACGATGGGAGGGGGATTAAAACATGGTAATGAATAGTTTTTCTTAACTGTTGGCGTCCTATCCATGAGACTACTGTTCTTTCGTGTCATGCGTCTTTTCGAGTCATATGTGAGCATTTCTCGTTTTGAAAACATATTTCCTTTACTCACATATATTAGAAAAATTATACCTGTTTCTGAGTGTTTCATTTTAGAGTGTAATTGACATTGTGAGATTCATAGTCGAGACATAGTTAATTGGTTATCCGAAGTACATTTCAAGTTCATGACATGCGCGTGTTCATTTGACTACCATATCACACACATGTAATTGTATGAGGAACTCTATTGATTTATACGATGCATGTGCTTGAGATTGTTTATCATGATTTAGGTGGATGTTTCATTATGTTTCTTTATGTTCGTTATTCTATTTCAAATCTTTGTTATATGATAAGGAGTATTGAATATTATGTTCTTTGTTTTTAATAAAAGTTTTAAATTGATAAGTTAATAAATATGGTTGTGGGTGACTTGTTGACGAGAACCCTCACGAGACTTCACTCGTCCGACTAGGGACACCTAGGGGTTTAAAAGGCTTGTTGCATATGCTAAATGCAATCGCGATCCATGCGAAAATGGAGTAGTATTTTATTAGTAGTTTAGTTTTTATTTTTAGTTTTGCTCGAGGACTAGCAAAATGTAGGTTTAGGGGTATGATCGGGAGAGAACATATCCTATTTATACGCCTTAACATACGTTTGTTATTACCTTTTTATTCTGTTTTTATATATTTTTACTTCGTTTTCTATTTTCTGACAGGTTTTGGAAGAAATCAAGTAAATCAAGTTAAATGGGGTGAAAAAGCAGAGCAAAAGAAGCTGAAAAAATCACATCGCGCGCGCGACCAGCTCGCGCGAAAATCCCAAAACTCACTTGCGCGAGGTCCCAATATCACGCTCGCGCGGCCCGCTCGCGCGATCCGTACAAAAATCAAAGTTGCGTATTCTGCTATACTGATGATTCCTACGCGAACGAAACTGCCTAATTACGTCTGAAATGCTAAATACAGCTGTTTTAGTGCGTTTCGGGTTAGGAAAGCTTCCAAAAACTTCTTGTAAATCTATATATACCCTATTTTACTTCAATTAAAGGGTTGGCAAATATTCTACACACAATATACAACCATACTTTCAGCCATTGAACAGGGAAAAACAAGGAGAGGAAGAAGAAGACCAAGGATTTCCATGGCCTCCTCCATCAACTACTTGCCATCTACCACTTATATGGACAACTAGACTCTAGATCTAGGGTTTCAATGAAACCCTAGCCAAGTAATAGGGTTTTATTTATATTTTTATTTTAGTTTTATTATGTATGGATGACAGTTACATGTTTCGAGGATTTTTATAAATAAATCGTGCTTCTATTGATTAAAATCATTACTTTCAAAGTTTATTCTTGTCTTAGATCTATTTTGACTGTGATGTGCTCAATGATCTATGTTTGCTGTGCTTATATAGGTTATTTACATGTAATGGTGCTTTATTGAATTGTGCTATCAAGTATCCGAATAGTCCATGCCTAGATTAGACGGATTATACCACAACCCTAGTTTAGTGTGGGATAATTCGTGCTAACCGAAGATGGATTATGTTGGTGCTTGAACCATAGTTATTTTCTTGACGGAGGAATTGGGCTTGTAGCTACAATTCCCCATTATCATCCAACTTAATAGGCTAAAGTAATTCATAAATACCCTTATTATAAAGCTAGTGGTGGATTTGCAATCCTAGGTTCACTTTAAATATCATTAAAAACACCTATTTTAAGTGCTTTCATAATTTAGATTTATTTTTATGTTCTTAGTTTAATTTAAATTAAAATCAAATCTGTTTTCTTAATTAACTAAATTTTGGTTTTAGAATTAAAAGAGCTGTAGTTAATCAATCTCTGTGGGTTCAACCTTTAATTCCACACTACAAATCCTTAGAAAAGTAAAGCATAAATAGAAGTACACTTTTCATATCTTGATATTAACAACATCAGCAACCCTAGCTCAATGATCCAAATTCCCGTGGGAGTCTCCATGATCCCTTTATCCATAGAAGAAAGAACCCGACCTTCGTATGAAACAATCGCCGCCATCGAAGAAGGGGAGGAGGTTGAGATACCATGGTATGTAGATGTTTGGAACTTTATCGAAAAGGGAGAATATCCTGAGGGAGCTTCAGAGAAGGATAAGAAAGCAATTAGGAGATTTTTAGCTCAATTCGTGATCTATGCGGGAAAGTTGTGGAAGAAGTTTTATACTGGCTATAACTTAGAATGTCTGTATGGAAGGGAAGCGTGAAAAATGATGGAAGAGGTACATGAAGGAGTCTGCAGGCCCCACATGAATGGACACATGTTGGCCAAAAAGATAATAGGACAGGGATGCTTTTGGACAACTCTAGATAAAAATTGTTGTGAATATGTTAGAAGATGCCATAAATGCCAAGTTCATGCAAACCTAATGCATACCCCACCTTCCCAGCTCTATAGCATGACCACCCCCTGGCCATTTTCTGTATGGGGTATTGATATCATCGGAGAAGTAGTTCCGAAGGCTTCAAATGGACACTGGTACATAATCGTGGCAATAGATTATTTCACCAAATAGGTGGAAGCAGCATCATATGCAACTCTGAAAGCCAAAGATGTGGCAAATTTTATAGATAAGAACATAGTCTGCAGATACGGGGTGCCAAATGAGCTTATTTCTGATCATGGGAGCCACTTTCAGGGAGAAGTTATCCCACTCTTAGAGAAGTATAAGATTACCCACCATCAATCCTCACCATATAGACCCCAGACAAATGGAGCAGTAGAAGCTGCAAACAAGAATGTAAAGGCGATCCTGGGAAAGATGACAGATACATACAGGGATTGGCATGAGAAGTTACCATTTGCTTTATGGGGATACCGAACTTCTGTAAGAACTTCAACAGGGGCTACACTGTATTCATTAGTCTATGGGATGGAAGCTGTGCTACCAGTTGAAGTTGAAATACCATCTTTGAGAGTTTTGGCCGAATGCGAGATAACCGAACTTGAGTGGCTGCGGGGAAGATATGAAGAATTGATGTTATTGGATGAGAAAAGATTGGCCGCTATAAATCACACTTGGGGATATCAGAAAAGGATAGCTCGTGCTTTCAACAAAAAGGTTTGCCCAAAGAAGCTTGTTGAGGGTGATCTGGTCCTCAAAGAACTTAAAGCGCCCGTTTATGACCCCCGAGGGAAATTCAAACCCAACTGGGTCGGACCATATATCATTAAGACGCTCTTCTCCGGAGGAGCTGCTTATCTCATGGACCTAGATGGAGTTGAGTTTAAATAACCAATCAACCTCGATCGCCTCAAGAAATATTTTACTTGAAACCTTATCTTTCAAAAACTCCAGAGTCGATGAACTACGATTGACCTGATTCCCATTAGGGGATACGTAGGCAACCCGCTCGGTTCTGTCACAAAATAAAAAATGCATGCTTTCTTCTAGCTTCAACTGAACTACTGCGGACCTGATACCCATTCGAGGATAAGTAGGCAGGCTCACAAGGCCCTCGGTCCAAATAAAGCCCAAACTCTTGACGAAATTAAACGTCTTGAGTTTCACCATACCAAATTAGGGGCAAACTTGGGTTTGCCCAAGAACTACATCTAGGCCCCGAAACCAGGGGCAAACTTCGTTTGCCAGACCGATGAACCCAGATAAAGCCTAAACCCATTTCTAGATCTACTGGCTATCAAAACACTACAGGAAAAATGCTCTTTTTCCACGCAAAAAAAGTGTTGAGAATAAGCAAAAAGCGTCGCAAAAACTTTTTTCGGCACTTTTCCCGGCGGTAGGAAAACCGACCGAGAAAAAGGGGGTGGTAAATACTTTCCGGCGGTTATGCAAACCGCCGGAAGTTTTTTCGACGCCATTTCCGACGGTTTTGCTAGTGTAGAGACATTGATATATTGGCGACACTTGTTATCCACAAAATGTAAGTGTTGGAAAAAACTATTCGCGACGGAAAATTAGTGACATATAAACTACTAATTCCGCAGTTAACAAGTGTGGAGTTTATTTTATTTCGACGGTAATTAAAGTGTGGGTAATGTGCTTATTTTTTGCAATTGGGCAAGTGTGGGAATAATTTATTTCGACATTTCATCGAGTGAGGAGAAATATTATTTTTGACGGTTTAAAAAGTGTGTTACTACCTTTCTTCCGACGATTTATAAAGCGTGGTAAATACAATTCCAACGGTTAATAGTGGGCTAGATAATATCCTATTTTATCCCCCATTTTTTAAATTTCCGTTTTAATTATTTTTATATAGATATTCATTCATCCACTTTCTCGCCACTATTATCCAAATTAACTTAAATAAACCGCGACACCAAAAATTGATCGCTCTACAAGCATATTAATAATAAAATGTGATCTTGAGTTGACATTGTACAGAAAATTCCAATAAGAACAAGTACATATGTTGACAAATAAATACCATAAATTAAATAATTTCACACTAACTACATAAAGTTTATGTTAAAATATCCAACTCTCAACAAAAGGAAAATAAAAAGTATGTGCAAACATAATTAAGAAAGTCAAAAAAAGAGTTAAAAGCAACTATCCATCCATGACATACGTAAAAGCAAAAAAAATAAAAATCCCAATCGTCATATAACCATATGTGTAGTTCTAATAACCATGTGCAACTAGATTCAAGCAATTGAGTCACTTTCAATGTGAAACGAAAAGGATGCTCATCTGCACCTATAACAAGCCTCATACCAATTCATCTGCATCATCAGTCATGACCTACAAAAAAAAGTAACAAACAAAGTTCAATAACAATAATAGTTATAATTAGAAAATAAACTAACATGTACAAATGCAAAAGATAACAAAGGGAGTACATCAAGACAACGCCAAGTAACATTTTTTCTAAGAATAGCTCCAACTGTGTGCTTATTTCCACAAGGTCTTATCAAACGCTCTTTAGGCTTTACTATCTCTTCAACATATATTTCCCAAAAGTCCATCCCTATTGGTATTCCCCATACTTCCTTCAACGGATCTTTACTAACAATAACTCCTTTTGCGACAACTTCCTTTGATAGACTAAAACTAACAAGATCTACTTTCTTCTCACCCTACAAATCCAAGATTCAGTTACATATATGTCTCAATCACATAATTTTAATTAATAATTTTTGACAAAAAAATAGTTGAATTAGACAACATAGCAACTAATCAAATCTGTAAAGCAGTGTTACCTTTTTGTTACCAGCCTTATGCTTCTTTTTCTGCCTCAAATTTTGCAGGTGCATTGCGTTACATTTATTATTCACACAAATGTAAATAAGGTCAACAACAATTGAATACGATGCAATGTAGAACTAAAACCTTATACATGAGCAACTGCTCAGCTTACTTGGTAAAGAGGCATTTCATGCCACGCTTATACCGGGGTCCGAACACCACCCCCTCCTGTAATCCTTGCCCCAGCAAATTTCCTCACACAATACCACTATACTAAAAAAAACTTTGTATATATATTTTTAAAATTGCTCACCTTGTGAGATGAACTGAGAGGGTGTGATAAAGGCACTGTAGTAGCCTGTGGTGGTTGGGGTTGCGAAGGAGATACTTGCGAGAATCTTTGTTGTGACCTAGATGATTCGAGATCCTACACATTAATGACAAGTTAATGCCGTAAGCAATATACTCACTCAGTGTAATAACATTAGTATTTAACATTTAGGAAAATTGTGTATCATTTACCTGCTATGATCTTGAAGCTACAGTAGGAGCAACAGATGATGCACCTGATTGAGAACTTGTGAAATGGGTGCGAATTATTTCAAGTGTTACCTCCACATTAGCAAACCTTTGTTCAAGTTTTTTTAACAACCCATCCTCCCATTCTTGTCTAACCTCATCGGTAAACTGAGCTTGCACTCTTTCACATTCTTGCCTATCTTGTACTTCAGTTGGAAATGGTCCACTACCATACACTCTCGCATGACCATGCGAGTCTAGACCTAACACCTCATAAAATATTTGAATACGAATTTCCACAAATTTTGCAGAATCTGGAAGTAGTTGACTTAGTCTTTCTTCAACACTTGCCTATTATAATACATTAACTTGTTAAATTATTAAATGCATGAAAAATGTTAAAATATACACAACATCAATAATGGTCTAAACTAAATATACATCCACACCTTTTTTTGATGTTGCAACCTCATCAACAGGTGTCCCATCCTTCCTTGTGTGTGTTTTCAACCATAAATCATAAGAAGTAGGCAATGCTTTATTTTGTCCCTTCATCTACATTAATGTAAGTAACAAGTAAGAATGCTTGTTTCTGCTTAAATTCTTAAAGCCTCTTTGCAGTTCATAGATTTTGCGAGGAAAAGAAAAGGGAATGAAAAAAAAAACTAGTTCCCTCTTATTTTTCCTTGCATTTTCCTTTATGCGTAAATTACAATAACAAATATTTTTTTTAAAATATAATTGTAATATATGAATAGAGGAAGGGAAACGACTTTCAACAATTAAAATATTTGATTTTAAATATTTCCTATTTTTCTCACCGTTGTCCATATTAACCGAACAAAAGAAAATATTTTTCTTTATGTTGTCTATTCTTTTCCCTCACTAGATCCACGAACCAAACAAAAGCTACTACTTAAACACATTCTTATAAAATAAAGTCACAATAACATATAAACCTCCTCTTCAACACAAAAATGGCTCGTGCGTCCACTTGTATGGAATGTCTTTTGCTTACTACGAGTTCGACGATTTTGTCGACTAGTTTTCTGTAGTGAAAAAAAAAATTAAAGTGCATAACTACGGATATCAAGTGTTGTGAGTAAGAAAATAAATTGAACTTGCAACAATTATAACCTTTGCGGCATGACTATCCTCCTCAACCCTCGGTGGACGATTCGCTAATCGATCTTCATCAGTTTTGAATGGTCGATACCCTTGTTTTTTCACCTCCCCTTTCCATTCCTTCCAAAGTCTGCCAAGCTTCTTCATACAATTAACTTCAAAATTATTGGGGACGTCAGTGTTTTCCTACATTTAATGAAATATCAAAATGCAAAAAATGAAAGAACATCAATTAGTCATGTTGGTGATCCATAAATAAATAAAAATACTTACTACTTGAGACAAGGTAAATGATGATCATTATTTACCTGCACTTCCAACCAAACTCTTTTTTTTAAATGGAATTAAATCTTTTGCCCTCCAAGTCACATAAGTAAGAGGTAACCTATTATGTATAAACAAATATTGAGTTTTGAAAAACTCCATCAATAGTAAAGCAACAAAGAAAATGAGGAAATTTTAATAATCTAATGATATCAAAAAAAATATATTCAATAACACTATACTGAACTTATTCCCATCTTTTGCAATAATGCCCAATTGAGTAATGAGTTTAGTTGCATTTGGTCCAACTGGCATAAGAAATCGGTTGAGCTCAACATGTAGTTTTTGTTCTGTACCCCATACAACATCAAGCCTAGCAGGATAAAACTGAAAATTAAGTCCTGAAAATTAAGTGCTGAATTTTAAGTACTGAAAATTTTAAGTGATTGAATTTGTAATACTGAAAATAGTACTTCAACTACTGAAATAGAATGCATTCAGTGATTATTTTCAGTAGAAATTTTTTACTTAATGTTTTCAGTGATTTTTTGGCTGCTTTTTCAATTAAGTGGTACGTTATCAGACAGACGGAAAAAGAATAAGTGCAGAATCCTTTCATTTTTAGCACTTAATTGGGTTATCAAACATACCCATAGTCTAAACTAAATCCTAGCTATATGAAATATTCTCTAACAGGCCCTACTAGATGTATTTTTACACATTGAGTTTATTTATAGAAAGAAAGAAATGAAAAAGAAAAAGAAAAAGAAAAAAAAAAAAAAAAAAAAAAAAGCCACTCAAGTAAAAAAACATTGAAAAATGAACTCTTTCAGATGTCTTAGATTTTTCATGTAGTTTCATCCAATGAAAATATTTCAAAATCTCAATTTCAAGTCAAAAGGACAAGGGAAGAAAAATTGAAGACAAAATGAATCTGAAACTTTTTCATAATTAAAAACTAACAATTATTAGACTTCCTCCATTTTCTCACATGGCATCACTATGGTCCGAAAATATTAGTGCCAAATTGTTGTCTCCAAAGTCCCAAAATTTTGTAATCAAGTCCTATTAATTTCATAAATTTGAAAACCTCTTTAGCTTTTGTTAGCAAAGTAGTTTTAAAGTGACAACATTTTAGGACCAAACAACATTTTAGGACCTACCTACATTATTTTAGCACCCAAACTATCCTAAACAAGTAAGTATTATAGACTCTACCATGTTTAAAATATTCGAATTAGGGAATTTTTGTCATACGACCAAGTGGTTCTGTCATATTATACCACCAAAGTATGGATAAGTGTTTCAAGACCTGGGTATAATGTTTTGAGACATGGGTACAATTTTTAAGACGTAACCAAAACCACTATCACTACCACGTTAATGACTTGGGTACGATTTTGAGACATGGGTATAATATTTTGAGACATGGGTACAACTTTTTGAAACCTAAACAAAACCACAGATGGCACAGTGTTTTGAGACCTTGAGATAATTTTTGAGCCCTAATTATAAAACCACTATGGGTACCATGTTTGTGAGTTAGGCACGATTTTTTGACCTGGGTATAATGTTTTGAGGCCTTAGGGTAATTTTTTAGAACTAACCAAAACCACTATGGCCACGTTTGGATGGCAAAGGTGGGATTGGACAATTAGTCATTTTTAAAAAATAGTCCCGGGACTACTAATACCACCTCCCCCATGGTATAACTTAGTCCCCATATGGGGGACTATTCTTTTAAAATGGACAATTAGTCCTGTGCTCCATAGCGATGCCAAACGGCGGACTATTTGATTAAAATGGACTATTAGTCCAATCCCCCTCTATCCCCTCCTTAGTCCTGCGAAACAAACGAGGCCTATGGGTACCATGTTTCTGGCTTGGGTAGGATTTTTGTGACCTAGGTTTAAAGTCCCAAAACGAGTACTCCCTCCATCCCATATTTTGAGTCTTGTATTCTATTTTGGGATGTCTCAAAATTAGTGTCCACTTTCCTAAATTGGCATATAAGTTTTACTTACTTTCTCAAAACTACCCTTCCTTGAAATCTACACTACGACAAAATTAAAAAAGTTGTTGTAATTATAAGGGCAACTGTGGAAGTATGTATAGATTCTTTTTGTCCCCTTAATAAGTTGAGTTTCCAAATATAGACTCAAAATATGGAATGGATGGAGTAACACAACACCTAGCAAAAAGCTGTGAACAATATTTATCCACCTCACAGAGGCAACAACTAAAACAAATTAAATGCACAACATGCCACAATACGAAATAGCATACCAAAAAAAAAAAAAAAAAAGTGGCACAAACAAAACACAATATAAAAAGCAAACACCAAATCTGCACACATAAGATCACACACAATGCCATGTGTAGAGTCTGACAAAAGCAAAGTTTAAGAATGTTTTTTTAGAAATCTACATGGAATCTATAGTATATTGTGTATTTGACATAAACTTGGTTGATCAATAATTTACCTCTATGCATACATGGCAGATTTATTGTCGGCAAGGAAGGTACTTACAGAGAAGTTAGAATCACAAAATGGTTGATTGGTGAGGAACGTCAAGTTGCAAACGATCGGTGATGGTTGCCAATGAACTGATCTGCTCATGTGTGTGAGAGAGATTGGAAGGGAATTGAAACTGTTTCTTTGAGTTAAAATAGGAGATCGTGACTCCTGAAAATCCTAACTTTAAACACAACTAAACTAATAAAAAAAAATACTATTCCGTTTGGTCTAAGGACTCCAAAAGTAATTGCACTTTGGCGGGTCTTTTTGGCGCATTGATTTTTTTTTGGTTTGTTTTTTTGTTTTTTTTTGTTTTGTTTTTTGTTTTTGTTTTTTTTTTAGGAGCTATTGTTTTAAAGCAATGTTATGTTTGCCAAACTTTGTTTCCCAAATGTGGTTTCCAGCATATATATCATGCTAGTAGGACCACCTTTAATATATTAGTACTATGAATTTTAAATTTGAATCTCAAATTTGTTTTCCAAATGTGTTGTTAGTTGCACCACATGTTGTGGCATGTGGTACGACCAGTTAATGTCACAGCATGTACAATTGACAAAACATTTGGGAACTAAATTTGTGATTAAAATTTGGAAAGGTAGTGGGACGGTAGGGCCGGCCCTGAGGCAATTTGGCGAAGCAATCGCATGGGGACTCGATTTTAGGCCTCATTTTTAAGCCTATTTTTTTTTTCCTAGTTTCTTCCTAATTTTTATGAAACTTATCATTTTTAGGCCTATTTTCTTCTAATTTCTATGAAACTTATTATTTTTAGGCCTATTTTCTTCTAATTTCTTCATAATTTCAATGAAACTTAGTACAAAGGCCTTATTTTTTCGGCCTCTTTAAAAATTCGCTTGAGTCCTCGGACAATTTTTGTCATCTCAGGTCCAGCCCTGTGGAATGGTAGTGGGACCAACCTTAATGTACAACAATACTATACCACTAGCTAGTCACTATTAAAATATGTGGTGCAATTGAAAAAGTATTTGGGAACTAAATTTGGATTCAAATTTGGAAGCACAATATTATTCCCTTCAACAATCGTGGGATCGCTTTAACATCCTCCAATGAAAAAGATAACATCCATGCAGATATCCAATTAGGAAATATACACTAATTTAATTTTCGTACAATTTTACAATATTTTTAAAAGGTCTTTTTAATTAATTCATGGTTGTTGGACCTTCAAATTAATTAAGGGGTTATTTTAAAAAGAAAGAAACATATAGTATAACCTCTATAAATTAATAATGTTGGGTCCGGGCCTCCTAAATCTATTTATTGAGAGAGATCAATTTATAAAAAAGAGATTATACTGAATTAATATAGCCTACTAACACATAAAAAGATAACATTCACATATTCAATTATGAAATATTATAAATCAAACTAATTTAATGTTTGTACAATTTAACAATTTATTTTAAAAAGTCTATTTAATTAACTCGTGGTTGTTGCACTAAGAATGACAAATGGAGGGGCTGTTTTTAAAAAACAAGGAATCATTTTATGGTTTTCAAGTAAGCCGCGATACTATAAATTCAAGTGTTTTGTGAATATTAATCTCGTGCACATGTAAGTGTCTGTGCCTAGTCTAAGATCGAATTCTTTTAATTAAACTGATTTTTTTGTTGAACAAACATTAACTAATTTTTATTATTATTATCATTGAAGAACAAACATAACTTTGGGTTTTACAAAAATATAAAGTTAGCTTTAAATGGAACTTCATTTTTATTTTAAGTATTTCCAAACAACCCTTAATCCGAAAAAAAAAATTAATTAAAAAAACCTATGTGTAAGAATAGTTAGATAAATTTATTTCGGCGGGAGCACTACCGCTGGAAGAACTGTGGGAAAAAGTCTCTTTTTCTTGGCTCTTGCTAAACTGTGGTAAAAAGTGCCGTAAAAAATGACTTTTTCCCGGCTCTTCACATTCTGCCGTAAGAAGTGTCGGAAAAAATTAACTTTTTACGACAGTAACAATACCGTCGCAATAAAGTCGGAAAAAATCACTTTTTTTGGCAGTTTACAGGGCGTCGTAATTATCGTCGAGAAAACCACGTTTTCCTGGCACTATTTTTACCACCATTTCAAACCGCCGAGAAAAATAATCTTTCTCAACAGTTTTTCTAGTGCCGAAAAATAACCGTCGGGAAAAGCCTATATTCCTGTAGTGAAATATGCATCATACGGAAACAAATGAGAATTCACTATATAGAGGGATTAAAACCAAGCAAGACTCATGAAAGAGTAATAAAAACCAAGCAAGACCCAAAGAAATTAAAGAAGTGCCAAATTTGATTCAACATGATTAGGGCATTTAAAAAAAAAAAGGGGGCTTTCAAAAGAAAGAAAGAAAAGAAAAATGCATCACAGAAAATGAAACGCAGCAAAAGTTAAGCAGGATTTGTCAAAAAATTTAAAATCTTGTTTGTTCTCCTTTTCGTTTTGTTTGTCTCGAAGCTATTCCCCGACTAGAGTCTGAATCTCAAGCAAATACTCCGTAGTCGGGACAACGGAATCTGGAGTCCTCCGAAAGGGAGCTGACACCTTATCATGCCAAGCCTCGGCAAATAACCTCATGGTGGAAGGGCGTAGGACAGAATTCCTCGAGAAATCAGCAGTAATAGCATCAGGGACGTCCTGAAGCAAGCCAAACTGGCGGACTACCCGGCTGGGGATGTAAAAAGTGGTAACTCGCAGACCAGGCAGCCAGACCCCTGGGTGCCCAGGAAGTCGTACTGTAACAGAGCAATAAGACCATCGGGGGCATACCCAGCAGATGTCCTCATAGCATAGGTCCAGAAACCAAGCAAGCCAGCCAGTAACTGTATGGGAACGATAACGGACGCCCATGGATCATAAGGAAGCAATCTCCCGAGGGAAAGGTGAGTAAAGAAGCCTAAGCGCTCGAAAAGCCAAATCTGCAAAACATGAGGTGACCCTGAAAGCAGCATCGATCCCGTGCTCTGTGCCTGATCCAAGCCTAATAAGGTCTCCCCCAGAACAAGCATGACAGCACTCTGCATTTCTCGAAGACCGCGGACGATTGGGATAAGGATGTCAGAGGAAGACTGGAATAGGAAATGGGAGAGCATTGCCAAAGAAAGGGTATTACGTATGATAATCTGATATCCTCCATCATCGGGATCGCTCACGGGAGTATAAATAGAAGAAAGTCGGTCAAAGTCAATACGTCGGTCGCGAACCAAAGAGCCGGCGGCACTGCGCGAAATACAAAGAAGAGCCGCTAGATCTTGGATATACCCCGCCTGTGTCTGGGGGATTATCAAGTCAGCATAGGGATCAGTATGGAGGATAGCGCTGAATTCCTCAAAAAGTGGACAAACATCCTCATGACCGAACCGGAAGACGTGCAAAGAGGGGCCCCAACGCATGATAGCTGCTCGAAGTAAGCCCTCGTCTAGAGCCATGTGGTAAAATGCGAAAAGATTTGTCAATCTGTGAGACTCGAAGTTGAGTCGGTCGATGCCAGAAAGAGAATCCATCTATGGGTATAGAATGTCAGAACTTATGGGGGCCATGAAGAAAGGAGGTGAATATAGAAGAAGAGTTGAATGGGGAGAAGAAAAAGGGCTCTAGGAATCTCAAATGAGCCCAAAATGGGCAAATGGCACTTTATATGGGAAAAGGGCACAAACCGACACTCGATGTAAAGCGGCGGCACTCACTGAATGCCGGCCGGCAGTTATTGAGTGTCGGCCATCCTCTTCGAGTGCCGGCCAGAGTTTAAAATATTCATGGGTTGATTTGAAACTGGAATTAGCCCAAACCTGCATAGAAATTTGAACAAAAGCATCACCATTCCATCATTTAAGCACCATTCATCAATAAGTCAATAAAGTTCTTCATGTTTGAGTGAATAAAGGGAATAAAGTCTAAGGTTTAAAGGTAAGCCAGGGAAATAATCAAGCATGAATATAAACAAATTCAAAATTGGCACGCAGGCCATAATGCAGGAGTACTACCAGTTTACCTAAATAAATCCATTGAAAAGAAAAATTCAGAATTCTTGTCCTCATAGGAACATAACATAATAAAAAGAGATAAGCTATCCTCGTCGGCGACGAGGATTCCTTCTGGGCGCCTACGGAGCTGTCTGACTTCCTCCAGCTCCTCCATCACCACCATCTCCGCCGTCTCCACCATCACCTCCGTCACCACCTTGGCCGCTGCCACCAGCACCTCCTTGATAGCCGCCGCCTTGGCCTAGTTGAAACTCTTGGATTTGCCTCCTCAAGCCAGCAATCTCGGCTTCCTGAAAAGACAAGACAAATAAAGAATAAATGAAATAAAAGAAATAAGAAAAAGGAAGGGAAGAAAAGAGATAAGAATAAAATAAAAGTGAATAAAATGGCAATACCATAGCTCTGGCCTGAAGGTCAGCAGTGGCTCTCCCTCCATCAGCCTGGAAGGAATTTTAAACACAGTCGCCAATATGAGGATAAAAATTGAAAAAAAAAGAGAAGAAGAAAGAAGAAAAGAAAAGAGAAAAAAAAAAGAAAGGAAATAAAAGTTTGTTTCCAGAAAGAGATTTACCCTCCATTCGCGTCCATGAACCCAATGTTGGACAGTATGTGAATACGATAGACCTTCCTCTGCATAATCTCTAGGGACTATGTCATATTGCAGAGGAATGGATGGAACATTCTGGGTATAAGGGTCCAGCTGATACATGGTCTCCTGGCCCATGTGAACCATGGGAACGTTCCAGTTCCACTGTGGAAGAGCTGGAGGGTCAGCAACCCCAGGAACGGGCTGTAAAAGAGAGGAGAATCCTAGTCTATGTGAGTATCATTGCAAAATAAAAGGAAAAGAAAAGAAGAAAATGAAAAGAAGAAATATCTGTTACCCGGATAACATCCATGAGAGGAAAGTTGTGCATGAGGGAATTCAGCCTAAAAACTGGATAGCCATCTAGATCGTCCAAATAATTTGCAATATTCTCCCCACCTAGGGCAGCAATGAGGTCCCCATGATCCAGAGTCTCAGTGCTCCTCATAGTAGTGGGAGGAGCCCTAGGCACATAAAAGGCAGGGGCAGCAAGTGACTGCCTAGTCACCCTGTCACCAAGATACCACTCCCGACACGCCTCCCCCACCATCAGGATTCTCATCCTGGAAAAACCCACAATAGCTTGGATATCTGCATTGGATTCTGGGAGGGCCGCCTCCCAAGGATTCCATACCACATGCACCTCCCGCAGGTTGGTAAGCAGGTTTCTGTAGCCTACAAAATCATGGGCTCCAACCTTCCGGCCTGTCGCTCCTTTCCTCCATTTCAAGCCTTGAGGCATAATCGCAGCCTTGCTTCCCCGGGTACTGGGAGCCCTCATGCGAAGGTATTCATGAGACCATATCTGCAAGGCAAGGAAAAATGAATTCGGTCGGCAAAATAAAATCAAAAGAAGTGAAATAAAAGAGTAGAGGGTATATGTCATTGAAATTTTACCTCCCAAGCTCTCCAGTACCCGCCGGTGGAAGGTGAATTTCCCCGAGAAACCTCACTCATATGGTTGTAGAGGGTTGCCAACCCTGCTCCTCCCCAATTATATTGAGAGATGCAATCGACGTCCGTGAGAGAAGCCAAATACCCAAGGTTGATTGTATCTTCCTTTGTGCTCATCAGCGAGCAACCCAATACATACATGATGAAGGCCCTGGCCATTTGCTCGTCAGTGAAGGCCTGGCCCTTGAAAGTATCCAGGAACCATTTTGCAGGTAATATGAACTCCCCTGGATGAGCCCCGAGTAAGTCAATAATTTCTTCATGACGGTTCTGAAGATCGTCATAGCGGGCAATAGGAAGGCAGCCGAACGGAACGCCTGTGATCATGGAAAAATCCAAAGGGGTCATCGTCCTCTCCCCAAAGGGCATGTGGAAGGTATTCGTTGTGTCCCACCATCTCTCCGCTAAGGCTTGAATATGGGCCCTATCATTCGAACTCTTCTCCAAAAGCAGTGCGAAGAGCCCGAACTCGGCGTTATGGACCAAAGTTCTGACCTCATCAGAAAGTTCCTAGTACCATCTTCGGCCGTGAGCCATGCTCCCATGACCCTTGAGGACGAATTCTGGAGTCTGCAAACACAAAAAAAAAAAAAAAATAAATAAACAAGAAAAAAAAACAAAATAAGAAAGAGGGAAATAATAAATGCTTTCTTTTAGGACCTAAGCAATTCAATTTCGTGAATAAGAAAAATAACTCCTAAGTCCAAGTGACTCATTGATTTGAAAATAAAAAAGAATCCTTGGGAGTTCAAGCGACTCATTGATTTTAAAAATAAAAAAAAAAACATAAGAAGAAATCCTTTGGGGCCTAAACGACTCATTGATTTGAAAAAGGGGGATCTCTTTTGAGTCTAAGCAACTCGTTCAATTCAGAAATAAGAATTCTTTTGAGTCTCAGCGACTCATCAATTTGAAAGAGAAAATTTTCTTGAGCCATAAGGGACATTGGATTTTAAGTTCATTAAAGCATTAAGCATACGTGAAAAGTCGTCTGATTCACAAGGTTGGCATAACCCTTCATTAGCAATGAATAAACGAAATAATGAAATCAATGGATCCAAATAAGGGCGATCGAAAAAAAGAGGCACAATACCAGGCATTGAACCCCAATCATGACAAGGAAATCAAAAAGGGGGGATTTGTGATCGGGAGAGAACTAATCCTAATTATATGCCTTAATTCACATTTGTTAGTACTTTTTATCCTGTTTTTCTATATTTTTACTTTGTTTTCTAGTTTCTGACAGGATTTGAAAGAAATCACCTAAACCAGGATAAACAGAGTGAAAAAGCACAAAGAAAGAAGCTGAAAAAGCCAAGTCGCGCGCGCGAGCTGCGCGCGCGAAGAACAGAGAATCGCTCGCGCGATCCGCTCGCGCGAAAGTCCGGAAATCGCTCGCGCGATCCGCGCGCGCAAGGTACCAAATGTCGCGCTCGCGCGATATGTGTAA
Source organism: Hydrangea macrophylla (assembly GCA_033977485.1). NCBI lineage: Eukaryota > Viridiplantae > Streptophyta > Magnoliopsida > Cornales > Hydrangeaceae > Hydrangea > Hydrangea macrophylla. Next base: position 5,382,724 of record CM066995.1, on the reverse strand, counting down.
AAACCAAAGTTGCGTATTTCAGTATACTGAAGACTCCTGTGCAAACGAAACTGCTGAAAGACGTCTAGACTGTAAATTACATCAGTTTCAGTTCATTTCGGGTTAGGAAGGCTTCCAAAACTTGTTGTAAATGTAAATATACCCTATTTTATTACAATTAAAGGGTGAGACATTATTAGCAATTATTATACACACATACTTCCAGCCATTGAAGGGAGGGAAGCAAGGAGAAGAAGAAGAAGACCAAGGGTTTCCATGGCCTCCTCCATCAACCTCTTGCCATCCACCACTTCCATGGACGGCTAGATCATAGATCTAGGGTTTCAATGAAGCCCTAGCCAAGTAATAGGGTTTTATTTATGTTTTATTTTAGTTTTAGTATGTATGGATGACAGTCACATGTTTAGAGGATTTTTATAAATAAATCGTACTTCTATTGATTAAATCATTGCTTTCAGAATTTATTCTTGTTTTAGATCTATTTTGACTGTGATGTGCTCAACGATCTATTCTTGCTGTGCTTGTTTAGATTGTTTACATGTGATGGTGCTTTATTGATTTGTGCTATCAAGTATCCGAATAGTCCATGCCTAGGTTAGACGGATTAGATCACAACCCTAGTTTAGTGTGGGATAATTCGTGCTAACCGAAGATGGATTATGTTGGTGCTTGAACCATGAATATCTTCTTGTTGGAGGAATTGGGCTTGTAGCTACAATTCCCCATTATCATCCAACGTAATAAGCTAAAGTAATTCATAAATATTCCTATTATGAAGCTAGTGGTGGATTTGCAATCCTAGGTTCCTTTAAACATTATTGAAAACAATTTTAATTGCTTTTATAGTTTCAATTTATTTTTATTGTTATTAGTTTAATTAAAATCAAATTAAAAATCCGTTTTTCATAATTAACTAAAGTTAGGTTTTAAAATTAAGTCGCTGTAGTTAACCAATCCCTGTGGGTTCGACCTTTGCTTTCACACTACAAATCTTTTGAAAAGTAAAGTATACTTTTTATATCTTGATTCTGACAACATCAATTGGCAAATAGGGTGAATATTCAAGTATACAAGAATTACAAAAACATTCATGCATGCATTGATCATCATATACTACATTACATTGGCATAAAGAAGGGGGTCATTCAAACATGCATTTTTCTTCATACATTGCATAGCATTACATTATTCCATCATAGGCACAAAGAGGGAGGTTTGGGAGTATACCAATCGATTGAAAGCCCGTGCCGAGAGATGTGCCCCGGGGTCGGCGAGTAAGAATGAGGAGTTGTGGACCGGGTTGGGTTTGTACTTCTTCTTTGGAGGACCATAAGACCCTGAACCACTACCCATTGGAGGATCTACAAACAAGAAAAGGGAGAAACAATTGTTTACATAAGGAGTTTTGGGGAAGAGAGTTAAATAACAAGAAGAAGCATGATTTCAAACATAAAATCAAGAAAAGATGCAATCTTGGTGATTGAAGAAGTGAACTTACCTTGTTGTTGGTTGGATTCTTGAGTGAAGGATCAAAAGGGAGAAGGTTTTTGAGAGAAAACCCGAGGGAAGAGAGAAGAGAGAATGTAAAGGAAAAAGAAAACAATCAGTTTATAGAAACTGTTGCTCAGGCCGGCACTCGACGAAAAGGCGTCGGCATTCGCTGAATGCCGCCCGACATTTGGTGAAGTGCCGGCCGGCACCCAGTGAGTGTCGGTCCTTCTCATCGAGTGCCCCCGCATGGTCAGGTTGCCGGGGATTGCGTTACTACCTTTAATTTTATAATCTTAGTTTAGTTAATTCGTAAATATTAGGTTAGTTTTTATTTTTCTTATTTTCCGTTTTGTTTTTAGTTACTAACTTGTTCTTTTATTTTGTAGTCAACGCTTCCGAGTGGAGCAGCTAATTACATCAAAGGAGCTTACGCAAATAAAAATATAAATAAAATAAAATAACTTGCTTCTTGTGAAACTCGCTTTAAACCACTGTAAGTCAGGGCGCTGTGACGCACTATTTGCATTAGTTTAGGGTTAATTGCACTGCATTAGTTAGGAAACCCGGGGCACTGGGCTTGACGCGGTCATTGCATTACATGATAATTTACATGCATCATAGTAGTACTGTGTGCTTGCTTGTTGTCTTATATGTGTGATTGTTTTTAATTTCTTTTGTTTTAGTCAGTCCTTCTTTTAAGTTTCTTTTTATTTATTTTAGTTTATGTTGGGTACACGTTCAAATAAACCAGAGTTAAAATCTTTCGATCTTGAACTTGAACGTACCTTAAGAACTAGTAAGTCCACAACCCAAGCTTCTAGAGCTGGGTTGCAAGACGACGAATCAACTCTGATTCCGTCGTCGTTGTTTGAGGCCGAAATTCAGAGTACCCGTGAACGGTTAAGGAAAACTCGAACTTTTCAAATTGAACCGATTAAAATGGCTGACGGTGGAAATAACAATAACAATCAAAATGATGGTGCGAATATGAATAATCTTAATATCCCGCTACCTCCTCCACTTAAAGATTATTTTATTCCGACAACTTACACGCCACAAACATGTATTGAATTACCGGAGGCGATAGCATCTCACTTTGAGATAAAGTCGTCTACGATCTCGCTACTTCCATCTTTCCATGGCTGTCTAAATGAAGATCCATACCAACACTTAGGAGATTTTCAGGATATATGTTCTACTTTAAAAATTCAAAATCTTACTGATGATGAATTAAAATTGCGACTCTTTCCATTTTCGTTAAGAGACAAAGCTAAGTATTGGCTTCAATCACTTAAGCCAAACACAATTAAAACATGGGAAGCCTTACACACCGCATTTTTACAAAAGTTTTTCCCTATTATGCGTACAAATCAGATAAGGAAATCCATAACAAACTTTGTAATGCAAGATGGGGAAACACTTTATGATACTTGGGAGAAATTCAAAGAATTATTACGCTCTTGCCCACATCATCAGGTTCCTAAGTGGCAACTTGTTCAGGTCTTCTACGAGGGGCTTATTCCCTCTGTTAGGAATACCGTCGATGTCGTTTGTGCGGGAACTTTCCTACACAAAAGCGCCGACGAGGCCTGGAAAATTTTTGAAACTTTGAACGAGAATTCGATGCATCAGGCTGTGTCGGTACGTTTCGAGGGATATCATCTTCAACCTAAGCGAGAGGTGACAGTTGAGTCAAGTCAATCAGTTCAAATACAAGAATTAAATAGAAAACTTGACCGACTTATGCAAATGAACAAAACGTCTAATCCACCCTCTTCAAAAGTATGTGCATTATGTTCTGAACCGTCCCATAATATCTTTGTATGTCCTTCTGCATCTCAATATCCGGAATTTGTTGAACAACACGTTAATTCTATGCAACAATTCCCACAAAATAATTATAATCCTAGGTCGACTAATTTTCCTAATATGTACCGACCCCAATATCAACAAGGTCAATACCAACTACCTCCTCCACCTCCACGCAATAATGCATTTGAGGAGAAGGTGTTGGCCTCACTTGAAACCTTTGGTTCGGTGGTCTAGTTAGTACACTCTCATACTCAGTCCATCGCAAAGCTCGAGTCCCAAATGGGACAAGTAGTTACTACATTAAACCGTTTAACTGAGAGTAAGTCACCGAGTCAACCTACTCAGCGACCTAAGGGGCAATACACAGTGGGTAGTACGACTGAGAGCGTGAATGCTGTTTCGACTAGGACGACTACTCGAGATGAAGAAGTTGTTGTAGTTCCGGATGGGGGTGAGAAAAATAAAAATTTAAATTTGAATAAAGGAAAAAGTGAACACGTGGATAGAGTTAGGAAAGAGAATGAACCGGACCCAACAAATTATGTTCCGAGAATGCCATATCCACCTAATGTTGAGGAACCGTCTAATTTTTCAAAGAAAAAATTAAAAACTGAAGATATACTCGAGGTATTTAAACAAGTAAAAATCAATATTCCTTTCCTCGATGCTATAAAACAAATTCCCGCTTATGCTAAATGTCTAAAAGACCTTTGTACACAAAAGCGCAAAATACGTAGTCATACTTCTAAAAAGGTCTTCCTCACGGAAAAAGTAAGTTCAATTTTTCAACACGCTCCTCCGAAGTATAAGGATCCCGGTACGCCTATGATTTCCTGTGTCATAGGTGACACGGTCATTCATAGGGCTCTCCTTGACTTAGGTGTTAGTGTTAACCTCTTACCTTATCACATCTATAAACAACTAGGTTTAGGTGAACTTAAACCTACGGCTGCTACTATTCAATTAGCGGATCGTTCCGTCAAAGTACCTATAGGAATCGTCGAAGACGTCCTAGTAAAAGTTGATCAATATTTCTATCCCGTTGATTTTATGGTCCTTGACACCGAACCGGTGCTAGATGCTAGAAAGTACACTCCTGTTATTCTTGGTCGCCCTTTCTTAGCTACGGCCAACGCACGTGTCAATTGTAGAACAGGGGTGATGAAAGTGTCGTTCGGGAATATAAAATTAAAATTAAACGTGTTTAACGCTGTCGATCAACCTCCTAAAGATGACGATTACCTATGTGAGGCGGAAGGTGAGGTAAGACGGAATATTGAGCCTAACAAAGCAATAAAAGTGAGTAACGACAAAGACATAGCGGATGATGAGTGAATGAACCCTAATACTTCGGACCCTAATACTGAATCTACTCGGAAGGTAAGAAACCGATTTGAACATACTGATAAACCGTCGATTGAATTAATTCGAAGCGACGTAATTTCTGCTTACCATCGAGCTCTGCCTGATATTCTTAGGGGTACAAAGTCTGATTTTCAACCTCCATGATTCTTGAGCTAGAATGGTCTAGCTGAAGACGTAAAAGTTAGCGCTTCTTGGGAGGCAACCCAAGCTTTATTTCGTTCGTTTTTCTTATTTTTGGTCATTTTTGAGTCTGTTTGAGTCTGTTTTGGACATTCTGGACAGGTTTGGGGGATTGGAGTTAATTTATTTAATATTGTATACATAATTTTAGCTGAAAAATGGAAAAAACTAAAATCGCGCCCGCGGCCCGTTCGCGCGAGACATCGCTCGCGCGGCCCGTTGGCGCGAGTTTGCCCCTTAGTGGTTTTTCTTTGCTTTTCTTCATTTGAGCTCTCTGCTTCTCCTCGCGCCTGGTGTCGCGGGCGCGAGGTATCTCGCTCGCGCGAGAGAGAGTTTAAAAAAAAAAAAAAAAAAAAATTGGGAATTCACGCGCGCGACGGCCGCTCGCGCGATTCCCCACTTTCCTGTTTTTTCCCTTTTGTTTTCTATATCCTTCCCCCTACCTATTTTATTTGTGCTTCTTTTCTGTTTTTGTTTATTTGGTTCAGTTTAGTTCGTGTTCGTTGTTTTCCTTGTTACATTTATACTTTTTCGTTTTATTTCTTTTCCATTTGCTAGTTTAGTTTAGTTTAGCTTAGTTTTTAGATTTATATTCCATATTTAGGTTTCATTTACTTTTAACATTCTTTTGTTTAGTTTCTTTTTATCTAGTATTAACAGGTGGTTCCATTTGGAGCAATTGAACTTTATCGCCATATTCTTATACATTTACCTGTTTGTCATTGCCGAAACTAAGGTACTATCGTTCCTTTCTTACCTACTCTCCTTTCTTTCGTTTTATTGTTTCATTGGGGACAATGAAAGGTTTAGGTTTGGGGGTATGCACTCACACATGCACATTAGTTTATGCAAAATTTTAAAATTTTTCAATAAGTGTGCTTAAATAAACGATGATTACCGAGTTTTTGCAATATCAATTTGATACTTCTTGTTATGTAACTATGATTGTTATAGAATGATAAACAAGGGAAGATGTGATTAAACATTTGCTGAAGTTATGATGTAACGTTTTAAGTTATGTATTGTTCGAATCGTAGTTTTATATCATAGTTTTGCACATAAACTTATGCACTGCACGTAGTCGTTTGAATACATGTTGGTTGTGAACTATAATAGGATTCGGATTCCTAGATAACACATGGTGGAGACTAAGCCCGGTGAGCTTTTGAGCCTATCTTTTCTTTTTAGAGGGTTATAAATACATTGTGTTTGTCGAATTTCATTAAATAGCGCATTTACTTGTTGTTTAGTCTCATTATACTTGTTTTGGTTGATAGTCAAGTTAAAATATTTGTTACCATGCTAAATAATCTTCCATTGTAAATATTGAAGAACCGTATTACCCTAGGAAATGATTTTAGGCCCTCTTTGTTTATTGCCGACCGATAAATTATAAAATTTCCTTAGTTCGCCCTTTGAGCCATTAAAATTCCATTTCTTTCTTTGATTACCATTATCCTTGTTTTTGCTCCGACTTGACAAACTCGGAGTTCACCACTGAGAGATTTGTCACCTTTTAGTAATGTTAAGGTGATGTGTTGAAAAGGAAGAAGAAAATAAGATGCTATTGGGGCAGTTGCTTGGTATTCGATGAATAATCATTTGAGAAGCAAGAAAAGGAAAAGGAAAAAAGAAATATATTGAAAAATAAAGAAGAGGAAGGTTGAAAAGAAAAGAGAAAGAAAAGATGAAAGTGGTAGAGAAGAAGAATGAAAGAAATCGAACATGCCTTACAATGCCATTCTGAAACTACTTGATAAATCCTTTCTATCCTTTTTCATTGCCTGAGCCACGTTATAACCTTTGAAAAGTCCTATCTGATCCTAGGAAACATGGTTTTGATATGAAAACGATGGGAGAGGGATTAAAACATGGTAATGATTAATTTTTCTTGATTGTTGACATCCTATCCATGAGACTATTATTCTTTTGTGTCATGCGTTTTTTTCGAGTCATATGTGAGCATTTCTCGTTTTGAAAACATATTTCCTTTACTCACATATTTTAGAGAAATTACACCTGTTTCTGAGTATTTCATTTGAGAGTGTAATTCATTGTGAGATTCGTAGTCGAAGCATAGTTGGATGGTTATCCGAGTTATATTCCAAGTTCATGACATGCGCATGTTTATTTGACTACCACATCACACACGTGCAATCTTATGAGGAACTCTATTGATTCGTACATTGCATGCACTTGATTGTTTCTCATGATATAGGTGAACGTTTGATTCTGTTTCTTCTTGTTCGTTATTCTATTTCAAATCATTGTGTTATAATAAGGAGTATTGTTTATTAGTTTTTAGTCTTTAGTAAAACTTTTTAAGTTTTTAAGTTAATAAATATGGTTGTGGGTGACTTGTTGATGAGAACCCTCACGAGACTTTACTCGTCCGACTAGGGACACCTAGAGGTTTAAAAGGCTTGTTGCATACGCTAAATGCAATCGTGATCCATGCGAAAATGGTATAGCATTTTATTAGTAATTTTTGTTTTAGTTTTGCTCGAGGAGTAGCAAAATGTAGGTTTGGGGGTGTGATCGGGAGAGAACTAATCCTAATTATATGCCTTAATTCACATTTGTTAGTACTTTTTATCCTGTTTTTGTATATTTTTACTTTGTTTTCTAGTTTTTGACAGGATTTGAAAGAAATCACCTAAACCAGGATAAACAAGGTGAAAAAGCACAAAGAAAGAAGCTGAAAAAGCCAAGTCGCGCGCGCAAGCCGCGCGCGCAAAGAACAGAGAATCGCTCGCGCGATCCGCGCGCGCGAGGTACCAAATGTCGCGCTCGCGTGGTCCGCTCGCGCGATATGTGTAAAAACCAAAGTTGCGTATTTCAGTATACTGAAGACTCCTGTGCAAACGAAACTGCTGAACGACGTCTAGACTGTAAATTACATCAGTTTCAGTTCGTTTCGGGTTAGGAAGGCTTCCAAAACTTGTTGTAAATCTATATATACCCTATTTTATTACAATTAAAGGGTGAGACATTATTAGCAATTATTATACGCACATACTTCCAGCCATTGAAGGGAGGGAAGCAAGGAGAAGAAGAAGAAGACCAAGGGTTTCCATGGCCTCCTCCATCAACCTCTTGCCATCCATCACTTCCATGGACGGCTAGATCATAGATCTAGGGTTTCAATGAAGCCCTAGCCAAGTAATAGGGTTTTATTTATGTTTTATTTTAGTTTTAGTATGTATGGATGACAGTCACATGTTTAGAGGATTTTTATAAATAAATCGTACTTCTATTGATTAAATCATTGCTTTCAGAATTTATTCTTGTCTTAGATCTATTTTGACTGTGATGTGCTCAACGATCTATTCTTGCTGTGCTTGTTTAGATTGTTTACATGTGATGGTGCTTTATTGATTTGTGCTATCAAGTATCCGAATAGTCCATGCCTAGGTTAGACGGATTAGATCACAACCCTAGTTTAGTGTGGGATAATTCGTGCTAACCGAAGATGGATTATGTTGGTGCTTGAACCATGAATATCTTCTTGTTGGAGGAATTGGACTTGTAGCTACAATTCCCCATTATCATCCAACGTAATAAGCTAAAGTAATTCATAAATATTCCTATTATGAAGCTAGTGGTGGATTTGCAATCCTAGGTTCCTTTAAACATTATTGAAAACAATTTTAATTGCTTTTATAGTTTCAATTTATTTTTATTGTTATTAGTTTAATTAAAATCAAATTAAAAATCCGTTTTTCATAATTAACTAAAGTTAGGTTTTAAAATTAAGTCGCTGTAGTTAACCAATCCCTGTGGGTTCGACCTTTGCTTTCACACTACAAATCTTTTGAAAAGTAAAGTATACTTTTTATATCTTGATTCTGACAACATCAATTGGCAAATAGGGTGAATATTCAAGTATACAAGAATTACAAGAACATTCATGCATGCATTGATCATCATATACTACATTACATTGGCATAAAGAAGGGGGTCATTCATACATGCATTTTTCTTCATACATTGCATAGCATTACATTATTCCATCATAGGCACAAAGAGGGAGGTTTGGGAGTATACCAATCGATTGAAAGCCCGTGCCGAGAGATGTGCCCCGGGGTCGGCGAGTAAGAATGAGGAGTTGTGGACCGGGTTGGGTTTGTACTTCTTCTTTGGAGGACCATAAGACCCTGAACCACTAGCCATTGGAGGATCTACAAACAAGAAAAGGGAGAAACAATTGTTTACATAAGGAGTTTTGGGGAAGAGAGTTAAATAACAAGAAGAAGCATGATTTCAAACATAAAATCAAGAAAAGATGCAATCTTGGTGATTGAAGAAGTGAACTTACCTTATTGTTGGTTGGATTCTTGAGTGAAGGATCAAAAGGGAGAAGGTTTTTGAGAGAAAACCCGAGGGAAGAGAGAAGAGAGAATGTAAAGGAAAAAGAAAACAATCAGTTTATAGAAACTGTTGCTCAGGCCGGCACTCGACGAAAAGGCGTCGGCACTCGCTGAATGCCGCCCGACATTTGGTGAAGTGCCGGCCGGCACCCAGTGAGTGTCGGTCCTTCTCATCGAGTGCCCCCGCATGGTCAAGTTGCCCCTTTTCCTTCTAATTTTCATATTTATAATAAGAACCCCCGAATTTTGCTCCCATGTCCTTTAAAATTTTCCCTCGTTTCAAAGGGACCCCCGAAATTTGAAAAATAAGTTCTAAAGCCCTTTTGTAAATTGGGATTAGCCCCTACTTGTTGAAAATTCTGTCAAGAACACCCGCTTGCGATAAATGAATAAGTTGAGTCTAATCGACTCCGGATTTCTTTGAAATTTGATTTGATTGGAGTCTAATTGACTCCAAGTTTTGAAAAACTGAATAATTTGAGTCTAATCGACTCCGGATTTCTTTGAAATTTGATTTGATTGGAGTCTAATTGACTCCAAGTTTTGGAAAATGGAATTAATTAAGTCTAACCAACTCCAGATTTCTTTGAAATTTGAATTTTGATTGGAATCTAATTGACTCCAAGTTTTAAAAAATGAATAAGTCGAGTCTAATCGACTCCGAATTTCTCTGAAATTGGATTTTGATAGGAGTCTAATTGACTCCTAATTTTGAGGAACTGATTTGATTGGAGTCTGATTGACTCCAGACTTTTGAAAATTAATTAGATTGACTCCTGATTTTGGAAAAATTGAATGAATTGGAGTCTGTTTGACTCCGGACTTTTGAAAATTAATTGAATCTGAATTTTGGAAAATTGGTTTGATTAGAGCCTGGTTGGCTCCAATTCTTTGAAAATAAATTTAATTTAAGCCTAATTGACTCCGGAATTTTGAAAATTGATTTTATGCGAGCCTGAATAGCTCTGATTTTGGAAAACATGAGTCTGATTGACTCCTGATTTTAAAAGAATGATTTGATTTGAGTTTGTTTGATTTTATTTAAGTCTGATTGACTCCAAATTTTAGAAGAATGAATTGACTCGAGTCCGCAGGATGCCAATTTTTAAAAGATGAATTGATTCGAGTTGGAATAACTCCGATTTTGAAAAACATGAATTGACTTGAGTCTGTTTGGCTCCTAATTTTAGAAGAATGAATTGATTTGAGTTTGGTTGATTTTAAGAATCTAAATTGATTAGAGTCTGATTGACTCCTGATTTTAGAAGAATTGATTTGATTTGAGTCTGATTGGCTCATGATTTTGAAAAATTGATTTGATTTGAGTCTTGAATGACTCCAAATTGCTGGAAATTGATTTGATTTGAGTCAGATTGACTCCAAATTGTGAGAAGTTAAGCCAATTTGATTCTGATTGATCATCGATTCCAGAGATGAAAAGGGGATACACATCTTAGTGCTCCCAGATTTAGGGAAATTTGAAAATGAACCTCGAAAAAGAAAGTAACTCCAAAAAATAGGAATCAGGAGTTAAATCGAGTCAACATTGACTTTGCCTCGTGAAATGACACATTTGCATCTCTGGTTTCCGCAAACAAATCTGCACTTGCTATTTGATTTGACTACGGAGCGTAAGGCTTGAAGCGGCTCAGTCGATCAGATGACTTTTTTTTGAAAGATTATGGAGCGTAAGGCGTGAAGCGGTTCAATCTTTCAGCGTGCTACCTGATTCGACTACGGAGCGTAAGGCATGAAGCGGCTCAGTCGATTAGATGACCTTTTTTGAAAGATTATGGAGTGTAAGGCGTGAAGCGGCTCAATCTTTCAGCGTGCTACCTGATTCGACTACGGAGCGTAAGGCATGAAGGGGCTCAGTCGATCAGATGACCTATTTTGAAGGATTATGGAGCGTAAGGCGTGAAGCGGCTCAATCTTTCAGCGTGCTACCTGATTCGACTATGGAGCATAAGGCGGGAAGCGGCTCAGTCGATCAGATGATTTTGAAGGATTATGGAGTGTAAGGCGTGAAGCGGCTCAATCTTTTCGCGTGCTTCCTGATTTGGCTATGGAGTCGATCAGATGATTTTTGGAAGATTATGGAGTATAAGGCGTGAAGCGACTCAATCTTTCAGTGTGCTACCTGATTCGACTATGGAGCGTAAGGCGGGAAGCGGTTCAGTCGATCAGATGATTTTGAAGGATTATGGAGCGTAAGGTGTGAAGCGGCTCAATCTTTCAGCGTGCTACCTGATTCGACTATGGAGCGTAAGGCGGGAAGCGGCTCAGTCGATCAGATGATTTTGAAGGATTATGGAGCGTAAGGCGTGAAGCGGCTCAATCTTTCCACGTGCTTCCTGATTTGGCTATGGAGTTGATCAGATGATTTTTGGAAGATTATGGAGTATAAGGCGTGAAGCGGCTCAATCTTTCAGCGTGCTACCTGATTCGACTATGGAGCGTAAGGCGGGAAGCGGCTCAGTTGATCAGATGATTTTGAAGGATTATGGAGCGTAAGGCGTGAAGCGGCACAATCTTTCAACTTGCTACCTGATTCGACTATGGAACGTAAGGCAGGAAGCGTCTCAGTCGATCAGATGATTTTTAGAAGATTATGGAGCGTAAGGCGTGAAGCGGCTCAGTCGATCAGATGATTTTTGGGAGATTATGGAGTGTAAGGCGCAAGGCGCATCTCAGTCGATCAGATGACTCTCAAAACTCACATAGAGCATGCACATGTATCATTCATGGTGTCCCCAGAATAGGATGATATCATAATAGGAAAACTCGAAGTATAGTGCATTTCTGATGCTAGGAAGCAGCATGGTTCCGAATCATCACGTTTTGAGCACAGGACATTAATTTGTTGAGCATGTACATCACGATAAGATAGGTGCATTCATCTGTGTGACTACCTATGTTTGTTGTCCTTCTTGCCCGAACTACGTCTTGGTCTGATTCCCGATGGGATACGTAGGCAGCTCACCTTTGAGCACGACCAGCATTTGGCTCTCTGCGCACCCGATTTTGCAACATGTAGACACCCCAATTTTGACCAACCGTCGAATTTAGGAGAGTGTCACCTCCGTATCCGATGATGACAAGGACCGAAAAATTGAAGTATTCCAAACTCTTCAGAAAATCTTCAAAACGCGATAAAATTTCACAGAAAGAGGAAAAATACCAAGTATTTAGGAGAATTCAGGTATAAGACATGATTTTTGGAAAGGATCTTAAAAAATAATTCGTTTCAAAAAGGGGGAAGACCTAAAAAGGGGAATCTCAGCTTAAAACGGCACATGGCAGACTGCCACGGCACTGACTGAGTGCCGCGCGGCAGTCAGAGAGTGCCGGCCCGGCATTCACCAAGTGCCGCCACAAATTTCTAACTGCCGTTCACTTTTAAAGTCTGTATTTTGCAGTGCAATACGTATGCGTATGCGAATAAGAACAAAAAACTGATAAAGTAAGACTGACAAAAACGCGGCAATCCATTAATTGCCGCGGCATTTGATGAATGCCGTGCGGCAGTCATGGAGTGCCGCGACGGCATTCATGAACTGCCGCAGCGGCAGTCACGGACTGCCGCGACAGTTTCTGGACTGCCGCGCTGGGCAGCAGTCTGCCTAATTTCAGAAAGTACACATTGTACCACCAAATGAGATGCTTACACATGTCTTTTACTCCGAATTCACTGAAAATACTTGGTAGTTTTTGTCTATATAAGAAGAGGTATCTTCATGGAGAAAAAGGGGGGACCAACCAAGAGATAAATATTGGGGGGAATTTGAAAAGGGGAGAACAACACATACAAAAAATACACTACCATTTCACCAACATTTTAGAGAGAAAAGAGAGAGTTTAAAAAAAAAACTAGGAAGAAGAGCTTGGAAGACCTTCAAAGAAGAAAAACTTTGAGGATAGTTTGGAGGTGACCCTCTAATCTTAGTTGTGTTTTCTTTCTTTTGAGCTTCTAATTTACAAGTCATTTAGTTTTTCTTGATTAAGTTTTAGAGTTTGTTAAGTAAACTTGGAAGTCCTTACTTCCTAGTTCTTTGATCCTTCTTCTATTTTCCTTGTTTATGTTTTTCTTTTGAGATTCTTGGAGATCTTCAATATCTCCTTTGAAATCTCTTGAATGTGATCTTTTGAATCCCATGTAAGCTTATGCTTCATATGGAAGTCAAAGTTTGATCATCATTTTATTCTATAAACAAATAGATGGATCCAAGCCCATACTCATGACTTGGGTCCTCTAAGCTTGAGTTTTCATGGAGTCTCCTTATATTCCTTGAAAACTCATGAGTTTTAGTCATGTCTTCATCTCCAATGGCCATCAAATGGTAGGAGGAAGTGGTTTTGAGTCCAAGTCCATCTCAATGGTTTAGATTCCTTATCTTGAGATTTCATGAAGTCAACTCATACTTCACTTGAAATCTACAAATATGAAGGTCTTTAGCCTCCAATGACCATCAAATGGTAGGATAAGTTGTTTGGTTTAAACCCAACTTCATGGTTTAATAGTTGGAGTTACCAAATAAAAGTTGAACTTGACAAATGAAAACAGTGAGTTCACAAACTGTTTTTGATCAAAGATTTTTAGTTCGAAATCTAACCGTTGAAATCAAGTGAAACCAACGGGAAAGTGTCAATAACACGATATTCTACCACTGTAATTTTTGTTTTAAGGTGGTTTCATGTTTAGAATGGTTTGATCATGAGTTTTGTGACACAAATACAATCTGTCCAGAGTTTCAGAATAGTTTCAGAACAGTGACACTCTCTTGAAACAATTAAATCAAAGTTCTAATAAAGTGTTTGTGACTCGAAATAATTTTTTCTATGAAGTTTAATGTGTTAGGAAAGCCCCCTAAAAAGAATGAAGCATTTCGGATTATTTTACTATTTTTAAAAAATCAAACAAAATCTCTGGACAGAGAGTTGTACATCTCTGAGTGATGTCTGGTGTTTGTCCTTTTCCCAGAGATCCGACCGTTGAAACCTTGATTTTCTTTTTGATTTGGAAATTAGACTCACAGGGGCATCTCGTGTCCAAAATTCACCAAGATCAAACCATGGGAGATATGCTTTTTATTTCTTTTAAGTTCTGGTCTACTCTCTGCAATTTTCAGAGTTTTATGACACATTTGACCAACTTTGTAAATAATGGTCCACATGACTTTTCTATGACATAAGGCTTAAACCATGTTTTAATAATGATTAGTTGAGCTTGAATTCAAAGTTTAAAAGTATTTCATGGTCTATCCTTGTCCATGTACATATTCATCCATATGATTTGGCACTTGTAATTAAGATTTATTTGCTTTGGATTTAATTACATTAGATAGATTTAAGCTAGAAATTTAGGATTGTTATTTCTAACATCATATTTTGCATATCATGTGAACTAACCCTTTGTTTTGTAGCGCTATTAAGGTACGATTTCTCAATCCCTCTCTAGTTTATTAAATTCCTTGATTTTTATTTGATTTTCGACCTTATGCGCGACACCTTAGAATTAGGAGCTTGCCTTATGTGTATATGTGATTAGAGACTTCTTTTTAGGATTTTCTTTTGTTCGCATCATTGCACGTTTATTATCGCTGCTGGATCCCGGGTAAGTTCACTTGTTCTCTATTGCATATCATATCGCTTGTTACCTGAATTATGTGGCTTTTGAATGATATTTTGTCAATTGCAATTTTACACCCTTTGGACATGCTTTTGCGATGTATATGTATATATGTATTAGTTGAGGGCATGCTTAGATTAATAAATTTGATTAAAAGGATGTTGAGTAAAGGCCTATCGCAAGATAGGATGAGAGAGGGTGTTTTAGTCCGATGGGCTCCTTCCTCTCTCATTCCATAATCCCCGGACCTAGTTAATCTCTGGTTTCTAAAAGATCAGTTTGCTTTTAAAATGGTTTCTTAATTTTCCTTTTAAAAATTAAGTGGCGACTCATTTTATTTTTGAATTTGATTTTGAAAAGCTGTGGGTAAGTCAACCTGCGATATCCACACAACGCACTTTTGTTATACCTGGATTCGACTGTTTGGTCAAAGGCTTGTCTTTCACACAGGCTTTGACATTCATTTGTGATACGCGTTGCTTCACGAACTTTGTCAAAGAGGGGCAAACTGTAGACACCCCAATTTTGACCAAACGTCAAATCTAGGGATTGGTTACCTCTCAAAGACCGATGATGACAATGACCATGGCGTTCGAAGATTTTCCAAGAAATTCAAAATCTTCAAGATGTTCTTCAAGTTAAAATTAAAATAAAAAGGAGAGGATTTGGGCATTCGGGGAGAAACTCGAATAATGAAGAACGTGTGAAAAACCCAGTCTGGGAACCTGTTTTTTTTATAAAAAAAAAAGGGGATAATAAACACAATAAAAAGAGTTTCCTTGGAAGAAAATAGGAGGACAAAATAAATGAAAAGATTGTGAAAAATGAGAAAATACAAAAAGAAAGTAGTATATTTAAGTATATACCATGCACATGGGGGATCATAGTGCAAATATAGATATATATAGATTAAAAATTTGGTTTACATCAACATATTTTTGAAAATTAAAAAGAAAGACAAAATTCAGTTAGCCCCGGCACGCGGCAAACACGGCGGCAGTCACTGAGTGCCGCGTCGGCACTCTTTGTTTACCGCCCGGCATTCAGTGAGTGCCGTCCGGCACTCAGCGAATGCCGCCGGAAGCCATCGAGTGCCGCGAGCTGTAACAGACTGCTTTTCTCACATGTTCTAGAAGAAAACTTTGTACATCGGTTTTCACCCGAATTTACCCATCTAACCTTGAATTGGTGGTCTATAAAAACAAACTTTCATCTTCATTTTGGGACACACACATATACTTGAATTAAGAGAGAGGAATACAAGAGTTATATGCATACATTAGAGAGAATTGAGAGGAAGAAGATAAAGTTTCTTGAAGAACTTGAAGAATTGAAGAAGAATTTGAAGATTGTTGGAAGAGCTTCACAAGAAATAGAAGAATTCTTTGAGGTCATAGAGGTAACCTCTCAATCCTTGGTAGAGTTAGGACAATTCAATCACAAGTTCATAGTTCTAGGAACTTTACACATTTTTAAAACCCCTCTTCTTACCCCATTTCATCACATACCATTTAGAACTTGTGATTGAATCTCATAACATTTCATTAATTTGGATCTAATTGATGCCTTGGGTTTAAGATAAGTTTAATTTTGAAGAGTTTGTGTTCCTAGTTCTCTAAATAAACTTTGATTTCTTACTTCTATTTTCCTCATAAGGCTCATAAGATTTTACATATCTTAGTGAGCCTCTTTGAGTTTGATTCTTTAGTTTCCTATGATCTTATGATCCATATGGAGATTAAAATGAATCATAGTCATAATCTACACATAATTGGTAAGATTCAAGTCTTAACCCATGACTTGAATCTCCTTATTAAGAATCTTATGGAATTTTTACTATATTCCATAGAGGTTTGAGTAGATTCAAATTTCATTTAGTCTCCAAGGACCATTAACTTGGTAGGAGAAATAATAAGATGACTCTATATTCTTCCATGATCATATATTTGAGAGAAGAATTGGATGTAAATTTTCATGGTCTATATTTAAAATAAGTAGGACCTTAGGATTTTCTTGCTAGATCTCCCATTATGAGATCTATGGTAGGAACCCATCAAGGTTAAATCTAGGGATTTCTTCCTATTTCATTAATTTATCCCAATAGTCACAACCATACTTGGTTCTAGTCCTTTCTAGGATCATGGATCAAGTTGGTTTTAAGGTATGAACATTAATTCAACAAAGGTACAGTGAATCCATAAACCAATCGTAATCAAAGATTTTTTTTGGAGTCAAGATTGATTGGAAATGGATGAGACCAATTGGAGGAGGTTCATAACCCATTTAAGTACCTCTATTATTTTTGTCTTGATGAAATTCCATGTCTAAGATGGTTTGGTCTTATGACTTCAACACATGCAACTCTCTGTCCAAAATTTCATAACAGTAAGTCCGTTTTGAAATTAATAAATCAGAACCTTAATAGAGTTTTCCGGGTCTCTAATATTTTTTTCTAAGTACCTTAATGTGTTAGGGAGATACCCTAAAAAGATCTAAGTGTTTCTCATCTTTTTACTATTTTTAGAAAATCGTACAAGATCTCTGGACAGAGAGTTGCAGATTCCTGAGTGATGTCTAGTGTTTTCCATATTCCCAGAGATCTAGCCGTTCAAACCTTGATTTTCGTTTTGGGATAGAAACTAAACTCATAGAGGTATATCAAATCCAAAAATCATTAAGATCCAATCGTTGAAAGTATGATTTTTCTATTTTTTAAGATCTGGTCTGCTCTTTGTAATTCATAAAAAACTACTACTGTTTTTGTCTAATCTTATTTATTTCAACGCAAATGGTTCCCTAATGTCTTGGGACCCAAATCATGTTTTGAATAACGATAATTTAGCTTAAATCCAGAGTCTAAGTGATCCAAATTAGTGAATAAATCCATGTTTTATTCTTGTTCACATTCATTCATTCATGTACATTAATGCTTATGATTCGAACTAGCTATTGAATAAAGTTGGATTTCATGCTTAATAGATCTAAGCTAGAGGATCATGATTGATTGTTTTGATATCATATTACTATGTGAAACATGTGGACTAATATTTGTTTTTCAGTGCATTTGAGGTACAATTTCTCATCTCTTCTCTAGTTTATACCATTTGTTGATTTTATTGATTTTCGACTCCATGCGCGACACCTTAGACTAGGTCTTGCCTTATATGTTTATATGCGTTAGAGACCTTTTCTTAGGTTTATTTTATATGTATGCATTGCATGTTCAAATTCACAGCTGGATCCCGGGTATGTTCTCTAGTTCTCTATTGCATTTCATGTTGTGTGCTACCTGAATTACGTGGCTTATGAATGATATTTTGTCATTAGCAATCTTGCACCCATTTCAACATGCTTTTGTAATGTATTATTTATATATATGTATTAGTTGAGGGTACACTTAGATTATTAATTCGATTAAAAAGGATGATGAGTAGAGGCCTATCACGAGATAGGATGAAAGGGGGTGTTTTAGTCCACCGGGCTCCTTCCCCTTTCATTCTATAATCCCCGGACCCAGATTATCTTTGGTTTCGCAAAAGATCAGTTTGCTTTCAAAATGGTTTCTTAATTTTCCTAAAAATTAAGTGGAGACTTTTTGATTTTGAATTTTGAATTTGAAAAACATTTTAAAAGTGGGCCCAAATGCCGGTATCCCACACCTACAAACAACGGGTCTTACGTTACTACAACAGCAAGGTGAAGCACCGCAGTTTTCAAGTGGGAGACCTCGTCCTTAAGGTAGTGAACCAGTCTACCCGAATCCCGAGCCATGGGAAATTGGGGCCAAACTGGAAAGGCCCGTATAAAGTAACCCGGGTCAACCGACCGGGAACTTGCTGGTTACAGAGCATGGACGGGCACGATCTCTCTCATCCTTAGAATGTGCAACATCTCCGTAAGTACTATCAGTAACACTTGGCCACGAGAATTTAGTATTGGTAGGGAAATTTGTCTTTGTAGCTCTAATTGAGCAACCGCTATAAATTTTTGTTTTTAAATAAAATTGAATAGTTTAATTTGCAAATTTAATCCTGTCAGTATCCCGTGCACCGCAGAAAAGTACTCGGGCCTAACCCCGAGACATGAAAGACCTTGGCTACATATCAAGGCAGAAAAGACCTTGGCTAAAAACCAAGGCAGAAAAAACCTTGGCTGAAAACCAAGGCAGAAAAGACCTCTGGCCCTGAACCCAAGCACAAAAGACCTCGTGCCCCGAACCCAGGCACAAAAGACCTCGGGCTCCAAACCCAGGCACCGGCTTTGCCTAGGTCCAACCGACGATGGGGGCAAACCCCTAGGTGGCTGATGATGGCAAGCCTCAAAGGACCCTGCAACCACCCATGTTCCAGGTCAGTTTCCTACGGTCACTCCTCACCACGCCCCCGCCTTCGCAGGATGCTCGGGGGGAAAGGGAATATCAGACCCAAATAGGAAATTACATAAAGCTTTGCTTAGGTCCAGTCGACGACAGGGCAAACCCCTAGGTGGCCGACGATGGCAAGCTTCAAAGGACCCTGTAACCACCCATGTTCCAGGTCCGTTTCCTACGGCCACTCACTCCTGCACTCCCGCCTTAGCAAAATGCTTAGAGGGGGCAGGGGAATATAGGCCAAAACAAGAAATCACACCGGTCACTAAAAGAACTTGGAAGACATTCCTAAGTACTTACAGTGATCAAAGATAGATACCCCAGAAGGTAAAACAGGATACTCCTATCATACACCGGGACATCCCGGACAGTAAAATAGGGTATTCCTATAATACACCGGGACATCCCGAACGCTAAACAGGACTAGTTCCTATGGCACACTGGGCAATTACCTTTGAAACAGGTCAAGAAGACTAGGTGTTCTACTGGTTATGGTGCTAAACCATTTGCTAAGGCAGGGGCTTAGGTCGGCTAAAAATCGGGCAGATACCAGCAATCGCAAACAGGCAAAGTGCAGATAAAGGTAAGCAGTTAATGGAAAGAAAAGTGGCCTCGATGGCCTTTTCATTAATAAAAAAAAAACTGTACAAAGCCTGGGGGGGCAGTTGTAGTAGCCTCCCCATAAAAAAAAAACTACAACAAAAAGAAAAAAAAGCAACAAGAATCCAAGAGAGAGGAGGCTAACCCCTGGCTTGCCCCTCTGGCGCGACATCTCCCTCCTGGCCAGCCAGACCAGCAACACCCTCCGTCGTAGCAGCGGTCCCCTGGGCATCGACATAAGCATCTTCAATAGCCTCGGGAACCATGCCCCAGTAGTCAGAATCCACCCCCTGGTAAGGAGTGGTGTCCAACTCCGGGTGGTCCCGGGCCAACCTCCTCTTTAAGTCTTCGTACCTGAGGAAGAAACCGTCGTCAAAAGTCTCCCCTGCAGTGCCAGCGGCCGCCGCTACCTCCAAGAGTGCCCTCTCCCGAGCCTCCGCTACCGCACAGCCAGCCTGCTCGATTTCCAGCTCCGCCAGAGCCACCGCCAACTCCTCCTGGGTTGTCCCGAGGTTCAAAGCTAGACCCTTGACCCTATTTTTCTCTACGGTCAAGGCACTTTCTTTGGTCTCCAGCGGCAGTTTCGGCGGCGGTGGCCCTCTCGGCAAGGGTCGGCATAAAAGACTCAGCTTCGACAGCCATGTAGCCAACCTACAACAAATCAAAAGGGAACAGGTCGATCACTATTGCTAGTAGAAAAAGAAAATTCACAGAGGTCAGAAGAAGCAACAAAATTGCTTACTAGATGGGAGATGCCATAAAGCCACCCCTAGAAAACCTGGAGAGACATGCCGGCGCACCTCTCCACTTGACTGGGGAGCAGGTATGGCCTGACCCTATCCCGGGTCTCCCTAGACTCCTCTAGGTGCGTCCTGGCGGGAATCTCAGCTCGGGGGGTAGATGTTTCCCCCACTATCACCACCCGGGGAGTTGATGCCTCCCCGGGAGCCTCGGCGGGCGCTGGGACGCGCCTAAGCGGGTGCTCACTATCAGAGGCCTCAATGACCGGCCTCTTCCCCGCCGCCGGCATCCGCTTGGCGGCAGTAGCTTGCAGAGCCCTCAACCGTTCGGGGTCTCTCCTGGGGGCCATCTCTACAGAGAAAAACAACCATGGGATCAGAAACCGGGATAGCAAGGCAGCAAAAGACAGCCAAAATTAAAACAAAAGAAGTATTTACCCAGAATGATGGTAGGGAAGATTGGCGCTTCTGCGGGACGGTCGGGTCGGTGGTCACCCCTTTGGTCTCCCGACCGGGTCAGGACGTCTCGGACATTCACGGGCCACTCAACCAAGCCTCTGATCCTCTCCTCACAATCCTCCAGAATGCTTGGGAGATTGATAGACCCCGCTGATCAATTCGAAGCTATAACATAAAGCTTGGAAGGAAGCAAGAGAAGACACAGGACAGGCTTACCCCTTAACTCTCCCGCCCAGGAGATCCTTAGTTGACTCCCAGGGGCTCGCTCGCAAAGCCCAGGGGTGGACACTTGGAAGAACTTATTCTTCCACCCCTTGTTGTTGATCGGGCAGTCGACAATAATCTTCTTTCCCTGCCGATCCCCTAGGGAAAAGAACCTGGCCTCCCCGTGTACTTGGAATGGCCGGTGGATCTAGAAGAATTTTTGAAGGGTGAGTTCGTACCCGAAGAGTTGGGGCCACAGGGAGATGGACCCCATCAGATACCTCCACCCGTTCGAGGCTAACTGCCCAGGAGCTATCCCCAGGTAGATCAAAACGTCCTGGGTGACTGGATGGAGGGGGACACGAAGGCCAGCCATGAAAGCGTCCTCGTATAAAGTAACAAAACCCCGACGGTAAACGTGAGCCCTGCCGAGGTGAACGAACAAGGAATTGTTGACAGGGATAGTATACCTATCCTTGATCTGATCAAGGTCCCCAGCACGTAGGGCCGTGGGGATAAACTCGCAAGCGAATGCTACCTCAGGATCAGGCTCCCTAGGTGCCTCGTCGCCGGAACCCCGTAACACGGTGGCAACAGGGGCCTCTTGGTCCGACTCATCACTGGACACTCGGGCAGGGATCCTGCCCACACTTTGGTGGTCTGAAGAGGAAGCTGAAGGTGGGTCAAGACTGGTATCGAGCATTCCCGACCGGGACATCTCACTCTTTGACTGTGAAGCGGAGTTGAAGTCGGAATGCTCCATTTCTGGTATTCCCGTGGAAGAGTGAGAAAGAAGGACACTACCTGAGTATGGATCAGAGACACCGAGTCAGACGTACAAGGGGGGCAAGGTCACTAATCTAAAGGGCAAAGAATAAAGGGTCCTTAATACCAGGTGACACTCTCTCAAGACTACCCCGAGAACACTCGCTCGCTCCAACTGCCCTAAGGTCCCTCCTGCCTGGAAGGAGGAACAGAACCTGAGAAAGAAAAACTCCCACTCTTGTTCTAACTTAAGCGAGTTCGCTCTCTCCAGTCTCGCTCAGAAAAGAGGAAAGAAGGGGACAGAGAGGGAAGAAAATGATGAATTGAAGCTGAGGGAAAAAGACTTACAAAGTTTAGCGCAGAAAGGGGCTCGAGAACCTTGCTCGAGATTGTTCTTGCTCTCAAGTCGCTCAGTAATCTATATCTCTGCAGTAAAGGGTCGAAGAAGTGGACAAGTATCCTTTATATAAGAACCATGGATAGTCCAGATCAAAGCAGATCCAACGGCTCATATGTTTTTTCACCCGAAGCGGTTGGCAATTGTCACCTCGGGCACGTGAAGTGTCGCCTTAAAAGACGCGTGCATTAAATGCATGATGGGACGGTTTGGTTACCATATAAACGGTTCGGTTACTCCCAGGCTGGCACTGTTGGATCTTGACCAGGCCAGTGACCTGCTAACACGTGGCATAGGAGGGACCCGGGCCTGCAGGGTCACCTCTCGGTCCATACCCCGGCTGATCGTTCCGGCCGGTCCCACCCCGGGCAGAGTCCCGGCCTATTACCGAACGGTTCCTCGGAAGCAGTCTTAATTTTTAAACTTCATCTGATGGACGTCACATCAATTTCGAAAATGGGGGGCAGTTGATACGTCTGGAAATGTTCTGCTAAAGCCAAACCTCCATATCAGCGGCGACGGACCCGGACTATCAGGAATGGGCGCTCAGGGCCTACGCTCCCGAGGTCATCAATCGTTACCTCTCAGGATTCTCAAATAGCCCGAGCATGAGGCGCAGCCCAGACCGAACCTTTCAACCAGTTTCCTTATCTGGCCAGAACTCTATTAAGGAGGAGCCCATCGATTCCTAAACCGCTTAGGAAACTCTCCCTAAATCGTGCAAATCAATTGTAGTCAGATTAGGCTTCCTAATCTGACTAACTTACCATATAAGGGCGGACTCTTGTACCTATAAAAGAGCCCGCCTACCTTGTCTACGGGGATTCGAATAACTCTATAGCTAACAAGCATAGAACAGAGAATTTATCATTGTACGCATATACCCGGCCGGTATTACTGGTAGTGCCGCCCCTCTTTGTTGGCTCACCAGGCCCGCCGGTGATCTGCTAGTGAACGCGCACAGACGCAACCGTGGACGTAGGTCACCTTGTTAACGGGACCGAACCACATACAACTTGTTCTTGTTTCTTCTCTCTTTAAATCCTTCTTACCAATTCTCGGCATCATCATATACATATATATATGCATTTGAATCCATGTGCAAACTAGGGTTTACAATTAAGATGAATTTTTGTAATCTTGTTGTGGTTGTGATTATGAATATGTGACTATGTTGCTTAATCTAAATTTACGATGGCTGAAAGTGAAAATAATTCATATAAAATCGTGGTCATTGAATTTTGGAATTCTGCCCACGAGTCCCATGTAAAACATAATTCTGCACGTGTTTCGTCTAATGGTGTTTTTCCCAATCCTGCACCGTTTGGGTAGAAAATTCATATTACAGTAGCAGTTTTATGAAGGTTGATATAAGCGTATTTGCTATATCACATTTTTGTGTGATTTCGTGCTCGTTAATATGAAGTAATTTGTTAGTAATTAGAAATATATGACTTTTCATGTATAGTTGAGTTTTGTGAAATTGTGACTGTGTGATTTTGTATAGGTTATGAATCCGTGTGAACATGTAGCTGTTAATATGATTTTAACGGAAATTTGATTTGAGATATATGAATCTCTTGAAAGTTGAGTTTTGTGAAAAACGTGGATGTGTGAACGTTAGAAAAGTCCTTAGAGTTCACCACTACTCCTTATGATTTTAGGCGGCGACTTTGTGGATGACCCGTACATGTGTGATTAGATGGCGACTACGTGGATGACCCGTCTCGTCATTTTTTAGCCTTATGCCCGGCTTGTTGGTCTATTTCATGTGTATTTAGACATTGTTTATTGACATCAAGACCGTGAGGACTAGCCTTTCGGTGTATACTCAAATCCCAGTGATATCCCATGGGAGTTGGGACCGGAGTGGGAGTTAGTATTACGTTAGGAGACACATGAGATATATGTGTGGGCTGAGCCATGGATGGGTGGCTGAGGTGGTGAACATAAGGTGTAATTGGATCGAATATTATGTGTTTTTTTTATTCACAGTTTTATGGTTGTAATGTGTTTTATTATTTCCAGTTATATGAAATTCTAGGAATTGGTAGTCGTGTAGTTTTTGTGATTTTAAATTTCGGTGTTGTGCCCGTTACCTTAAACCGTAGCATTCTATGTGTAACGTACCATTTTTGGGAACGTAGTAATGTGATAATAAATTGGACCTGATTAGTAAATTGAATATTTTGGATGCTTAGATTCATAGTTTATGGCCGTTTCGCATAACCTAAAGTAAAATGACGATCTGAATAACTTTCGTGTTTTACACTTTTCCTAAAAACGTCATCTTGACACTGTTTTCATCGATTTTCAGAATTTGCTGAACATCGTCTATATAAGAGCTGAAGTTTAATAATTAATTTCTGAATTATCTATTTAGAATTAATGAACGGGGATGTGAGCCTTACCTTGAAATTTTATTCTGGACATTTTTCGTGGTTTAAGTTTTGTCTAATTACAGCTCTTTGTTGGAGATAAATTTATTTTAATTAATAGCACCTTATTATTAGTTTTTATTATTGTGTTAATTTCTATTTGTATAGGATGGTAGGCCCACAAATGGTTTGCAAGTATCGGCCTACCATAGTTAAGAAAGGTAAGTATTTAGTTATTTTAATTCGGGCGAGAAACTACTTGCCACCACATAAATGGAAACTACTTTATTGTCCAGATATGTGTGTGGAACTACCTGTCTTGGCCCAAGAATGTTGTAGTATGGTTTGTAATCTACGGGTTCAAGTTGAATCCATAATACTTGTGTTTTGTTTAACTCATACCAGTCATGTGACCGACCCGAGTGTGTTATGCATTCGGGTGCATTTCTATTTGAAACATAGTCGGATGACATGTGCAGGATAGTATAGTTGGAGTTCATTATGGAGCAGCCGATCTGTTTATGAAGTTGAAGATATCTCTTTTCATTCTTTATGTATTATATGTTGCTCTTTTATTTAGTTGGCATTGTGAGCCAAGATTGAGAACTTGCATTAGATATAGTTATATATCAGATGTATTATTGGACTTTGGGGGACATTTATAGCACATCTGACCTGAGATAGTGTAGTGTTGAAATTATTCCGTTTATTATTATAACTAGATAATTTTATTGTGATTAAATGGAGGAAATTATATTTTTTTTATGTAAAGGGTAACTTTGATTTTCATTTTGTAATAAATGAAAATGGAGAAAGTTTGAAACGTAGATTTTCTTGTAATATTTTTGGGAATGAGTTTGATGATAAATGAGTTTTGTTTAAAAAGAGATAATGTGGTTTATGAAAGTACTTTAAATCCAGTTTATCTTAAAATGGTCTTTTAAAATTAAGTATGGGTTAGCAACCTTGGATTTTTGGAGCGGTTGAATATTGATCAAGGTATGCAATTGATTGGATATTTGGCTTTCCAAAAATCGGGGTGTGACACGCACCATCCGATTTGAAAGAACAGAACACCCATTGGATGCGACTTAAAATGAAGAAGTTAATGACACAATTTTTAACTCACTCTGAATCAAATCAAAAGGGCATGGAGTCACACAAATTTGGAAGTGTTGTGACTTGATATTTTACAATTGAGTTGCAAATAAAAATGAAGAAGAAACCCAATAACTGCGACTAAGAGGCGTGATAAAGTTTAGTCATAGTTAATGTTAAAAAGGTTATTGTCATTTCCTAAACTGTGGAATGAAATGGAGATCTGGCTATCAATGCACAAATAAATTGGCAGTTTGGTCGTGAGTTTGGTTTAACTAGTTATCAAAAAAAAAACTCATGCATTTGTACTGTTTATTAAGGTCCTGCATGGTGAGGTTTCATGTTTTTAGTTTTCAACTTTTTTAAAACGAATACTAGTTTCTATTTTTTATTTTAATAAATGAAAATAGAAAAATGTGTTTGTTAACCTTGTTGATTGAAAAAAAAAAAAAGAAGAAGAAGAAGAAGAAGAAGAAGTAAAAAAACCCATTGGTAATAGTATTTATGTCAAATTTAATTTTCAAAATGTACCTTACCAAAATACATTTTCAACATAAAAGGTCATTTTGAATATTTTTTTTAACATAACCACATATTTAATACAAATCATGCTCTCTCAAATTTTGCTCACCCTGTGCTTGGGTGTGCACATGGGACTCACCACTTTCCATCTTTTACTCGAGGGCAATTAGGAATAAATCCAAATTAAGAGAAATTTAATCATTCAAGTATAATTAGAAAAAAGTTTTTAGCATTAGGTACATTCTTTGCTAGTTTGACACAAATACCCCGAACATTTTGCACAAGAGGTGCAAGATACATGATGCACGTGTGAGCAACACCACCATGACCTCCGACGACCACCATCATGACCTCGCCTGAGCTCCGATGACCTTGTCTGACCTCCAGCGACCACCACCACGACCCCAACTGACCTCCGACGATCACCACCACCACCACAATGTCACATGACCTCCGATGACCACTACCACTACCTCACCTCTGTCCATACATAGGTTCTGTAGTTGAGAAATTTCTCAACGTAATTGAGGAATTTCTCAAATTCTATGTTGAGAAATTTCTCAACTTAAAGTTGAGAAATTTCTCAACATAGAATTTGAGAAATTCCTCAATTACAAAAAGCAATACTCAAATTTTCCAAGCAAATAAGTTTAGCTACCTACTTCTTCATTTACAAAAGTGTCAACCACACCTCAATCCTCCATCAAAACAGCACCCCTCTTCTATTGACACCCCTTCGACCAGCCGCCATCGCCGTACTTCAATTATCTCCAACCCATCACTAATGTTGAGAAATTTTTTGAACTTTTTTTTTTTGAGAAATTTCTCGAACTTTTTTGTGTCAAATTTCTCAAGTAAAAAACTAAGGGAGAGAGAGAGAAAGAGAGAGAGAGAGAGAGAGAGAGAGAGAGAGAGAGAGAGAGAGAGAGAGAGGTGAAGAAGAAGGTGGTCACAGGGAAGGTCGAATCTAGATCTATATCTCAGATCTGGATGTGGATCTAGATCTTGGCAGCGATGGTGATGGTGGTGGTGGAGATGATGGCAATGGCAATCGTCGGGGGTGATCGGCGATGACAGTGGTGGTGATAGTGGTCTTCGGTGATGGCGGTTGTGGCAATGGCAATGGATGGAGGTAAAACGACGGTTCTCGACTAGGGGAGTTATGGAGATGAGGGTGGTTGTCACCGGAGACGATTGTGGTTACCGGCGGTCTCACCTATGGTTCAGGGTGGTCGGTGATAGCGGTGGTTGGTGGTGCGAGCTTGTAGACACCCCATTTTGTCGGCTATCAGATTTAAGAGACCTATAGCTTGGTGGTTCACAATGATCGAAAAAGACTCAAAAAGGACTCTTGGAAGTTAGTTATATCTCTCAAAATGCTCAGAACGACCAAAATACCCCCAAATGTTCTGGACACGCATTACGTCATAAGAAAAGCAATAAAATGAGTTTTAAATCAAGACCAGATGAAATCGTCAGCTCCCAGACACCCCCGAAAGTCCCGGAAGTTCCCAGAGAGTCCCCATAGACCGGTTTGACCAAGGTTTGACCAAGTTTGACCAAGGTTTGACCAAAATCGTCCAAATTCGCCAAAAAGTTACAGAATCATTCTAGATCATGTGGAAAATACTAAAATGAGTTTTAAAAGAAAATCGAACGAAAATGTCAGCTCCTGGGAGCTCCTAGAGGTTTCCAGAACTTTTCGGGAATCCCAAGTTTGACTAGTTTGACCAAAAGTTGACTTTAAAACCAGTGCACTGTGTCATTTTTAAAATATTTTTCATAGATACTAGAGGTCAATAGCTTTCCAACGGTTTATCGCACATAATTTTTGGATTTAAAACAAATTTATCATGAATTTTTGAAGATGAAAAAGGCGATCAAATCGGCTGTTATCGCGAATACCGCAAAACCTTTCAAAGTGACCTATTTCTAAAATATTTTTTTACAGAAAATGGACTCCATTACCTTTCCAACGGTATATCACAAGCTCAGTTTGGAGTTCATATGCATTTTCTGTGAATTTTGGACGAAATAGGGCCTTTTCGAGAATACCGAAACCTCTGGGGGCCTAAAAAGAATTATCTGGACGAATGAGGAGCAGTGCCGCCGCGGCACTCCCCCCCCCCCCCCCCCCCCACCCCCACCCCCACCCCCACTCCCCTAGAATGGTCTATTTTTGTAATTTCTTTTGGGGGTTCAAATGGGTTAATTAGAAACCAAAACGACGTAGTTCTATGTTCACAGATGTTTCGGACCAATGGGAGTACTTCTAAAACCCCAAAACTATCCCAAATTGGCCTATATAAACCCCCCTTGACTTCTTATTTTGGGGGTGTCAAATGCAAGCTTTGAAAAGTTTTAGAGATAAGGTTAGAGTAGAGAAAAGTTTTAGAGAGAAAGTTGTAGAGAGAAAAGAAACTTCCTTCTTTGATTTCCAAACAAGAGAGTGAGTTCTAAACTTTGTTTTTACTTCATTACTTCCATTTACTTCATATTCAATACACCCAACCACTATTTTAGTGAGCATTTAAGAGGAAGGAAGCTACTTCCATGTCCAATGTCACCACATATGAGTGAAACACCAAGCTACAAGTCCAATACATCATTGAATATAATCTATTGATTGTTTATATACTTGTTTGCTTACTTTGATGTTCATCTCCTCTTATCTCATTTCTTTTTCTTTTTCTTATTTACTTACTAGTTCAGCATCATCTAGATGAGGACATGAAGTTTGAGGTGAGTGAATCCTTATGGACAGTAGCTCTTGACCTCAAAAACATGTTTGATAGATGATGGTAACAACCTCAATACATCCCCATGTATTCTTGAGGTTATTTCCAAAATAAAACAATGTCTCCAACAATCTTGAAGGCTCTTAATATGAGTTCAAATGTTGATATTTCAAGTGGTCATAATCTTCATTTAAGTGCTAAAAATATACTTTCAGAACCCCTATTTCAAAACCCCTCAAAACCCCCGGGATTCCAAGAAATAAACCTTATTTCTCTCAAAAAATCTTCAAAACAGTGAGTTGTTTAGTTTCAAAGAATTATTCTGAGGTCAAAACTCAAGGTAAGGATTCAAGACCACTTAGAAAGTCTTCCTAGCTCATTATAGAACACCCATGATTTTTGGATTGACTTGAAAGCACTTGAAAGGGGTCCATTTTTATCCAAACATTCTGCCTCTACTGTCATAGCAGCTAGGTTGAATTTCAACTTGTTTTACAGAAAACGTTTTGAAAAAGAGTGGTCACAACTTATTTTTTCCTTGAACTTCAATGTCTTAGGGAACTTTCTGTATAATATGGGCCTCTAGATGTTTTGTTTTCATTTTCTATTTTGTTCTAACATTTCAGTTGACAGTACGGACTCTGTTTCTGAATAACCTCTATTGTTAATATGATTTCTCTCAATCAATCTGTAATAGCTATTGAGGATTGGCTTTTTGATTTGTGTTCTAAACACACCAAGGATGATCTCCATAAAAAATCATGCATTTAAAATATTCCTAGCCCTACTTTTCATTTTCAAAAAGATCAAGTCACTATTCTGTCCACTATTCACAGCAAACATTCTTTTACTTTTATTCTTTGATTTGATGCTTACATGCACTCCAAATTTGTTCATATCTTAGAAAGTAGTCCATACTACATTTGTACATATTCTATGATGATTTTCTTCATGAATTCATGCATGTTCTAGACTTTTAAGTCACTTTAGAAAGTCCATGTACACAAACACACTACAACCTTTGCACATTCTAGGATCATACATTGCATTCATGCAAGATTTGGAGTTTTTGTGACCCCTAATCTAAGAAGATTATAAGGAATGAACTAGATCATACGTTCATGCTTCCCCTCGATTAATTCTTCCTTTCTCATCCATCCTTGGGATTGAGAGGTCTTCTTTTCTCAAAGATTAACATGCACCATATTAGCTTGCTAAGATTTTTTTAATTTCTTTGATTAATTTGTTTCAAGAAAAATTCATGTCCCCTTAGATTAGGAAAACTTGATTACTTGATATATGATCAGACGATTTTTCCTAGGTTTATTCATGTGATCTTTCACTTTTGCATTACATGATATTTGGCTAAGATCTTATGAACGATATCTTATCTTTTGATCTTCCATTTCAAAATTCTTGTGCGATGTAATATACTATAATAGTATTAATTGTTGAACCATACATAGTATAAGATGATTATTTGGATGCTAATTGAGGTCCGTCGAAAGACGGGGCAAGTTGAGGGTGTTTTAGTCGTTACAAAGGCTCCTTCCTCTCTCGTACCAAAACCCCGAGCCAAGTTCTTCGGTTATGAAAGGCGAGTGCCCTTTATCCATTTGGGTGAGTCAAAATTAGGTTTCTTGGTTCCTTAAAGATCAAGTGGCGACTCTGTATCTGTATTCAACAGACATTCCTTTCCTTTTCAAAACAATTTCAAACAAAAACAAAAACAAGTGGAATTCCGCGTGTCCACAGAGCTCTGATCAATGAGTACTCTCTCTCTATATATATACAGTCAGGCTCTAGAGAGGGCTCACTCTCTTTATTAAAGATAGGACTTCTGTTTTGGCCGTCAGATCCTGTTTTTAAACACGATCTGACGGTCATAACAGAGGCCCTCTCTTTAATAAAGAGAGGGAGTCTTCTCCGGAGAATTTTCATATATATATATATGACTGCAAATGAGCGAGGGGCATATTGGTCACAAATTGTGTAATTATATGGGTTAAAGGACTTATCAGTATGAGTCTCCACGAATCATGGACTTATCCCAAAAAATTATTTAATGTTGTCCTTTATCCACTATTAATTCAATATGAGGGATATTTCACTAAATTTCTAATCAAAGTGGCACAACTTATATATTCTGATCTAAAAAAAATGAATATAAAAATGTGACCCATGGTCTCTTTGGAGGTGGAACCTTCTGTGATAAAACAACTCTTTCATCACCGTTGAATCTCACTAAACAAATCCTAACCCTGGATGCAATTAGCTCTGCAAAATCGATAACGTGATTACTACCTCTTCTTAGCTAATTCCCACATTTTCAGAAAATCTTTCACACCTCTCTCCCCAGATGTTGAGAAAAGATCACAGTAAAGTACATATGAAAAAAATGGTCAATACATGTGAATATATATTGTGATATTGAGAATATAATATAAAAAATGTTGTCTAGTGCATGTATTACGACTTTGTAATAGTTTAAAGTACACACTGACGTGCAAGTACGGTAGAAAATACAAGGAAACTAGTTTTCCTTCTACTGCATGGATTTACTTTTTGCTCTCGTACTCTAAATCCTCAAGCCAAATAGAGCCTCAATATCTCAGCATTCCATGTACAAGTTACTACATATTACCCAGAAAACAACTTCAGGGAGACACAAGTAAAATCATTTTGCACAGATTAGAACATGAAAATCAATTTTTATTTTTAACTTCCGAATCTGTATAGAACAAAAATACATTCAACCAACTCATCTCGACTATATAATAAATTGCCCAGTCAGCTCAACCATGGTTGAGATTGTCCACTGGCAGAAGAAGCTTACCTCTATAATCAATTGAATTTAGAAGAACTACTTCATGTTGTAGCTTAACTTGTGGAAATATCTTCAGTTTCACCAAAATCCAAGCTCGGCCAAATTGAATTCGGATACGAATGTACCACTCTTCCAGAACTGCAATTTCCTTGCAACGAATTCTCTAAGTTTACTTTCACTCAAGAGTATTAATGGTTGTGGCTTTTCATGCTCACACAAGGCGATGAAAGTGACCAATTTCAAAATTACTTGCAACTGACAATATAAATCCCCGAAATGACAAGATAGAGTTCACTACAAGCTTATCATTACAACAAATCTAAATCATTTCTAATCAAGTTTTGATTCTCTCTCACTTTTATATGGCTTTATAAATGCTAGCATTGTATTGGCTTGTTAAATAACCAATTCTCGGAGTGTTTAAAGTAAGGCACGGATCCTTATGCAACCACAATGCAACTATACAACCGCCAAACTATTTATATCCGATTATTTCTGGGAAACGAAATTGATTTCTACAATTTAAAACAGCCTCTCAATGTCTAACTTTACCTAGGCAATGACCAGAACATTTACCATATCTTCTCATCCGTTCTATTCTCTCAGCAATAATCAAACTAACAGTGCCAACAAAACCAAGTAAAGCACATTTGCAAATAGCTTCCTCTATATAAAGAGCTACATCTAATATTTGAGGATAACAATGCATCTACTTCTCATCAAGACCTTCAAGTACAGAACCAAATTTCATGCATTTCCTGCATCTGTAACTTTCTTAGAAGTTCTCATCACTAAATCCTTATCTTCTTTCAGAAGTCAAAACACACATCTTAATAGAATCTGATGCTCTTGCTAAATCTCCCAAATAACTTCCACTCCAATTACCTTGTAGAAGATCAATCATCATAAAATCGTAAAGTGGGAAAGAACCCTTCTTTGTTGACAAATTAAGCCTTCTTTGTTGATCTCTAAAATGTTCACCACAAATTCACTAGCTACAATGAATTTGGGTCATTTTCACATAAGAATATTTCAGAATGCTTTAAATAGAATCAGTTCTGATTCAATCTCACATATATGTGGTTTTATGAAAGCCAGTCTTGTATTGGTTTGATAAAGAACCAATTATCGGGGTGCTTAAAGTGAGGCACATACTATTTAGAATCGGTTCTTTTGTGGACAAAAAAAACCAATTCCCTATTGTTTAGAATTTATCGAGGCAATAACCTGAACATGTACCATATTTTCTAATTCAGTTCTATGCTTTCAGCAATAACGGACCCACCAGTCCCAATAAAACCAAGTGAAGGAAACGCTAGAAACAACTTCCTCTACATATATACGTATATCGAAGTTGAGGACAATAATGCATTTCTTTTCATCAAGACCCTCAAGAACAAAACAAAACTTCATGCCACGTCCTGCATCTG
This sequence comes from Hydrangea macrophylla, assembly GCA_033977485.1. NCBI lineage: Eukaryota > Viridiplantae > Streptophyta > Magnoliopsida > Cornales > Hydrangeaceae > Hydrangea > Hydrangea macrophylla. Next base: position 5,349,350 of record CM066995.1, on the reverse strand, counting down.
CAACTTTATTTTAAGTTCTCATCACTAAGGCTCTGTTTGGTTCATGGATTTCATGAGGGAAAAAGTGAGGGAAAAGGAAAACATGATGGAAAACTATTCCATCTCTTTTCCCTCACGAAATAATCTATAAACCAAACAAAGCCTAAATCATCCTTTTCATTCAAACATACATCATCAAAGGAATCTGATTCTCTTGCTAAATCTCTTAAGTAACTTCTAGTCCATCGCATGCAATGGTTGGTATCATGGCCATGCTCTTGGTGGCAGGCACAGTATTTAGAGGGTCATGGTTTTGCAGAAGAGGATTAGGTGTAGGTGTTGGGGTCAAGGGTTTGAGGTGGCCTTTTTGGGTGAGACGAGTCAATATGGAGGCTAATGGCAAGCTAAGCAGAGTGAATTTTTTTGATTCGAAATGGAAGTTATTTCTTGGGTAGGATCGGTTGGCACTTTGGTCAGGGTTGTCATATAAGACATTAATATCGAGTGAGGTATGGTTATTTGAGTAGTTTCCTCCAGTGTTTCTCTACCTTGGGTTATTTTCTTCTTTCTTAATCTTCCCATCTCTCAAGGCATCCTCTATATTAGTCCCCACATCAAACAGCAGCTCAAATGTGGTAATAGGCATGAAACACATGCGGTCATTGTAGGTGGGCTTAGGTTCTTTACGATCATGTGGACTTGTTCATTTTCAGTTGGCCTATTTGCCATTTCAACAGCCTTCTTCCTCTAATGGATCAAAAATGTGGCAAAAGACTCCCGCTTGTCTTGCCTAGTGGTTTCAAGGTCTCGAATGGTGACATCAAGCTCAATATTGTAAGTATATTGCTTCACAAACTCATTCACAATATCCTCCCATACATGGGTCTTGGAAGACTCAAGAGCTAGGAACCATTGCAAGGCTCCTCTAGACAGGTAACGAGAGAATAATTGGGCTAAATGTTCATTCCCCAACCCCATAGGTTTTAAGACACTGACATACATTTTCAGGTGGCTTTTGGGGTTTTCGGTCCCATCAAAATTTTCTAGACCAGGCATTTTAAACTTCTCTGGGTATTTGACCTTTGCGGGCTCAAAGAAATCCTCAAGGTCTAATAGGTAATCGTCGACACCACGAGATTTCCTCATCATGCTCTCTAGACGGTCTAACTTATCCTTTATCATTTTCCCGAAATATGCACGTACACCGTCATCGAACCAATCCTCCTCCTTGACAAGATTTGAATCAATAGGGTTCTTAAGTGCAATAGACGGAGGAGGTGGAGGTGGTATGAGTGGATCAATAGCAGGCAGGCCCTACAGGTTTAAGATAGCTTGCCCCAAACAGTCAATCAAAAGCTACAACTATTGCCCCGGGCGGGCCAAGGTATTCTCTAACTGTTCCATTCTCTATTGTTCATCGGCCATAGGTATCCTAGTGGTTTGGACTAGTCTTCTTGAACCAGGGGGACGGACCCAAGAAGGTGTGCTCACTGTTTTCCTTGAAGCTATCTCGAGATAGTCTGTATACCAACATGTGCCCGATTTAAGAAACCGTTACTTTTTATTATCTCTTTTTCATTTTAGGTTCCCTCAATGCTATGTATGCTCATGTATGCTCATGCGAAGAGAACAAGATCCAGTAACCATTTTATTAACAGGTAGCCATATAAGTCCTAGTCGCATCATCGAGTATTCCATCTCATCCCGTTGGCCACCATAATCAATGTCACACTAGTCATTCCATGCTTAGAATCTCACATGTGACATGGTTTATGATTGCCTAGGTCTAATCAGGGATACTTCTAGCAAATAGAATGCAAATAAGTTTATGATTCATTATCCTACGGACTCGTGGTATATACTTCCGGTATAACACATAGGCATCATCCTCATGTCATGTGGCGAGCATTTCATATAGATAGAATGCCTTGGGCGTTAGACAGGGCTATGTATCACGTATCGTATAGACTTCCTTATCATGTCAAGTATTCCCAAAGGGCAAATAAACCGTGTGTGCGCACATTGTCTTAACAGGTCAAGCCTTAAAGGATTGGCTCTATGGCTACTATATACATCAGGGTGTATAGAGTCAAAAAGGGCACCCCCCCCAGCGAGAGTCCTATATACCCCCCATTACAAGGTTTGGTGTAGTATGTGGACTACTTTTTATACCGTTAGGTACATGCTAGGGCAAGGAAGTCCTCTGCAGAGGGGATTTGACAGGCCCTCAGCTTTGGTCCTCCCAAGCTTCCTAAAACTAATGCACGTGCAATCCTCATAATATAAAGTCAAACAACCTTAAAAGTTTTGGAGTCTAACCCTCTTTGTTCAGTCCCCAGTAGAGTCGCCAATTGTGGGTACCCGAACCAAGCTTGGGGGCCTAGAAGGATTAAGCCCGCTTGATTATCCCATTTCAAATCTCATACCAATAGCCACGAGTGAGGTTCACTATCCTTCATTAGCCTTTATCCGACCCAACCGATTTGGATTACTAGTATTTTTTGGATTCCATGGGGCTTTTTATCTAACCCGAGGCAACTATCATTGCCCATAATCCATAGCCCAGGCTACACGAGTGAGTAATCCATGTATATCCCACAAGGCTAAATCCGGAGAGATCCTCACTAATAGAGTCGCCACTTAGTTTGATAAAGAAAACCAAGAAAACTAAATCTATCAAATCGAATGGATAGAGAGCACTGCCTCATCATCACCAAAGAACTCGGTACGTGGGTTAAGGTACGAGAGAAGAAGGAGCTAGATCGTGCTAAAACACCCCCTCTCGCCCCATCAGAGATGAGCCTCTATTCATCTTTTAAGGTGTTTGACTAGAGATTATGAAGACTGTTTTAATTACACTAATGCAATCCTATGTCAAGTTATGAACAAATAAAGAAAAGAAAATCGTGCAAGAAACTAAGTAATTACATGCAATGCATATGCCAAAATAGTACGTCAGGGTCTAAACGTATTGCTACGCTCCCCTATGCATGAGGAAGAAAATAAAAGGAAATTAAACGTGAAAATTGCACTCCAAACCCTAAAAAAAAATAAGAATTCTATGCATAAATATTATATAAGGAAATTAAACCAGTTTTATCAACCTAATCATGCTTCTAGGTGATCTAGGAAAGCAATAAATAAGGAAAGTATTAGGACTTACCCGAGATAGCACAACATTCAAATTGTAGCTTCCTAATTGACATGGCTAGGATAGTACAAGCATAATAACCAAACATGAACACTATATGCATGTGTGCATGTGTAACACTTAATCGATATCCTACTACTCTACATGTGGATAGTGTGTATGTGTATGCATGGATGCATGGATAAGCATGAATAAGTTATACTAGGAATAAGCAAGAATAGAATATAATAATTAGGGTTTCATGGTCCCTAGTGAGATTGGAATAGCCATGGCCTAGCTACCAATCCCACTAGTGGTGGCTATTCTATAGTTAGAATAGGGATCACTAGGGATAGCCTATCCACAAACAGGATAGAAGGCTAACCTAGAAGCCTAGAAGATCTAAACTACTAAGAAAATAAGAACTACTATGAACAAAAAATAAAACAAATCTAAACTATGAACTACGAATATCTAAACTATGAAAAACAAAGAAAACAATAAAGAAAAGAAGAAAACCTACCCCAAGAACTTCCCTCAGAATGCTTCTGCAAGGCTTCGCCGGCACTGCGGACTCTAGGACTCAATCCTAACTCTATAGTTAAGCGATGTGGGACAAAAGAAACACACTTTTTCACATTTTTGGGCATTTTCACGCGGATTAGGGTCAATTAAGGGTCCCAATGCATCTGGAGTATCTAAAAGCCATAATGACACATAGAGCTACCACATCGCAGTCCGAGAGTGCCGTGTGCCACTTAGCTGAGAGCCACCAGAAGTTGTGTTTTCACTCCAGACTTCTCGGACTTCGTTCTCTCACCTCGATTATCCTTTTTGGGCTTGTGATATACCGTTGGAAAGGTATGGGAGTCTAATTTAAGATGCTTTTTGTCTCATTCAAAAAAGTTTGTAGATTTTGAGTTATTATTAAAAGAGAGAGGCTAAATCCAAGAAAGAGCAAACCTGTGAGGTACAAAAAGGGTGAAAATTCTCCTAAGTAGTTTTTAGCCAATGTGAAGGCTTGGGTCACTATTTTTAGCCTATTTAGGACTATTTTGTAAAGGGAGTTCTCAGGATCCCATCCCGAGGTCTGGATTTTGCTCGTTAAAAGGAAATTTTTTGTCATTTCATGTGAAAAAGATATCTTATATTGTGTTTTTGTCTCTAAATTGAGTTTCTAACATACCTAAGTTTTCCTAAAGGTTAATCTAACATATCTTAGAGATCACGGTGCTTCACGGAGTTTTGTATGTTAGTATTTAATTGATAGAAACTGTCATGCGGAAATAACTTTTAACGCCAAGTTCTTGAATATAATACACCTTAAGAAAACAAATATAAATTTACATACCATTATTCGCCATTGAAATTGATAGAGAAGGAATTGGAACCCCTTAGATTGCACTTTATTCAAGGCTTCACTTCTTCTCTCTGTCTCTCAGTTATATACACCCTTATTTTCTGTAATTGATTGAGGTTAACTTTCAAGGGGTAGGGTGTACCTTTTATAGAGGAGAGAAGAGGGCCTATTAATGACTGTCATAAAGACGGTCTTGGAATACGTAATGACTTTCATAAATATTTCCTTGAAATATGAAAAGTCCCTTATTTAATAACTATTGAAAGATGAACCATTCAATCATCGGTTCTCTCGACAATTAATAACGTATATCTTTTATATATATATACATATACATATATTAATTGGGACAATCTTCTATTGGCTAAATAATTAGTGGAGTTCAACTAACATAGAAGGCTAGTGGACCACATTTAATAGGACTTCTAAAAGTCACATAGGAATTTACATTCTCCCACTTGGTCCACTAGACCGATTATGATACTTGACTTAGTTGGATTCCACATATAAAACTTTAATGTGATCACAAATTTCCATAATTAGCCAATACACCCAAACTGTCATTTACTGTTATACTAAGATTAGCATAGACTATCAATGTGAGTCATAGCGGTTGTACAACATTTGTGTCGTATTCCCTTCCATGCACCACGCCATTAATAACCTGTACCAACCTTAGTCTATTATTCTGTAACGCCCATGTAATGTGTCTTGTTAAGACATTTCCTGTTTATCAAACAATAGAACATAAATTGTGCACACATAATTGAAAACAGGAAATAAACAGAGACAAACTTTAATTGCGCATAAGTGTCAATTACACTACAACTGAAATATCCATTATTAATTTACATCATTGATTACTCAAAAGACCCATCCTTACAACATGTTCCTTATATGTCTTTGGAGGTAATCTCTTAGTCAATGGATCAGCAATCATAAGTGTAGTGCTCAAATTTTTAATTGACACTTGTTGTTTCTAGACTCTTTCTCTAACAACTAAGTACTTAAGTTCCATGTGCTTGGAACCACTAGAATACTTTCCATTCTTAGAGAAGAAAACTGCTGCGGTATTGTCACAATAAATTTTCAGCGGCTTGGCAATAGAGTCAACAACACCAAGTCCTGAAATGTAATTCCGCAACCATAAAGCATGACTCGTAGCCTCAAAACGTGCCACAAACTCGGCCTCCATCGTGGATGAAGCAATAATGGACTGCTTCACACTTTTCCACGAGATTGCTCCACCTGCTAGCAGAAACACAAAGCCTGATGTGGACTTTCTGCTATCTAAGCAACCACCAAAATCCGAGTCTGAGTACCCGATCACTTCTAACTGATCTGATCTGCTATATGTGAGCATATAATCCTTTGTCCCTTGAAGATATCGCATAACTTTCTTTGCTGCTTTCCAGTGTTCCATTCCTGGATTACTTTGATATCTACCTAACATTCCAACTGCAAAGCTAATATCCGGTCTGGTACAAGTCTGAGCATACATTAAGCTCCCCACAGCTAATGCATATGGAACTTTCTTCATTTGTTCCTTTTCTAAGTCATTCCTAGGGCACTGACTTTCATTTAACTTGTCACCTTTCATGATTGGTGCATCACTGACTGAACATAGCTGTATATTAAATCTTTCCAAGACTCGATTGATATAACCTTTCTGAGACAGTCCTAGCAATCCTCGAGATCAATCCCTAAAGATCTCTATGCCAATGACATAGGATGCCTCACCCATATCAACCATCTTAAAACACTTAGAAAGATACTCCTTGGTTTCGTGTAACAAACCAAGATCACTACTGGCTAACAAAATATCATCCACATATAAGACCAAAAAGATAAACTTACTCCCACTGATCTTTAGATAAATACACTGATCAACAGTGTTTTCCTTAAATCCAAAATCAGTAATGGTATCATTAAACTTTATATACCATTGCCTGGAAGCTTGTTTAAGACCGTAAATGGATTTCTTTAATTTGCAAGCCAAATGTTCGTTTCCTTTCTTTGTGAACCCTTCAGGTTGTTCCATGTAGATATCCTCATCCAAATTTCCATTTAAAAATGCAGTTTTCACATCCATTTGATGTAACTCTAGATCATAATGAGCTACAAGTGCCATGATAATTCTAAATGAGTCCTTCTTAGATACCGGCGAGAAGGTCTCACTATAATCAATGCCTTCTTTCTGAGTGAAACCTTTAGCCACAAGTCTGGCCTTATATCTCTCAATATTGCCTTTAGCGTCGCGCTTGGTCTTAAAGACCCATTTACAGCCGACTTTCTTACAATTATTAGGCAATTCAACGAGATCCCAGACACCATTCTTGTCCATTGATTTCAACTCTTCATTCATAGCATCGATCCATTTACTAGAATTATCACTTTCCCTGGCTTGTGAAAATGAAACCGGATCCTTATTAATCCCAATATCAAAATCAGATTCTTGTAGATACACCACATAATCATCTAAAATGGCAGGTCTCCTTTCCCTCTGAGATTTCCTCAGAACTGCCGGTTGTGGTGGTACTATAGTACTTTCAATGGCAACATCCTTATGAAGTGGTGAATCATTTCCATTATGTTGTCCATTTCCCTCAACTGGTTGAATAGCTTGAGGAACAACAATTTCTCGAGGAGTTAAGGGTGGTGGGATATCCACTCTTAGTTCCTCAAGATTAACTTTCCTTGATTCATCACTCCCACTAACTTCGCCATTCTCTAAGAATCTGGCATTACCGGTTTCCACAATCCTCGTACAATGGTTAGGACAATAAAATTTGTACCCTTTAGACTTATCTGGATAACCAATGAAATATCCAGTTATGGTCCTTGAATCTAACTTTTTCTCATGTGGGTTGAAGATCCTTGCTTCTGCTGGACAACCCCAAACATGTAAATGTCTCAAACTAGGCTTCCTACCAGTCCACAACTCAAAAGGAGTTGTTGGGACAGCCTTACTAGGAACCCTGTTCAAGATATACATTGCAGTCTTTAATGCTTCACCCCACAATGAATCAGGTACAATTGAAAAACTCATCATACTCCTAACCATATCCAAAAGTGTACGATTACGCCTTTCAGCAACTCCATTCTGCTGTGGCATACCAGGCATTGTGTATTGAGCGCAAATACCATGCTTTTCAAGAAATTTGGCAAATGGGCCAGGATTTTGACCTATCTCATCATATCTATCATAGAACTCACCACCTCGATCAGATCTCACTATTTTAACCTTTCTATCTAACTGCCTCTCGACCTCAGTAATGAACACCTCAAGGATGTCAACGGCCTAAGACTTTTCATGTATTAGATATACATAACCATAGCGAGAAAAATCATCTATAAAGGTGATAAAGTATCTTTCTCCAGCAAAACATTGAATGGAGAGTGGTCCACAAATATCTGTATGAATTATCTCAAGAAGCTTAGTACTTCTTGTGGCACCTTTCTTAGTGTGTTTGGTTTGCTTTCCCTTAATGCATTCCACACACACTTGAAAATTAGTGAAGTCTAGGTTATCCAAAATCCCAGTCTTCACCAATCTCTCAATTCTATCCCTGGAGATATGCCCCAGTCTTTTATGCCACAAGATTGAAGATTTTTCATTAATTAGGCCACGTTTTGAACCAACATTCGAATGTAGGGCTATTAAAGATTGTGCAAACTCATGATTCAAAGAAATTTTATATAAACCATCACATAAAATTCCAGAACCAACCATAATAGAGTTAAACATTAAAATTAGTTTCGCACAACCAAATAAAATAGAATATCCAGCAACATCTAATCTGGATAGAGAAACCAAATTCCTAGAAATCGAAGGTACATAAAAAGTGTCCATAAGATCCATCTGATGACCCGTCTCCAAGAGTACGCGGTAGGTTCCAACAAATACCACTTCTGCTTTGAGACGATTCCCCATATAGATGAATCGTTCACTTTTCTTCGGGTTCCGGGTTGTAAGGAATCCCTGCATTGAATTTGTTATGTGAGTTGAGGCCCCAGAGTCAATCCACCAAGTATTAGAAGGAACTTCAGCAAGATTTGATTCATAACATACAAAAGAAAGATTGATACCTCTCTTTTCGAACCAAGCCTTATGCTTGCTGCAGTCCTTCTTCACATGACCTTTCTTGCCACAAAAATAACACGTGACAATAAACTTTCCATGGCCCTGGCTACTTTTCCCAGGTCCATCTCCTTTCTTTGGTGGAATCCTCTTTCCTTTCACAAACTTTCCTTTCTTTTTAGCTTCATGAGTTACAACTAGCACAGAGTGGGGTCCTTCTTGCCTTAATCTCACTTCCTCTTGAATACACATACTAGTCAGCTCATTCAAATTCCATTTGTCTTTATGAGTATTATAGTGAATTTTGAATGGGCCGAACTGAGAAGGGAGTGAGTTGAGAATAAACTGTACTAAGAAGGATTCATCCACTTGCATTCCTAGTGCTCCTAATTTTGCAGCTTTGTCAGTCATATAGAGGATATGTTCCTGAACCCCTCTATTACCATCATATTTGACAGTAGTTAATTCTGCCATAAGTGTGCCTGCTAGTGACTTATCTGCTGATTTAAAACGTTCTTTGACAGCAGTCAACAGTTCTAATGCGCTATTAGTTTGAGGAAGAGAAGTCTTAATATTATTAGCTATGGTCATCCTCAGAAACATAAGACTAAGTCTGTTCGATCTTTCCCAGGCTTTCATAATGTCAACCTGTACTGTCAGCAATAACTTCCTCGGGTTTGTCAACCAACAATGCCATGTCAAGATCTAACACACCTAGTGTGAATTGGACTTGTTCATACCATTCCGAAAAGTTTGACCCATTAAGAGTTGGAATGCTAGATGCATGAGAGTGCAACGAAGTGGGAATAGTCACTGAAATAGGACAATGCTCACGTTAAGGCCTTGAGTCTATCTTTAATATAGAATTATAAATTCTAAACAGATGAACTATTGACATCACTACAGTTTCTCCTTTGGGCGAAACCGTAGCATATCTAGTGTCCACTCTATAGGTGCAAAATATTATCACCTATATAGGTCTAATGTAATGTATGTCACCTAATAGTTAGTCATGTTACCTTTGGGTATCCAATTCTAAACTACTCAGTAACACAAATTACATTACCCTATCCAGTTCATAGTTAGTTGAAAGTGACTCTCCTTTGGGCTAGCCCCAATCTCCCAACTATGACTGCCATTGAGAATATTATTGTATTTCATGTCACCCTTATTTGACTAATCTTTAATGTAGTTTTATATTCATAAGGCTCACTAACCTAGGTCACTTTGGCAACTACTAAGTTAATAAACCATATGAAAATAAAACTAACCAATAATATTCTCTAACCTTTTATTAGAGTTATTTATTTAATTGGTAAAGTCATCATTTACAAATTCAGTTACTAATTTTAATGAAAATAACAGTTATTTCTATTTTATTTTCTTCTTCTTTTATGTAATTGAATTTTTCTGTTCAATGACAACTTTGAGCAATAACTCTAAAACTGTATATCCTCGCTCACTTTTATTAGAGTTATTATTTAATTGTTAAATTTGTCATTTATTTACTTAATCACTTCCATAATAAATTTAAAATTTCTTTTATGTAATTAAAATCTCTTCAATGACAAAAAGTAGCAATAACTCTAATTGTATATATATATAATCCAATATAAAATTTTTATCCAGTAGATAAAACTGGAACATGTAATCTAAAAGAAGGTTCGATTGAATTATGTATGTAATAACTTAAATACCCACAAAGCAGTCACAAGATTCATACTGCATAACACAGTGATGTACCTTTATCATTGTGATTGAAAAGATTGTAATGTATATACATGTGATTCAAACCATATAAACCATGTATACACGAGACAGTAATGTTGATGATCCTTGTTAAGAATCAATATATCACACATCATTTAATGATTGTCAACTCAAACCACATCCAGACCAAACGACTATTCCTGAACAAAATGAATCTAGCTCTTGTTGATGATATCAGTGAATAAACAACTTAAAACCAGATACAGATGTATTTCGTTTGGGACTATAATTTTCTTTCTTTTTTTTTTTTTTTTAAAAAAAAATTCATATGATGTCAAATCTATTATAGATTTAACAATTTCTTTGATTAGATGCATGTGATTAAAAGTCTTCTCTTTTGAAAGACCTTTTAAAAGCATAAAAGACAAACTGCTATTGATGTTATACATACATAGATATTTTCATAGATATATATACATGAACATATCAATTACTGGCCTCATCATATGGTTCCAATTTCGAACGCTAAAATAAATCTTTTATACTAAGATGCATATATTCAAAACGATGGCTCTGATACCAACTGTTAGTATTTAATTGATAGAAACTATCATGCGGAAATAACTTTTAACGCCAAGTTCTTGAATATAATACACCTTAAGAAAACAAATATAAATTTACATACCATTATTCGCCATTGAAATTGATAGAGAAGGAATTGGAACCCCTTAGATTGCAATTTATTCAAGGCTTCACTTCTTCTCTCTGTCTCTCAGTTATATACACCCTTATTTTCTGTAATTGATTGAGGTTAACTTTCAAGGGGTAGGGTGTACCTTTTATAGAGGAGAGAAGAGGGCCTATTAATGACTGTCATAAAGACGGTCTTGGAATACGTAATGACTTTCATAAATATTTCCTTGAAATATGAAAAGTCCCTTATTTAATAACTGTTGAAAGATGAACCATTCAATCATCGGTTCTCTCGACAATTAATAACGTATATCTTTTATATATATATACATATACATATATTAATTGGGACAATCTTCTATTGCCTAAATAATTAGTGGAGTTCAACTAACATAGAAGGCTAGTGAACCACATTTAATAGGACTTCTAAAAGTCACATAGGAATTTACATTGTATTCTAAAATCGATATCCCACAAATCCTGATTCCGGTTATCGGATTGTTCTTGAGGCGGGTGATCTTGTTAGAATCAAGATATAAAAGTATACTTTACTTTTCTAAAGATTTGCAGTGTGGAAGTAAAGGTTGAACCTACAGAGATTGAATACTACGCACTTTAATTTTTAAAACCTAAATTTAGCTAATTTAAGAAAAATAGATTTTGATTTGATTTTATTTAAACTAATAACAATATAAGTAAATCTAAATTATGAAAGCAATTAAATAGTTATTTTTATAATAAGTTTAAGGAACCTAGGATTGCAAATCCACCACTAGCTTCATAATAAGGGTATTTATGAATTACTTTAGCTTATTAAGTTGGATGATAATGGAAAATTGTAGCTACAAGCCCAATTCCTCCGTCAAGAAAATAACTATGGTTCAAGCACCAACATAATCCATCTTCGGTTAGCACTAATTATCCCACACTAAACTAGGGTTGTGGTATAATCCGTCTAATCTAGGCATGGACTATTCGGATACTTGATAGCACAATTCAATTTAAGCACCATTACATGTAAATAATCTAAACAAGCACAGCAAGTATAGATCATTGAGCACACTACCATCAAAATAGATCTAAGACAAGAATAGATTTTGAAAGTAACGATTTAAGCAATAAAAGCACGATTTATTTATAAAAATCCTCGGAACATGTAACTGTCATCCATACATAATAAAACTAAAATAAAAACATAAAATACATCCTATTACTTGGCTAGGGTTTCATTGAAACCCTAGATCTATAGTTTAGTTGTCCATAGAATTGATGAACAGCAAGAGGTTGATGGAGGAGGCCATGGGAATTCTTGGTCTTCTTCTTTTTCTCCTTGCTTTTCCTCTCTTCAATGGCTGAAATTTTAGTTGTATATGGATGTATCTAATGTTGTATAATGATGTGTATAACAATTGCCAACCCTTTGATTGAAGTAAAATAGGGTATATATAGATTTGACAAGAAGTTTTGGAAGCTTTTTCAACCCGAAACGTACTAAAATTGCTTTATTTTGCAATCTGGATGTAATTAGGTAGTTTCGTTTGCGTAGGAATCATCAGTAGAGTGAAATACGCAAGTTCCATTTTTGCATAGGTCGCGCGAGCGCGATATTGGGACGTCGCACGAGCGGGTCGCGCGAGCGATTTCCTGAGTTTCGCGCGAGTGGGCCGCGCGCGTGATGTTGATTTTCTTGCTTCTTTTGCCCTGCTTTTTCACCCCATTTAACTTGGTTTACTTGATTTCTTCCAAAACCTGTCAGAAAATAGAAAATGAAGTAAAAATATACAAAAACAGGATAAAAAGGTACTAACAAATGTAAGTTAAGGCATATAATTAGGATCTGTTCTCTCCCGATCACACCCCCAAACCTACATTTTGCTAGTCCTGGAGCAAAAAGAAAATAAAAATAAAACTACTAATAAAAATCTATTCCTAATCCATTTTCGTATGGATGACGATTGCACTTAGCTTATGCAACAAGCCTTTTAAACCCCTAGATGTCCCTAGTCGGATGAGTGAAGTCTCATGAGGGTTCTCGTCAACAAGTCACCCACAACCATCTTTATTAACTTATAAATTAAAAAAATTTATTCAAACGAGAAACAAAACAATCAATACTCCTTATCATAGAACGATGATTTGAAATAGAATAACGAACATAAAGAAACATAATGAAACATCCACCTAAATCATGAAAATCAATCCCAAGCACATGCATAGTATAATTCAATAGAGTTCCTCATAAAATTGCACGTGTGTGATGTAGTAGTCAAATAAACACACGCATGTCATGAACTTGGAATATAATTCAGATAACCAATTAATTATGTCTCGACTACGAATCTCACAATGTTAATTACACTCTAAAATGAAACACCCCGAAATAGGTGTAATTTTTCTAAAATATGTGAGTAAAGGAAATATATTTTCAAACAAGAAATGCTCACATATGACTCGAAAAAGACGCATGACACGAAAGAATAGTAGTCTCATGGATAGGATGCCAACAATCAAAAAAAATTACTCACTACCATGTTTTAATCCCCCTCCCATCGTTTTCATATCCAAACCACATTTCCTAAGATCAAATAGGACTTTTCAACGGTTGTAATGTGGCTCAGGCAATGAAAAAGGATTGAAAGGATTAATTAGGTAGTTTTAGAATGGCATTGTAAGGCATGTTCGATTTCTTTCATTCGTCTCTTCTACCAACTTCATCATTTCATTCTCTTCTTTTCATTCTTTTTAATTTTTTCTCTTTCTATTTCTTTTTCTTTTCTTTTCTTTTTTCAACCTTATTCATTTTTTTTCTCTATTCTTTTCCTCCTCGTTACTTTTGAAACAAATATTCAATAAATAACAAGGCAACCACCCCAAACATCATCTTATTTTCTTCTTCTTCTCAATCACACATCGCCTTAACACCACTAAAAGTTGATCAATCTTTCAGGGGTGAACTCCAAGTTGGCCAAATTGGAGCAAAAACAGGATAATGGTAATTAAAGAAAGAAATGGAATTTTAACGACTCAAGGGGCGAACTAAGGAAATTTATCATTTAGCTGGATAGGACAAAGGTCAAAAGGGTGGAAAACAAAGAAGGCCTAAAATCATGTCCTAGGGTTATATGGTTCTTCAACATTTACGACGGAAGATTATTTAGCATGGTAACAAATATTTCAACTTGACTATCAACCAAAACAAGAATAATGAGACTAAACAAGAAGTTAATGCACTATTTCAATGAAATTCGACAAACACAAGATGTATTTATAACCCTCTAAAAAGAAAAGATAGGCTCAAAAGTTCACCGGGTCTAGTCTCCACCTTGTGTTATCTAGAAATCCGAATCATATTATAGTTCACATCAAACATGTATTCAAGCGACTATGTGTAGTGCATAGATTTGTGTGCAAATCTATGATATAAAACTACGATTCAAACGATACATGACCTAAAATGTCACATCATAACTTCAGTAAATGGTTAATCACATATTTCCTTATTTATCATTCTATAACAATCCAAGTTACATAACAAGATGTATCGACTAGAGATTGCAAAACCGTAGGTGACATCGTTTATTTAAGCACAAGAATCAAAAAATGTTTGAAAATTTTTTAAAAATTGCAGTATAATATGCATGAGTGTGCATACCCCCAAACCTAAACCGGTCATTGTCCCCAATAAAACAATAAAATAAAAGAAAGGAGAGTACGTAAGGAAGGAACGACAATACCTCGATCTCAGCACTCACAAACAGGTGAACACAAAGGAATATGTCAATAAAATTCAATGTTACCTGTTACTTCTTGATAAAAGACGAACAAAGAAAATAATAAAAGCAGCTAAAAGAATTTTAACTAAGCTAAACGAAACAAAAATAAACTATACGACTGAACAAAATTATGAAAACAAAAAGATAATAACTATAAAAGAAAATAAAGCATAACTATAAACAAGAAAACAACAAAAGACTCGATCTAAAAAAAATACCTAAGAAACAGAAACAGAAAAGTAAAAACTACTTGAACAGGTGGGGGAGAAGGATATAGAAAGCAAAAGAAAAAAATAACGAAAATGGGGAATCACGCGAGCAGCCGTCGCGCGCGCGAATCCCAAATTTTTTTTTTAACTTTAAATATATCGCGCGAGCGAGACAGCCTCGCGCCCGCGAATCGAGGCGCAAGGAAACCTGAGAGCTTATAAACAAAAAGTAAACGAAAATTTCACTAAGGCATATGCTTGCGCGAGCGGGCCACGGGTGTAACGTCTCGTGCGAGCGAGCCGCACGCGCGAGAAAGGTATTTTCTCTTGTTTCACCTATTATATATACATAAATTAAAAATAACTTTACTCCAACCCCCAAACTTGTACAGAAACTCAAAAACAGACCAAAACGATCCAAAAATAGTCAAAAATCATTAAAACAAATGAATTAAAGCTTGGGTTGCCTCCCAAGAAGCGCTATCTTTTACGTCTTTAGCTAGACCATTCTAGCTCAGGACTTATGGAGGTTGAAACTCAGACTTTGTACCCCTAAGGATATTAGGAAGAGTCTGGTGATAAGCAGAAATAACATCGCTTTGAGTCAATTCATTTAACGGTTCATCTTGCTCATGTTTACATGGATTTCTCACCTTTCGAATAAATTCATCGTTAGGGTCCATACTAATCAAATTCATTTGCTCATTTTCCACTATATTATTCTTCTCACTCACGTTTATGTCCTGATTAAGTTCAACCATTCTTCTAACCTCACTACCCTCCATATAATGATAATCAGCGTCTCTAGGAGGTTGATCAATCACATTAAACACATTTAATTTTAAGTTCAAATTCCCGAATGACACTTTCATCACCCCGTTCGACAATTGACACGCGCATAAGCGGTGACTAAGAATGGACGACCAAGAATAACAGGGGTGTCCTTCCTAGCATCTAGTACGGGTTCAGTGTCAAGAACCATAAAATCGACAGGATAAAAACATTGATCAACTTTAACTAAGACGTCCTCGATTATTCCTCTAGGTACTTTGACGGAACAATCCGCTAATTGAATAGTAGCGGCCGTAGGCTTAAGTTCACCCAGTCCTAGTTGTTTATAAACGTGATAAGGTAAGAGATTAACACTCGCACCTAAGTCAAGGAGAGCCCTATGGATGACAGTGTCACCTATGACACATGAAATCGTAGGCGTACCTGGAACTTTATATTTCAGAGTAGCGTGTTGGAATATTGAACTTACTTTTTTAGTGAGGAAGACCTTTTTTGGAGTGTGACTGCACAACTTGCACTTTTGAGTACAAAGGTCTTTTAAACATTTAGCGTAAGTGGGAATTTGTTTAATAGCATCGAGGAATGGAATATTAATTTTAACTTGCTTAAACACCTCGAGTATATCTTCAACCTTTGACCCTTTCTTTGGAAAATTTGATGGTTCATCAACGTTTGGTGGAAAGGGCAGTTTTCGAATATATGTCGTCGGGGTTGTTACATTTTCTTTCCTATTTCTACTCATTTCTCCACCCTTTTCTTTATTAGAGTTAATGTTCCCTTCCTTCTCACTTTCATATGGCACGTCAACAACTTCCTCTTCTCGAATAGTCATCCTAGTCGAGACGGCATTTACTTATTCATTCGAACCCCCATTCCCACATTGTCCCTTAGGATTTTGAATAGCTTGACTAGGCAACGTCCCCTCGTTTCTACGACTCACCGCAGTAGCTATTTGTCCCATTTGGGATTCAAGCTTCGCAATGGATTGTGTATGAGAGTGCACTATTTGTGCTTGTGCTTGGACTTGAGTTTCTATATTTTTAAGGGACGCCAACACCTTTTCCTCGAAAACGTTACCCCTTGAAGGGTTAGGATTAGGAGGAAGGTGTTGGTATTGAGTAGGTTGAAACTGAGGTCGATATGCATTAGGAAAATTAGTCGCCTCATTAGGATTATTATTATTATTTTTTCACGAGAAGTTAGGATGGTTTCTCCATGGCGCATCCAGATTATTAGTAGTCGAATTATAATTATTTCGTGGGTATTGTTGAATAGAATTAATGTGTTGCTCCACGAATTCCGGGAATTGAGGTGCAGAAGGATATGCAAGGATATTATGAGACGGTTCAGAACATAATGAACATACTTCTGAAGAAGGTGGAGTGGACCTAATTCCCATCCTCATAAGTTGGTCAAGTTTTCTATTTAATTCTTTTATTTCAATTGAATGACTTGACTCAAACTTTACCTCTCGCTTAGGTTGAAGGTATCCCTCAGAATGTACCTACACAGCCTAATGCATCGAATTCTCGCTTAATATTTCAAAAATTTTCTAGGCCTCGTCAGCGCTTTTGTGTAGGAAAGTACCCGCATAAACGGCATCAACGGTATTACGGACTGAGGGAATAAGTCCCTCGTAAAAGACCTGTACCAACTGCCACTTAGGAACCTGATGATGTGGGTAGGAACGTAATAATTCTTTATATTTCTCCCATGTGCCATAAAGTGTTTCCCCATCTTGCATCACAAAATTAGCTATAGATTTTTTTATTTGATTTGTTCTTGTGATTGGGAAAAACTTTTGTAAAAATGCAGTATGTAATGCTTCCCATGTTTTTATAGTGTTTGGCTCCAAAGATTGGAGCCAATACTTCGCTTTATCTTTTATAGAGAATGGGAAGAGACGCAGTTTTAATTCATCATCAGTGAAATGCTGGATTTTTAAAGTAGAGCATATATCTTGGAAATCCCCTAAGTGCTGATAAAGGTCTTCATTTATACGGCCATGGAAAGAAGAAAGTAGCGAAATGGTAGACGACTTTATCTCAAAGTGAGATGCCGTCGCCTCCGGTAATTCGATACCTGCTTGAGGCGTGTAAGTTGTAGGAATAAAATAATCTTTAAGCGGAGGAGGTGGCGGTATATTAGGGTTATTTCCATTATTTCCGTTGTTTCCAATGTCGGCCTTTGGAATAGGCTCTATGTTCAAAGTTCGAGTTTTTCTTAAACGTTTACGGGTGCTTTGAATTTCAGCCTGAAACAATGACGATGGTTTTGGAGTCGACTCGTTGTCTATTTTCAAATGAGCTCTCGGAGCTTGGGTTGAAGACTTACTAATTCTAAGGGTACGTTCAAGTTCAAGATCGAAAGATTTTAAGTCTGGTTTGCTAGAACGTGTACCAAACATAAACTAAAAAGAAAATAAACTAAAATAAAGACTGACTCAGCAAATAAAAAAATAATCACGCAAATCAGACAACAGGCAAGCACACAGTACTACTATGATGCATGTAATTATCCTTATGCAGTGATTCGCGTCAAAGCCCAGCGTCCCGGGTTTCCTAGCTAATGCAGTGCTCACTCCACAACTAACCTAATGCAAGTAATTGCGTCTTAGAGCCCTAACTTATAGTGATTTGATGCGAAGTTTCAAAGAAAGCGATTTACTTGAATTTTATTTATTTATTTATTTTTTCGCGTAAGCTCCTTTGATGTGCACAGCTTTTCCACTCTGAAATGCTAGAATTTTGAGTACCTAAGAAATTACAAAAATAAAAAGAAAAGCTAGTAACTTAAAATAAAAATGAAAAATAAGAAAAGAAAAATAAATAAATAAAACCTAATCTAGTATCCACGAATTAACTAAACTAAGATTATAAAACTAAAGGTAGTAATGCAATCCCCGGCAACGGCGCCAAAAATTGATCTTGTCAGAATCAAGATATAAAAGTATACTTTACTTTTCTAAAGATTTGCAGTGTGGAAGTAAAGGTCGAACCCACAGAGATTGAATACTACGCACTTTAATTTTTAAAACCTAAATTTAGCTAATTTAAGAAAAACAGATTTTGATTTGATTTTAATTAAACTAATAACAATAGAAGTAAATCTAAATTATGAAAGCAATTAAATAGTTATTTTTATAATAAGTTTAAGGAACCTAGGATTGCAAATCCACCACTAGCTTCATAATAAGGGTATTTATGAATTACTTTAGCTTATTAAGTTGGATGATAATGGGAAATTGTAGCTACAAGCCCAATTCCTCCGTCAAGAAAATAACTATGGTTCAAGCACCAACATAATCCATCTTCGGTTAGCACTAATTATCCCACACTAAACTAGGGTTGTGGTATAATCCGTCTAATCTAGGCATGGACTATTCGGATACTTGATAGCACAATTCAATTTAAGCACCATTACATGTAAATAATCTAAACAAGCACAGCAAGCATAGATCATTGAGCACACTACCATCAAATAGATCTAAGACAAGAATAGATTTTGAAAGTAACGATTTAATCAATAAAAGCACGATTTATTTATAAAAATCCTCGGAACATGTAACTGTCATCCATACATAATAAAACTAAAATAAAAACATTAAATACATCCTATTACTTGGCTAGGGTTTCATTGAAACCCTAGATCTAGAGTTTAGTTGTCCATAAAATTGATGAACAGCAAGAGGTTGATGGAGGAGGCCATGGGAATCCTTGGTCTTCTTCTTCTTCTTCTCCTTGCTTTTCCTCTCTTCAATGGCTGAAATTTTAGTTATATATGGATGTATCTAATGTTGTATAATGATGTGTATAACAATTGTCAACCCTTTAATTGAAGTAAAATAGAGTATACATAGATTTTACAACAAGTTTTGGAAGCTTTTCCAATCCGAAACGTACTAAAATTGCTTTATTTTGCAATCTAGACGTAATTAGGTAGTTTCATTCGCGTAGGGATCATCAGTAGAGTGAAATATGCAAGTTCCATTTTTGCATGGGTCGCACGAGCGCGATATTGGGACGTCGCGCGAACAATTTCCTGGGTTTCACGCGAGCGAGCCGCGCGCGCGATGTGGATTTTCTTGATTCTTTTGCTCTGCTTTTTCACCCCATTTAACTTGGTTTGCTTGATTTCTTCCAAAACCTATCAGAAAATAGAAAATAAAGTAAAAATATGCAAAAATAGGATAAAAAGGTACTAACAAATGTAAGTTAAGGCATATCATTAGAATCTGTACTCTCCCGATCAGAGGGGTTCACCCAGTCGAATGGATGAACCAAAATAGGGTGTCTACAGTCACTTGCAAAATTAAGGAAGAAATCAAAAGACTCCTTAAATCAAGATTTATTAGAACCACCAGATATGTTGCATGGCTATCTAATGTGGTCCCCGTGGTAAAAAAGAATGGAATGCTCAGAACTTACATTAACTTTGGGTATATAAATCTTGCAACATTAAAGGATGAATATCCTATGCCTGTAGCCGATTAACTGATTGATTCAGCCTCAAAGCGACAAATCCTATCTTATATGGATGGACATTCAGGATATAACCAGATTTTTATTGCCCAGGAGGATGTTTCAAAGACAGCCTTCAAATGTCCTGGGGCAATTGGAACCTTTGAATGGGTTGTTATGCCCTTCGGACTCAAGAATGCGGGACAACTTACCAGAGTGCTATGAACTCAATCTTTTATGACATGATCGGTCACAACATAGGGGTATACATTGACGATGTCATAGTTAAATCAAAAAAATATACTGACCTCCTATAAGATCTCAAAAGGGTATTTGAGAGAATGAGGAGGCACAAACTGAAGATGAACCCCCTCAATTGTGCTTTCAGGGTATCAGCGGGCAATTTTCTTGGGTTTTTGTTTCATCAAAGAGGAATTGAATTGGATAAAAATAAAGCACAAGTAGTCCAACAAGTTAAGCCCCCTGCTAATACCGAGTTATATAGACTCCTGGGGCAGATCAACTTTTTGAGAAGGTTCGTTTCCAATTGTACAGGAAAGACTCAGATATGGTCACCCTTGTTAAAGATCAAGATCGATGATGATTTTTACTGGTAGGAGCACCATCACTTGGCATTTGAGGAAATGAAATGCTATCTGTCCCACGCCACCAGTTATGATGCCCCCGAAGAATGGAAGGAACTTAAAATTGTATATTTCGGCCTCTGAGCATTCCATAGGAAGTATGCTGGATCAAGATAAGTCAGACATGGAACAGGATGTTTACTATTTGATATGTTGTTAACTCCAATCAAGCAATGCTATACGCCGATTGAGAACTTATGTTTGGCGTTGTACTTTTCTTCCCAAAAATTTAGACCATATATGTTGCTTGTTTTAACCTATATCATTGGTCAAACTGATGTAATCAAATATATGCTATCCAGGCCTATTAAGAGAGGCTGAATTAGGAAATGGCTTCTGGCTCTTATGGAGTTTTCACTCCAATACCGGTCTTAGAGATCGGTTAAGGGTCAAGCCATAGCCAACTTCCTAATTAACCATCCATCAAATCCAAAATTAGAGGATTTGGCACTAGTAGTTTCTTTAGTGCTAAATGTTTCTCTTGTCCCTTGGACTTTGGTGTTCGATGGTGCAAAAAACGTAGATGGGTTAGGGGCTGGCATCGTGATTATATCACCTAAGAATAGAAAGACTAAAATGGCATTTAATTTAGGCTTCAGATACATTAATAATCAGGCAGAGTATGAAGCAATGATCATCAAGCTAGAGACACTCCAAGAAATGGGGGCATCTTCATTCCATATTAAAGGTGATTCACAGCTATTATCGAACAAATATCAGGCAATTTTTGTGTCAAAATTGGGAATTAGTCCATTCCACTCTATAGCCACTCAATTGATCAACGATTTTGATGACATCATAGTTGGTCATATCCCAATATTGACCAATTGAGATGCCGATAGGCTTGCTAAAGTTTATCCGGGTTCAATACAGGAGGTTGAGGAGAAAACTGTCTCTATCCTTTGACATTTTCTGCCTTCAGTGGCTAAAAGGGAATGGTTTGTTGAGTCCTCCACCATTCTACTTGAGCAGGGCAATTGGAGGACACCAATCAAGGAGTATCTCCATCACCCCAATATGAGGGCAGATCATCAAACTAGGATGTTTATAGTCTGATTTGTTCTATTGGATGGAGAGCTATTCAGGAAAGCCATCGGGGATGAAGTCATTCTAAATTTTTTGGGCAAAAATGAGGCCATGGGAGTCATGTCTCAAGTCCATGGAGGGATTTGTGGAGCCCATCAGGCCAGTTCTAAAATAAAATGGTTAATAATAAGATATAACTTTTATTGGCCAGCTATGTTGAAAGATTGTATCAATTATGCCAAAGGATGTCAGGCTTGTCAAAAGCATGGCCATATCCAAAGGGTGCCAGCTAAAGTTCTACATCCAATCATTAAGCCATGGCCCTTCAGAGGATGGGTGATGAACTTAATTGCGAAAGTCCATCTTCTTCTAGACAACATTGTTTTACATCGTGGCCACCAATTACTTCACTGAGTGGGTAGAAGCTACACCTACAAGATCGGTTACTCAGGCCACTATTATCATGTTCATTGAGCAACATATCATACACCGGTTTGGCTTGCTAGAAACCATTATAGCTGACTAAGGCTTAGTGTTTATTGGAGTACATGCCACGTATTTTGTAGAAAGTGTGGGTATGAAAATTCTTACTTCAACCCCATACTATGCTCAAGCAAATGGCAAGGCTAAGTCATCTAACAAAGTTATTAAAGGAATTCTGGGGAAGGTAATAAAGAAAATCCCAGATCTTGGGACTCACTCCTTACTGAAGCACTTTGGGCTTATCGGACATCCAAACGAACAAGTACAGGAGTGACACCATTTGTTTTAACTTGTGGGCATGATGCCATGCTGCCCCATGGAAGTTACAGTCCGATTATCAAGAAGGGCATTTCAAAACCAGTTAGAGCCCGCCGATTACACTGAGGCTATGATCACTGAACTAGAAGGGTTGGATGAGGTCAGACTAAATGCTTTGGATTGCCTTAAAGTGTAAAAAAAATCGTACTACCAGAGCTTACAATAAGAAAGTGAGGGCAAAGTCATTTTATTTGGAAGAGCTCATTTGGAAAGCCATTCTTTCTATCGGTGAAAAAGATAGGAGGTATGGCAAGTGGTTCGTTAATTGGGTAGGACCATTCATGATTGATTAGAGGTGAAAAGTGCATATTCATAGCGTATTACATGGTCTTTTATGCATACTTTTATCCCAAGTCCCTAGATTCAGGTGCATTCTAATAAAAATGTTCTTTTTATTGTGGTCATTCTAAAACTTATGTTTATGCATTGTTTTATAGGTATTAGAATGTAAATCAATGAAGTGGAGCTAAAGGAAAGTGATTCTGGTGAAGAGAACAACGGAAGCAACTAAGAAATTGCCATTTTTTACATTAGAAGATATTCCACGAAATATAAAATGTAGATCTATGACTTACGGTCGCGTGGCTGCAAATCGGAGGTCAACCCGATGTCCGAGTGAAGAAATATGCCCATCCTCCCATAGGTGCGTAGAGTTGTTAAAAGCAGAGAGTTCAAGCCCTTGAAGAACCTTGAAGCGATTAAACCTTCGATTGATCGAAAAAGTTCTATCGCTTGAGCTTTATTTTCCCCCAAAAGTTGCGTACAGTCTGCAGGAACCCTATAAATAAGCTGTTATGATAGCAGACGCGAGGGGGGCGCTCTAGAACATGAAAAACAACAGTTTTAGGATAGTTTTAGGGTTAGTTTAGGAGTAGATTAGTTTAGTTTTGATATTTTCTTCCTCCTTTTCCATTGTTAAACTCAAGATTCAAGTTTGTTTCAAGTTATTTTAGATTTATTCCAGGTTTTTCTTTCCCTTTATCTTTATTTAATTGTTTACTAGTTTATCTGCTATGATTGCTCTAGGTTATTATATCTGCATTAGTTTTATTATGATTCCGTAGTTTAGACGTTGGGAATATGTGATGAAACATTGATTCCCAGCCTCTGTCATGAATTATGTAGAAAACCTGAGCTCGATTGATCAAAGTTATTTTGATCGATCGAACTGGGGACACAGTCAAGTGATTGAAGGTATTTCGATCGATTGAAGGATGATGCAATTCGATCGATCGATCGAGAGCGCTTCGATTGATCGAAATTGTTAACTCTTGAGATGATTCTTTTTAAGTATTCCAAGACTGTCTGTTTTATAAATCTATCATCAAATTGTCCTAGTAAGTTCAGTTTGTCACAATAGTTTTTAGAACTTAAAGCCTTGAGGCTATTTTCTTCAATGACATTTGAAAACCCCTTTGAATGCTAACACCATTTAGAGTATAAGTATTAACCATTGTTTTAAACTGTCTTCTAAGTATATTAAATCACTTGTGATGATATAGTCTCGGTCATGAAAGGGCTATTGATTCTTTATCTTTAGAAAAATACGGAATACTGAAAAGAAATGAACTCCATAGAATGTTAATGAGTATGCATGGTAGATGGTTAGGATCAATGTGGATTCTCGTATTTCCAACATCTTTAATTTATTTATTTCATTCGTTATTTTCTATATGCTTTAGTTTATTATTTAGTTTAATTTAATTAACTAGGATTCGTTAGAACCTCCACTCCTATATTCATATTTTCCTTTTTCTTTAGGTTGTAACTTAGTATATATTCTTCCTATTCCTTCCCTGTGGGATCAACCTGGACTTATCCCGTATTACTTGCACAATCACATACACTTGGGTGTTGTACAAGAGCGCACAACTGTTTAGTCGTGTCAAGTTTTTAGCACCATTGCCGGAGAAGGCATCTAGGTTAGGTTTTTGCTAAGTTATTTCCAAATTTTCTTATTTTTCTATAAAAATAAAAAATAAAAAAAATAATAATAGTAATAAAATAAAATAAAATAAAAAGAACTTTTGGACTTTTTCTCTCACAAGAAAAAATTTAAAAATAAAATTTCTATTGTTTTAAAAATTGTTGGTAAACATGTCATATCTATATTATCCTAAATACAACACAAACAACACAAATAGGTATGCATTAGGTAATCAAAATAGTTATCCCCAAAGTTGGCAAGCACCCACCTATGTGCACGTTATCAACCCAAGTGCTACCAACCCCCCACAATGGGAAAACAATAGTATTAGTCCCCCACATTATCAAACATATCAAGAACCTCCATATGGAGAGTTCTATCAATCACAATGGGGATATAACAAAAATAATAGTGTAGGATATAGTAGTAGTTCCCACGATTACCAAATGCACCAAGCCTTTCCGTCTGGGGAGTCTGGCACACAAACACAATGGGAATGGGACTATCATCAACAATAATGGGGCGAGACTTCATGTAGTTATAATGAGGAGAATAACCAAGTTGAGGATAATGGTATGTTAGAATTACTGCTTAACGAAATGAAAAGGCTAGATAGTGTAATTAATAAATTAGAAACTAGATATCAACAAGCACTTGCTAGCCAAACTATAGAAGACTACACCAGTTCTTCAACACCACAACCCGAATTTCAAGACACTAAAAATGGAATGGAATTGGAGGATAATGACAGGTGTATAATGATGTCTGAACTCCAAAACCAAACCATTGAGCTTGAAGTTGTAGAGCCATCTTCTCCTCAATATACATCCTATAGACACTCCATTTTGTCGGCTATCAGATTTAGGAGACCCATAGCTTGGTGATTCACAATGATCGAAAAGGATTCCTGAAAGTTAGTTCTATCTCTCAAAATACTCAAAAAGTGGTACAAATGACCAAAATGTCCCTGAAAGATCAAATACTCCTAGATTTGGACCAGAAGTTCTGGAAACATGCTATGTCATAAGAAAAGTAAGAAAATGGGTTTTGAAGCAAAATCAGATGAAATCATCAGCTCTCAGAGACCCCTAGAAGTTTCCGAAAAGTCCCGTTGACCGGATTGACCCCAATTTGACCAGGGTTTGACCGAAATTGCCTGAAAGTTTTGAGATCATCCTGGATCATGTGAAAAGTAATAAAACGAGTTTTAAAAAAAATCAGACTAAAACGTCAGCTCTTGGGAGCTCCCAGAGGTTCTTAGAACTTTCTAGAGATCCCAAGTTTGATTGATTTGACCTAAAAGTTGACTTTGAAACTGGAGCACCGTATCATTTTTTAAACATTTTTCATAGATACTAGAGGTCAATACCTTTCTAATGATATATCGCACATAATTTCTAGATTTAGAACGGATTTATTACGAATTTTTTAAGGTGAAAAAGGTGATCAAATTGAATTTTATCGCGAATACCACAAAACGTTTCAAAGTGACCTATCTCTGAACTATTTTTTATAACAATTAGACTCTATTACCTTTCCAAGGGTATATCACAAGCTCAGTTTGGAGTTCGTATGCATTTTCTGTGAATTTCAGACCTAAATATGGAGCACCGTATCATTTCAACGGTATATCACAAGCTCAGTTTGGAGTTCGTATGCATTTTCTGTGAATTTCACAAGCTCCCAGAGGTTCTTAGAACTTTCTAGAGATCCCAAGTTTGATTGATTTGACCTAAAAATTGACTTTGAAACTGGAGCACCGTATCATTTTTCAAACATTTTTCATAGATACTAGAGGTCAATACCTTTCCAATGATATATCGCACATAATTTCTAGATTTAGAACGGATTTATTACGAATTTTTTAAGGTGAAAAAGGTGATCAAATCGAATTTTATCGCGAATACCACAAAACTTTTCAAAGTGACCTATCTCTGAACTATTTTTATAACAATTAGACTCTATTACCTTTCCAACGGTATATCACAAGCACAGTTTGGAGTTCGTATGCATTTTCTGTGAATTTCAGACCTAAATATGGCCTTTTTCGCGAATACCAAAACCTCTGGTGGCCTAAACAGAATAATCTGGGCATCTGAGGAGCAGTGCCGCCGCTGCACTAGCCCAGTGCCGCCTAGGCATAGGCCCAGTGCCACTGCGGCACTCTCCCCCAGAAGTCCATTTTTTGTAATTTTGTTTTGTGGCCCCAAATTGAATAATTCAAAGTCAAAACGACGTAGTTTCTTGTTCACAGATGTTTGGGATCAATGGGAGCACTTTCTTAATCCCAAAACCACCCCAAATTGGCCTATATAAATTCCCCTTTGCTCTTCATTTTAGGGGTGGGCCAAGTGCAAAGTTATAAAAAGTTGTAGAGAGAAAGAGAAATAGAGTTAGAATTAGAAGTAAGAAAGGAGCTTCCTCCTATTGTTGTTCTATAAGAAAGTGAGTTCTAATCTTGTTTTCTTCCATTACCTCTCTTATACTTCACATTCAAATCTTCCACCAATCACCATTTTTGAGCAATCTTGAGTGAGGAATCTACTTCCATGTCCAAATGTCACCACATATGAGTGGAACACTAAGCTACAAGTCCAATATCTCAATGATTATCAACTTTTGATTGCTATTTACTTGCATGTTTATATATGTTCATCTCTTCTTACCTCATTTTTTTTTCTTTGATTACTTACATGTTTGTCATCATCTAGATGACATGTTGTTTGAGGAGAGTGAATGCTTATGAATAGTAGCTCTTGACTTCAAAGACATGTTTGATGGATGATGATTCTAACTTCAATACATTCTTATGTATTTTTGAAATCATATTCTCAAACAAAACTATGTTTGTGCAAGTAATATTGGGAGTTCTTGATGATGAGTTTGATGTTGGTTTTCTAAGTGGTTATAATCTTCTTTTAGTGTTAGAAATGTGCTTTCAAAACTTCTATTTCAAAACAACTTTAAAACCCCAATATTTGGATTCCAAGAAAATAAACTTTGTTTTCTCAAAATTCTCAAAACAGTGAGTTATCTAGATTTAGGGGAAAATACCTTTTACCCCCCTGTGGTTACACCAATTTTCTCATAACCCCCCTGTGGTTCATTTTGTAACACTTAACCCCCCTATACTACGGACTAAAGTGAGACTGTTAACTTTTCTAACGGAAAAAAAGGAAATGACGTTAATACCCCCAAGCCCCTATACATATTCTTTAGGAAAAAATACCTTTTACCCCCCTATGGTTACACCTATGTTCTCATAAACCCCATGTGGTTCATTTTTGTAACACTTAACCCCCCTGTACTAATGACTGAAGTGGGACTACCGTTAGAAAAGTTAACAGTCTCACTTCAGTCCGTAGTACAGGGGGGTTAAGTGATACAAAATGAACCACAAGGGGGTTATGAGAAAATGAGTGTAACCACAGGGGGTAAAAGGTATTTTTCCCCTAGATTTAAAATAACATTCTGACTTCAATAGTCAAAAATGATTATGAGATCACTTGGAAAGTCTTCCTAATTCATTATAGAACATCCAGGATTTTTGGTTTGATTTAAAAACACTTGGAAGTGTCCCATTTTGACCCAAACATTCCTTCCAGGCATTCTGTTTTCTCTATCACAGTAGCTTGGTTGAATTTTAACCTGTTTTTAAGAAAACTTTTATAAAGAGAGTGGTCCTAACTCATTTTTCCCTTGAACTTTAGTGTCTTAGGGAACGTTTGTATACTATGGGCCTCCAAATGTTTTGTATACATTTTCTAAGATTTTTCTACATTTCAGTCGACAATACGGACTCTGTTTCTGAGCAACCTCTCTTGTTTATATGATTTCTCTCAATCTGTAATAGTGATTTGGCTTTTTGATATGTGTTCTAGACACAATAAGGATGATCTCAATAAAAAATAATGAATTAAAAACACTTCTTAACTCACTTTTCCATTTTTACAAAATCCGCTCACTGTTCTGTCCACTATTCACAGCAAGCATGTTTCAACTTTCATTCTTTGATTAGATGTTTACATGCATTCCAAATTAGCTCATCTCTTAGGAAGTAGTTCATACTACATATGTACATATCATACAATAACATCCTTCATTCATTCATGCATATTGTTAGACTTCTAAGTCACTTTAGAAAATCCATGAACAAAAAATACACTACTACCTTGTACATCTAAGGACCATACATTGCATCCATGCAAGATTTGGAGTTTTTGCGACTCTTAATCTAAGAAGATTATAAGGAATGAATTTGATCATACATTCATGATTCCCCTTGAGAGGTCTTCTTTTCTCAAAGATTAACATGCATCATTCTAGTTTGCTAAGCATCTTTATTTTCTTTAATTTATTTGTTTCAAGAATAATTCATGTCCCTCTTTAGACTAGGGAACTTAATTACTTGATATGTGATTAGACGATTTTTTATAGGTTTATTTGTGTGATCTTTCACTTTACATTGTATGATACTTGGTTAGATCTTATGAATGATATCTTATCTTTTGATCTTCCATTACAATATTCTTATGAGAGGTAATATACTATCATAGTATTAATTGTCGAATCAAACATAGTATAAGATGATTATTTGGATGCTAATTGAGGCCCGTCGAGAGACGGGGTGAGTTGATGGTGTTTTAGTCGTGACAAAGGCTCCTTGCTCTCTCGTACCAAAATACCGAGCCAAGTTCTTTGGTTATGAAGGGTCGGTGAGTCAAAATTAGGTTTCTTGGTTCCTTAAAGACCAAGTGGCGACTCTGTATCTGTTTTCAACAGACCTTTTTTCCAAATCAATTTCAAAACAAAAGAAAAATCAATTCCACGTGTCCACAATTTGACTACTCCACTGGGGATTTTTTATTTTCAAAACAAAATAATACAGAGGTTTGACTCAAAAGAAGCATCCTTAAAATCATCTTTTTACTGTGTCTGGTTCACCGTATTGCACTTCTGCATTTCCCTCACCGACTGTGTCTGAAATGCAGTGCTGACATTGTTCAGGTCTTACTGTGCCAAGGCACAAGTCACCGTTGATATTGTACCTTCCAAGGTATATTAAAAAGAGTAAAAACTTCCGTACTGTCTCTCTGACAGTATATTGGAACTCTCGTCAATGGACCCTCTGTGACTAAACCGAACCTTTACATATAGATTCCTGTCAAACCTTTCATAGAATTGTTAATTTTTCTCTTCAGATAGGACAATGTAATATAACTACTGTATGCCCTGGTGGGATTACCTGCGCGCTGTAGACGCTTATATGGCACGAGGCAGAGCCTCTTTCTTATAATTTCCAAGGCAATCACTCACATGTGATCACATTGAATTGACCTGCCTAGGCACTATGACAAGGATGTCTGGCCCATGTTCACAAAGATATACACCACAAACCTTGTTTGTCGATCCAAAGACATAGGAGTATGAAAACTTGCTAGACAGTATGATCACCATCACCGCTTGCTCTTGTTATAAATGCCTGTTTCTCCCCAAAACTCTATCCAAATTTCTCAGGAATGCCTAGTTATGCCTGTTTCTCCCAGAATCTTTGTCCAAATTCTCCAAAAAATGCCCGAATATGCCAGTTTCTCTCAGAAATTCTCCCGAATCTCCTAGAAACTTTGTCCAAATATTCCAGAAATACCCAGATATAATTGTTTCTCCTAGAAACTCTATTCAAATCTTCCAGATTTCCCAGAAACTATGTATTCCTCCCATAAACTCTCATAAATATCCAAAATACTAAGTCTCTCCCAAAAACTCTGTTCAAATCACCCAGAAATACCCAAAGTACCAGTTTATCCCAGAAACTCTATCCAAACTTCTCAAAATGTCCCGAAAATCCCTATTATCCCTTGGTGATCATACTGGAAATTAAGGTTAGCACACTCTGTATGACTAGGACCTTACATGTTTAACTGCTATTTGTCAAAAGTAGGAGCATCATATAGATTAGGGCCCGCATCAACATGTTTATCTTATATGCATGCACTGTTCCTATCAATCTGCACGCACTATCTCAGTCGATTTGTACACAAGTTAGTCCACGTTCGTTAACATCAGTGTTGTTGTCTGTCTAAAGTCGACACTGTCAGAATCTAATATAATCCTCTCAAATCTATAGGTCAGTATAGATTCCCAAAGTTAACAGCTGGGATCCCCGTCTTAGGTCAGAAATTTATATAACCGTTTGGTCAGGATCAGTTTGCCAAGTTATTTAAGCATAAATCAGAAGAGTTATAAAATAAGGTCACCAAGTTGGGAGCAACCATAAATCAACAATCCAACAGCCTAGCCAAAGTCTTGAAATTCATGGAAGAGTTGAAACAGCAGTAGCCACAACACCCACCTGGGTTTCCACCATACCAGGGTTCATGCCACACCACCGCCGGAGTTTATACCACCTCCCATCCCTACACATGAGAATGGCGGAGAAGAAGACTAGTTTCACGGGATCCCACTGCCTGTGTATGAGAAAAAATTTCAAGAGAAAATGGATAAAGTTGACAAGCTAGAAAGCATACTGAGGAAAAGCAAAGGGGTCGATAATTACATACGGGATCTGGAAGGCCTGTTCGAACCCAGCAAAGGGAAGTTGCTTGAGAACTTCAAAATGCCATAAATTGATCGCTTTGATTGGACCGAGAATCCAAAAAGTCACATCAAGTTATGCATGAACATCTTCCAATCCATGGGATGCACTTATGAACACATAGTTATGCGATTCCCTCAAACCCTCTAGAAAGCCGTACTATCCTGGTTCCTAACTCTTGAAGCCTCCAAGACCCGAGCTTGGAAAGATGTTGCTAGAACTTTTATTGATCACTACTCTTACAACCAAGAGGTTGATGTCACCGTCTGAGACCTAGAGACAACCAGGCAGAACATTAAGGAGTCCTTCACTGCGTTCTTGAGTAGATGGAGGATTAAAGTGGCCTAAATGATCCATAGACCTGTTGAGAAAGAGCAAGTACGTATGCTGGTCAAGAACATATAACCAGTATACCACGATAAGCTATTCTACCAATCCACCTCCACATTCGAAGAGCTGTTCGAATAGGCACCAGAATAGAGGATGCCATCAGAGAAGGAAAGTTCAAGAAGGATGAATTCCAACACCAGTCCAAGAGACCCAACTACTCCCTAGACTCCCCGGATATCAATGCACATAGCAACCAACCAATAGCCTACCCTCTCCATCTGTACCAGTCCATTCCACAAAATCACCCTAAAGGCCCTCGCAAATTCTCCAAACTTGATGTTCCCCTTTCCATAGCCTTGGACCACCTACTCAAAAAGGGCCAATTACAGCTCCTCCCTCACAAGCCGCTATCAAATCCCATACCCTCCCACTATAGCATGAGCCTACGATGTACTTATCACCAAAATCTTGGCCATGCCACCGATCAATGCATTCTCCTCCTCTATAACATTTAGAACATTATAGAGGATGTATCCCATCCTAATCCCATCCATTATCTTGGCTTGGACCAACCGATCGAATGATCCCTTTTACCGGTACTAATGAATGTTGAAGTTACGTAGTAAAATGAAGGTGTCTGGAAGTTCTACCAATAAAAAAAAAAAAAAGAGTAAGCGAGTCATCGTGACACTCCATTTGAGACTAGGTTGAGTCTAGTCGAGTCTGTTCTATGTTTTGAGTCTGTTTCAAAAGTAGTCTTAGGGTCGAGTCCGTCTATTTTTAAGTTCGGTTGAGTCTGTACCAAGAAATGTAATCCTTCTCTTTTGATAGAATGAAATCTCATGTTGCTTAATCTGATGTGTCTAGTCATAAATGCATGAATCACCGAACTGAAAATGTCACTTTTCAAATCACCATGGATATTACTCTGCTAATAAATTTTTGCATAAAAAAAAGGAAAAGAAAGAATCCTGAAAAGGTCAGATTTATTTTGCACTAACACTGAAGAAGAGCCGAGAATTGAATAGTCTTACTTTAAGAATTTAAGAGATGCTCTTGCCTCAATCTTAAAAAGACATACTTGGAACTGACTTAGGGCATGCCCAACACCCTTTTCCCATCATTTCAAAGATTTGGGCCTAACCCAATTGAGAGCCATGCGAAGTAGTGCAGACTTAGTCCTTGATGGTAGCCAAACACTTTCAATGAGTTTCTTCTCCCCTTTCCAAAAAAAATAAAGAAAATAAAAGAGAAAAAAAAAAAGAAAATTAAATCTCGCTAGGTAGAAAACCCGATAAGGGGACTGTAGACATCCCAATTTTGACCAAACGTCGAATTAAGGGGAGCATTACCTCCAAGTCCGATGATGACAATGACCGACTAATTTAGGACTTCCAAAGGTGATTCAAGCTCTTCAAAAGGCTCTTCAACTCAAACAAAAATAGAAAGAAAGAATAAAAGAAAAAGGGAAAGGAAAAGGAAGAATAGTAGAAAATGGCACATGAGGGTAATGCGGTAGTCACGCGATACCGCTGCGGCACTCACCAACTGCCGCACCGGCAGTCAGTGAGAACTGCTGCAGCATTCCCTGAATGTCGTCAATATCCTTAAAATGTCGTAAATTTTAAAAGGCGGCAGTCAGCGGAGTAGTCTACAACATTCATTGAGTGCCGCATCGGCTTTCATTGAATGTCGTCTCGTCTTTCAGTGAGTGCCGCATCGGTGCTCACTAGTGCCGCTTCCATTTCTAGTGAGTGCCGCATTTTTTTAGCAGTTTGCTGTAATATAGTACATTTTGTACCTTCAAAAGGATGTCCAAAATTAGGATTTTGACTATGAAATTACCAAGGAATGAATGTCCCATTACAAAGGACTTGGAATTTTGAATCTTAAAACCTTATCTTGATTCTCTTAGTTTTAAACCTCTTAAAATTCTCTAAACACAATTACGAGAAAGTTTTAGAGGAGTTTAAGGAAGAAGTTGCATGAGTTAGAAGAAAAAGAGCTTGAACCACCTTTAAAAGACCTTCAAAAACCTAAGAGTTGAGGATAATTGGAGGTAACCACTACTAGATTAGTCTCTAATTCAAGTTCAATCACAATATTTAGAATCTCTTAGGATCTTTTACACATTTTTAAAAACTCTCTTCCCACCCCATTTCATTACACACCACCAATATTGTGATTGAACTTTCATTTTGTTGGTTTGGATCAAAGTAACCTAAGGTTTAAGATTAAATAGATTATGAAATAGAAGTTAATTTAGACATTACTTGGACATTGATTTCCTTTTCTTTTAATTATGTTCATCTCTTAGGATTCATGAGACCTTCAATGTTTTACTTGAGTCCCTTGACTTGGATCCTATAATCTTTTTGTAAACTCATGATTTACAAGAGGATTAAGGTTGGTGTTAGTATGTTTGGTTGATGAACCTAAACCTATCTCCATGGTTTAGGTTCATTCTTTTGAGATTTCATGAAGTTTCTCCATACTCCATTGAAGTCTATAAGTATGAGTATCTTTAGTCTCCAATGACCATCAAGTGGGATGAGAAATAATTTGAGTTGAGCCAATCTTCATGGCTTGATAGATAGATTTAACACAAACGAAACTTGACAATGGTGCAGTGAATCCATAAACCACCTTTGATCAAGGATTTTTAGTTAAATAATGGACAGTTGGAATTGAATAAAACCAATTGGAGAGTGTCAATAACACAAAGTTTTACCACTGTTATTTTTTGTTTTAATGAGAGTTCACGTTTAAAGTGGTTTGGTCATGATTTTTGTGAAGAAACCATAATCTGTCCAGAATTTCAGAACAGTAACACCTTCTTGAAATAAGTAAATCAAAGCTTTAATCAAGCATTCTTGACTTCAAATATTTTTTTTCTATGAAGTTTATTGTGTTAATAAGATCTCCAATATTAGAGTCCTTTCGGATTTATTACTATTTTTAGAAAATCATACAAAAACTCTGGACAGAGAATTGTAAATTTCTAAGTGATGCCTATTGTTTGTCTAATTCCCAGAGATTGAACCATTGATCTTTGATTTTTCTTTTTGGGTTGCAAACTAGACTCACAGAGAGATCTTGTGTCAAAAATTCATTGGCATCAAACCATGGGAAACATGCTTTTTCTATTTTTGAATTTCTGGTCTGTTCTCTGTAATTTTTAGAATTTTGTGGCAGATTTGATAAACTTTGTAAATAATGGTTCAAATGACTTTTCTATGACCTAGGGCTCAAACCACGTTTTGATAATCATTAGTTAAACTTAAACCAAAAGGCTAAGTGATCCAAACCGATGAATACTTTATAACTTACTCTTGTTCATGTATTCATATGCATTCATCCATGTAGGTTAATATTTGCAATTAGGACTTGCTTCGCATTGGGATTAAATTGCACTTAACTGAACCTAACTATGAGTTCCTTATAACCATGTTGACCACAACATCTCTATATGGACATTACATTGGCTCCTAGTTGAGACTTGTATATCTATAGAAGTGATACAATTCCAGCTAATTAGAAGGAATTCATAGTTATGTCAATTCTTTCAATAGATTTATGTTAGAAGTTTAGGATTGATTATTTGATGTCATATTTGATGAATGTGGATTAATCTTTGTTTTGTAGCGCTATCAAGGTACGATTTCTCAAACCCTCTCTAGTTTTATTTTATTCTTTGATTTTAATAGATTTTCGACTCCATGTGCGACACTTTAAAATTAGGATTTGTCTTATGTGTATATATGTGATTAGAGACCTTTTTATTAAGAATTCTATATTGTATGCATTGCACGTTTCCATATTCGCGGCTGGATCCCGGGTAAGTTCTCTTGTTCCCTATTGCATATCATTCGCTTACTATTTGAATTATGTGATTTTGAATGCTATTTTTTACCATTGGCAATCTTATTCCCCTTTCGACATACTTTTGTAATGTATATCTATATCTATGTATTAGTTGAGGGCGCATTTAGAGTAATAATTCGATTAAAAGGATGTTGAGTAGAGGTCTATCACGAGATAGGATAGAGGGGGTGTTTTAGTCTGTTGGGCACCTTCCCCTCTCATTCCATAATCCCCAGACCTAGAAAAATCTCTGGTTTCCTAAAAGATCAGTTTGCTTTAAAATGGTTTCTTAATCTTCCTTTTAAAAATTAAGTGGCGACTCGTGTTTTGTGTTTTGAATTTGCAAAAGATTTTGAAAAAGCTGTGGGCAGGAAAAAATGCGATATCCACAGGCACCTAGACAAAAGTTAGAGCAAAAAGGGTGTTGATTTTCCAAAATTTGACCCTAACCAGTCAAAATATTGGAGAAAATTTTGATGAAACAAATGAGATAATCGTACGCTTCAAGGTACAACATAAGAACGTGCCTAGATCACATTTCAAAAGGCTCAGAATGACCACAAATAAATTTCGAGAACTGACATGCATATTCTAAAATTCTGAGATTGTGATCGAAAGATCTCACAAGAATCAACTACATAAAAAGTAAAATTGACTAGCTAGGCGTAAGTGAAAAGGATCAATCCTCAAAATAAAAAGAAAAGAAAAGAAAGGGAGATCGAAACTGAATCCTCTTATTCAAAGCTACCACAAGTGGCTCAAGTTTGAACTTATTTGACGATTAGTTTGAAAAACCCTCATACATCAACCTTTCCAAGAACCTTAGCCTTGAACTACGCTCGACCTGATTCTCACTCAAGGTTATGTAGGCAACCGCATCGGTTTGGTCAACACCATCATAATTAATCCCTCTTCTTTCAAGGTCCTGGCCCGAGCTATGGGGTACATAGGCAGAATTTAAAAAAAGAAAAAGAAAAAAGGATCGCTTGCTAGGTTGAAAATCTGAAAGGATGCCTAGACAAAAAGTAGAGCTAAATCCGGAGTGAGCAATAACAAAAGAAAGAAAAGAGCTCGATAGGTCACCTCACTGGTGCCTAGGCAAAAATTATGAGCATTTGAGAGATTAAAGTCGCAGTCCTTGCCTCAAGCTAAAAATCATCTTCCACACTAGGGGCAAACTTTGGCTACCCGCCTCGTTTGCCTAAATTTTACTATCTACCCTTCATCCAAGGGGCAAACTTCAGTCACCTACCTCGTTTGCCCTAAACCTCCAATAAACCATCGTCCAAACTAGGGAAAACTTCGATCACCCACCTCGTTTGCCTGTGAATTCCACTTCCTACACCTCAAACTAGGGGCAAACTTTGTTTGCCTAACACGATCTCTTCACACCAATGGCGAGTTTTCAAGTCACCAAGTTATTTTGAAAATTTTGAAATAGAGCATCTTTTATTCTAAAAGCTAAGGAACTAATTCAAAGCACTTCCTGGGAGAAGTAGAAAATTGATTAGATCAATAGGGAAGAATTTTCAAAAACCAGATTTATCAGCAAAGTGCTATTATATTAAGATGGTGAGTGAACATAAAAGATGAGCATTACATCATTTATGACAGAGACACATATAATTATGCTAATTTGGGCACTTTGTGTCGTTACTTTTGTCGAGTCAATCCTTCTTTGGTTGAGTCAGTAATAATTTGATCGAAACTGTATCAGAGTTCAAGGTTTATACAAACCAATTCAACTTTCCTTATCATCGTTGTTCATGTCAAGTCCATTTGTCCTAATGGTCTAAATGTGTGGGTTTAAAGTGATTCCCAATTATAAAACCTGTGGATACAAGTAGAAGTTCCAAACACCATTACTACACTTATCAAGGCTGCAACATGATAAGTGTCCCAAGAATCTTGAGCATTAGTGGCAGCCACAAGTCAGTCCGTAAGATCCACTGCCACTCTTCCTCCAGTTCCCCAGTAACAAAACCAAAATCATGTCACAAATTTTCTTCATCCCCAGCAGATTTGCCCCTATTCCTAGTGCAACCATCCCCTCCCCAGTAAAATCTTCTCATCCCTAGCAAAGACATTCCCAACAGAGCTAGTTCATCTCTAAAAAAGTTCCTTGAACAAATGTGGTGTATCTTAATCAAAACCATATCCTCTTCTCAGAAGAAACCATCTTTATCTCAGAAAGGGTTGTCACCTTTCCCGCATAATTAGTTCACTCCTATTAGCATTGTCCCTAGAAGAGATTTTTTTTCCTCCAACAAGTTCATTTCATTTTCAGTTTTATCCCTAACAGGCGTATCGATTAGTACATCGTCAGTTCTTCCGATCACAGTTACTTTAACTATTGATCCAATCCATGATAGTCATAGTAGTTCACTGTCGACTAGTCATCTCGATTCATACATCTTCAGCTCTTCTAATCACGATTAGTCCAACTATTGATCTAATCCATGACAGTCACAGTAGTTCACTGTCAACTCGTCATCTCAATTAGTACATCGTCAGTCCAATCTATGACAGTCACAATAGTTCACTATCGACTCATCGTATCGATAATACATCGTTAGTCCAATCTATGACAATCACAGTAGTTCACTGTCGACCCGTCATCTCGATTAGCACATCGTCAGCCCAATCCATGATAGTCACAGTAGTTCACTTTTGACTCATCATCTCGATTAGTACATCGTCAGTCCAATCCATGGCAGTCACAGTAGTTCACTGTCGACTTGTCATCTCGATTCGTACATTGTTAGTTCTTCTAATCATGGTTAGTCCAACTGTTGATCTAATCTATGATAGTCATAATAGTTCACTATCGACTCGTCATCTCAGTTAGTACATCGTCACTTCTTCTGATCACGGTTAGTCCTATTGTTGATCCAACCCATGACAGTCATAGTAGTTCACTGTCTACTCGTCATCTCGATTTGTGCATTGTCAGTTCATTAATCATCATTAGTTTACCATCACTCTCATTCAAATTATGTCGTGTTCATCGTTCTCATTCAAAACCTTGGGCTTCCATGTCCACTAATGGGGCTTCCATGCCCATTACTTGACATCTCGGGCTTTTATGTCCATCACTTAACATCTTAGGGCTTCTGTGTCCGTCTCCTAATTTCTAGGGCTTCTATGTCCGTCGATTATCTGTCAAACTTCATCTCTTATTAACGTCCTCTGGGACCCCACATCCAATTACAATCGTTTGCGAAGTACACTTTCCCAAAATTTAGAAGTTTTCTCTAAGATCCAGAGTCTCCAAACCTTGGTGTCCCTATTTGGGTCAATAACTGCATCATAGTCAGAAATACTAGCACGACACAAGCCTACTCAGAGTGTCACACCCCACAGCACCAGCTCATAGTAAGATCAGAACACTAAGGACACAATTCATATAACATTCATGCATTGCATATCGTTCTTATAGCATAGCATCTACCTATTTTGTTGTGCATTCGCATGTATGGTTTTGTCCCTTACTCCCGAACTATGTCCTAGTCTGATTCCTCTTAGGATACATAGGCAGCTCACTTAGAGTGTGACCAGCACCAACCTCAGCATCATGTTCTTTTCTCACTGCATCTGTTGCAACACTTTTATCCTAAATCTATAGCCTCCAAAAAGACCTATCTCTTTAAAGCTTTGGCACTCACTTGCGACATGTGTTGCCTCACAAGTTCATGCCAAAGAAGGGCAAACTGTAGACACCCCATTTTGTCGGCTATCAGATTTAAGAGACCCATAACTTAGTGGTTCACAATGATTGAAAAGGACTCAAAAAGGACTCCTAGAAGTTAATTATATCTCTCAAAATACTCAAAAAGTGGTACAATTGACCAAAATGCCCCTGAAAGAGCTCAAATACTCCCAGGTTTGGACTAAAAGTTTTGGAATCATGCTATGTTATAAGAAAAGTAAGAAAATGGGTTTTCAAGCAAAATCAAATGGAATCATCAGCTCTCAGAGAACCCTAGAAGTTCCCAGAAAGTCCCTGTTGACCGATTTGACCCAGGTTTGACTAGGATTTGACCGAAATCATTCAAAATTGTCCAAAAGTTCTGAGATCATCCTAGATCATGTAAAAAGTACTAAAATAAGTTTTAAAAGAAAATCGCATGAAAACATTAGCTCTTGGGATCTAAAGTTTGACCGATTTGACCCAAAGTTGACTTTAAAACTGGAGCACTGTATCATTTTTCAAATATTTTTCATGCATACTAGATGTTAATAGCTTTCCAATGGTATATCGCACATAATTTCCTGATTTAGAACAGATTTATAATGAATTTTTGAATGTGAAAAAGGCGATCATATTGACTTTTATCGCGAATACCGCAAAACCTTTCAAAGTGACTTATCTCCAAACTATTTTTATAAAAATTATACTCCATTACCTTTCCAATGGTATATCACAAGCTTAGTTTGGAGTTCGTACGCATTTTCTGTGAATTTCGGACGAAATAGGGCCTTTTCGCGAATACCAGAACCTCTAGGAGCCTAAACGGAATAATCTGGGCATCTGAGGAACAGTATTGCCGCGGCACTGGCCCACTGCTACTGAAGCACAGGCCCAGTGCCACCACGACACCCTCCCCCAGAAGTCCCTTTTTTGTAATTTTGTTTTGTGGCCCCAAATTGAATATTTGAAAGCCAAACGACGTAGTTTCTTGTCCATAGATGTTTTGGATCAATTGGAGCACTTTCTAAATCCCAAAACCACCCCAAATTGGCCTATATAAATCCCTCTTCACTCTTCATTTTAGGGTGGGGGGGCAAGTGCAAAGTTATAGAAAGTTGTAGAGAGAAAAAGAGATAGAGTTAGAATTAGAAGTGAGAAAGAAGCTACCTCCTACTATATTTCTATAAGAAAGCGAGTTCTAATCTTGTTTTCTTACATTAACTCTCTTATACTTCACATTCAAATCCTCTCTAATTACCATTTTTGAGAAATCTTGAGTAAGGATTATACTTCCATGTCCAAATGTCGCCACATATGAGTGAAAAATCAAGCTACAAGTCCAATATCTCAATGATTATCAACTTTTGATTGCTATTTACTTGCTTGTTTATATATGTTCATCTCTTCTTACCTCATTTCTTTTTTATTTATTCTTTGATTACTTACATGTTTGTCATCATCTAGATGACATGATGTTTGAGGAGAGTGAATCCTTATGGATAGTAGCTCTTGACCTCAAAGACATGTTTGATGCATGATGATTCTAGCTTCAATACATTCTTATGTATTCTTGAAGTCATATTCTCAAACAAAACTATATTTGTGCAAGTAATATTGGGAGTTCTTGATGATGAGTTTGATGTTGATTTCCTAAGAGGTTATAATCTTCTTTTAGTGCTGGAAATGTGCTTTCAAAACCTCTATTTCAAAACTCCTCTAAAACCCCAACATTTGGATTCCAAGAAAATAAACTTTGTTTTCTCAAAATCCTCAAAGCAGTGAGTTATCTAGCTTTAAATGACATTCTGAGACCACTTGGAAAGTCTTCCTAACTCATTATAGAACATCCAGGATTTTTGGTTTGATTTAAAAACACTTGGAAGTGT
Source organism: Hydrangea macrophylla (assembly GCA_033977485.1). Classification (NCBI taxonomy): domain Eukaryota; kingdom Viridiplantae; phylum Streptophyta; class Magnoliopsida; order Cornales; family Hydrangeaceae; genus Hydrangea; species Hydrangea macrophylla. The sequence goes on along the minus strand of CM066995.1, from coordinate 5,308,399 downwards.
CCTATTTTGACCTAAACATTCCTTCCAGACATTCTGTTTTCTCTGTCACAGCAGCTTGGTTGAATTTTAACTTGTTTTTCATAACACTTTTACAAAGAGAGTGGTCCCAACTCATTTTTTCCTTGAACTTCAGTGTCTTTGGGAACTCTCTGTATAATATGGGCCTCCAAATATTTTGTTTTCATTTTTTAAGATATTTCTACATTTCAGTCGACAGTACGGACTCTGTTTCTGAGCAACCTCTCTTGTTTATATGATTTCTCTCAATCTATAACTTCAATAGTGATTTGGCTTTTTGATATGTACTCTAGACATAGTAAGGATGATCTCCATAAAAAATCATGAATTAAAAACACTTCTAAGCTCACTTTTCCATTTTTACAAAATCAGCTCACTATTCTATACACTATTCAGCAAGTATGTTTCAACTTTCATTCTTTGATTAGATGTTTACATGCATTCCAAATTAGCTCATCTCTTAGGAAGTAGTTCATACTATATATGTACATATCCTACAATAACACCCTTCATTCATTCATGCATGCATATTTTTAGACTTCTAAGTCACTTTAGCAAATCCATTAACAAAAACACACTACTACCTTGCACATCTTAGGACCATACAATGCATCCATGCAAGATTTGGAGTTTTGTGACTCTTAATCTAAGAAGATTATAAGGAATGAAGTTGATCTTACATTCATGCTTTCCCTCGATCTAATCCTATTTTCTCATCTATCCCGAGGATTGAGAGATTTTCTTTTCTAAAAGATTAACATGCATCATTCTAGCTTGCTAAGCATCTTTATTCTCTTTGATTTATTTGTTTCAAGAACAATCCATGTCCCCTTTTAAAACTAGGAAAACTTAATTACTTGATATGTGATTAGACAATTTTTCCTAGGTTTGTTTGTGTGATCTTTTACTTTACATTGTGTAATACTTGGCTAGATCTTATGAGTGATATCTTATCTTTTGATCTTCCATTTCAATATTCTTATGAGATGTAATATACGATCATAGTATTAATTGTTGAACCAAACATAGTATAAGATGATTATTTGGATGCTAATTGAGGCCCGTCGAGAGAGGGGGTGAGTTGAGGTTGTTTTAGTCGTGACAAAGGCTCCTTCCTCTCTCGTACCAAAATCCCGAGCCAAGTTCTTTGGATATGATGGGCCGTGCCCTTTATCCATTTGGGTGAGTCAAAATTATGTTTCTTGGTTCCTTAAAGACCAAGTGGCCACTCTGTATCTGTTTTCAACAGATCTTTTTTCCAAATCAATTTCAAAACAAAAGGAAAATCAATTATGCGTGTCCACACACCCCCAGATATTAGCTTATTCACTGCCTGGATAAAATTGCACAATCTTTTTGTCCAGAGCACCTCAATAGATGACATATATAATGAGGAGAGTTACAAGGATGAGAATGAGGTTTCTAAAGATAATGAGAGCTTAGGTGATTGCACGCAATTAGGAAAGGAGGAGTCTCCTGTTGACTCTACCCCTTCCTTTGATAGTGATCCTAGGGAGGACGTAAGTAAAAAATCTAAATTTGGTTTAGATTCATGTGATATTCTTGAACCCTCACCTCTTTTAGCCAAAGTAGTGGTGTCACCAAGTTGCCCATCACCTATCCTCACTATCAATCAAAGCTCTCATCTCGAGCTTGAAAGTCATGTGTACCCCACCAATTTTGAACAAAAAGAATGTGTTGTGGAAGAGAATGGTAAGGATTCTAGCACATGTACTTTACAAAATTTTAAATTTCAAAACTATTTGAGAGAGGACTTAGAAATATTGGGTCCACATTAGATGATCTTCACCTTCCACAAGAAGCTAGTAATTTTCTAGACTGCTTGATCTTCTTGAGTGATAACGACATAGAGGCCCAAATAGATAGCTTTATCCAAGTCCCGTCCAAAACTATGTACATGGAACATAAATCTAATTCCTATGATCATATCTCCATAGATTTTGTTCTGGAACAAGAAGAGGGTAATGAAGCTAAATTAGAACATCACTTAGACCCGCCCTTGAACCATGGCTACCCCCTAGTAAATAGAGGCCGTTATAGGAAATACCAACACCAACGATCATTTTTTTAGTATAATTCCTCAAAAGTGTGGTATACCTCTTATAACTGTCCCCAACAAATTTGGAGGCCATAGATTTTGCATCATCTCCTCGGACCTTGAGCCTGACATTAGTTGGGGGGAGTTGCATTTTTATGAGGATCCCAACATTCTTCTCAATGCTAAATTATTTCATTAGGAGGATCCTCAAAAATTTCAGTTATTACTTTATGATAAAAAATCTTGATTAACCGAATTTATTTACTGAGTAGTTGTATTATATCATCTATTTTTCCTTGTTGCTACTAATGATTTTGAAGGTAACTTGAAAAAAATGGATACTAACGCCTCGAAGTAACATTAGTCCTTCTCTCGCATTACTTTATTTGTCTATGTGCTCAGTTGAGAACATTGAGGACAATGTTTAGTTTTGGTTGGAGGGACTGAGTCATTGCATACCTCGTATGTATTTTGTTGTGCTTTAATGTCGATATACATGTTTAGCAACATGTAACTCAGTAAATTAAAATTTTCAAAAATTTTAAAATTTTTAATTTTTTTAAAGATAATAAAATGGTTTTTGTATTTCTCTCTTAGTAAATATAGTTAGTTATGATGCATTAGTGTTATTTTATGTATGTTATTAGTATGTGATACACAATGATAGTTTGTTTACTATCTTAGTTATAGTATATTTTATGCTTTTTAATCTTCAAACAATCTTGAGCACGTTGTGACAACCTTGTACATAGCTAAAATGTATTAGTAAGCATAATTTAGGTGTCTTGAGAGATTATTGTGGAGACTAATAACCCAAGTGAGCTTTTGATCCATTCTTTTTTCTTGAGGGTTTTATAAAATTACTCTTACTTTTTGAAAAGCATTTTAATTCGTTGAAAGTCTCATTTTTCTTCTTCATTTTGACTGATCACTAGAAGAGAACGTTCAGGATGTACCAAATCTAGAGCTTTTGAATTTACTGAAATGAATAATCTAATGAACATAGACGATGATTTAAGTCATCTTTTGATCATATATATATATATAATACAGCCTTGGTCTACCTCTATGGTATTCCTCTACTTCACCTCTTGAGCATATCATAATCGTCTTGTCTTCAAAATCCTAAAATCTATGTGCAACTCCAAAATACGAGTTTGAGCTTCTTTCTCTACCTAGGAGTGATTGGGATGTGTTGTCTGGACAAGAAAGTGTTAGTGTGAATAAGGAAAAGTTGACAACAAAAAAAAGAATGAAAAGAAAAAGAAAAAAGACAAAAAAATTGCCAATGGTTGCCACAAAAAAAATAACAATAATAATAATAATAAGAAGAGTGTGGGAAAGAAAAGAAAAAAATTTTAAAGAAAAAAATAAAGAAAAAGAGAGAGATCGGAGATGTGGGAGAGTTTGAAAAGTTATAGTAGATATTCCAATCACATCCTTTTTTTTTTTTGAGAGATGCCAATCACATCCTTGACCCAATTGAATATCATGAGCCACTTTCTTCTTAACTGAACACCTCTTTTTCAAAGTTCTGATGATTTTAAGTATATTGGATTTGAAGTTAAGGTAATGAGCGAGGTCTCCATGGTATCTCGCTCTCATAGTGAAATGTATCCTTTCATGAGACTTTATGCACTAAAATTTCCGTTTTTTCAATTTAGATATGTGAAGCATTTGTTTCCATTGTGTTTACTCTTATAGCTTCCATATCATGAGTGATAATTATTACAGCTAATTCGGAGTAATTTTATCTTATGAGTGTAATCCCAGTGAGAGTTGAGTCAAAATGAACGTCTTGATAGTGTCTTACGTTATGCGAGCTTTGAAATTAAAGTTTTTTATTTTGGTTGTCCATTCACATACACACTTGATGATTAAAAAGTATGGAATATTCTAATGACTTTGATAGTAGATTAAATGTAATGTATGTGTTGCATTTTTATGGCATATTAGAGAATTTCATGAGATTGTTGAGCTTTACATTGCTAAATGAGAGAAAAAATTTCTTGAAAACATTTTTAAAAAAAAGAACCATTACCATAAACATGAATTTTGTGGGTAGATTCACTACAAACCCTCAAGGGACAACACTCGTCCACTAGAGGGAACCTAGGGGTTTAAAGGCTTGTTGTATACGCTAAATGCAATCACGATTCCTGCAAAAGTGAGTTAGGATTTTTACTTTATTTTGTTTTCAATTTCTTAGAGTTTAAATAAACATTGTTGTAGTTCACTTCATTGCTAAGGACTAGCAACGAGCTATTTGGGGGGTGTGATTAGAGGGATAAAGTGCATATTCATAGCGTATTACGTGGTCTTTTATGCATACTATTATCCCCAAGTCCTTAAATTCATGTGCATTCTAATAAAATTGTTCTTTTTATTGTGTTAATGCTAAAACTTATGTTTATCTATTATTTTATAGGTATTAGAATATAAATTAATGAAGTGGAGCTAAAGTAAAGTGATTCTGGTGAAGAGAACAACGGAAGTAGCTGAGAAAATGCAATTTTTGACATTGAAGACTTTAGATTTGGAAGATATCCCACGAAATATGAAATGTAGATATATGAGTTATGGTCACGTGGCCATAAATCGGAGGTCAATCCGAGGTCCAAGTGAAGAGATATGGTCATTCTCCCATCGGTGCGCAGAGTTGTTAAAAGCAAAGAGTTCATGCCCTTGAAGAACCTTCAAGCAATTGAACCTTCGATCGATCAAAAAAGTTCGATCGCTTAAGCTTTATTTTCCCCTAAAAGTTACGTGCAGTCTGCAGAAACCCTATAAATAAGCTGTTATGATAGCAGACACCAGGGGAACGCTCCAGAATACGAAAAACAGCAGTTTTAGGGGAGTTTTAGGGTTAGTTTTGGAGTATATTAGTTTAGTTTGATATTTTCTTCCTCCTTTTCCATTGTTAAACTCAAGATTCAAGTTTGTTTCAAGTTATTTTCAGATTTATTCCAGATTTTTCTTTTCCTTTATCTTTATTTAATTGTTTATTAGTTTATATGCTATGATTGCTCTAGGTTATTATATCTGCATTAGTTTTATTATGTTTTCGTAGTTTAGATGTTGGGAATATGTGATGAAACATTGATTCCTAGCCTCTGCCATGTATTATATAGAAAACCTGAGCTCGATCGGTCGAAGTTATTTTGATCGATCGAACTGGGGACACAGTCAAGCAATTGAAGGTATTTCGATCGATTAAAGGATGATGCAGTTTGATCGATCGAGAGTGCTTTGATCGATCGAAACTGTTAACTCCTGATATGATTCTTTTAAGTATTCCAAGACTGTGTATTTTAGAAATCTGTCATCAAATTGCTCCAGTAAGTTCAGTTTGTCACAACAGTTTTTAGAGCTTAAAGCTTTAAGGCTATTTTCTTCAATGCCTTTTGAAAATCACTTTGAATGCTAACACCATTTAGAGTGCAAGTATTAACCATTGTTTTAAACTGTCTTCTAAGTATTTTAAATCACTTGTGATGATATAGTTCCGGTCATGAAAGGGCAATTGATTATTTATCTTTAGAAAAATACGGAATGCTGAAAGGAATGAACTACATAGAACGTTAATGAGTATGCATGGTAGATGGTTAGGATTAATGTGGATTCTCGTATTTCCTACACCTTTAATTTATTTATTTCATTAGTTATGTTTCTTTATGCTTTAGTTTATTATTTATTTTAATTTACTTAACTAGGATTCGTTAGAACCTCCACTCCTATATTCATATTTTCTTTTTTCTTTAGGTTGTAACTTAGTATATATTCTTCCTATTCCTTCCCTGTGGGATCGACCTGGACTTATCTAGTATTACTTGCACGATCACCTATACTTGGGTGTTGCACAAGAGCGTAGAACTTTTTAGTTGTGTCAATGATCTTTAAAGTTTTAAGAGTTGGTGCTTACCAGTTGTGTGACATTGATGATGAAGTTCATCCAAGATTAATTAATGGTCGGTATTTGAAATCTTATAATCCCACTCTTTGGGAGACTATGAATTTAGAATTCAAACCCAACCCAGACATTATCAATCAAGAATAAGAGATAGACAAATAGGAAGAGGATGTTTCATTCATATCTTTGAAGAAATATTTACAAGGGAATCAAAAGAAGTAAAGTTGCAAAAAAGAAAAAGTGTACAAAAAGAAGGGCAAATAAAAGTAAGACCGATAAGGCTAATCCCCATCGTCCTGACCTACACCGACCGACTCCAGTTGTGCCCCGACTTCTCGGGCTACCTCTTAATTTCTTCAAGACAGTCCGCCAGGAAATCTGCCTCTTCCTCCCACTACCTTGCCTTTCTCTTCCAGTCATGTTTTTAGTCATCAACAAAAATATAGGTAATCTCCAAGTTTTGAATTCTCCGGCGAAGGGCAGCTTCTCCTTCCAGTTGAGCAGTTGTAGTTAGTGTCGCGCACGCGCTTCAAAAATGGGTGTCTACAGTTAGGTCATCCCGTTCATCAATGGCTTTCGGCTCTGGAGCATCCTCTAGCTCTGGAGCATCTTCAGGCTGGGAGGCTCCTCCCTTGAAGCTTTCTGCCACTTCAAAAGCCCCTAGCCAAGTTGGGCTATCATATTTATCGACCCCAGAGGCTGATCCTATTTCACTATCAAAGGAGCCATCTGTCACCAAGACAATGGTCTCCTTGTTTTTGGCTCTAGGGGGACATTAAGTCTCAGCTCTTGGAGTCAAACAGATCTTCATTATCCGTCCACTAGAGGCATAGCTGGAGCCGCGCCGGCCACTGGTGCAGTTGGAGCCTCCTCGGCCTTTGGGGTGGCTAGTACATCATCTGTCGCTGGAGCTTCTGCAGGCTCCACTAGCGCAACAACATGAAGTCCTCGATGAAGAACGTTCCTAGTAATTGAGTTTGCTTGCAGATCCTCCTAGAGGGCCTGTATCTCCGTTCATTAGCAGGGAATCGCCCGAATGGCCCCATCAGAAAGTCAGAGTCCAGACGGACTTGGATAGCCATCTTGGGATCCCATTTTTGGTACCCTTTCCTCCCTGACTGAAGGGTTCTCATCCGGTCACGGAATGTGATGGCATCAAAAGTATGAGGGACAATACCATTGTGCTGGGCAAGCACAAATTACCTAAACCAGCACATAGGGGTATTTTTCCTAGTCCTTGTTGGGATGATCAATCCTGGCTACTACAATGTACCCACATGAAGGCACGCAATAGAATTTTCCTCTGGTGCAAAGAATCTGGTAGAAATCCAGAATCGTCTTTACCTTTATGTTCAACTAAAGACAATTGTTGAGCACATCAAATTCATAGAACAAATGGATGGTATTTGGGGTGCACACGTGGAGTGCTATCCCCAAAGTCATCAAAAAATCTGCAACGCCGGCAGGGAGAGGGAAGCGGATGCTAACCACCAGCAGCATATAGGTGCTAATAAGAATGCAACCTTCTAGGATGGTAGCACTAGCCACATGTGGCTGGACGTACAAGTCATTTGGTATCTCACAATCAGCCCTGAAGCGGGAGCGAGCCTCTTTAGTACCTAAGAATATGTTAGCAGCCATAGACGCAAGGGAAGAAAACTTGAAGAAGTTAGGAGTTCATTGGAGGTAGAGAGAGAATATTTGAAATTCTTGTAGGTAGGGGAGGATGAAAGCAGCACGCAGGTATTATAAATAAGTGGGCAACGATTCTGTTTGGGAAACTCCCCCTTTTACCGCCTAAAAACTCTCCATTTCTTAAAGAAATCCCAAACCTACATGTGTTTCCATCTCCAACCAATCGTGCGGTCATGGATTATCCCCCATGCTTGTCTCACGTACGAAAGCGGCAGAAGAGGCACGACCATTTAATAAACCCCATCATTGAATTCATTCTTGGAGAAATGAACAGCCAACTATAATCGTCCACGTGTCATGCCCAGGAATGACAGTGTTTTATGCACATTAACTATGTTGATTGATGTAACGTTTGGCGGCATGGACTTCTAAAAAGCTTTTGGCTTGCTAAATGAACCAATGGACGATAGCTTTTTGGACTTCTATTGAGGAATGGCAGCATTACATTTTGTAATGAATTGATGAAAAAAATTGAAGAGAAATAGCATGTAGACAAGTCACAAAATGCAAAACAAAAAGTAATTTCTCATTTATAAGAATTTTCATTGTGATAGTTTAAGAGGACAAAAATACATCAATCGGCTACTAGGCCAATCTAAACTTTCCTATTTTTTCCTTCAGAGTTGTCCAGACATCCTCTACCTTCCGTTCATCTTCTTCGACACAACTTAGGTGGGCACTCCAATCCATGGCACTAAGGATGATGGGTTTCAGTTTTTTAATTAGGAATCATGCATCTCGACCTTTCTTGGCCACCGCTGCATCAACAATAGCTAGATTTTTTAGGCATTCTTGCTCCTGGGCTTCCTGATCGGCCAACTTTTTGCGAAGGTACTCAAGTCCTAGTTGAACCTTTTCAAGTTTCTTAACAAGTTGCCCCCACTGTACAGAGGTTCCCTCAAACAATTGTTTAGCTTCTGCCACCTTCTCTACATCTTTATTGTAAGATGATAGCTTGGACTCAAAATAAGCCTAAGCTTTGGCAGCTGTGGTAAAATTAGCATGATAGGTCGGGAACTGCTCCTTTAACTCCATCAGAATAGATTTTTGTTCAATAGTCAAAGAAGAGTCTTGCTGCAAATTATAGAGCTAACAAGAACAGGGGCGGCTTCTTTTAGAGTACTTGAGGGAAGCTTGTCAATAAAATCCCTAGCTCATTAAAGTTATTGAAGTTCTTTGGGCTTGGCTGCCTAAACGATGGTTGGTTTCAGTATGAAGGCACTCACGTCTAGTTGTTGGAAAAAGGTTACAGGATCAAAAGAGGACATTCTAGCAGGCTCCTTGAAAATAACAATAAGACAAAAGGGTTAGTTAAAAGAACGAGAGGGGACCAAACAAGAATCCATCAAAGAATAAAAGTACCTAGAGAAGAGACAAGTTGACACCCGTCATTTCACACGATTGGCTCAACACAATGGCCAATGAGGTGTTGGTCATTTTAACCAACGAAGATGTTGTTCCCACTTCTATAATAGGAACTTCCTCGTGCTCTCTAGACTCTGTTGTGCTAGGAGCAGTGGTTAGGGGAGTAGAAGTTGTGGTAGGAGGGTTGGAAATAGAAGTGGTTGAAGGACGCTTTGTTTCCTCGAGGGCTATAAGTTCCTCCAGGAATTCGGACACAACCAGGTTCACTACCCATGTGATTTCGTCCATCACGTGCTCTTCTACACTTTCTTCCTCGGATAGACCTTCCTCCTCGAAGGCCGGTTGCTGTGTGTTTTGCTCCTCTGGCGCATCTTCCTCCTCATCAATTGCGGAAACTACATCCCCTTTTCTACCCTTGATCGAAGATGACACCATGGATTTCTACATTGGCCGTTTGGCCAATGAAGGAAACACGTGTGAAGGGATGGAAGATGGTGTGGTATACTGATCGGCGTGTTGGAGGACCGATGAAAGGAGAGTGGATGGATAACTCCTAGTCACCATCTTCATAGTTGTAGGTTTTGTGGGAGCCACCACCTATCTGAACAAATTTTTATTAGTAATAAGGCAGAACCAAGGTAAGTAAAGGAATAAAGAAATTGTTACCTGAGCACCTGAGGCCGACGCCCCTTTTTTTCTTAGTCCCTAGGGCCTTTGCTGTTTCCTTCTTAGAAGGATCGATAGTAACAGGGACTGAGGCCTTCTTTTTCTTCTTCTTCTTCTTCTTCTTCTTCTTCTTCTTCTCCTATTTAATAATCGTCAAGGATGTGGGGACGATGGCAGGCACTATAGCCATTCCTCTTACGTCTGGTGAGAGTTTCTGTAACATGACAGGAACAGGTTCTTCAAAGATAAATTTGGACCTCTCAGCCCACCAAGCATCAAAAGTAGGGGTTGTCCTTAAAAACTTGGTAAAGGGTTGGTATGGGTACCGGAACCAATCTTTAGGGCCTAGAAGGATTAAGCCTGCTTGATTGTCCCATTTTAAATCTCATGCCAATAACCACGAGTGAGGTTCACCACCCTTCACTAGCCTTTATCCTATCTGACCGATTTGGATTACTCGTTTTTTGGATTCCTGATGTTGTCAATATCAAGATATAAAAGTATACTTTACTTTTCTAAAGATTTGCAGTGTGGAAGTAAAGGTCGAACCCACAGAGATTGAATACTACCGCGCTTTTATTTTAAAACCTAAGTCTAATTAATTATGAAAACGAGATTTTGATTTTGAATTTAATTAAACTACTAACAAATAAAAATAAATCTAAACTATGAAAGCAATTAAAGTTGCTTTAAAAAATATTTAAGGGAACCTAGGATTGCAAATCCACCACTAGCTTCATAATAAGAATATTTATGAATTACTTTAGCTTATTACATTGGATGATAATGGGGAATTGTAGCTACAAGCCCAGTTCCTCCGATAAGAAAATATTCATGGTTCAAGCACCAACATAATCCATCTTCGGTTAGCACGAATTATCCCACACTAAACTAGGGTTGTGATCTAATCCGTCTAACCTAGGCATGGACTATTCGGATACTTGATAGCACAAATCAATAAAGCACCATGACATGTAAACAATCTAAACAAGCACAGCAAGAATAGATCGTTGAGCACATCACAGTCAAAATAGATCTAAGACAAGAATAAATTCTGAAAGTAATGATTTAGTCAATAAAAGCCCGATTTATTTATAAAAATCCTCTAAACATGTGACTGTCATCCATACATAATAAAACTAAAATAAAAACATAAATAAAACCCTATTACTCGTCTAGGGCTTCATTGAAACCCTAGATCTATGATCTAGCCATCCATGGAAGTGATGGATGGCAAGTAGTTGATGGAGGAGGCCATGGAAACCCTTGGTCTTCTTCTTCTTCTCCTTGTTTCCCTCCCTTCAATGGCTGGAAGTATGTGTGTATATTGATTGCTAATAATGTCTAACCCTTTAATTGTAATAAAATAGGGTATAAATAGATTTACAACAAGTTTTGGAAACCTTCCTAACCCGAAACGAACTGAAACTGATGTAATTTATAGTCTAGACGTCGTTCAGCAGTTTCGTTTGCACAGGAGTCTTCAGTATACTGAAATACGCAACTTTGGTTTTTACACATATCGCGCGAGCAGGTCGCGCGAGCGCGACATTTGGGACCTCACGCGCTCGGATTGCGCGAGCGATTTTGGGACTCTCGCGCGAGCGGATCGTGCGAGCGATATCTGGATTTCCGCGCTCGCGGGTCGCGCGCGCGAACTGGCTTTTTCAGCTTCTTTCTTTGTGCTTTTTCACCCTGTTTAGCCTGATATACTTGATTTCTTCCAAAACCTGTCAGAAAATAGAAAACGAAGTAAAAATATATAAAAACAGGATAAAAAGTACTAACAAATGCTCGTTAAGGAGTATAATTAGGATTAGTTCTCTCCCGATCACACCCCCAAACCTACATTTTGCTAGTCCTCAAGCAAAACTAAAATAAAAATTAACTACTAATAAACTACTATTCCATTTTCGTATGGATCATGATTGCATTTATCATATGCAACAAGCCTGTTAAACCTCTAGGTGTCCCTAGTCGGACGAGTGAAGTCTCGTGAGGGTTCTCATCAACAAGTTACCCACAACCATTTTTATTAACTTGAAAATTTAAAAAGTTTTATTAAAAAGAAAAAACATAACATCCAATACTCCTTATTATAAAACAATGATTCGAAATAGAATAACGAACATAAAAAAACATAATGAAACATCCACCTAAATCATGAAAAACAGTCAAGTGCATGCAATGTACGAATCAATAGAGTTCCTCATACAGTTGCACGTGTGTGATGTGGTAGTCAAATAAACACGCGCATGTCATGAACTTGGAATATAACTCGGATGACCATCTAACTATGCTTCGACTACGAATCTCACAATGTCAATTACACTCTAAAATGAAACACTCAGAAACAGGTGTAATTTTTCTAAAATATGTGAGTAAAGGAAATATCTTTTCAAAACGAAAAATGCTCACATATGACTCGAAAAAGACGCATGACATGAAAGAATAGTAGTCTCATGGATAGGATGCCAATAATCAAGAAAAATTAATCATTACCATGCTTTAATCCCCCTCCCATCTTTTTCATATCCGAACCATGTTTTCTAAGATCAAATAGGACTTTTCAAAGGTTGTAATGTGGCTCAGGTAATGAAAAAGGATTGACGGGAATTCATTAGGTAGATAATCTCATAATGGCATTGTAAGGCATGTTCGATTTCTTTCATTCTTCTTCTACAAACTTTCATCTTTTCTTTCTCTTCATTCCTTTTCATTCATTTTTCATTTTTTTTTTTCAACCTTCTTCTTCTTTATTTTTTCCTTTTCCTTTTTCTTTTCTCGCTTCTCAAATGACTATGCATTGAATACCAAGCAACTACCCCAATAGCATCTTATTTTCTTCTTTTCAATCAACACATCGCCTTAATACTACTAAAAGTTGATCAAGTTGGAGCTTTTAAAGAGGATAATGGTGAACAAAGAAAAAGAGGCATTGTAACGGCTCAAAGGGGCGAACTAAGGAAATTTTTATCTTTTATCGGTCGGCAGTAAACACAGAGGGCCTAAAATCATTTCCTAGGGTAATATGGTTCTTCAATGTTTACAATGGAAGATTATTTAGCATGGTAACAAATATTTTAACTTGACTATCAACCAAAACAAGAATAATGAAACTAAACAACAAGTAGATGCGGTATTTCAAGTGAAATTCGACAAACACAAGATGTATTTATAACCCTCTAAAAAGAAAAGATAGGCTCAAAAGCTCACTGGGCTTAGTCTCCACCATGTGTTATCTAGAAATCCGAATCATATTATAGTTCACAACCAACATGTATTCAAATGACTACGTGCAGTGCATAAGTTTATGTGCATAAAACTACGATTCGAACGATACATGACCTAAAACGTCTCAACATGACTTCAGCAAATATTTAATCACATCTTCCCTTATTTATCATTCTATAACAATCAAAGTTATTTAACAAGAAGTATCGACTTAAAATTGCAAAAACGTCAGTAACATCGTTTATTTAAACACACTTATTGAAAAAAAATATAAAATTTTGCATAAAATAATGTGCATGAGTGCATACGTATATACATACCCCCAAACCTAAACCTTTCATTGTCCCCAATGAAACAATAAAATGAAAGAATGGAAAGTACGTAAGAAAGGAGCGATAGTACCTCGATTTCGGCAATGACAAACAGGTGAAGGTATAAGAATATAGCGATAAAGTTCAAATGTACTTGTTAATGCTAGAGAAAAGAAGCTAAACAAAAGAATATTAAAAGTAAATGAAACCTAAATATGGAATATAAATCTAAAAACTAAGCTAAACTAAACTAAACGAGCAAATGGAAAAGAAATAAAACGAAAAAGTATAAATGTAACAAGGAAAACAACGAACACGAACTAAACTGAACCAAATAAACAAAAACAGAAAAGAAACACAAATAAAATAGGTAGGGGGAAGGATATAGAAAACAAAAGGGAAAAAACAGGAAAATGAGTAATCGCGCGAGCGGCCGTCGCGCGCGCGAATCCCAAAAATTTTTTTTTTTTACTAGAATCGCGCCAGCGGGACCCCCTCGCGCCCGCGAGGCTAGGCGCGAGTAAATGCTGAGAGCTCATAAAAGGAAAAAGAAAGAAAAAAACACTAAGGCACATTCTCGCGCTAGCGGGCCGCGCGAGCGACGTCTCGCACTAGCGGGCCGCACACGCGAGAAGGGTTTTTCCCATTTTTTAGCTAAAATTATGTATACAATATTAAAATAAATTAATTCCAACCCCCAAACCTATCCAGACTGTCCAAAACAGACTCAAAAATAAGAAAAACGAACGAAATAAAGCTTGGGTTGCCTCCCAAGAAGCGCTAACTTTTACGTCTTCAGCTAGACCGTTCTAGCTCAAGATTTACAGAGGTTGAAAATCAGACTTCGTACCCCTAAGAATATCAGGTAGAGCTCGATGGTAAGCAGAAATTACGTCACTTCGAATTAATTCAATCGACGGTTCTCCCTCATTATGTTCAAATCGATTTCTTACCTTTCGAGTAAATTCATCATTCGGGTCCAGATTAGTCGAATTCGTCCGCTCACTACTCACCAAATTATTTTCCTCACCCACTGGTTGTACGTTATTTGGTTCAATTGTTCGTCTAACCTCAATCTCCGCCTCACATAGGTAATCATCCTCTTTAGGGGGTTGATCAATAGCATTAAAAACGTTTAATTTGAGATTCATGTTCCCAAATGACACCTTCATTACCCCCGTCCGGCAGTTAACACGTGCGTTAGCGGTCGCTAAGAATGGACAGCCTAAGATGACAGGAATGTGTTTCCTAGCATCTAACGCGGGTTCAGTGTCAAGGACCATGAAGTCTACAGGATAATAGCATTTATCAACTTTAACCAAGACGTCCTCGACGATTCCTCTAGGTATTTTAATTGAACGATCCGCTAACTGTATTGTAGCGGCCGTAGGTTTAAGTTCACCTAGTCCTAATTGTTTATAGATGTGATAGGGTAAAAGATTAACACTCGCACCTAAGTCAAGGAGAGTCCTATGGATGATAGTGTCACCTATGACACATGATATCGTAGGCATACCGGGATCCTTATACTTCGGAGGAGCGTGTTGAAAAACTGAACTTACTTTTTCCGTGAGGAAGACCTTTTTAGGAGTATGATTGCGTATTTTGCGTTTTTGCGTACATAGGTCTTTAAGACATTTAGCGTAAGCGGGAATTTGTTTAATAGCATCGAGGATTGGAATATTGATTTTAACTTGTTTAAACACCTCAAGTGTATCCTCAACCTTAGACCCTTTCTTGGGCAAATGTGACGGTCCCTCAACATTAGGTGGATATGGCATTCTCGGAATATGATTTGTTGAGACCGGTTCATTTTCTTTTCTACTTTGATTCACGTCCTCACCCCTCTCTTTATTAGAGTTGATATTCATATCTATCACATTCTCATTCTTATTAGGGGTTTCTATCACCTCCTCTCGTGTAGTCATCCTAGTTGAGACGGCGTTTACTTGTTCATTCGACCCCTTAACCTCATATTGTCCCTTAGGGTTTTGAATTGTTTGACTAGGCAACGTCCCCTAGTTTCTACGACTCACTACAGTAGCTAGTTGTCCCATTTGGGATTCAAGCTTCGCAATGGACTGTGTATGAGAGTGCACTATTTGTGCTTGTGCCTGTACTTGCGTTTCAATTTTATTAAGGGATGCCAACACCTTTTCCGCAAAAATGTTACCCCTTGAAGGATTCGAATTAGGATGCGGTTGTTGGTATTGATTAGGTTGAAACTGAGGTCGATATGCATTAGGAAAATTAGTCGCCTCATTAGGATTATTATTATTATTTTTCCACGAGAAGTTAGGATGGTTTCTCCATGGCGCATCTGGATTATTAGTAGTCGAATTATAATTATTTCGTGGGTATTGTTGAATAGAGTTAATGTGTTGCTCCACGAATTCCGGAAATTGACTCGCCGATGGACATGCAAGTATCGAATGTGAAGGATCAGAACATAATGCACAAATTTCACAAGCTGGTGAGGCTGTCGTTTGGTGCATTGTTAAAAGTCGGTCAAGTTTGTTAGATAGTTCTTTTATTTCCATTGATTGACTTGACTCGAACTTTACCTCCCTCTTAGGTTGATTAAGATATCCCTCAGAACGTACTGACATAGTCTGATGCATCGAGTTCTCGCTTAACGTTTCAAAAATTTTCCAGGCCTCATCGGCACTTTTGTGTAGGAAGGTACCCGCACAAACAGCATCGACGGTGTTACAGACCGCAGGAATAAGTCCCTCGTAAAAGACCTGGACCAACTGCCACTTAGGAACCTGATGATGTGGACACGAACGTAATAATTCTTTAAATTTTTCCCACGTGTCGTAAAGTGATTCCCCATCTTGCATCACAAAGTTTGTTATAGATTTTCTTATCTGATTCGTACGCATAATCAGGAAAAACTTTTGTAAAAATGCAGTGTGTAAGTCTTCCCATGTTCTAATTGTATTTGGCTCCAAAGATTGAAGCCAATATTTAGCTTTATCTTTTAAAGAGAATGGAAAGAGCCGCAATTTTAATTCATCATCAGTTAAGTTTTGAATTTTCAAAGTAGAGCATATATCCTGAAAATCTCCTAAGTGTTGATATGGATCTTCATTTAAACGGCCATGGAAAGATGGAAGTAGCGAGATGGTAGACGACTTTATCTCAAAGTGAGATGTCGTCGCCTCCGGTAAGTCCATACATGTTTGTGGCGTGTAAGTCGTCGGAATAAAATAATCTTTAAGTGGAGGAGGTGACGGTATATTAAGATTATTCATATTCGCACCATCATTTTGATTGTTATTGTTATTTCCACCGTCAACCATTTTAATCGGTTCAATTTGAAAAGTTCGAGTTTTCCTTAACCGTTCACGAGTACTCTGAATTTCGGCCTCAAACAACGACGACGGAATCGGAGTTGATTCGTCGTCTTGCAACCTAGCTCTAGAAGCTTGGGTTGTGGACTTACTAGTTCTTAAGGTACGTTCAAGTTCAAGATCGAAAGATTTTAACTCTGGTTTATTTGAACGTGTACCCAATATAAACTAAAATAAATAAAAAGAAACTTAAAACAAGGACTGACTAAACAAAAGAAATTAAAAACAATCACACAAATAAGACAACAAGCAAGCACACAGTACTACTATGATGCATGTAAATTATCCTGTAATGCAATGACCGCGTCAAGCCCAGCGCCCCGGGTTTCCTAGCTAATGCAGTGCAATTAACCCTAAACTAATGCAAATAGTGCGTCACAGCGCCCTGACTTACAGTGGTTTAAAGCGAGTTTCACAAGAAGCAATTTATTTAATTTTTATTTATTTTATTTGCGTAAGCTCCTTTGATGTAATTAGCTACTCCACTCGGAAACGTTGGAATTTGATGACTCGAAAACCTATAAAATAAAAGAACAAGTTAGTAATTTAAAACAAAACGGAAAATAAGAAAAATAAAAACTAACCTAATATTTACGAATTAACTAAACTAAGATTATAAAATTAAAGGTAGTAACGCAATCCCCGGCAACGGCGCCAAAAATTGATGTTGCCAATATCAAGATATAAAAGTATACTTTACTTTTCTAAAGAATTGCAGTGTGGAAGTAAAGGTCGAACCCACAGAGATTGAATACTACCGCGCTTTAATTTTAAAACCTAAGTTTAATTAATTATGAAAACGAGATTTTGATTTTGAATTTAATTAAATTACTAACAAATAAAAATAAATCTAAACTATGAAAGCAATTAAAGTTGTTTTAAATAATGTTTAAGGGAACCTAGGATTGCAAATCCACCACTAGCTTCATAATAAGAATATTTATGAATTACTTTAGCTTATTACATTGGATGATAATGGGGAATTGTAGCTACAAGCCCAATTCCTCCGACAAGAAAATATTCATGGTTCAAGCACCAACATAATCCATCTTCGGTTAGCACGAATTATCCCACACTAAACTAGGGTTGTGATCTAATCCGTCTAACCTAGGCATGGACTATTCGGATACTTGATAGCACAAATCAATAAAGCACCATCACATGTAAACAATTTAAACAAGCACAGCAAGAATAGATCGTTGAGCACATCACAGTCAAAATAGATCTAAGACAAGAATAAATTTTGAAAGTAATGATTTAATTAATAAAAGCCCGATTTATTTATAAAAATCCTCTAAACATGTGACTGTCATCCATACATAATAAAACTAAAATAAAAACATAAATAAAACCCTATTACTCGTCTAGGGCTTCATTAAAATCCTAGATCTATGATCTAGCCGTCCATGGAAGTGATGGATGGCAAGTAGTTGATGGAGGAGGCCATGGAAACCCTTGGTCTTCTTCTTCTTCTCCTTGCTTCCCTCCCTTCAATGGCTGAAAGTATGTGTGTATATTGATTGCTAATAATGTCTAACCCTTTAATTGTAATAAAATAGGGTATAAATAGATTTACAACAAGTTTTGGAAACCTTCCTAACCCGAAACGAACTGAAACTGATGTAATTTACAGTCTAGACATCGTTCAGCAGTTTCATTTGCACAGGAGTTTTCAGTATACTGAAATATGCAACTTTGGTTTTTACACATATCGCGCGAGCGGGTCGTGCGAGCGCGACATTTGGGACCTCGCGCACGCGGATTGCGCGAGCGATTCTGGGACTCTCGCGCGAGCGGATCGCGCGAGCGATATCTGGATTTCCGCGCCCGCGGGTCGCGCGCGCGAACTGGCTTTTTCAGCTTCTTTCTTTGTGCTTTTTCACCCTGTTTAGCCTGATATACTTGATTTCTTCCAAAACCTGTCAGAAAATAGAAAACGAAGTAAAAATATACAAAAACAGGATAAAAAGTACTAACAAATGCTCGTTAAGGCGTGTAATTAGGATTAGTTCTCTCCCGATCAATTCCATAAGCTTTTTATCCAATCCGAGGTAACTATCTATGCCCATGATCCATATTCGAGGCAACACGAGTGAGTAATCCATGCATATCCCACAAGGCTAAATTCGGAGAGATCCTCACTAATAGAGTCGCCACTTGGTTTGATAAATGAAACCAAGAAAACTAAATCTATCAAGTCCAATAGATTGAGAGCACTGCTCCATCATCACCAAAGAACTCGGTTCGGGGGTTAAGGTACAAGAGAAGGAGCTAGATCGTGCTAAAACACCCCCTCTCGCCCCGTCCGAAGACAGGCCTCTATTCAGCTTACAAGGTGTTTGACTATACATTATGTGGACCGTTTCATTTACAATAATGCAATCCTAATTCCAGTTATAAACAACTAATTAAAGAAAATCGTGCAAGAAACTATACAAGTATATACAATGCACGTGCTAAAATAGTAATTCGGGAACTTAACGTATTATGATGCTCCCCTATGCATGCAAAAGGAAATAAAACTAAATTAGACGTGAAAATTGCACACAAACTAGAAAAACATGATATCTATGCCAGTAATTATGTAAGGAATTTAAATCCATGTTTTAGCCACTTAAGTATGCTCCTATGTGATCCTAGAAAAGTAGCAAATAAGAGGGAATGTAGAGAACTTACCTGGGATAGCATAGTATTCCCAATTATCCTAATTAACCATGGTTAGGGCAATAAAGCATAATATAGGATAATCTAAGAATTTCGTACTATTCTAAGCATAGAAAGCATGTATGTATGTCCAAACATGAATAATATGTGCAATAGCGTGCATGTGTAAACCTAATTAAGATGTTATCCCTAGTATGGACAACCTACTATTCTAAGTGAGGATAATGTGCAAGTGTATGCATGTGCATGGATACAAATTAATTCATGAATTAAACTAGTTATTAATTAACTAATATGCCCAGATAAAATAGGGATAGCATGGATAGCCTACCATCCCAACTAATATGAATTACTACATGATTCCTATATGAATGCCATAGTTCTAGACTCGTAGAACCAATTAAGGCTTTGTTATCTCCAGGTTCAGATATCCATGGATTGAATACTGACCCCACAGCTTCGGTTACCACATTTAGGGATAGCTCTGCCTAGGATAAATCTACTTTAATGGATACTACAAACAAGGAAATATAAGAACTTTAAAGATTAAAAGCAATAAAAATGAAGAACGCGAAGAACAAACAAGAAATTCAACCTATATCTAAAAAAATAAAGATCAATAGAAAAATAAAGCAAAAAAATAAAGAAGAAGAAGAAGAAGAAGGAGCTTACCTCAAGAACTTCCCTCAAAATATTTCTGTAGGGTTTTGCCAGCACTGCGGAGTCCAAGACTCAATCCTAACTCTAAAAGATTAAACTTGCCAAAGAACTTTTAGTGCTTCAGAATCCTCCAAGGGGGTTTCCTTGAGCTCTCTAGTTCTCAGGATTTTTAGGTGTGTTGAATGGGGAGGGGAGGACCCCCTTTTATAGTTGAAGATTTGGGTGAAAACTCTTGTAGTTAAGCGATGTGGGACAAAATAAAAACAAATTTTCACGTTTTTGGGTGTTTTCACACGGATTGGGGTCAAATCAAGGGTCCAAAATACATCTGGGGTATTTGAGAGCCATAGTGGCACTCAGAGATTCCACGCGACAGTCTAAGAGTGCTGCACAGCACTCAGCCTGAGAGCCAACATGGCTCTCAGCCTTGAAATTGGACAACCTAACCCCCCAGTGAATGGAGTCAGATGGAAAGATCACATGATCGAGGAAGTTGTGTTTTTCTCTAGAATTCCCAGAATTCGTTCTTTCACCACGATTATCCTTTTTGGGCTTGTAATACCTTTGGAAAGATATGGAAGTCTAGTTTAAGATGTTTTTGGTCTCATTCAAAAATTGTTTGTAGATTTTGAGTTATGGTAAAAAGAGTGAGGTTGAATCCAAGAAGGAGCAAACCTGTGAGGTGCAAAAAGGGTAAAAATTCTCCTAAGTGGTTTTTGGCAAAGTGAAGGCTTGGGTCACTAATTTAGCCTATATTAGGATTATTTTGTAAAGGGGGTTCTTAGGATCCAACCCAGAGGTCCAGAATTTGCTCGGTAAAAGGCAATTTTTCGTCATTTTATGTGAAAAAGCTCTCCTAAATTGGGTTTTTTGTCTCTAAATTAGATTTCTAACGTACCTAAGTTTTCCTAAAGGTTATTCTAACGTATCTAGGAGACTACGGTGCTTCACAGAGTTCTAGTTTATAAAACTGACATCCTACAAATCCTAATTTCGGTCATCGGGTTGTTCATGAGGCCGAGTTCCTTCAGTTGAACGGATTAGGGGTGGCAATTCGGGTTCTCGTGTCATTAATCGAGTTGTGTGCTTTGGGTTTGATTTTTTGTTTTGAGTGCTATTCATCTATAATACAAACTATTTTAAATTAATCGTGTCATGCCGTGTCGTGTTTGGGTTATCTCAGTAAAATGGGTTGTCATGTCAAAAATTTTCACCCCTAGAACAGATGAACCAAAATTGAGTGTCTACAATTTTCCCCTCTTTGACAGAGCTTTGCAAACAACGCGCATCATAAGGGAATGTCCAAGCATGCCTAACAGCCTTCTGATGAGTCTGGAAGACTTCAGCCTTTAAAAAAAAATTTGAAAAAATTAAAGACATGCAAACAAGCACACAAAAAAAACCTCAAAAATAAAATGGTCGCACTTAAATGAGCTACCTACGTATTCCTTTCCAAGAAATCAGACCAACCGTAGTTCAATGAGCACACCACATGCAAGCAATAATTTAAGTACAACACAATGAATGATATGAGACTTAAGCTAATGGTGACATGCAACATACTCGGGGATTGTTTCTTTTGGACACGGATGATCACAACGAGGTGTCCTATCGTGGACAATTCAATGAGATGTCCTATCGCGGATGATTTAATGGGGGTGTCCTATTACGGATGATTCAATGGGGTGTGTCCTATTGCGGACGATTCAACAAGGTGTCCTATTGCGGACGATTTAACGGGGGATGTCCTATCATGATCGATTCAACGAGGTGTCCTATCATAAACGATTCAACGAGGGTTGCCTTATTCTAGAGAACTTTCACAACTTTGCCTCATCTTGAGGGCTTTACGAGATCTCTGTGAGTAGATCTTTGAGCCAGGTGGAGACAAACAGGTCTCTAGAGCCACTTAAGGCGAACTGGACTAATTAGGATACGTAGTGATGAGTCATAATTGTAGGCAAACATCACGAGCGCTTACCTCATCTTAAGGGCTTCACAACAATGGTCTGCCTCATCTTGAGGGCTTTATGACATCTCTATACGTAGCTATTTGATCTAGGTTGAGACAAACAGGTCTCTAGAGCCACTTAAGGCGTACAAGACCTAAGATAAGAAGTGATGAGCCATAATTACAGGCGAACATCATGAGCGCTTACCTCATCTTGAGGGCTTCGCGACAACAATTTGTCTCATCTTGAGGACTTTGCAACATCTCCATATGTAGTTCTTTGAGCAAGGTGGAGACAAATAGGTCTCCAGAGCTACTTAAGGCGGATTGGACCTAAGACACTCAATGACGAACTAGTTACAACGAGCATCACAGGCGTTCACAACTGCGACTACCAATGCAACTATCAACATCTTCGAGCATAGCTCTTCGAGCCAAGGGAGAAGGACAACTCTGCTGGGGAACTCAAATTCATGGAGCCATCTAAGGCAAACCATGGGATACGATGCAATGCGATGTAACTCTACTAGGAAAAAGGTACTCATGGAGCCGTTAAAGCAAACCAGGAGCACTGATTCCATACTTCACTCAATTGGACTAGTGCAATAACTCCGGAGATTATTGCGGTAAGGTTGAATACTCTGCTTGGGAATATATGCCATACTATTCTACTGGGAAATTATTTCTAGAGCCTTTGAGGCTCATCATGCTTAATTCAAAACGAATGAATGCAATAATGCAGGACTTCTATCAATTCAATGTAATGCTAAATGCTCTGCTAGGGATTTATGTGCATGCAAATGATATTCTACAAATATTTTCAAGCACTCAACATTATGAAACATTGAACAAAAATGCATTGAAAGA
Source organism: Hydrangea macrophylla (assembly GCA_033977485.1). NCBI lineage: Eukaryota > Viridiplantae > Streptophyta > Magnoliopsida > Cornales > Hydrangeaceae > Hydrangea > Hydrangea macrophylla. The sequence continues at coordinate 5,285,643 of CM066995.1, read as the reverse complement.
ATCAAATCGTAGCCAAAAATGGATCCGGAGACAAAACGGGGCATTACAGGGGCATAAATGCATAAAACATGAAAAATTGGGCTGAGTGCCATGGTGGCACTGGGAGAGTGTCGCGCGGCACTCAGTGAAAGCCACCATGGCTCCTTACCTCTATTTTAAGCATTTCCTTTTTGTTTTCTCTCCAAAATTATTCCTCTTTCTCCATTTTTTCTCCAATTCAACCTTCAAATCTAAGTTCCCTCATCCTCACATTAGTTTTATTTCAAAGATTCTTATTTATCATTTGAAAACCACTTATTAACCACTCAAAATCAAATCAAATCAAATCAAGGATTATCATTATGAAAATCAATCAATGCAATGCAATGCAATGTAGAGCCAAAGATGCGAACTATTCTGCTTGGGGAATGCAAGGATCAATGCGATGTATGATCTCAAGAAAATGCTCAGAAGATTCCATATGCAAATGTGGGGGTTGCCCGCTTATCAGCTAAATGTAATATAGAGCCAAAAGGGCGAACTACTCTCAAGGATACGCAATCATAAAGCCATTTAAGGCAAAGAATTAATGCGGTGCATGTATCAACGATGTTCAAATATATATGCTCATGAAAATGTGAGGGATGCTTACTTAACTATCAATAACATGTATAGCCTATAACAGCCAACTACTCTTCAGGAAGCACATCGTCGAGCCATTTAAGGTAAACAATTAGTGTGGTGCATGAAACTAAAATGAATATGCAATAAAATCATCATGCTATGCGGGGGACACCCGTTCATCTATATAAAAAAAACCATATAGAGTCAGTAAAGGCGAACTACTCTTAAAGGGAAACATTGTGGAGTGGCCAGCAAAGTTGAACCACATATGCATTGCACAATCATTATTATGGATATTAAATTTATGAAATCCTAAGAGACGTGAACATTGCCCCTAGTCTAAATGTTCATGGCTGATGATGCAATAATACTGTAAACACGGCTCATTTTAGAAGATCACGCAGATGCTCATGGACTTCTTTCTTTATTCCTTATACATTAAATATTCTTATTCTATTGCTCATGATACACCCACAAAGTCTACGACTCTACGACTCAAAATTGCAGTTAAAGACAACCAAGTCGATTAACATATTTTTTTATTTTCTTTTGACATAGTGCCTTACTACGAGTGATGTACCTTGCGCATGATCTAGATTATTCTTTTACTATTCACCCAATTCTTTGAGATGAGACTTCATGCATAATTCAAGGATCAAAAATTTGCCCTAATCATGTTCGTAATTAATTCATTACTCTTTCCGCATTACGACCTCAAACTTTTATTTCTAATCAAAGAGTAAAATTACAACCATGTCTAAACTCACATGAAGACATCACCTCATAATACATGGCCCCTTGTTTATGACAAGGGACCCGAACATGGCTTGCCCCTTGTGTATGAAAAGGGGTTGGGTTCAACTGAATAAAAAAGGTAGAAGGGGATTGCCCCTTGTATATGACAAGGATAGAACGGGTGGTAGAGGGCCTTGCCCCTTGTGTGCAAATCAATGGGTGACGAATACAAACTAAACACACGGAGTGAAGGGCTTGCCCCTTATATACGATTGATATGAATTTTGAAGTAAGGGCTTGCCCCTAGTAGGGAAAGCAAAGTGCACATGCTAGTTTGAAATCAAAGGATATCCATTGGTTTCGGAGTAAGGGCTTGTCCCTTACTGTTCTGTAAATTGAATTCATTTTCTATGGTTCACCTATTGATTTATGAACTATAAAATGGGAGATAATAAATGAGTACGTTTTACATTCGTGCAAATGTTTTTAATACTCACCAGCTTCAATAAGCTGACGGTGTTGATGCGCCCTGGACATTCGTGTCTAGGCTTTTCAGGTTATGAGCATGATAGACCATATGATTATGCAAACTAAGAACGACTACCGAAGAAGAATTTATTATTATATTTTTTAAGTCATGAACATGTACTATAATAGGGATGACTGTAATAGATAATAGTTATTATTTTAATTACAAGGCGGGTTGTGCCTTTAGTAATCGTGTTGTAATAATTATTAATTTGAAAAATTTTTATAAGTCTTGATTGCTCTACTCTGATTTATATCATTATACTATTCGACATTTGGGACTGAATCGATCATTTAAACTGTCGTGACCTACGGGTTCATAAAGGAAATTAAACGCTTTCCATATTTACGCTACGTCGGGGCATGACAAAATCGACCAAAAATCGATTTTTCTAAGGAATACACAAGCGTAAATGGATTGAAAACTGACCTACCGAATCCTAAAAGTCAGTTTTTAAACCACGAAAAAATCGACCAAACCCGTTAGCGAGTACCGCTACTAAGAACTCAACCAAAGCCTCCCTTGTCCAGGGTGGGAGAGCTTTTTGCTTCTTTTTCATTAAATTCTCCCCTTTTATCGTGGGGTGTTTGTCTTTCTATATGAGAGTTGTTTTTTTGTGTTTGTATTGTTTGTTTTGGTTCCTGATCTTAGATCTTTACCTTTCCATGCTCTGTGGTTAGATCAGACTTCTATCATCATAGATTCAGCTTTTTTTGTCAAATCTGGTGTTTTAGTGAGTGAGGCCTTTGCGAAGACACGGTGTTTTGGGTGATCTATGTTGTAAGTCATGTTGACAGTTTTCTCCCTCAGCCGGCTCAGTCTCGAGCTACGCCACAGTTAATTAGATTGAGAATTTGAGAGATTTGCAGTATACCTCAGAAGTTTGTTGTGCTTTATTGTTATATTTTTCTTTATTCTGTATGCTTGTACTGACTTCTTTTGGAACCCGCTTTTAGCGAAATATTACTCTTGCTATCGAATAAAATAAAATAAAGTCTAGAGGAGTGAACCTAACTATTATGATGATATGTTTTTTTTTTCTTGAGTCAATTAGATATAAGGACATTCTATTGCAAATATGTTGGTTTAAGGATATCTTAAAAAAATATGTTGATTTAAGTCTCTCAAAAAAAAAAATTTTGTACAGAAAAACCCTTCCTAGTTGCGAAGCTTGCCCCCACTCGCCCACACGCTATCATTTTTAAATGGCAACGGTATAAAAATGGCAGCCACAAAACTCGGGCCACTGGCACCACGCATGCCACACCTTGCCCCAGCCACTCACATCGTGTGAGTGAGTGTATCTGATTAAACCTCATTTTAAAATTATTTTTAATATTTTAAACCTCCATAACTTTTGATCTACAATTCTATTTGTCGCAAAAATTATACCGTTTGAATCGTGTCTATAAGAGCTACAAAACTAATACCAGTGTTGATATATTTTGAGCAAATTTTATTTATTTTTTGCATGCCTTGACAGTCTTATTCCTAAAAAGTGGTGAAATTTTACCACTGTTTCACCACATTTCAAAAGTGATGAAATTTCATCACTGTTTTGAGCACATTTCAAAGCAGTGATGTAATTTCACCACCTTTTTACCACTGTTCAAAAGTGGTAAAATTTCACCACTTTTTCACCATTATTTTGAGCACATTTTAAAATAGTGATGAAATATCACCACTTTGCATTATGGGTGTCAAAACTTGTGAAACTAATGAAATTTCTCTACATTCAAAGTGGTGAAATTTCACCAGTGTTTTAAGGAACAAGGTTGTCAAGACAAGTAGAAAAATTCGAGTTTTTTTTTTGCTCAAAATATATCAATAATAGTACTAGTTTGTAGATCTCGTCGACACGATTTCAACGGTATTTAATTCGTAAAAATTGGAATAGTAAATCGAAAGATATGAAAGTTTAAACTTTAAAGTATGTAAAATAATTGCAAAATAAGAGTTTATATTATGTGTGTACTTATACCGTGCGAGCAAATTGGGGAGTGAGAAAAGGGCGTAAAGCCTGTGTTCACGTGCTTGTACGTCCTTTTGAGAAATTCTTGGGCGCATTCACTCACATGTATGATTAGTTTTGGAAATTCTTAAGATGTGTGCGGCACATGTGACAAGAGTAATGTTGGGTTCTTGGTTTTATTTTATCCTTTTGTCTAGAATATTTATTTGGTAAAGAACCTAAATCAAAGTGATACGTTTAATTGTCCTTAAACTATGATATTTCTCTAACTAAATATTCCTATCTAATTTTCCCTTTTTTATTTTTAAAGGTGAAAATCTCTTGTCCTTAAAACATGTGAAGTCTATACACAAGAATTTATCCCTAAAATTTCGTTTATTAATATGTATTGATAGCGACTACGTTATAGAATTCATATAAAAAAAAAACTCCGCCATCAGCTGTTTTCTATACAGTTGAATGTCTGTTAAGAATACCCGTCGAATTTGATTTAGTAAGCAATGGTTGCTTAAAAAAATTACTTCCAACTTTTTTAGAGAATTAGATCATTTTAATTGAACGTTAATGGCCCTCTATTGTTTAGTATGGAATGGAAAATATTATGCCGAATATGCGCAAAAATTATTAATCATAATCTAAGATATTATTAATTCATTTGTACTTTTCATTATATTCTAAATATTATTGATCTATTTATAAATCACATATGTGCCACACACACACATATATATATATATATACGTGAATTAATCATACTTTAAAATAATAAAAAATATATATAAATAAATATTTTCCTTTTGTCAAATATGTTGTTATAGGTATGCAAATAATGTTTTGTTAACATGTGCCCTTAGGGCAGATATTAAGGCTCTAAAAGTATAAATAAACAAAGGATATAGTGTGGCTTTCAGTGTGTATTGTGGGGTTTAATGTTTTACTCCTTTGTGTATTTCCACTTTTAAAAACTTAACATATGTCATAAAAGCACATGTTAACAAAACCAAAATATGCAAATATGTGGAATTATTAATTATAGTTGGGTTTACTTTTTTAATGACAAATTCACCAATCCGAATACACGATCGACTCTCTGATAAGAATCATCTTGGATGAATGGCTGAATGCCCAAGCAGCAAACCACTAAGACCATCTCCAAAGGCAAACCATCAATTGATAAGGTAAATTGGTACTTTGATGGGTCTTAGGCAAAGTTATTGTGTTGGTTTTGATGAGTCACTCCAACCCTTACATCAAACTTTTGTTATTTTAATATACTTTTATTCTTTTATCTATTATTTGTATTCTACTCATATTATTGTACTTTGTGATTTTATAGTATTATTTATTGGCAATATGTGACATTTTCTAATTAAAAAACTATAATATTATTTAAAATATTTCACAATTTAAAATATTATTTTGAATTTTTTACAATTTTAGTTTTCGAATAAATTTCAAACTTAAATTTTCCCCCCCTACAAAGGAATTTTAAAATTTACTTTCGCTTAAATTCAAATATAAATTATTCAAGAATTGTGTTATCTTTCATTAAAATATTGCAAAATAAGATTTGATGGTATGAGTTTATCGCAGCATTGTTGCTGCCATTTGGGCAACCCAGCAACTTTGCTGCAACACTTGCTGTGCCTGTTGGAGCAAGGTTTTATCACATTTTGCAGCAACTTTGCTTTTGCTGCAATAGTTGCCTCAGGGTTGGAGATGGTCTAAAGAGTAGAAAAGAGAAATTAATTATTGAATGGTTCTAGACCACCAACTCAATAGCATGATGTGATGGTTTAGATTAACTCAAAATAAACTAAATAGCCCAAAAAGTTGAGCTATGAGCATCTCCATTAATGCAAAAAGTTATTTTACATCTTTCAAATCAAACCTATATTTTAACAATGTTATAGTGTCAAAAATCTATAATTTGACAATTATACTACAATGCAAAAAGTCATCCAAAATGTCAGTTTTTGGTACAAAAACTAGTAATCTATTACATTGGGCAGTGTGTTTTGTACACTAACATTGAGGATCAGTGAAAAATGGTTATTGGGTACAATTACCAACAAAAATCTGATGTGGCAAAGATTTGGCAATCTCTCATATTTGAGAGAATATTTGACAATGATATAATTTAAGAGGCCAAATAACTATGCTTTGGAGCATGCAATTTTAGAAGATCTGCCATATTTTTACTTTGGCAGGCCAAATGAGAGCTGCGTTGGAGCTAATTTAACCTGATCAACTTTGCTTTTTAGGCCAATTGGTCTATTTTGAGTAGTCCGGATCACCATATCAGCTTGTTGAGCTAGTGGTCTAGCACTTAGGAGTGCAACTTGGGCAAGATCCAAAGGGGTTTGGCTCTGCCTAGGCCCGAGCCCAAATTCAAGCAGTATGCCCAAGTTTGAAGTTGAGCTCGACATAAACCAGAGTCCGGTTTGTGATTTAGTATTAAAACCCGAGTCTGAGCCCGAATTGATCCCGAATCGCATTTTTTTTTTTGTACAAACCGATTTTTAGCATGTAAATAATAATATGTAGAGTATCAAATTTTTTTTTTTTTTTTTTGGTTTAGATTTGGAAAAAAAAACATTCATCTATTAATTTGGTGCTTGAATAGTATCTAATAGTGTATTCTTGTCACTAAAAAAACGTTTATATGGTGGAATATATGACTGTGTTGAGAGCTGTTGAAGAAGCGGGCTTCACTGATCTAGTGGTAGAGCAGGATGCTGAAAATGTGGTTTCTGCCCTCAACTCGAGTGAAGACAATTTTTCAGCCCATGATCACATTATTGAAGCAGGCATGAATGTTCTTGAAAGGAATCAATGTCAAGGAAATTGTGCGTGAGAGAAGGGAAGGAAATAAAGTGGCCCACAATCTAGCTCAATTTGCTAATTGCTAAGACCCATGGAGGGGAATTGTTATTTTTTTAGGATCTTCAGTTTGAATTCACCCTCTTGTTCTTGATTAACAAGTTTCATGAGTAATTTTAATTCCACTTCCCATAAAAAAAATAAAAAAAAAAATACTATAATTTAATGTAAAAATGATATATAAATAGAATTTGGGTTCGAGTTCCACGAGTTAGTAAAATTTTATTCAAGACTAACCCGAATTAAATTCAGACTTGCATTTTCTACCCAAATCCATTCATGGTTAAAATATCACAGACCCAAACCCGTTAAATTTTGGACGACCGGACCCAAACTGAGCACAGATTGGCCGTCCCGAGTTACACCACTAACCGGATCACTCAATAATTTCACGAGTAGGAGAGAATTTTTTTTTTCTTTTTAACAGGTAAGGAGAGAGAGATTGAAAGAATCTTTATGAATTATTGGTACAAACTTTGTCTGCATATTTAAATATTCTAGGACCCATCAATTAATGGAAATTGTTTTGTGTTCCCATCACAATTCACGTGTAAGTCATTCACCACACCACCTAGCACATCAATGATGTCAATAGGGAGTAAGGACAATCCTTTGGTAATTTGGTTCAGGGACCTTAACATGCATGCGAGTTTGGTGGCCAAAAGTTTTACAGTAATTTTTTTCAAAAAAAAAAAAAACAAAAATTATAATTTGGTGTCAACATATTATAATATTGAAAATTATTTTAATTTAAAACCAAGTGAATTTCAAAATTATATTGTAATATTTTGGGATCTATATACATATCTCTTGAACTAACTAAAATATTTTAGGATCAAAAGACACTTGACAGTACGATATAGCCAAACTATGTACTACGAGTGTATCGTAGAATTTTCTTTTGGTTCATGAACATCCTCCATGTTTGGGGGAAACAAAAACAAACATACAACAGTTGGAAACTATGGATAAAAAATTAATATAACAGTGGCTAAACTTAAGATCGAAGCACGTACGAATACGTTGTCCGAAAAACAAGTTTACGTCCCACACATCATTATTTTGTAGACTACGACACCTTATTCTTGAGGGTACTACGATCTAACAATTGAAGTACAGCTCAACTTCAATTGTTCTGCAGAATTATATGTATATGAGTTGCTCTCAATGACTCTAGAAGATGAAGAAGAGAAGAGATAAAATTCCATCAAAAATTATTTGAAACTATCTATATTGTATATATTGAGGTATCCATTGAGTAAGAGATGCCACTTTACACAAATGGTTGTGTCCCAACACCTTAATACTAGATATATATCAGTACATACTCGTTTATCAACCATTATAACAGATGAAATTCAAACAAATTCAAAGTTTCCACATAAAAAGTTGTAACTTTTCACAATCTGGGTCCGGTCGAACGGGGCCTTTCAGCCGGTCGAATGCCCCTCTGTCAGAACTTGTTTAAAACTTCTTATAGTCATTGACCCGGTTGACCGGTCGAAGGGACCCGGTCGACTAGTGGAAAACCCCTCTACTAGAATTTTGAAACTTAATGTTCCAAGCCTTTCCCTGAGCATTGAGCCGGTCCATAGCGATCCTTACGATCCCCTTGAGCTTACATAAGCTCCCCTTCACACCCCCGAATCTAACAATCCCCCACATGTGAATGATTATGGCTAACTAAACAAAAATGAAATACAAATAATCTACAAGAGCAATTCAAGGACTTGCAATGCATTAAGAGAGTGTGGACTTGAACTTTCCCTTAGTGAATATCTACTGGATTTACTCGGTGATGCAATGTATATTAAGTATTGAACTGTTCAACCTTTTAGTGTAAACCAACACTAGATAACACACCACATATCCTTATACATATTAATTCATTTGGTTGTGTTCATTTTGGTCCTGAACAAGATCCTTATTCATGATAACTCTTAGAGAACCAAGCCTTTAAAGTTCTCATAGAAGCGACTCCACTTCCATTCTCATTTAGGTGATACCAATTAAGAGTACTATCATTACTCATCAATATCATTAAATGTAAGTACATAACCTCAATACATTTTATTACACACTTGAACAATATACATGAATGATGCCACTATAAATGTGTGCTTACAACATGAATTTTCCCAACTAGTTTGCCTATTGAACCTAGATCTTGGGATCTCCAGTCAACTAGGTTAGATTTTTGCCAGGTTGTTCAAAGTATTGGCTTTAGGCCCATTCTATCATATATTAAACTTGATCTCTAGGCAATCCTTTCGTAAGAGAATTCGCAATGTTTTTCTTCGATTTGACATAGTCAATCGTGATTACACGACTAGAGAGTAGCTGCTTGATTGCATTGTGTCTCCTTCTTATGTGTCTGGACTTGCCATTGTACATGACCATTTTAGCTATAGAAGATGCCGCATTGTAGTCACAATGCAAAACTATATATGGTCGTTATCGGTTTCAGCCATAATGGAATATCCTCTAAGAAGTTCCAAAGCCATTCTGCTTCCTCACCTGCCTTGTTTAAGGCTATCAACTTTGATTCCATCGTCGAACGTTCTATACACGTTTGCTTAGTTGATTTTTAAGAAATTGCAGCTCCACCTAAAGTGAATATATATCCATTGGTGGACTTAGTCTCTTGACTATCCGAAATCCAATTCGCATTGGAATATCCTTCTACCATGGGTGGGTATCATGTGTAGTGCAAATCATAGCTCATGGTATGCTTTAGATATCTTAACACTCTCACAAGAGCATCCCAACAATCTCTACCTGGATAGTTAGTGTATCTAGCAAGCCTTCCCATCGAATATGCAATATCTGGACGTGTACAATTTATGATGTACATCAAACTCCCTATTACTTGCGAATATTCAAGTTGAGATATGCTTTTACCCATATTCTTCCTCAACTTACAATTAGAAGGGCCAACTTCCTTTCCCATTGTCCAAACTTCATTAATATTTTCTCAACGTAATGTGGTTGTGTGAGAAGATATCCTTTAGAAGTTTGTCTTACTTGTATGCCAAGAATAACATCGACTTTACCCATGTCCTTCATTTCAAAGCTTGATCTTAACATCTTCTTGGTTTCACTGATTACTTTCTTATTCGTTCTTGTAATAAGAAAGTCGTCAACATACAAGCAAACAATAACACACGAATCTTTAAATTCCTTGACATACACACACTTATCGCATTCATTGATTTTAAAAACATTTGCGATCATGGTGTGATCAAATTTCTCATGCCATTGTTTTGGACTTTGTTTCAAACCATAAAGAGACTTAACAAGTCGACACACTTTATGCTCTTGTCCCTTTACAACAAACCCTACCGGTTGTTCCATATAGATCTCCTCATCTAGATCTCCATTAAGCAATGCGGTCTTTACATTCATTTGATGTAACTTTAGGTTATATACGGCGGCTATAGCAATTACCATCCTAATGGAAGTAATCCTAGTAACCGGGGAATAAGTATCAAAGAAATCTATTCTCTCTTTTTGTCTATAACCTTTTGCGACTAGCCTAGCTTTGTACTTATCTATGGTACCACCGGCTTTGAGTTTCTTCTTAAAAATCTATTTGCAACCAATTGGTTTACTACCTAGAGGTAAGTCAACCAACTCCCATGTATGGTTTTTCATAATGGAGTCCACCTCACTATTTACTGCTTCTTGCCAATAAGGCGCTTCGGGTGTACTCATAACCTCATTAAAGGTTTGAGGTTCACCTATGGTAACTGGTGTCACAAAATCCGGTCCAAAAGAAGTAGCTTTCCTAGATCTTTTGCTCTTTCTAGAAGCAACTTCAATTTTGTCATCATTCTTAGAACTTGAAGAAATCTCTTCAATACTTCTTTTAGGTGCTGAATTTTGTCTTCCTTCCCTAAAAGGAAAGATGTTTTCGAAGAACTCAACATCTACCAATTCCATGAATGTGTTGACATGTATGTCAACATTCTTGGACTTAACCACAAGGAATCGATATATGGCACTATTATTAACATAACCGATAAATATACAATCTACGGTCTTAGGTCCTAGTTTCGTTCGTTTAGGGAGCTGAACTTGTACCTTAGCTAGACACCTGCACACTTTGAGCTTTTTATACGAGGGTGCTCTACCTTTCCAAATTTTATAAGGAGACTTGCTAGTCTTCTTATGTAGATTTTTATTAAGAATGACATTTGTCGTAAGAATGGCATCCCCTACAAGTTGTGTGGCACACTCGAGCTATTTAGCATAGCATTTGCCATTTCCTTGAGAGTTCTAGTTTTCCTTTTAGCTACACCATTTTGTTATAGTGTATACGGCGCAGTAGTTTCATGAATAATCACATTATTAGCACAATATTTGGCTAATAGAGTTGAATCATATTCACCTCCTTTGTTTGATCTTACTCGTTTTATTGTTCTAGATAATTGATTTTCAATTTCAGCTCTATATGACTTAAACATATCCATTATTTCATCTTTAGAACTAAGTAAATAAACATAATAATATCTACTACTATCATCTATAAATATAACAAAATATTTCCTTCCACCTCTTGTTGGAGTTAGTTTTAAATCACATAAGTCTGTATGAATTAAGTCTAGTAATTCACTTGTTCTATCTATGGATATAAATGGCTTTCTAGCAAATTTTGATTCTACACATGTTTCACATCTATGTGATTTGTCCATTTTAAATTTAGACAATAATTCAAGATTAATCATTTTATGCTTGTATTTGAAATTCACATGTCCTAATCTAGAATGCCACAATGAGCATAACTCAACAATATAAGAAGAAGCTATAGCATTTTCATTAATAATAATTTTAGGAGTACAATTGATCTTGAAGAGCCCTTCATTGAGGTAACCCTTTCCTATATACATTCCTCCTTTAGTTAATACAAACTTATCGGATTCGAATACAAGCTTGAATCCTTTCTTACTAGGTGTAGGACCTGAAACCAAATTCTTACGAATTTTAGGAACAAGCAATACATCTAAAACTGTCATTTCCTTTCCAGAAGTGAACTTTATAACCACATCGTCTTTTCCTTCAACGGTCGCAGCCGCAACATTTCCCATATAAAGCCTCTCACTATTGGAAAAAAGGTTTGAAATTTAATTCAGCAAAAAACAAAGTTCAAAACATTATTGGTAGCCCGGATCTACTACTCATTAACTCTATAGATGCGTTTATACAAGAGGGTGAAGAGTTTATACCTCAGGTCTTGAACCCAATTCTAATTTTCTTCTTTCCTGATGGTGCAGCAGCCTCCACTAGGTTGTCTTTACCCTTATGACTCCTACGAATGCTTTCCAGAAGGACTAGGGTTAGTGGGAACCCTATTAGAAAGAATAGGGCAGGTTTGGAACCCTAAATAGTTTCTGCAGCTTTCTGGGCGATAAACGACAATCAGAAATATTATGTACGCAGCTGCAGTATTTATAGATTTCTAAACTAACATTAAGCCTTCGATCGATTGAAGGTCTTCAATCAATCGAACCTTCGATCAAGACTTCTATCGATCGAAACACTTTCGATCGATCGAACTTGTCTTGACAAAATCCTCAAAAGCCCTTCCAAGCATCCTAGCAGAGGTAAGAATGGGACCTCCCAGGCTCTTTATTGTTGGCTCAGACCAGTTGTGAATTCCCATGACCAAACTCTTTGATCAGCAAACTAACCAACTGGTCAGTTAACGTTTACTCCACTATAAAACGATAACTGAACTCTAACGTAAAAGAACATATCCGAAATGATAACTAGACTTGTATAGTGTACTAATGTCCCTCTACCGTCAGCATTCATAATCATATTCAGGTAGTCAGATAACTGTTACTGTCAACTTGAATCATGATTACTTCTTGTATTCCTTGAGTCTCATTCACCCCTCATGATTACCAAACATGTTGATAACTACTTATCAACAAGACTGTAGTTCTCAGTAATTAACTTGGTGACATTCTCGATGGAATGCTTACTCTTTAACAGAGGGTATATTCTATCTTGATAATATATTTTCACAACCCTATGAACATGACATACCCAAGATACCCAGGTGTTGATCTTTAAGACCTCGCTAATTGGTAAGTCAAAGCAGCCACATCCATAGTCTGTGTTCATAATTCTCTCAAGATTGAGAACACGTAGCTTATACAAGTTATCAGTTCCTATCGACTGTTGACAGTCTTAAGTGTCACTAGGAAAGCTCAAGTCCGTCAATGCACTATAAGCACTAGCATATTGACTAAGAGTTATACTCTAGTGATTGAGATTTATTACTCCATCCAATGGTAGTTAATCATGCTACAATGTAGACCTAATGAGGTATCCAGTCGCATCATCCACTGTGACAAATTCTAAGTATCAAAGAATGGTAATTCATATCTCTTTTGTATGTATCTCATACATACACAAATCACTTACTATGATGCTTAAGGATTAACAATCATCTCATGAAAGAAACATACACAATGAAATGTAAAGCTGATATCCATATATTAAAATGTTAATGTCTAATATATAAAGTAATGGTTTGAGGGCACAAATCCAACAAACTCCCACTTGCACTCATAACCATTTAGGACTACATCTGAGACATAGACTATCTATATGACAATCAAAGACCTTTTGTGGTAAAGCCTTTGTAAACGGATTCACAAGATTGTCAGCGGTGGCAATCTTGGTGACAGTTACATCTCCTCGCCGAACAATATCTCAGAATACATGATATTTTTGCTCTACGTGCTTTCCCTTTCCGTGTTTCTTTGGCTCCTTGGACTAAACCATTGCCCCACTATTATCGCAGTATAGCGTAATAGGTGACAGCAATGCTGGCACCACCTCGAGTTCCATGATGAACATCTTGAACAAAACAGCTTCCTTTGCGACTTCACAAGAAGCTACGTACTCAGCTTCTATAGTTGAGTCTGTAATTCCTCCAACTAACAGTACCACCTCCCAAGGTAAAGAGATGTCCGAACGTCGACTTCCTTGAATCTTTATCTGACATAAAGTCCAAGTCAGTGTATCCTACTCGAATAAACTCATCACCACCGTATATAAGCATGAAATCTTTAGTCCTTCTCAAGTACTTAAGAATGTGCTTAACGGCTGTCCAGTGCTCTGGACTAGGATTCGTTTGATACCTGTTGACCATGCCAATAGTAATGCAAATATCTGGTCTAGTGCATAACATCGCATACATGAGACTTCCCACTACTGAAGCGTAGGGAACTCCTGCCATGCGATTTCTCTTCTCCTGTGTCTTTGGACACTGGTCCTTGGAGAGCGTTAAACCATGTCTAAAAGGTAATAAACCTTTCTTCAAATTGTCCATTGAAAACCTAGTTAGTACCTTATCGATATAACCAGCTTGAGATAATCCCATGATCTTTCGCTTAAGATCCCGAAAGAGCTTTATCCCAAGATTATAGCTCGCCTCACCTTGATCCTTCATATTGAAAGTACTAGCTAGCCAAACCTTAATTATTGACAACGTCGCTACATCATTCCCAATGAGTAGAATGCCGTCAACGTAAAGAACAAGAAAAGTCACCACTTTTCCTTCACACTTCTTGTATACACAATGCTCATCTAGATTTTGTATGAAACCAAACGATTTGACCACTTGGTTAATACGAATGTTCCAACTTTTGGATGCTTGCTTAAGCCCATAAATAGACTTTTGCAACTTGTATACCAAGTTATCTTTCCCACCAGCTATGAACCCTTCTTGTTGCTACATATAGATGTCCTCCTCAAGATTTCCATTCAAGAATACGATCTTGACGTCCATCTGCCAAATCTCATAATCTAGGCATGCAATGGATAAGAGTATTTTGATGGACTTGATCATGGCTACAGGTGAGAAGGTTTCCTCATAATCAATGCCCTCCCTCTGAGTATAACATTTTGCTACAAGCCTTGCCTTAAAGGTCTCAACCTTTCCATCAGATCCTCTTTTCCTCTTGTACACCCACTTACAGCCAATGAGTTTAATATTGGCAGAAAGTTCTACAAGATCTCAGACCTGATTAGAATCCATAGATTCTAATTTAGCCTTCATAGCTTTAACCTAATGAGCTGAGTCTACATCATCCATTGCCTCTTCGTACGTGGTAGGATCAGTTTCAGATTTTATGGAGACAGCTTCAAAAACTTTTCTTAAGAACATATATCTGTCAGGCTGGCTGACCATCCTCTCACTATGACGAGGTACCGGTCCGGGAATCAATGAAGAAGTGGTATTTTCTTATCTTACATCGTTATCAACTGTGGATAGGACTGAGGGCTCTCCTTCTATCTCTTTAAGATCTATCCTTCCCTTAGGTTTATGGTTCATAATATAATCATCCTCCAAGAAAAAAACATTTATACTGACAAACACCTTCTATTCTCTTTTATCATAAAAACACCATCCATAAGTATCCTTTGGATACCCTACAAAGTAACATACTTCCGATCTAGAATCCAACTTGCTCATATTTCCTTTCAGAACATGTGTCGGACACCCCCATATCCGGAGATGTTCTAAAGAAGGCTTGCGCCTAATCTACATTTCCCATGGTGTCCTGGGAATAGATTTGCTTGGTCTCAGATTTAGTATGTACACAGCGGTTTCCAAAGCACAACCCTAAAGGAATAATGGCAACTCAGAATAACTCATCATCGACCTAGTCATGTCTAAAAGAGTCTAATTCCTTCTCTCTGCTACAGCGTTCTACTGAGGCATACCAGGTGCAGTCAATTGTGACAGAATCCCATTCTGTACGAGGTGATGAATAAACTCATTAGAGAGGTACTCGCCACCTCGATCAAATCGAATGGCCTTGATATGTGCACCCCATGCTCTAATATTTTTTGGTCCACACACATCAGTATAAACTAATTCCAACAATGCATTGGTCCTATTGCCCTTTGCTGGAAAGGGCCTTTTGGTCATCTTACCCTCTAAAAAAGACTCGCAGACTTCCATTGGTTCGAGAACCAAATCGCCTAAGACTCCTTCTTTGACTAGTCTGCCAATCCTATTTAGATTGATATGGCCAAGCCTCATATGCCACAACCTTGTTGGATTAGTGGAAGGTTCCTTTCTTTTAGATGGTACAGTTACCATTGAGTTATTAAGTTCCATATAAGAGTCTTTAGAAATATTGGGAGTTATCACATACAAGCCATTAGTTTTAACACCAGAGCATATAAAAGAACCATTTATTTTAATGACAACTTCTGTTCCAAAATGAAAAGAATAATTTTTATTCGATGACTCTGAAATAGAAATTAAATTACGTCTCATTAAAGGGACGTAAAGTTGATATAATAAAACTATTGTCTTATTGCCCAAAAACTCTACAACTACTACTCCTACAGCAATCGCGAAAATGGTTGCGCTAGACCCCAGAATCAGCACGATCTCCCCATCACCGCATTTCCTAGTTGATCTGAACCCCTGCAACGAATTACAGATATGGTTATTCGTACCAGAATCAATGCAGCAAGTGTTTGAAGTATCCGCTATAAAACTTACTTCAATCACATATGATTCAATTGTACCTTGAACTCTTGTAGCTAAGAATTCTAGGCAGTTCCTCTTCCAGTGGCCCTTCTCACCGCATTGGAAACACTTTTCTTTACCTTGGCCACCCACCTTCCCTTTGCCCTAACCTTTTCCCTTAGTTTTTGCAATTTTAGGGACCGATCCAACAGTTGGACCACCAGTGCCAGCTTTCTTCTTCCCTTTCTTACCTTTTGGCATAGATCGGGAGGAGGAAGAGCTTTTCTCAACATCTAGAACATTGCCCCCATCACCCCTTCCACTGCCAATAAAGAACTCATTAATTCACTCATTGAGAAATTCATTTGATTCATATTATAGTTAAGTTTAAATTGAGTGAATGATGGCGACAACGAATTAAGGATCATGTCAACTTGGGTCTGTACATCGATGTTGGCTCCCAAGGTCTCCAGTTCGTTCAAATAACCAATCATTTTTAAAACATGTTCTTTGTCTAGAGTCCCTTCCAACATCTTCGAAATCATTATCTTCTGCATGGAAACCTGTTTAGTAGGCTTTCCATGCTCCCCAAACATTTCTTTTAGGGATTTGATAATGGCACTGGCGGAATCATTCGATTGGAATTGGTGTTGCAACACACCAACTATAGAGGCCAGAATATAGCAGCGGACCATTCCATTCGATTTCTTCCATTTGTCGAACTCGCATCTAGCAGCAACCGAAGCGTTTGTAGCAGGTTCTTCGGGGCATGAGATGGTGAGGACATATATGTGATCCTCTGCAGTTAAAACGATGTCAAGGTTATATTTCCATTCAATGTAGTTATTTTTAGTTAACTTGTTCTAAGTGAGTATAGTGGAAAGTAGACTAAATGCAGATCCAGACATTATGATTACTGAAAAATCAATATAGACAAAATAAATATGGATATCAGAATTTGACAGTCTGAAATAAAAGAATCCTTAAAACTCTAATTTAAAACAAAGTCGTCGGAATATCAAAACGAGAGAGTAAAGCCTTTGTGTGGTGGTTAATACTCGATCTTTTGATTAATCATCACTTGTCCGCTATGCGACTCTTGCGAAATAAGTTATGACTCCCGAACCTATTTGATCTTTAGTTTTCTGAATAATGCCCGTGTGGGATCCCTTATTCATAGCTTAGCTAGTATGTACCATTAACTAAGATCCAATCACAATCGCCTCAAGTAGTGCCTCCGTGTGGTGGTCACCCTCTAACACGTCTGATTGATCCTATCCTTAGGAAGTTCACATCTAGTAACCAATGAGAAGTGTACCCTCTGTATGGAATGATTACCTCAGGCGAGGAGACACAGAATGCACTACTCATCTTACAATGAATCGTTAATGGAAGATCATGTGAGTTATAATAATAAGTCCCTCTCCCACTAGATTTATTAATTAAGGATTTTGATTTTTGAGAAAAAATTGTTTCCACACATTACCCATAAACATCCAATGTTTACTAATGCGTTGAAACGGTTTTTGAATTTTATATTAGAAAACTTGTTTTACGTGCATGCAAGTAGTAACAATATAATTAAATATCAATCACAAACCAAGCACATAAAACAAAAAACTAAAATGAAATAAAAACATCCAAACGATGCCTCTATCTCCATAGAACCTCCTCCTTGGTTTGATCGCCTTCGGCTCCATCTTCATGAACAACGGCTTCTTACTCCATCTTCATGGGCTTCCTAATTCTATTATATTGGACCTACAATTTATCTAGAAATAGAAAAATAAAATAAAATAAAAGACTAGGGAAACTGGTGCAACTTTCCTTTTCGTAGGATTGAAGTCACAGTGCCCTTTACACATGCCTTAAACCAAACCAAAATTAAATATAGCATACACCAATCTCAAACATTCAAATACAGAAAATAAAGGACTTGGTTCCATGGGAGATAGGGGACTAATCTTCCTGCAAAGGTTACAACAAAATTAGGTTTTTGCAAGGAAGCTCAGCAAGGAAAGTTAAATTTTCTTGCTAAAAGTATTGTATTTGCAAGGAAATTTGATTTTGAAGCCAAAAGGCTGAAAGGCATACATGTTAGGCAAGGAAAATGATAATTCCTTGCAAAAAGTGGAGTATTTGGCAAGGAAATATCATTTTTCTTGCCTAACGTGAATTATTTTGCAACGAAAAATAAAATTCCTTGCTAAAAGTATATTTTGGCAAGGAAATTGTTATTCCTTGCCTAAAGTTAAGTAAATATTTGTGAAAACACTTTTTGGCAAGGAAATGTTTTCCTTGCTAATACCTATTTTTAGCAAGGAAACCTTTTTCCTTTGCTAGAAATATATATTTAGCAATGAAATATTTCTTCCTTGCCTAAACTTTGAGAAAACACCTTTTGCAATGAAATTTTTCCTTGCGAAAACAACTAACCCATATATACCCTGATCCACAAATTTCCCTCTCAAAATTTCCCCCAAATTTCTGTCTCAAAATGCCCTAGTCCCCATACCACAGCCCAAAATTTTACCATTGAGGAAAAGGAGGAGGAAAAGGAGAAGACAACGGCGCCGCCCACCACCACTCCATGCCGGCGCCGCTCACCACCACTCCACTCCACTGCCGCCGTGAGGGAAAGGAGAATTGAAGAGAAAGGGAAAAAGAAGAAAGGTACTCACACACACACACACACACACACACACTCTCTTTCTCTCTCTCTTTAATGTTTGTCTCCCACCCCCTCAATCGCCTCTCTCTCTATTGTTCTTCATTCGTCTTCCTCAATTTAGCGTAAGAAATCTAAGGTTTTGATTTCTTCAGTTCATCTCTTCCTCGAATCGCTGAGGCGATCTAATGTTTTTAGGGTATCTGTGCATCTGTTCACTTCTTCTGTTTATCTCATTTCTGTCTTTTTTTTTAAGCGATTATTGCTTAAACCTTGCTATTTTTTTATGTTTATTTTTTGATTCATTGCATCATGTTTCACCGAATTAAATTGCTTATATCTACGTCTTTTTTTTTCTCTGCCTAATTTGATTCCATTCGCTGCTTATAGGACTGGATTGTGCAATATGATCCCCCAAATGAACCAAAAGTACTCTTATATATATTTGTCTTGGTTAACATTTCCAATTGACATGTAATAATGTCCCAATTTTCATGCTTTGTTGTTGAAACGTATGGCTTTTGATGCCCACTTTCAGGAATATATTCATAGAGTTGGTCGATTAGTCTGTGGGGAATGTGCGAAAGGAAACACCCTGCTTTTCTTGATTCTGGAGGAATTACAGTTTCTTCGCTATCTTAAGGTCTGTGAACTTATCTTTCCCTACATAAGTGAACCAAACATTCCTATCAAGTCATTTTACATATGCTTGCTCTGTAAACAAGGCTTGTTTAATATGATTACTTATAAGTTATAATCATGTCTGCTTGTTAACATAAGGTTGCAAAAGTGCCAGTTCAAGAATATGAATTGGATAATAAGAGGCTGAGGAATGTGCAATCTCACCTGGTATGTTTATGTTATATACCACGTTTTTGTATGGATATAGTTTTTGGAGATAACAAGTTGTTGGGGACTTAAAATGCGCTACTTTCTTTAAAATAAGGCATATTTTTTTTATAGGATCGGACCAAGTCTGAGGGCTAGTCAATGACCTCACCTAGGTATGGGTAGAGTCCATTGGGGCATGGTTTATAGAATTAAAATCAAGGCCTTGGGGGCTATTTGTCTATACATGGTCATGTGTTCAATTCTTTTGGTTAACACACACACACACACACACACACATATATATATATATATATCAGTTTTCCTATGTGTTTTTAACACAATTGGTTTGACCCAGTTTAGGGAATTTTTCTTAGGGGCTATTTGGTTGGCTAGAATTAGTAAGGGTTATAATTGAGAATTTTTTTATTTGCAGCTCAATGAATGTTACATAACTAGCTATAAACAAGTTTGAATAATTTAAATTAATTACATGAAAAATATGTTGGGATTGTTGCCCAAGCTTTGATCAATTCTAAATTCTTGTTAGTTCCTTATTAATTACTTGACATATTAAGTAGCCATGGTTAGATGTTGAAGGCTACTAATGCTTTCCTTTTTTCTTTTTTTCCAAATTGTTTTTTATCCATGGTCAACTACAAACCTGTGTTTGGTTGCATAGAATATAGAGAAAACTGAAAGCTTAATTCTATGGTTTCATATTTGAATTTGAAGTTTGATTTTCAATTACTTTGAGAGTTGTAACATACTTGACAGAGTGATGCTATACACCTATACCTACAGTAGTTATGAGTAATGTTATGCTTCCCAAACTTTGGAAAGTTCCCAAATTTTGGATCCCAAATGCTTCCCAAACTTCACATTATATCTTTCAGTTTTATCATAGTTTTGTAGTATGATTATGCAAAAAGACTATCAATGGGCTTTCTGGAGGTGTTGTTTAGACTGTACACTTTGTTCTAGTGATTTAGTCCATCTACTTGACTCTGAAATGAGCTCATTCATTAATCATTAATGATCTGTGTGTAGGCTGTGGAGTTGGTGGCACATTCACTTGCTTATTTGACTGAATCTACATCATATACTAGTGGTAACTCAATAACGAAATTTCAGCAAGCAAAAGACTATAAACCCTATATATCTTAACTCTCTGTTTAGATTGTTTTTTACTTGCATTCAGTTTAGACTGTTTTTGGTAGAAACATAATAGTTTTGGATTTCTAGGATTTTAAAAACTGTGTGGTTATTTCGTGGTTTAACAAATAGTAAATTGAGAGTTAAAGCCTTATTATTGAGAGACAAACTTATCTCTCCCTTACTTAAAAAAAAGTGTCCTTATACTTGTTCCGCGTTCACTCGAGTGTTAAAACATTGCTATGCATGCAAAGGCAAACGAATCTCTCTATAACTCTTTTTAACTTTGTGTATCTAATCGAAAGGAGTATGTGTTTATTTAACTTTGTTTTGTTCGAACATTATATTAATGGGTTGTTAGGAGCAGCAAAATGGGTAAAAGTGATACTAAATTAGCACTTGTGAGAATAAATACAAGAGTTAAGAGACTAGGAAGAAGCTTAATATTTGAAAATGAAACAATAGTTAGTGAGAGCTGCTACGTGAAATTTTTTATTCAAATCCCCTAAGAACCATGATCTGGATTGCAAGATTCGGATCTAGATTGTGGTTCCATGGGGGTTACCACGATCCTGGTAACCATGTTTCAAAGGGGAAGTTGGAAGCGTCCCAACTCTTGGGAAGTTTACAAAACTAGATTGAGTGATAGTTAACAGTTACATCTCAAATGTAGACTGAATCATTCCTTCACATTTTGCATATCATTTTTTTCCCTTCTACAATTTGCAGCAGCACCTGCATGAGTTGCATTTGGTTGTCAAGGTGCATCAACTTCCATAAAATCATATGGTGCTCCCAAGGGTAGTATTGGTATTAACAAAGGGCAAGGTCTGAATCCAGTTGGTAAACACTTTTTCTCACCGTGTGTTTTTAACTGCTAAAAGATGCTTGTAGTATAATTCACTGACAAAAGTATTTCTACAGGTGAAACTGTGCCTCAAGGTTGAGAGAGGAGAAAGAATACAAGGAACCTTGGGTATGTAAAATTATCACCCAATTCATCAATTTTATATGTCTAATAACTGGAAGCAAGGACGTTATTCATTTAGTTACCAGCAACTCTGCCAATGATAAATAAATTGGCTAATACAAAGGTCATTGAGATGGGTAGTGCTATCAAGCTAAAGCTTGGTGATACCCTTTATGGGTAAAATGACAGTGTACAAGAGTCGTGCTATCAAGTTAAAGCTTGGTGATACCCTTTATGATGTGACTATTTCCCGTGGTCCTAGGTTGAACTATTTCTTTTTTACGTCTTCCAAAATAGGGTTCTTTTCCCATCTTTGATTGTTACAAGTTATAATTACAAACAATAAGGAATGTAGATTGGGAATCGATTTTCTACTCTTCATGCTTTTAATGTGGTAAATAATAGGAATAAACTTTGTAACCAGAATAAGTCCAAAATGGCATTTGAAACCAACTTTTTATGTAGTACACCCTCCCCCCCCCCCCCCCCCCCCCCCCCCCCTTTTATGCAGTACTCGCTCTATCTTCATACAACCAACTTTTTAAGTAAACATCATTTAATGCATTGTCTAACATTAATTTTTTTTTCATTCTTCCAAATCTGCCCATTTAGATAAACCCCCCAACTAAATTATTCCCTTTAGAAAGGGCAGTATTGGAAACGGAATGAAATATATGCATCAATAGTCAAAGTGATCACTAGTTTTGGGACGGCTAAAAAAGGAAGAGTAGTCACATAAAGTGGGATGGAGGGAGTATATAGCTACGGTTTGTATGAAGTTTTTAGTCAATCCCTTGTAGATACATTTCAAACTTTTCAAGTATCTAAACTAGTGCACGGAAAAGTGATACCGTAATAGGAACAGAGATATATTTAGATTATCTAATACTAGAATGGTTGCAGGTTACTGCTGGTTCGGATAGTGTGTTTGCCCAGGATGTTGCTGCCATCAATACTGAGGAGAAGCATTGTTGCACTTTGGGAGAACTCAGCAAGCGGGCCATTATAACCCCTGATGTGGATTCCATCTTGAACAGTATGTCTGATTCATGATTATTTTGCTAAGATGTAATAAAATTTTGATTTATACATGGAGAGGAGTCTGATTACGTTTTATGGTACATGCACATTAATAATTTATTTTATTATATGAGAACCTTGTCAGTGAAGTTCACATTAGCTGTATCCACGTTATTACAATTGTTTTTGTATATATAAAATTAAACTAGTGAACACATTCTGTGGTCTTACAATCAAAGTTAATTTACATAATATCACTCATTCATTTTTGGCTCATCAAGCTTTTCTTTTCTTTTTCATTTTTGTTAGAAATCCTAAACCCAATTTAGGAATTCACATTTTTGTTTTGGTCCTTTATTGCAAATTTTTTTCTTAGGTCCTTTTATATAATATACTATAGTCGGTTACGTCTTTTGTGGGCTGCTAGTCAGTTAGCTTAGTGGCTGCTATATAATACAAAACAGAGGATTGTTTTTCTTAAGGGCGAAGCAAATATAGAGAGAGAATGTGGTGAAAAAAATAGAGAAAAAACAGAGGACAGAGAGCCGAAGCTCTTTGTGCTGGAATTACCTTGCTTCAAGTGGAGAATCATCTTGCTTTGGTAGAGAAATTAGAGATAAGTTTCTAGTTGTTGAGTTATATCATTGTTAAGAGTTACATGGTCTTTTATGTAACTTTTTTGGTTGGCTGTTTGAATACAAAACAGGAATTCAATTTTGTGCCTTGTTTGGTGTGTATTTGGACCTATTTTTTTATTTTTTGTGAGATACTTGTTTCTCTAAGAGCTTCATTGTATCTTGCAACACCGAACAATCTTGTCGTTGAGTGGTATTGAAAGTACTTAGTTTGTGAGTTAACTTCCATGAGATCCTACTAAACCACTAGAACTTTTGATGCACGTCTCTTTATTATTCTCATTATTTCATCTTTAAACCACTAGAACTTTTGATGAACATCTTGACAATCATCGCAACCCACCATATAGAAGACAACATATAGAATGAGTGGTGGAAGAATTTGATTGCAAAGAAAATAAAATAAGAGTAATGCCAGGGGTATAACCCATTCTCGCAACTCATTAACAACCATCTCTTCGAACCAAATCGAGTCTTAAGGTTTTTTTTAATAGAGATTCCCATCATTAAGTAGCTACGTTTCACTAATATTAGATGGAATTTCACTAATAACATAATAGTTTTCATCTCATTTTCCTTTCATTTTCCTTCTCAAAATTTACAAATCAAGAGCAATTTCTGTGGAATCTTTTAAACTCACATTCCTTTACTTGGGTTTTGTTTGAAAGTTGGATGGGAATCATGTTGTGTTTGGCAAAGTGCTATCTAGAATGGATGTTGTGAACAAGATTGAAGCTCAAGGAAGATAGAGTGGGGTCCCCAAAAGCAAAGTTATTACTCCGTATTTCAGACAATGGTGAACTCCCTTTGTAATTTATTTCCTTCCTTTAACCTGGGCCCACTCGCTCTATAGGGTTAGAACTTTGTACACCTTTTTATTTAGTAGTTAGGATGTCAGATATATGAAAAGTTATGTTAGGTTGGAACTTTTTTTGTGACCTATTACGTATTTTCTGGATATATGAAACTTGTGTAAGGTTGGATGTGATATTTAATATTATGTTCTGTTGGACAAGTATTGATTATTTTGTATTTGTAAATTGAATAGGTTTTGAAATATTTCAGGATTAAATATAAATATTAGATTACACAAGTATTGTTGGGGTTATTTTTAAGAGAACAAAATGGGCAAGGAACAAATTTTTCCTTGCTATAAGTATCCTTTAGCAAGGAAATTACTTTGTTGCCTTATGTAAATATTATTTGCAAGAAAACATGATTTCCTTGTTAAAAACAACTATTAGGGAACATATTTCCTTGCCTTAAACTTGGACATTTAGCAACGAAATTTTTTCCTTGTAAATTGTCCAAATTACAACACAAAGACATATTTTTTGCAAGGAAATTAGTCATTTAGCAACGAAAAAGGTGAGCAATAGCAAGGAAAATTTTCCTTGCCAAAAGTAAGAATTTGTAAGAAAAGTTGTTTTCGTTGCTAGACGCTTTTGTTAAGTTGTGGAGACTGATCACCTTTTGACCTTGAAGCCACTACGCATAACGGGGCCGTTTGGGGCTATTTCTTTATCAGTTTCAGGCCTATCGGAGCAGTTTGGGGTGTTTTCAGAGCAGTTCTGGGCCTGGCCCGTTTGGCAGATTTAGGTCAATGATTACTTGTATAAATACCTTCTCTCCGTCCCTTGTAAACCCTGGCAGCAGCAGATTAATAAAATACCTCTCTCTCATTCCGCCGTAGAGTAGCACGATCATCCTGATTGTGTGAACCACGTAATATCTTTGTGTTGTTTCTTTGTTTTCGTGTATCTTGTGTTGTGTGTGTTCATCGATTTTTTACCTAACAGCTTTAGAGAGGAAGCTTCTGCAAGGAATTGAGGTACGAAATATTTTCCTTGCAAAATGGTTTTGCAACAAAATTGTGGCTTTTAGCAAGGAACTTTTTCTTTGCAAAAACCCATTTTTGTTGTAGTGTACGTAGTACACACAACCACGCACATATATAACAAAAAAATATATAACCATTGGAACTACTAATTTATTCGCATACACCATAAACTCTTTATGGAAGTAATCAGTGTTGCCCCAAAAATGAGCCGGGCGGGATGATGTAGGTGTGGCTTTTGAAATAGAAGTTTTTCCTTTAAAAAGTGGAGGGCCTTTATTCATTTTTAAAGAGTCACCACCTAACTAGTTTAAAGATGTGTAGGCCGTATAAAACATTTTTAAAGTAAAGTAAAAGGCCCATTTAAAATGTGTGACTCTGTAAAAACAATATGCTTTGCCAAATAAAGGGTTCGAAGACTCATTTATGTTAGGGAAGGTGTTAAGCACCCCTAAACATCCCTCAAAAGGTTACCACGCTACTTTTGTGTCATATCTGCTTTTAAGTCAAAGTGAAAGTGAAATTGTATTAGAAAATGAGAGGTGGGTTTTTATTTGGTGCGACCGAACCCCTCATGGGTTGCCTACGTATCGTGAGTTTGATCGAGAATCAGGTCGTGCGTAGTTCTCCCTATTCTAGGGAGAATTTAAAACGTAGTTTACTTGTCCTCATGGTGAGGAAGTAAAATGTGGTACCAGTTATACTCATGGTGAGCTTGAAGTGTACCATTTATACTCATGGTGCTGACAGATGTGGTTATGGAACTTTAGCCTTCGATGACGTGGTCCCTAATTTTGACTGAAGATGTGGCTTGGCCGGGAACTTGAGCGCGGAGCTGCATTGTCCCAGACTTTAGCCGAATGTGATTATTTTTTAAAATGTGGCACTTAGTCCCAAGATCTTGAAAATGTAGGATTTAATCCTATAATAGATTTGAAAATGTGGGACTTAGTCCCAGGATTGGTTTGAAAATGTGGGATTTAATCCCATAATTTGATTTTGAAAATGTGGTATTAAGTCCCAGAATAGATTTAAAAATGTGGGACTTAGTCCAAAATGATTTTGAAAATGTGGGGACTTAGTCCCATAAAAGGTCTTGAAAATGTGGGATTTAATCCTAGAATAGATTTTGAAAATGTAGGACTTAGACCCAGAATAGCTTTAAAAAAATGTGGGATTTAATCTCAAGATTGATTTTGAGAATGTGAGATTTATTCCCATAATAGATTTGAAAATGTAGGACGTAGTCCTAGAATAGATTTTGGAAAGATTTTAAAAATGTGATTTTGAAAGCATGTGAAATATTCACAAGTATTTAAAAATGTGGGAAATGGTCCCAAGTGACTTGAAAGTGTGGATTTAAAAGTGTAAGACTTAGTCTTGAAAGAGATTTATGTGTATTTAAAATTTCGGCATTACAACAACTTAAAACGGGAAAATTTGAAATGTGGGATTTGATCCCGGTTGATTTTAGAAGAAGTGGTATTTTTTAAAGGGCTTTTGAAGTTGTTTTGATTGTCTTGAAATTTCGGCATTACAACGGCGTAAAAAAAAGGAATTGGAAATTGTGGGATTTAAAAAAAATATGTTTGAAATGATTTTTGAGTTTGCCCAAAATTCGGCATTACAACGGCGTAAAAAAAAGGAATTGGAAATTGTGGGATTTGAAAAAAATATGTTTGAAATGATTTTTGAGTTTGCCCAAAATTCGGCATTACAACGGCGTAAAAAAAAGGAATTGGAAATTGTGGGATTTGAAAAAAATATGTTTGAAATGATTTTTGAGTTTGCCCAAAATTCGGCATTACAACGGCGTAAAATGAGAAAATGAAAAATGTGGGATTTGATCCGATGTGTTTTAAAAGTGAACAGTGATCGGAGAGGTTTTAAAAAGTAAATATACGATTGACTGGAGTTTTTTCAAAATTTAGTGAAATTTCACAACTTTGAATTAGGGTATAATCATCATAAACGGTAAAAAAAAAAAAAAAAAAAAAAAAAAAAAATCATTACTAATAAAAATTTCATCGCTCTTAAAAATTTGGTAAAATTTTATACTTTGAATAGGGGTATAATTGTCATAAACGAAAAAAAATCAATTCTTAAAAAAATTTAACTATTTTTTAAAATTTTACCACTCTTCAAAATTTGGTAAAAATACACCACTTTTT
The DNA here is from genome assembly GCA_033977485.1 of Hydrangea macrophylla. Taxonomy (NCBI): domain Eukaryota; kingdom Viridiplantae; phylum Streptophyta; class Magnoliopsida; order Cornales; family Hydrangeaceae; genus Hydrangea; species Hydrangea macrophylla. Next base: position 5,258,135 of record CM066995.1, on the reverse strand, counting down.
AAACATATAAACATTTTTAGTTACTAAAGGGGTAGAACCGTAGAATTGGTAGTTTTGACAAATAAATAAAGGGTATTATTAGAATTTATGGGTTCATTTTTTTTGCTCAGAGAATTTATGGGTTCAATTGCTTGCTAGTATATTGAATGCAAAAACTGTTTCCTATTTGTATCACATTTTTTTTACCTACCAAAAATGACAAAAACAAGTACAATTGGTAAGGAGAGAGAGGTCAGTTGAAAAGGTAGCAGACTATTTGGCCCCACTAAAGAAAAAGTATAAACTGAGTTGAATGAAAAGTTGAGTGGTCGGTAAATTAATATGTGTATATAAATATATATATGTATAACGAAAAGCTAACAAAAAATCAATGAAAACGACAACACCCCCCAACCCACTTTTCGGCTGGACAGGGGGTGGTCAGTAATCATTTCATTTTTGTTTATTTTAAGAGTACTGTTGTACTTTTTGGATTTGAATTCTAAAAATTTATTCCTATGATATAATATGGGAATTGTTATTTTCACTCCATCATTGAACCAATGCACTCCATGGTACCACTATCAGAGTATGTGGTACCATGTATGTAATGCATGACATGCATGTATCACATGCTTTAAGAATGGTACCATGGAGTGCATTGGTTCAATGATGGAGTGGCAATAGCATCACCTTATAATAGCAGTTAAAATTTAATGGGCTCATTGACAACTATGAGTTCATTTTAACTCTTTAATCAAAATTCAGTAGATCTACCATCATATCATTTGGGATGAGAATTTAGAAAGTGTAGTATTACTCTCTATTTTTTGCAACTAAAAAGAGAATGATAAAGTAAATGTCAGGTACACCAGTTTGAGGCACCTAAACTGTTTACTTGCAGATGTGGAACCTTTTTTTATTAGAAAACAAACACTTTAAGTTAGATTTTCTGTCAAAATTGTTATTGACCCATCAACAGGTTAACCATTTAGGTATCCCAAATTGGTGTACTGAGCATTTTCCAAATAATAATGAACTGTTCTGCTTCTTTTTTTTTCTTTTTTTTTTTTTCTCTTTATCTGTATATGTATGTAATATGTATCCCTATGTATATATGTTTATATGTATATAAATATTAAAAGAAAGAAGAAAGAAAATAATTTTAAAAAAAAATCAACAATCAAACTAAAACCCCCCATGCCCCTTTTTGGCAGAAAAGGGGGGATTGTCACATCTCCCTTCTTTTTTTTTTTTCTTTTTCTTTTTTTTTTTTAAAGAAATAAGAATAAAATAGTATTAAACAAAAAAAAAATCTAGAATTTTTGAACACCCGCCTGCACTTTTAAAATTTTCAAAATGCAGCGTGACTGAGATTTGAACCATCGGGTCTCCTTGAAAAACGCAGAATTTTGATACAAAAATGGCATTTTTAAAATGCTGTCTAGTGCACATTCAGCATTAGTTTGTGCTGAAACTACCAGATAACGTACTTTTTTGGGAATCCCGATTTAGAATGAGACGAGATTTCAGGGATCCCTCTGTCTCAATATGAAAAGTATTTTGGTCCAGTCCAAAAATAGCACAGATGCTCCAAACTCAAAGAATAGAGCTTTTGGATGAATTAACAATGTAAATTGACACATCAGTGGGTGTTCTTACAGCGATTTTTTGACTTTCGTCGCCGGATGGCAATGAAATTTCTATCAGGCCTTCATCTTGATAAATATGAATTTTTGGTACCATTTCTGGGCCTCCGAGAGCTGTCTAGTGACTAAACGGAATTTTCCCGTTTGAATCTTGCGCACGATAAAGTAACTTTTTTCAGATCCGATGCCGGATTGCAATGAAATTTCAGAGGCATGTCGTTTTTACCATGTACTTCCATTCTAGCATGAAAAATGTCTTCTCTCACTTCCGGAATATCGAAAAAAGTAAATATGCCCCTCTTTTACAAATCCCTGATTCTTAAAACTTCAAAATGCGATCTTTTCTTCGTCTGTGGTTCAATTTTGTCGATTCGAAGTCTAGGGACCTTATACTGACAAGCTCTTCACATCTGTCAGACTTGATGCAAGTTTTCTATACTTTTTTCTCGGATGAGCAAAAATCAAGTGTCTATAGCTACCCCTCTTTGTCAGATTTGCGACGAAAATCATGGCAAAGATCGAAGACACCTTATTTTTGCGGGCTTGATCCTTCGGCAAGGAATCTTTTCACCGAACTCTCCTCTGCTATGTTTTCTCTGAACCTTTTCTTCAAATTTCGAGGAAAGTTTTTGCCGTTGCCCTGGCGTCTTCTTATGCTATAGTCGGTCATTCCCACAAGTTAAGGAATTGCCCTCTGAAGTTGAATTGAATTGGGATGCAACCTGGGGACTTACACCTAATGCTGAATTAAATTGGGATGCTGCCTAGGATCTTACACAAGATGCTGAATTGAATTGGGATGCCGCCTAGGGTCTTACACATGATGCTGAATTGAATTGGGATGCCTCCTGGGGACTTACACCTGATGCTGAATTGAATTGGGATGCCGCCTGGGGTCTTACACAAGATGCTGAATTGAATTGGGATGCTGCCTGGGGTCTTACACAAGATGCTGAATTGAATTGGGATGCCGCCTGGGGTCTTACACATGATGCTGAATTGAATTGGGATGTCGCCTGGGGATTTACACCTGATGCTGAATTGAATTGGGATGCCGCCTGAAGACTTATACCTAAATTTGAGAGTGAACATGACTGTCCCGAGCAGGGGTTCATATGAGGTTAGGTTTGACACTGTCAGTGAGAAGCTTTTGGGTTATGGGTGAGGTTTATGAATTTGTTCGGGAAGTTCATGACCATGGAAGTACTGGATCCAGCTGCACCTGCTACAAAAACATGAGTTGTTTGCTATGCTGTATGAAAATTGGATGTCACTTTTTGAAAATTCATGTTATTTTATGTATTTGCATTAAAAAAAATGTAATCAATGAATGAGTTCTTCAACAAAATGAATGCTCATGACTTAGTAGATATTGACTGTTCTGTCAACTACTAAACACTAGGAGACAAAGTGTTTTGACTTAGTGAACTCGATGTGCTACTAATCTCTGGTTGTCTGGCTATCGTTCAAAATGATGTAGATCTTTGCATGTGATTGATTTGATTTCTCTCGATCTCTCATTCTCTCTATAATTGTTTTTACTTCCGGCGCCCTCACGGGTTTTCACCGAATTCGATTATGTCATTTTTGCACTCCAATGTCTTTTTAGGTTTTTGTTGTGCTGACAGTTTTGCCTTTTGTCACTATGCCCATCACACCATGGATTTGAAATTGAAAGCATTTGATTCATGTGTCATAGAAAGAATGCATAAATTTGATTTGATGAACCCAACAAGACTTGTGTCAATTAGAGTGGACTTTACTAGGTTGTAATGTAGGCCAGGGTCATTGGGTTGAGAAATGAAGGGACCGCCTGAAGGCTCAAAATTTATTTTCAAAAGTTGGCTGAAATTCCCAAGATCACCTTATGCTCTCTTTATTTTTCTCTTTTTCTTTTTCTATTCTTCTCTTTTTTTTCTTTCTTTTTCTTTTGTTTGCCCTGGTTTGGTGTGGGGTACATCGCTGCTGGATAAAAAGCTCTCGGGGAGCAAGGACCCCGTTTAAAGTTGGAATCCAGGCCTTCTGAAATAATTTGCTTTGGGGATCTGCCCCCACTTTGCACCGATCTTTTATATATCTCTATTTTTCTTTCTTTTAGCACTGTCCCAATGTAGGGGGTGATCCTCGAGGGTTTGAATTTTGAAAAACATCATTGTAAGGCTTAAAAGGCGAGCAATGGATAGTGGTGTATAGATAGATGGAATGATTGCCTCTCGTCCTTTTGACACAGGCCGAGTTGAAATGCAAAAAATCATAAATGTGCTATGTTTGAAAATTATGAATCAAGGGAATGTGGCCTTACTCTTTCATATTGGGATTTAAGGAACCCTCATAAATACCATATGGACAGGCAACAGTTGTGAATAACTTCCTTGCCATGCTGTGACAATTGGAGCACTAGCCCAATTGATGTACGAACTTGATGAATGGCATGCCCCAGAATGAATGGATGTATTTCTTGTCCCTGAATGTCTGCTATTTGTCTTCCCTGTTATCATGTAATTAGATGACACCAAGCGGTAACTGTAAAAAAAATGCATTGAGTGTGCTCTATCATCCGATTCTTGTTAGGATGGTAGGCACTGTCAGATGATATAATGGCAGGTATTGAACCTGGAGCATTCTGGGCATGATTTGGCTCTGACTATGCTCTCAGGTGTGATTGAATGCAGTCTGCTTCTGTGAAAATTTCAAAAGTCTTACTCGATATCTAAATGTATTCCCTAGGTTCTAGGACGATATCTAATGAATCATGAGATTAAAGAATGAATTTAAATGTTAAATTTTGAATGGTGAAATAAGTAAATGCGCTTTGAAAAATGTATTTTATGCAGAGCAGACAAAGCATATAATAATAGCATGGAGAAACTGCCCTTGTGTGGCATCTGGTTTCTTACAAAGAATTGTATCTGTCGGGTGGTGGGTTGGGAATGGGTCCCTCATGAGAACTATCCAGAAGTGATCAAAGGCATGTGAATGTATCTGGGTAGAAAAAGGCCTATTGGTCCGGCGATGTAAGGATTTGGACATTCGCGAATGCGTTGGTATTGCTTGGATTTGATAATGTTAATGTGATGGCAGATTTGACTTGGCTTCAAAGTGGGTGCTGACATAGGGTTGGGCCTTGGACGTGATTTTGTATGGTTAGGATTTGACAGAGTTTGGCTTTAGACAAATGGTGGGAGGCCTGTCAACTGGATTTGTTCAGTTTTGCACATGGCTATGTTTTGGAAGCTGGAGCTACCCGGAGTTGACATTGACTTGGGTTTGTCACTGCCCCTGCTCAGGTTTGGCGACTTGTCATGTTTGGATTTAGAAGCTGGAGCTGCTTAGGTTTGATGTCCACTCAGGTTTATCGAAATGCTTGGATGGTCCATCTCTCAAAACAACCATATAGTCATGAACTCCAATTCAGTATGATGATGGATAAATAAAAACCCTCCCTGTTTACATCTTTTAGAATCAACCTGAAGGGGTAGAGGTTGGAAGAAAATGAAGCAGAAGATATAACGCCAGTCATGCTATTTCTGAAATAAAATAAGAAAATGGATGATTCTCCTCAAAATGACTTATTAGAGATGTAAGACACTACCCCGGTTCGATGAATGCATCGAACTGCCCCAGTGTAATACGAATAAGATGTGCCTCAAAATATAAGGCAGAAATGGTTAGCCTTTTGGCATCACCAACCATTTTGAACTGTGACTTTTTTTAGGTTCTATGTAAAGTATGTGAATGAATTTGAAATAATCGGGTAGCAATTTGGTACCATTTATGAATTTTGAGAAAGTGCATCAATCCTTGATAAAAATGTAAGGATAAGATGATAAAAATATGGCTACCTGTTGGTGCTGTTATGAATTTCGAAAGAATATGTCCGTCCTCGAAAAAATTTGAGGATAAGACAGGGAAAGTAGGTAGCCTTTCAGCTCCGTTCATGATTTGAAAAACTGTATTCATTCTTGATAAAATAAGAGGATGAAAGAATTTGGCAACCTTTCGGCGCTGTTTATGAATTTTAAAAAGCTGTATTCATTTGTAATAAAATGTGAGTATTAAAGAATCGATAGTGTTTCGGCACTGCTATGAATTTTGAAAAATGTACCCATCCTTGTTAAAATGTAAGGATAAGATGAGAAAAATTGGGCAGCCTTTCGACGCCGCTATGAATTTTGACAAATATGTGTCATATTGTTAAAATGTAGGTATATGCTATGTAAGATCGGATAGCCTTTCGGCGTTACCATGTGCTTTGAAAAAGTGCATCTATCTTTGTTAAAATATGGGGATAAGATAAGAAAATTGGGCGGCCTTTCGGCGCCATCATGAATTTTGAAGAGCACATCTTTGAAATTAAAAATGTGATTTGTATAGCCTTACGACATCATCTATGAATCTTTGAATAAGCAAATTTATCATCGATAAGAAAAAATAAGGATAAGATAATGAAATTTGGCAGTCTGTTAGAGTCTCCTGAAAAAAGTGCTTTATCTTGAGGATTTGTATGCAAAAAGTGAGCATGAATTTTAAAAAATGGGGCAGCCTTTCAGCGTTGATTATAAATTTTGAGAATGTGTACTCAACCTCAATAAAGTGCAAGGATGAGATATGAAAACTCGGACAGCCTTCTGGCGTCATAAATGGCTTTGAAAATTTTTATCAATTATCTGAGAAATGCAATGGTATGATGTGAAAAATCAGACAGCCTTTCGGCGTCACCTATGGCACTTGAAATTTTTTAATCTATCTTCTAAAAAATGCAAGGATAGGATATGAAAAATCGAACAGCCTTCCGGCGTCATTTATGGCACTTAAAATTTTTTTTCTATCTTTTAAAAAATACAAGGACAAGATGTGGAAAATCGGACAGCTTTCCGGCGTCACTTATTGCATTGGAAAATTTTATTTATCATCTGAAAAGTGCAAGAATAATATGTGAAAAATCGGATAGCCTTCCGGCGTCACTTTGAATTTTGGAAATTTTCGTCTATCCTTTGAAAAATGCAACGATAAAATTTGAAAAATTGGACAGCCTTCCGGCGTCATTCATTAATTTTGAAATTTTGATATGTCCTTGTTACAATGTAAGAATAAGGCAAGAAAAATGCATTTTGAATGTGACTGATGTGAGACTGACGTACCATTTGAAAGCCGTGACAGATTTCATGCTTGCAAAATGTGGCTTTTGTCTAACTAATGTATCCTAATCGCAGCAGGCCTGGTTCCTGAATCTTCAGACCTCCGGAGCCGAAGCTACCATCTTTAGTCGGTGATTCGAGCGGGAGAGGTTCTACCAAGATTCCATCGGCAGAGGTAAACCTTTCATGCCTCCGGGCCCAGCATACTGACCCCTATCTATGTAAAGGGAACGAACTGGACATGTCATGCTGAATGATATCCATGAATTTTATCCACCCCCAATTGCGATGGGAATGGACGAGAAAAGTTTTTTTTGGCCCTCCCGATTGCGGGATTGGGACAAGTAACTCTGGATTGCAATCTTGCAAATCTATAAAAGAAAGAAAACAAGTATATACAAATATACAAGATACAATCTCTCTTTCGCTCTCATAAAAAGCTGGCATGACACTAAGTAGCTGAAGTGGCTTGAGCCTATTTAATCCCCAGCGGAATCACCAAGCTGTCGCGCCCAAAAATGACCTGGGCAGGACGATGTAGGTGTGGGTTTTGAAATAGAAGTTTTTCCTTTAAAAAGTGGAGGGCCTTTATTCATTTTTAAAGAGTCGCCACCTAACTGGTTTAAAGACGTGTAGGCCGTCTAAATTTTTTTTAAAGTAAAGTAAAAGGCCCATTTAAAATATGTGACTCTGTAAAAATGATATGCTTTGCCAAAGAAAGGGTTTGAAGGCTCATTTATATTAGGGGAAGGTGTTAGGCATCCCTAAACATCCCTCAAAAGGTTACCACGCTACTTTTGTGTCATATTTGCTTTTAAGTCAAAGTAAAAGTGAAAGTGAAAGTGTATCAGAAAATAGGAGGTAGGTTTTTATTTGGTGCGACCGAACCCCTCGTGGGCTGTCTACGTATCTTGAGTTTGATCGAGAATCAGGTCGTGCGTAGTTCTCCTTCTTCTAGGGAGAATTTAAAAAGTGGTTTACTTCTCCTCATGGTGAGAAAGTAAAATGTGGTACCAGTTATACTCATGGTGAGCTTGAAATGTGCCAGTTATACTCATAGTGAACTGACAGATGTGGTTAGGGAACTTTAGCCTTCGACGACGTGGTCCCTAATTTTGACTAAAGATGTGGTGGGGCTGGGATCTTGAGCGCGAAGCTGCATTGTCCCAGACTTTAGCCAAATGTGATTGTTTTTTAAAATGTGGGACTTAGTCTCGAGATCTTGAAAATGTAGAATTTAATCCTATGATAGATTTGAAAATGTGGATTGAATTGAAAATGGGGGATTTAATCCCAGAATTCGGTTTTGAAAATGTGGGACTTAGTCCCATAATTGGTTATGAAATTGTGGGATTTAATCCCAGAATAAATTTGAAAATGTGGGACTTAGTCCCAAATAATTTTGAAAATGTGGGGACTTAGTCCCGTAAGAGGTCTTGAAAATGTGGGATTTAATATAAAATAAATTTTGAAAATGTAGGACATAGTCCCAAAATAGCTTTAAAAAAATGTGGGATTTAATCCCAAGATTGATTTTGAGAATGTGGGATTTAATCCCATAATAGATTTGAAAATGTAGGACTTAGTCTTAGAATAAATTTTTGAAAGATTTTAAAAATGTGATTTTGAAAGTGTGTGAAATATTCACAAGTATTTAAAAATGTGGGAAATGGTCCCAAGTGACTTGAAAGTGTGGCTTTAAAAGTGTGAGACTTAGTCTTGAAAGAGATTTATGTGTATTTAAAATTTCGGCATTACAACTTAAAATGGGAAATTTTGAAATGTGGGATTTGATCCCGGTTGATTTTAGAAGAAGTGGTATTTTTAAAAGGGCTTTTGAAGTTGCTTTGAATTTCTTGAAATTTCGGCATTACAACGGCGTAAAAAAAGAAATTGGAAATTTTGGGGTTTGAAAAGAATATGTTTGAAATTATTTTTGAGTTTGTCCAAAATTCAGCATTACAACGGCGCAAATGAGAAAATGGAAAATGTGGGATTTGATCCGATGTGTTTTAAAAGTGAACAGTGATCAGAGAGGTTTTATAAAGTAAATATACGATTGACTGGAGTTTTTTCAAAATTTCAAAACGGCTCGAATGGGTTTCGTCCATTTCTCATCCCTAATCCCAATCGCGGTAAACCTATCAGGTCGAAAAGAGTTCAAATACTGAGGAATGCACGGTTATTTTTTTTGAAGAAAAAGAAAAATAAAATAAAGGATTTGATGATGCTGCTTTAAACCGCAGTTCCACTATGTACCTGAAAAAGACATATAGATAGAAGAGAGGAAAATATTTTTGTTGCTCTTTTTTTTATAAAAAAAACAGAAGAATAAAAATGAGAAAATAAAATAAAAGTTTTTAGTAAAATGAAATAAAAGTCTTTTTTTTTTTTTGCAAATAGTAAATAAAAAACTTTCTTTACTTTCTTTTCTTCACAAGTAATAAAAGGGCTTCTCTTTTTTTGTTGTTGAAATCAAATAGGTAGTAAAAAAAATCCTTCTTTTCTTTTCTTTTCTACGAGCAAATAAATAATTTTTTTCATTTTTAAAAGCCAACACAAATCCTTTTTATTTTTATTTACATATATATATATATATATATTTTTACAAGTCAAAGGAAAGATATAAATATATGTGTGTGTAGCAAATGGAAGAGGTGGGGTGAGTGGTGACCGGAGGTGGTGGCTGGAGGTGGGGATGGCCGGGGGTGCTTGGCGGCGGCTGTGGGTGGAGGTGAGGGAGGTGGTATGGTGGTAGTTGGAGATGGTTTGGAGTGGTGGTAGGGTGAGATTGGTGGTGGTTGGAGGTGGTTGATGGAGGTGGTGGATTGAGAGAGATGGTGGTTTGGGGGGAGAGAGATGGTGGTGTGGTGAGGGGTGGTGGAGGCTACCGGCGGCGGCGGTGGGGCGCCTGTGGTTGCCGGCGGCAGCTAGGGAGATGGCACCCTTTTATTTCTTTTCTTCTTTCTTTCTTTTTTTTCTACTTCTTCTCTCTCTTCTTTCTTCTTTTCTTTCTTTTTTTTCTCTCTACCCGGGATCATCTCTCTCCCTAGATTTTTTTGACTTCCCCTCTTCTCTTTCTTCCTCTCTCTCTCTCTCTCTCTCTCTCTCTCTCTCTCTCTCTCTCTCCCTATATATGGTATATACAAAGATTCTCTAAAGAGGGCCATCTCTCTTTATTAAAGAGAGGACCTCTATTTTGGCCCTTGGATTGTGTTTAAAAATTGTGAAATGACAAAACTGCCATTAATGAAAGCACGATCCAACGGTCAAAATAGAGGCTCTCTCTTTAATAAAAAGAGAGCGCCCTCTTTAGAGCCTGACTGATAGTATATATATATATATATATATATAAAGCTTTGTGTATATCTCATATATGATATGTGTATATAAATATATATGTATAAAGAAAAGGTAACAAAAAATCAATGGAAAGGACAACACCTCCAACCCACTTTTCGGCTGGACAGGAGTGGTCAGTAATCATTTCATATTTTTTTTATGAGTAGTGCTACATACACACACTTTTTGACACACTTTTTTACACACAACTTTAAATGCATGTACACTGTGTTGTGTAAGTGGTGCATACAAAAGCGTGAAAAATTCAAACAGCACAAGGTACATGTGTTTAAAGCATAGTGTGTCAAAAAGTGTGTCAAAAAGTGTGTACCAAACATTTCCCTTTTTTTATTGTAAGAGTAATGTTGTACTTTTTGGATTTAAGTTCTAAAAATTTATCTCAAATGATATAATATCAGTTAAAATTTAATGGGCTTATTGATAACTGTGGGGTCATTTTAACTTTCTTTAATCAAAATTCAGTGGATCTACCATCACATCATTTGGGATGAGAATTTAGAAAGTATAGTATTACTCTATCTTTTTTGCAACTAAAAAGAGAATGATAAAGTGAAATGCCCTTTTTTTTTCAAACGAAAAATAAAAGTAAATGTCAGGTACACCAGTTTGAGGTACCTAAACTGTTTACGTCCAGATGTGGATTTTTTTTTTAGGGTAAAGTAGAATTTAATCCCTAATTTTAGTTTTTTCTAGAAATAGGCCCTTCCTATATCTGAATCTAGAAATTAGTCCTATGTGTTGCTAAAGACATAAATACTCCTATATTATCCTACATATGTATCTCTTTCTCTCTCTCTCTCTCTCTATATATATATATATCTATATATAGTTATAGAGAGAGAGAGAGAGAGATTACTGCTAGAGAGAGAAAGAGGAAGAGAGAAAGAGAGAGAGAGAGGGAGAAAGAAGAGAGATGGCAGTAACCCCTCCATCGCCGGCACCATCACATCCAGCCACGCCATCGTCGTCCTCACCACCTTCTAGTCATCCAATCTCTCATTATTGGACTCATTCACTTTTTGAACCTGTGAGGGTTTCTCGTTCATTCCGAAGTGAAAACTAAAGCAAACCGATCGATGGGAGAATACAGAGCCAGTGATGAAGATTTTGGAGTTTACATACAGATGATTTGATGATGATAATGTTAATGGTTGAAATAGTGGATTCAAAAAGTGACTTGATTAGTATGGTAACAAATCGTGGATGGCAAATGCTTTTGTGGATTCAAAAAATCACAAAAGAGAGTTAATTTCTCAGTAGTTTAATGAGAAATATAAATTTCGCAAAAGATTTATCATATTTGAAATTTTTTAAAATTTCTCAGTGTTTATCCCTTTTTAATTGAGGAATTGTTCATCGTTATTCAGTTAACTAAGAAAGTTCATGTCAAAAGAAAATCGATTACTCGAAATTACTCAAAAAAAAAAAAATTTAGCAAAAAAATATGATATATATATCCATTTGTGTGATTCCTTGCTAGAACTAATGATATTGTTTATGTGTAAATTCTAAGTTTATTGAATTAGAAATTTCACAAAGGAGCGAGAATTTCTCAGAAATTTTAATTACGAATTTCATAAAAGAGTGAGAATTTCTCAATTTTTAAATGAGAAATAGGGAATTTCGCAATATTTTAGAAATTTCTCAGGATTAAGAAATTTCTTAATATTTTAATCTGGGATTTCACAAGAGAGTGGGAATTTCTCAGTTTTTAAGTATACAAAACGTATGAAACAATTTGAATTTCAACCAAAAGATCATGATGAGCAAATTAAGGAGATCCCTTGAATTAAGGGAACATTATCCCATTATCAGTTAACTTCAAATCTATATCTATATGTCCATATATAGGTATACGAGTATATATATGTATAAAACTAATCATATTGTTCATGCGTATTTTATCATTGTATTGGATCAGAAATTTCACAAAGGAGAATTTCTCAGTATTTTAATTAGGGATTTCACAAAAGAGTAAAAATTTCTCAGTTTTTTAATGAGAAATAGGGAATTTTGCAGTATTTTAATGAGAAATTTCTCAGGATTAAGGAATTTCACAAAAGAGTGAGAATTTCTCAGTTTCTAAGTCTACAAAGCGTATGAAATAATTTAAATTTCAACCAAACGATCATGATGAGCAAATTAAGGAAACCCCTTGTATTAAGGGAACATAATTACATTATCAGTTAATGACATTAACTTCAAATCTATATCTGTATATCCATATATATATACACAAATATATAGTCCGGATCTTAGCAGGCCTTAAAAAATGGATCTAAAAGACGGACTGTGTAAAGACTGAGAATTCTCACTCTTTGAGCAAAATGTATTAAATAATTTGAATTTCAACTAAAAGATCATGGTGAGCAGATAAGGGGATCCATTAAATTAAGGGAACATAATCCCATTGTCATTTAATGAAATTAACTTCAAATCTATATTATGTCTATACAGATACACTAATATCTATGTATATATTGACTATGTTAATAAAGGTAGTTTGGACATTAAAAAATTATTAAATTAGGAAAAAGGACATATATCTAATTAATATGCCTAATCAAGGATCTATTTCTAATCTAGCCCTAAAGATAGATTTACTTCTAATAAAATGGCTGGAAAGGGACTAAATCTTATATTTTTATTTTTTTTATTAGAAAACAAACACACCTTAAATTAGATTTTATTTCAAAATTGTTATTGACCCATCAACAGGTTAACCATTTAGGTGTCCCAAACTGGTGTACTGAGCATTTTCCAAATAACAATGATATATTCTGCTTCCTTTTTTTTTTCCTCTCCTTATCTGTATATGTATGTAATGTGTATCCCTATGTATGTATGTATGCTTATATGTATATAAATATAAAAAGAAAGAAGAAAGAAAATAGTAATAAAAAAAAGAGTCAACAATCAAACTAAACCCCCCATGCCCCTTTTCTCCGAAAAGGGGGGTTGTCACATCTCCCTCTTTTCTTCTTCTTCTTTTTTAGCATGAAAAATGTCTTCTCTGACTTCCAGAACGCAGAAAAAAGTAAATCTGCCCCTCTTTTGCAAATTGCTGATTTTTGAAACTTCAAAATGCGATCTTTTCTTCGTCTGTGGTTCGATTTCGCCGATTCAACCTTGTACTGACAAGCTCTTCACATCTGTCGGACTTAATGCAAGTTTTTTGTACTTTTTTATTGGATAAGCAAAAATCAGGTGTCTACAATCAGTACTCTAAAACGACATCTCTGGTTTTCTGTCACAGACTGATTTAAAATTTTCAGAATAGTAAGTAAATAATTTTAAAACCTTTAAAACTGTGAAAAAGACACCTGGACAGCTAAGCTGTTTCGATCAATCGAAGCTTGTTCGATCACTCGAAACCTCCATTGTTTCAATCGATCGAAACTCTTTCGATCGATTGAACACATACCGTTTCAATCAATCGAAACAAGTTTGATCGATCAAAACTGCCATGTATCCAATGCTATCACATATTTGTCTTCTGCCATGTGACGATGCAATTTCAAAAACAGCATTAAAAACCATCATACAAATCAAACTAGTGTTTCATAACGCATCTATAGATCCAAATAAGCGTGGCTCTGATACCAATTGTTGAAAAAAAAAAGTTTAAAATTTAATTTAAACGCACAGCGGAAAATAAAGTTCAAAACTTTATTAGTAGCCCAAATCTACTACTCATTAAGTCTATAGATGCGTATATACAAGAGGGAGAAGAGTTTATGCCTCAGGTCTTGAACCTTATTATGATTTTCTTCTTTCTTGATGGTGTAGAAGCCTTCACTAGGTTGTCTTCACCCTTGTAACTCCTACGGATGCTTGCCAAAAGGACTAGGGTTGGTGGGAACCCTATTAGAAAGGATAGAGAAGGTTTGGGAACCCTAAATAGTTTCTGCAGTTTTCTGGGCGATAAAATGACGATCCAAAATATTCGATACGCAGCTACCCTATTTATAGATTTCCAAACCGACTTTAAGCCTTCGATCGATTGAAGTGGCTTCGATCAATCGAACCTTCGATCGGGTGAAGGTTCTTCAATTGATCGAACTTATCTAGACTTCAATCTATCGAAACACTTTCGATCGATCGAAAATTGAACTTGTCTTGACAAGATCCTCAAGTGTCCTTCCAAGCATCCTAGCAGAGCTAAGAGTGGGACCTCCTAGGCTCTTTATTGTTGGCTCAAACTAGTTGTTAATTCCAATGTCTAAACTCTTTGATCAGTAAACTAACTAACTAACTAACTAGTCAGTTATTTACTCCACTATAAAACGATAATTGAACTCCAACGCAAAAGGACATATCCGAAGCGATAACTAGACCTGTATGGTATACTAATGTTCCTCTACTGTCAGCATTCATAATCATATTCAGGTAGCCGGATAACTATTACTGTCAACCTGAATCATGATTACTTCTTGCATGTATTCCTTGAGTCCCATTCACCCATCATGATTATCAAACATGTTGATAATTAACTACTTATCAACAAAACTACAGTTCTCAGTAATCAACTTGGTGACATTCTCAAGGGAATGCTTACTCTTTAACAGAGGGTAGATTCTATCTTGACAATATATGTTCACAACCCAATGAACATGACATACCCAAGATACCCAGGTGTTGATCTTTAAGACCTCACTGATTGGTAAGTCAAAGCAACCACATCCATAGTCTGTGTTCATAATTGTCTCAAAATTGAGAACATGTATCTTATACAAATTATGAGTTCCTATCGACTGTTGACAGTCTTAAGTGTCAATAGGAAAGCTCAGGTCCGTCAATGCACTATAAGCACTAGCATATTAACCAAGAGTTATACTCTAGTGATTGAGATTCATCACTCCATCCAATGGTAGTTAATCATGCTATAGTGTAGACCTGATGAGGTATCTAGTCTCATCGTGACAAATTCTAAGTATCAAAGAATAGTAATTCGTATCTCACTTGTATGTATCTTATACACACACGAATTACTTACTATGATGCTTAAGGATTAACAATCATCTCATGAAAGAAACATACACAATGAAATATAGATCTGATATCTATATATTAAAATGTCAATGTCTAATGCATAAAGTAATGGTTTGAGGGCCCAAACCCAACACTCACTACCATCCGACTTTGTGTAGGTAGAAAACATGTTTCGATCTCCACAAATGTGCTTAGTAGCCCCGGTATCCATCCACCAACATTTTGAGTTGGTTACAATACAAGACTCCATGATCACCGCTACAAGGTCGTCGATATCCATCATGTTAGCTTGGTTAGACTTCTTGTTCCCATTCGGTCCTTTCTTATGATGACATTCGCTAGCACGATGTCCAGGTATTCCACATACCCAACAATTCACTTTTATCTTATTAGGATTTCGGTCGTTAGACCCATTGTATGTAGACTTCCTTTTTGCTCCCTTATTCTTAAACTTAGAAGTGGGTTTTGAGGACTCACCTTCAACGAGATTTGCTTTAAGTTTCGAAGTACCTTGCTGCCCCTTCTTGTCTCCCTTGCGATTATCTTCCTCGATTCTCAAACGGATCACCAAATCCTCCATTGAAAGTTCCTTACGCTTGTGCTTGAGATAGCTTTTGAATTCTTTCCATAAAGGCGGCAATTTTTCAATTATAGATGCCACTTGAAACGATTCACTAATAGCTATTCCCTCCAAGATGATTTGGTTGATGATCACTTGAATCTCTTCCAATTGCTTGACCACGGGAATAGAATCCACCATCTTAAAATCCAAAAATTTGCCCACAATGAACTTCTTTGTATTGGCATCTTCGGTCTTGTATTTTTTCTCCAAGGACTCCCATAAATCTTTGGTGGCAGTAAACGTCAAATAGACGTTGTAGAGAACATCTTCTGGCCTATTTATAATTTAATTTCGACACAGAAAATCGGAATGGTTCCATGCTTCCAATGTGGCTGACACGACTAAATAGTTGTGCGCTCTTGTGCAACACCCAAGTGTAGGTGATCGTGCAAGTAATATAGTACTGGAAGTCCAGGTCGATCCCACAGAGAAGGAATAGGAGGAATGTCTACTAAGTTATGACCTAAAGCAAAAGAAAAGAAAATAAGAATATAGAAGTGGATGTTCTACGAATCCTAATTAATTAAATTAAACTAAATAACAAACTAAAGTATAAAGAAACATAATAAATTAAAACAGATAAATTAAAGGTGTTGGAAATACGAGAATCCACATTGATCCTATCCATCTACCATGCACATTCATTAACGCTCTATAGAGTTCATTCCTCTTCAGCATTTCGTATTTTTCTAAAGATAAAAAATCAGTAGCCCTTTCATGACCGGGACTACATCATCACAGTTGATTTAAAATACTTAGAAGACGGTTTAAAACAATGGTTATTACTTGCACTCTAAATGGTGTTAGCATTCAAAGTGGTTTTCAAAAGTCATTGAAGAAAATAGTCTTAAGGCTTTAAGTTCTAAAAACTGTTGTGACAAACTGAGCTTATTGGGACAATTTGATGACAGATTTCTAAAACAGAAAGTCATGGAATACTTAAAAGAATCATCTCAGGAATTAGCAAGTTCGATCGATCTAAGCGCTCTCGATCGATCGGACTACATCATCCTTCAATCGATCGAAATGCCTTCGATCACTTGACTATGGCTTTGGTTCGATCGATCGAAATACCGTTGATCGATCGAGCCCAAAGTTTCTAAAGGTTGCATGGCAGAGGTTGGGAATCAATGCTTCATCACATATTCCCAACGTCTAAACTACGAAAACATACACTGCACCAGAATGGCTGATTTGTCACTGCTCTGGGAGGTGACAAAGGGCATTTGTCACTGCTATTGACCGTGCCGATTTCGGGGGTGACAAAAAATGTTGTCACCGCAAAAACCGTGACAATTATGATTTGGACCGTGACAATTCGTACCCCTAAAAGGGGTTTGGAGCGTGACAAAATATGAAATTCGGCTCCGCTTGAGACCGTGACAACATAAGAAATTTGTCACCGCTACGAACCGTGACAAATTAGTCACTGCTTTAACCGTGACAATGGTGGTGACAAAATATGAAATATGTCACCGCTCTGTACCGTGACATATTTGTCACTGCTATAGACATTGACAATTGTGGTGACAAAATATGAAAACCGCTATGAACCATGACAAATTATCACTGCAACAGATTGCCCAATTTGCACTATTTATACATATTCCATTATTTTTTTCACTACTATTGTGGTAAATCATTGACGAATCACATATCACCCAACAACCAAATAAAATGGAATTTGGTAATGGCCATTACTAAAGATATATTTATATAAAGAAATCAAAGTCATAGATACAAAGTGGCTAACAATTTTTTTTCAGTGAATACATTCAAACTATGAAATAAATGACATCCAACATTTTCAAAAATAAAATTCACTCATAAACCAAAGTCAACTCCCATCCTCCGACAATTCCTATAAAACCTGCAAAAGCGAAAATGAAAAATAGAAAACGTGTCACAATAAAAGCTAGAACTTATTTGAATTAAGTTAGAATTCTAAAAACTTAAAAAGCCAAAAATAAAATAACCTAACAAATTACCGATCACCATAGAATCCGGTATTGCGACTCAGAGATAGAAAAGAAATTTCTGTAACTTAGTAATCTAAACAGAAACAATAAATTTTTTGAAGCACAGAATTTAAGCCAAGCAACGGTCTAGTTGGAATGAAAATTCAAATGCCCAGATATTTATACACTATAATATAGATACGCATAAAAATCATAAAATTTAATCACTTGAATCATCATTTAAGAATCTGTTCATTTTCTGGAAAAAAAAAAAGATTCTAAAAGGTGCCACACTTTTGTAGATGATTTTGACAAAGAAGGCAAGAACTCCCATGACCAAAGAGTCAATAGAAGTGCATATACTACTCAATGATATAATCTAAAAGCGTTATCAATATGTATGTAGTACATATGTTTCTATTAATACCTCTTACAATTGTATGAGTATGTAGACCATACAGAACCACAACATTAAGTAGTGAGTGAATGCTCGTATAAAAATTGCAACACTAAACACATTTTTTTTTAGTTAGAGAAATGAGAAAGAAAAAAAAAAGTCAGGTTAAAAGTTTGGCAACACTAAACACATTTTTTTTAGAGTGCAGTTTTGCTCACCCCAAAACTGCTCACCTTTTGCTCACCATCATTTCCCATTGGCTAATGTACTGGGGGTCTAGTATTTTACATCATTAATTAATTCTCATTTAATCTTGGGTCCCACTGCATTAGCCAATGAGAGAAGAGGGTGAGCAAAGGTGAGCAATTTTGGGATTAGCAGAAATGTATTCTTTTATTTATTTATTTATTTATTTATGAATTCTCTGACTTCCTAAAATAATTACTCCACGTTTTGCGTCACTTGCACCTTTAGCTATCAACTGATTTCGTTAATGACAACCCACCTAAGGTGTTCCTGCATCTCTATCTTAATGCAAAACCAATAAAGGCATATATAGTGTATCGTATAAGGTTTTACAATTTTCCTTCTTTGCACTTTACTTTGGATTGACGTCTAAATTCTTATAAAGTAAATTCTAGGGCCTTTGCTTTTGAGCTTTATATACATGTATATCAATATATATGTATATATAGTTGATCACACTATAAATTGGGCCTTGGGGGAGGCCTAAATGTAAAATAGTAAAAATCTTAAGCTAAAAAATGTAATTATGAAAATTTCATAGGGACCCAAAATTTTGTGAACTTTGGTGGCCCGGGGCGATTGCCCCTTTTGCCCCCACTTTGGGCCGGCCATGTGCTTGACCTTGGCTTCTTTATTAAACGAGCCTAAAATTCAAGCTTGATCACGAGCTTTTTAACAAGCCCTCTATAAGTATATAGTTTTTGTAATAGATATACATATATAACAAGCCCTCGAGCTTGTTGAGTGACTCAGCTTGTATATAATGAGCCCTCCCGCGGACGTGTGCTGCCTGTGCGCTGCCGTGTGTGTGTGCATTACGCGTGTGCTGTGTGGTGCTATGCACGTGTGCTGTGTGCGTGGTGTGCTGCTGTGCACGTATGTTACTGTGAGAGTTCAATTCTAGCCAAGAATGATAGTGGAATTGAAAAAAATACTGAAAATTCACAAATAGAAGAATAACAGTTAAAACTGAAGGCTCTCACCTTATCACTGATCCAAGTATGAGAGAAGAAATCCACGGTTGGGGAGGAAACGTCGGCGCTTGTCAACCAAATCGCGAGACCTCTTGCTTTTCATAGTTGTGTAATTCAATATACAAGTAGCCAAGTGAAACCTGAATAGTAAGTTAAAATGATGCTCCGTAAGCAATAGAAGACTTCCCTCAAGCTTTTACTTGTTCATACACATACTGTTCTCAAAATTTGCACAAGAGTTTAGGTACCTTGTTATCAAAGCATGTGACAAGGATTTGGAAATTAAGCCACTGCTGGGATTGATCATTGATGGTATTAGAAGGAAACTTTCCATCTCTTGAAGTTGGGATTGATCAATTGAAGCCTGTTTGCAAAACAAATATTAGTTATGAACCAGAGACACATTACTACCATTGTGATGTAGAAAACCAGGTTAGAAAAGTTGATTAACTACCTAAGTAACATACAATTTTATAGCCTACAAACACGATTGAAGTTCTATATAGAGCAAATGTTGAAGTTTCCTCTACATATCCCAAACTAAAAACAAGAACCAATATGAGTTAGCAGACGCTGCAGACCACCCATATTGGGCTGCAAAGAAACACATTTAATAACAGAATTAATAGATATTTGACAATTATTGATGTACAAAAGATAATGTACATTGCGCAATACAATGTAACTATAATGGAGTTAGAAGGCCACCATTAAAATTTGTTTTGTTCGCGACGATAAATTTTATTTTTATTTTGGCCAAATTGAGACTTGTAAAAATAACCTGCAAACTAGGACTATTAGTGCAAATTGAGTATAGCTCGTTCGCAGCTGAGGTGGGTCTTAGGCACCTCTATGGTATAGGTCAATTTTTTGACCCTCACCATTTCCCCTTGTAATGAAAAAAAATAAGTCTATTTGTAGCACAGTAGTTACAATTATCACACCAAATCCCTCAACAAAAACTGCATAAAGAGTAACTTAAGACAATTCCCATAAGGTTCCTCCAAAGGACTACCAAGCTATCACATTATCTGTTCCTTCTAAAAGCTGCAGGCACTTGGCAGCAACAAAACCAAGCAATAGAGGTTTGCAACACAGTGAGCAAGCTCCATTAGAACAAAAACATATTACACAAACACAGAAATCCAATATAGAAACAAATAGTCTAGTTATTAAGAACCTCACCTTAGAAGAAGCCTTTGCACTAAATCCGCAAATCACACATACCTCAATACGGAACCAAATAAATAAAGAATTTTTCTCTCAACGTTATCTTTTCCTTTTCTTTCAAAAGTCTATTAATGAAGCAAAGAAAGAACGGGAAAAGAAAAAAAAAACACAGTTTTAACATTAAATCTATGCTGGAAGTAGAAGCTTTAAGGACTATTGTTTTTCTTTTCTTGATAACACCTTATCATGATTGCGAGGAATAATGTAAGCAAGTTGGAAAGCAGATATCATAACCAGAGCACTCCACTGGAGCACAAATTAAAATGATTTAGAAGGCAAGAAAAAAAACCAAGCACACATAATTCATGACAGAATAGTAAATGGGATGTTCTCCTCAGAAACTGTCATTTTCAATCTTTGAATCAGGTTTAATGTCCAGTACTGAAAAGTCTATTTCTGACTTTCTGTGTATACAAAGGTGTACTTGCAGTCAGAACCAAAGAAAATGGCAACAAATAAACTTCTGCTAATAAAAATTACTTCTGAAGGTGATTGTTTACCTCATATGAGAAAACTTTACTAGGAAACAATATGGCACTTCTTGCCATAAGGAGGGGAATCAACGCACAAATTAAGGCTGCAATAGATACAAATTCCAAAGTGAAATCCAGAGCACTAATTTTATAAAAATTCATTCAACAAAAAGACAAGATTGAAAATGGGTATTCACATACAATTACTGACATCACGCAAAGATAGGACAAAATAAACATCAAGAAGCCGAGGTGTCATATTGAGGGCTTGTTTGAGTCTATCAGACTGAGAAGTATTAATTGCAGCCTGCAGTGTTGCAGCCATCGCAGTAGAGGTCAAATGGCGCTGCTGTAATATCAAATAGACTGTTAATAACCAATTTCAACCATTCAGCAATAATTGTGACTTCTGTCATGTGTAAGCCCAACATCATTTAGTACAACTTCACAATATATTTCGGTTTAGAGTTGATGAAATCAAATACATTAAGCCCAAAGTAAATGAGCATATTCGTACCAATCAAGAAAAGAGAATCTAAAACCACAAGAAAAAAGTGTAACTCATAATATCTACTGGATTTTACCTACACTCTTGGTTTCAACACAAACTGTATTACAAAGACAAAACAAATTTTAAATTGAAGAAAATTGATAATTAAATGTTTCTGCAAATGTGAACCTATTCATTGGGATTTCCTGGAACGCAACCACCCAATTTGAGGGAAAGGAAAAGACCACAGAGGCACAAAGATACAGTATTTGGAAATTCCGAAGTCTTCCCTCCCCCCTCCCAACAACCCAGAGAGAGAGAGAGGGAGAGAGAAATATAATAATATAAAGAGACGGCAATGAATGGAAAGAATTGTTCCTCATGGTTGTATGACAGAATTGAGAATTTAGGTCTGTTTTTATTCTTGAGAGATCAAATGCAGTAGGACTTGCTATAATAATCCATGTGCATTGGATGCTCCAAAATGTGATTTAGAAATTACAACAAGAAAGTCAACGTATTGCAAGGCCGTCATTTTCATCCTTGAGAAGCTCAAAAAACAGCGGATCAGCTATAGCAATTGTAAAACTATCCTCAGATTCAGAGTCTGCCCCTCCATCCCCTATGGTTGATCCAGTACGCTTCATCCATGAGTGCAAGTACCATCTGCATCCAGCGAGGATTGTCCTCAATTATAATACAAGTTCAATTTTTTAATTAGTTTTGCAGATTTTGAGAAGTTTCAGAAGTAACCTCGGGAATAGTACTCTTCTAAATTGAAGCTATGTTGCTGCCAATTAGTGATCCTGAGTATTTATAGCAGCATAAAACTGGATCACTTACTGGTTCAGATATGTACTTCTGTTTTACCAACTTTTCAACAATAAAAGCAGCAAGAGCGAAAATTGGGAGACTGAGGCTGCAATTCAAACCACAGGATACAATGCATGCATTTCAAATACTCTAGAATTAAACAGAAGTATGGACAATTCAAGCTAATTGCAAAATATATTTATGGATAACTCTTGGGGCACATAAGAATCTCACATAAATAAGATACATAAACTTTAGGTGTGCATCTCTCTCCTCTCTGGACCCCACAGACACTGTGGATCCCACAGTATCAGTGGACCCCATCAGCAGAGAGATAGACACATTATGGTTTATGTATCTTGTTTATGTGAGATTCTTATATGCCCCAAGAGTTATCCTTTATTTATCCATATATTCATTATTTCTCCCACAGTGTCTGTGGGGTCCAGAGAGGAGAGAGATAGACACATAAAGTTTATGTATCTTTTTTATGTGAGATTCTTATGTGCCCCAAGAGTTATCCTTTATTTATCCATATATTCATTATTTCTAATATTAAAAATCACCAAAATAGAAAAAAATGAATTTCGGAAACAATACCAGCACATTAGGAGAGGTCAATCCCTCAACGATCTCGAGCTAAACCAAAATCCAGCCCTAATTAGTAATCCATACTGCAACAAGAATAAAAAGTGTCATCCACAATGGTAGGTGCCTAAGACATTTCCTTAAGCAACAATCAACAATCAACGTTTTACAAACCCTTTGGATGGCAAGACGACCTGGATTCGACCCCAGCGTCTCGTGTTCGAGGCCCCGGCCACTCACCCCAAGCGTAAGCTTGGCTTTACGCGCTCTCGTGGCGGTTGGTGGGGGCCGTCAGCGGGGGCCAGGAAGGTTTACTGTGGGCCCTACAGCCGGGGTTGACCTGGCCCATAAAGGCGCGCAGGTTCCTGCCTGCACCGAAAAAAAAAAAAAAAAAAAACGTTTTACAAACCCACATAAGGAAAGTGAGAAAAAGAACGGAAAAGGGAATGACACATTCTTGTGTGCACTCATTCGATATGTTCAAAATATATGAACACATGCTAATAGTGGGGATCAGTGACTAGCAATAGCCTACAAAACTGAATCTAAAATGTGAGATCAGGGTAATGGACAAGACAAACCCTCATAAGATTCTCAATGATAAATATTATGTTCAGAGCAACAAGCACTACTTTACAGAGGTTGAACAATTAATTTGAACTCAGTGCCAAAACTTAAATAATTTATACAAATACCTATTAAATTAAGACTAATGAAAGGCAATCTCCATAGACAATAAGCATTAATGTCCTCTACATCAATACAATCATTGTGAAGTAAGCCTGAATTGCAAAAAAAAAAATATATATTTGATTGGACAAACACTCTCGCCATATAGCCCCTCCTTTCCACCACAAATTACAGTAAATTCAAAGAAATATACTAGTAAATCAAAAAGAAAAAGGGTAAGCCATACCTTTTTCACTGGGCAGATTCTGAAAACAAAATACGAAATGGATAAGTTTCAATGAGTGGCAATTGTTATCTCCAAAAGTGGTTCGCTGTCGATGGTGAAAATTTAGGGAGGACTAGGGTTTTCGGAGGTTACAGAGCTAAGAGGTGTTCAGGGGTTGTTTGGGTTTATAGAGAGAGGGAGACTAACGAGAGATAGGGGATCCTGCAGGTTGTCGGTGGTACCGATGTTGGTGGAGAAGAGAGAGCTGGTGGTGATGGTGGTTGCGAGCAAAGAAGTGAGTGAGACTATGAGAGCCATCGCCGCAAAACCTGCAAGAGTCCAACACCTCTTAGCTCCACGTTAGGGTTTGGGTTTGCTCCCAGCGACGGTGGTGCGTTCTGTTATAATAAACACATCCCTTCCAAAGCTGGGTCTTCTTTTTTGTAGAGCCTGAAGCAAATGAAGAAACACCCATTAGGGTAAGAACCGAAGGTCAACAATCTCAAAAAGAACATATTTAATTAAAAGGAAATCCCAAATCACAAACTGAATCAAAGATCCTCCAATGAAAAACTTGAATCAAAGAAGCCCTAAAAAATTGCACAATGGGAGATAGATGTGTTGAAGGCGGTCAAAGCTTAAGACCATAATTCTTGGGGCCGGCCCTGAGTCGGGAATAATGAAAAAAAAAAATAGTAAGCTAAGGAGGAAGAAGAGAGGGCGAAGAGAGGGAGACGCACTCCTAGATAGGGGGGGGGGAGGAACTTTTGGATCTGTCTCATTTGATAAAGTGGGGGGGGGGGGGGGAAACCAATTATTGGCGGGGAGATTTGGGAGTGTTCATTTAGGCCACGTTTGTCACTGTTTCGACGGTGACAATTGTTAAATATACATTGTCACTGTTGTATGCAGTGCAAAATGTTACTTTTGTCACCAATTCTAATTTGTCACCGTTCACGACGGTGATAATTTTGTCACTGCTAAAGACAGTGACAAAGCTAACAAAATTAAGGGTGACAAATTTGCTGTTTTGGTGTAGTGATAATAAATCTAATGCAGAAACAGTAAAACATAGCAATCATAACAACTAGATTAACAAACAAAAGGAACAGAAAAACCTGGAATAAATCTGAATATAACTTGTAACAAACTTGAAATAAAGTTGAATCTTGAATCTACAATGGAAAAGGAGAAATAAAACATCAAACTAAACTAATCTACTCCTAAACTAACCCTAAAACTACCCTAAATTGCTGTTTTTCGCATTCTGGAGCGTCCTCCCTTCGTCTGGCGTCAAAACTACTTATATATAGGGTTCCTGCAGAGTTTACGCAACTTTTGGGTGAATATAAAGTTCGATCGATCGAGCTTAGTTTGATCGATCGAAGGTTCGATCGATTGAACTCTCTTCAATCGCTTGAACTTCTCTGATTTTGACAGCACTGCGCACCGATGGGAGAATGGCCATAACCTTTCACTCGGACATCAGATTGACCTCCCGTTTGAGGCCACGCGACCGTAACTCAAAAATCTACATTTTATATCTCTGGGAAAATCTTCCAAATCTGAAGTCTTCATTGTCAAAATTGGCATTTTCCCAGCTGCTTCTGTTGTTCTATCCACCATAATCACCTTTCTTTACCTCCACTTCATTGATTTACATCCAGATACCTATAAAACATTGCAAAAACATATGTTTTAGCATTAACACAATAAAAAGATCATTGTTATTAGAATGCACCTAAATGTAGGGACTTTGGGGATAAAAGTATGCATAAAAGACCATGTATTACGCTATAAACATGCACTTTTCACCTCGAATCACACCCCCCAACTAGCTCGTTGCTAGTCCCTAGCAATGAAGCGAACTACAACAGTGTTTATTTAACTCTAAAAATTAAAAATAAAAGAAAGTAAAAATTCTAAATCACTTTCGCAGGAATCGCAATTGTATTTAGCGTATGCAACAAGCCTTTAAACCCCTAGGTTCCCCCTGGTGGACGAGTGTTGTCTCGTGAGGGTTTGCAGTGAATCTACTCACAAAATTCATGTTTATGGTAATGGTTCTCATTTAAATGTTTTCAAAGAATTTTTTTCCTCTCATTTAGCAATATAGTTAAGCTCAACAATCTTATGAAACTCTCTAGTATGCCATAGCCATGCAACACACACATTATAGTTAATCTACTATCAAAGTCATTAGAATATTCCATACCTATTAATCTTCAAGTGTGTGTGTAAATGGACAACCCAAAATACAAAACTTTAATTTCAAAGCTCGCATAACCTAAGATACTATCAAGACGTTCATTTTGACTCAACTCTCACCGGGATTACACTCTCAAGATGAAATCACTCCGAATTAGGTGTAATAATTATCACTCATGATATGGAAGCTATAAAGAGTAAATGTAAATGGAAACAACGGCTTCTCATATCTAAATAGAAAACGGACATTTTAATGCATAAAGTCTCATGAAATGATACTTTTCACTAGAAGAGCGAGATATCGTAGAGAACTCTCTCATTACCTTAACTTCAAATCCAATTACTTAAAATCATTAGGTGTTGGAAAAAGAGGTATTTGGTGAAAGAAGAAAGAGGCTCGTAATATTCAATTGGGTCAAAGTATATGATTGGAATGTCTACTACAACTTTTCAAACTTCCCACATCTCCAATCTCTCTTTCTCTCTCTCTTTTAATATATATATTTTTTTACTCTTCTTTCTATTCTTATTTTTTTTCTTCTATTACAACCATTGGCATTTTTTTTTTCTTTTCATGCTTTTTTTTCTTTTTCCTCTTTTTTTTTTCTTTTTTTTTTTCCATTTTTTTTCTGCCAACTTTTCCTTATTCACACAACCAAACTTCTTGTCAATGTAACACATTCCAGTCACACCTAAATAAAGAACTGAGGCTTGAACTCCTAATTTGGAGTTAGGTAAAGGCTTTAGGATTGTGTAGACAAGGTAAATATGATAAGCTCAAAAGGTGAAGTAAAGGAATAACATATAGGTAGGCCAAGGCTATACATGCGTGTATGGTCAAAAGATGGCCTAAATCATATTCTAAGTTAATAGGATAATTCATTTTAGTAAATTCAAGAGCTCTAAATTTTGGTAAATCCTGAACGTTCTCTTCTAGTAATCAGTCAAAATAAAGAAGAAAAATGAGACTTACAACGAATTAATACACTTTTCAAAAAGTAAGAGTAATTTTATAAAACCCTCAAGAATAAAGAAAGGCACAAAAGCTCACTTGGGTTATTAGTCTCCACTACAGTCTCTCAAGACACCTAAGCTATGCTTACTCATCCATTTTAAGCTAAGTACAAGGTTTTCACAATGTGCTCAAAGTTGTTTGAAGATTAAAAGGCATAAAACATAATATAACTAAGATAGTAAATAAACTACCATTGTGTATCACATCCTAATGACATACAGAAAATAACACTAATGCATCATCACTAACTACATTAACTAAGAGAGAAATACAAGAACCATCTTATTATCTTTAAAAATAAAATTAAAAATTTTAAAATTTTTGACAATTTTAATTTACTGAGTCATGTTGCTAAGCAGGTATATTGACACGAAACCATAAAAAGAAATAAACGAGGCATGCAATGACTCACTCCCCCCCAACTAAAACTAAACATTGTCCCCAATGTTCTAAACTAAGCACATGGACATGTAAAGTAAAGCGAGAGAAGGAAGGATGTTACCTCGAGGCATTAATATCCATATTTTTTTTTAAGTTACCTGTAAAATCATTAGTAGCAACAAGGAAAAATAGAGAATATAATAGAACTACTCAGTAAATAAATTCGGTTAATCAAGATTTTTATCATAAATTAATAACCAAAATTTTTGAGGATCTTCCCAATGAAATAATTTAACAATGAGAAGACTTTTGAGATCCCCATAAAAATGCAACTCCCCCTAACTAATGTCAGGCTCAAGGTCAGAGGAGATGATGCAAAACCTATGGACTCTAAATTTGTTGGGGACAGTTATAAGAGATGTACCACACTTTTTAGGAATTATACTCAAATAATGATCTTTGGTGTTGGTATTTCTTATAATAGCCTCTATTTTTTTATTATCAAAAACAGGCGGAGGCCATGGTTCAATAAAAGGGGCAGGGTCTAAGTAATATTCTAATGAAGTTTTACTACCCTCCTCTTGTTCTAGAACAAAATCTATGGAGATGTGATCATATGAATTGGGTTTCTGTTCTATGTAACTAGTTTTGGACTGGATTTGGACAAAGCTATCTATTTGGGCCTCTATGTTATTATCAGTCAAGAAGGTTAAGCAGTCTAGCAGATTACTAGCTTCTTGTTGAAGTTTAAGATCATCTAAAGTGGGCTCAATATTTTCCAAGTCTTCTCTCAAAGAATTATGAAAATTAAAATTTTGTGAAAAACATGTGCTAGAATCCTTATCATCCTCTTCTACAACACATTCTTTTTGTTCAATAGTGGGGTACATATGATTTCCAAGCTCGGGATGAGAGCATTGATTGATAGAGAGGATAGGTGATGGCAACTTAGTGACACCACCTCTTCGGCCGAAAGAGATGAGGGTTCATGAATATCACATGAATCTAAACAGAATTTAGATTTTTCAATTATGTCCTCCCTAGGGTCACTATCAAAGGTAGGGGTAGAGTCAACAGGTAACTCCTCCTTTCCTAGTTGCGTGCAATCACATAAATTGTCATTATCTTTTAAATCCTCATTCTCATCCCTGTAACTCTCCTCGCTATATATATATCATCTATAGAGGTGCCCTGGACAAAGAAATTGTGCAACTTTATCAAGGTAGTGAAGGAGTTGATGTCTGGGGTTGCATATTGAGGAGAAGATGGTTCTACAACTTCATGCTTAATGGTTTGGTTTTGGAGTTCTTGTTGGGTTATGACTTTCTCGAGTGAGTTGTTAACCTCATTCGGTATAAACCCGTCATAGTCCTCTATTTCCATTCCATTATTAGTGTCTTGAAATTTAGGTTGTAATGTTGAAGGACTGGTATAGTCTTCTAAAGGTTGGCTAGCATACGCTTGTTGATATCTAGTTTCTAATTTATCAAGTGCACTATCTAGCCTTTTCATTTCACTAAGCAGTAATTTTAACATACCATTATCCTCAACTTGGTTATTCTCCTCATTATTACTATATGAAGTTTCGCCCCATTGTTGTTGGTAATAGTCCCATTCCCATTGTGTTTGTGTGCAAGACTCCTCAGAAGAAAAGTCTTGGTGCATTTGATAATTGTGGGAACTACTATCATATCCTACATTATTATCTTGGTTATATCCCCATTGCGATTGATAGAACTCTCCATGTGGAGGTTCTTGATACGTTTGATAATATGGGGGACTACCACTATCATTTTCCCATTGTGGTGGTTGGTAGCACTCGGGTTGATAATGCGCGTCATAAGTGGGTGCTTGCCAACTTGGGGGACAATTTTCATTACCTAATGTGTACATATTCATGGTGTTTGTGTTGTATGGAGGATAATATAGATAAGACATATTCACTCAAAATTTTTAAACAATAGGAATTAAATTTTTTATTTTTTATTTATTTTTTTTTTGTGAGAGAAAAAGTCCAAAGTATTTTATATATATATAAGAAAAAGAAGAAAAATGGAAATAACTTAGTAAAATCATAACCTAGTTGCCTTCCCCGGCAATGGCGCCAAAAACTTGACACGACTAAATAGTTGTGCGCTCTTGTGCAACACCCAAGTGTAGGTGATCGTGCAAGTAATATAGTACTGGAAGTCCAGGTCGATCCCACAGGGAAGGAATAGGAGGAATGTCTACTAAGTTATAACCTAAAGCAAAAGAAAAGAAAATAAGAATATAGAAGTGGAGGTTCTACGAATCCTAATTAATTAAATTAAACTAAATAACAAACTAAAGTATAAAGAAACATAATAAATTAAAACAGATAAATTAAAGGTGTTGGAAATACGAGAATCCACATTGATCCTATCCATCTACCATGCACATTCATTAACGCTCTATGGAGTTCATTCCTCTTCAGCATTCCGTATTTTTTCTAAAGATAAAGAATCAGTAGCCCTTTCATGACCGGGACTACATCATCACAGTTGATTTAAAATACTTAGAAGACGGTTTAAAACAATGGTTATTACTTGCACTCTAAATGGTGTTAGCATTCAAAGTGGTTTTCAAAAGTCATTGAAGAAAATAGTCTTAAGGCTTTAAGTTCTAAAAACTGTTGTGACAAACTGAGCTTATTGGGACAATTTGATGACAGATTTCTAAAACAGAAAGTCATGGAATACTTAAAAGAATCATCTCAGGAATTAGCAAGTTCGATCGATCTAAGCGCTCTCGATCGATCGGACTGCATCATCTTTCAATCGATCAAAATGCCTTCGATCGCTTGACTATGGCTTTGGTTCGATCGATCGAAATACCTTCGATCGATCGAGCCCAAAGTTTCTAAAGGTTGCATGGCAGAGGCTGGGAATCAATACTTCATCACATATTCCCAACGTCTAAACTATGAAAACATAATAAATCTAATGCAGAAACAGTAAAACATAGCAATCATAACAACTAGATTAATAAACAAAAGGAACAGAAAAACCTGGAATAAATCTGAATATAACTTGTAACAAACTTGAAATAAAGTTGAATCTTGAATCTACAATGGAAAAGGAGGAAGAAAACATCAAACTAAACTAATCTACTCCTAAACTAACCCTAAAACTACCCTAAACTGCTGTTTTTCGCATTCTGGAGCGTCCTCCCTTCGTCTGGCGTCAAAACGACTTATATATAGGGTTCATGCAGAGTTTACGCAACTTTTGGGTGAATATAAAGTTCGATCGATCGAAGGTTCGATCGATTGAACTCTCTTCAATCGCTTGAACTTCTCTGATTTTGACAGCACTGCGCACCGATGGGAGAATGGCCATAACCTTTCACTCGGACATCGGATTGACCTCCCGTTTGTGGCCACGCGACCGTAACTCAAAGATCTACATTTTATATCTCTGGAAAAATCTTTCAAATCTGAAGTCTTCATTGTCAAAATTGGCATTTTTTCAGATGCTTCTGTTGTTCTATCCACCATAATCACTTTTCTTTACCTCCACTGCATAGATTTACATCCTAATACCTATAAAACATTGCAAAATATATGTTTTAGCATTAACACAATAAAAAGATCATTGTTATTAGAATGCACCTAAATGTAGGGATTGGGGATAAAAGTATGCATAAAAGACCATGTATTACGCTATAAACATGCACTTTTCACCTCGAATCAGTGGCTTCTTGTTCTTTTAAAGGATTTTCTGTAGGGACCACCAACTTCTCTTGTTGTAGGATGTGTCCAAGATTAAGCGTTGTGAAATAGAACATCATCTTCATTTGCCATCGTTTGAAGTCTTCTTCCTTGAATTTCTCCAACTTCTTGGCATGAGTATTCTTGACAATAGTTGTAGTAGAGGTACTTGATTCGAGGTGAAAAGTGCATGTTCATAGCGTATTATATGGTCTTTTATGCATACTTTTATCCCCAAAGTCCTTACATTTAGGTTCATTCTAATAACAATGTTCTTTTTATTGTGTTAATGCTAAACTATATGTTTTTGCATGGTTTTATAGGTATTAGGATGTAAATCAATGAAGTGGAGCTAAAGAAAGTGATTCTGGTGAAGAGAACAACAGAAGCAGCTGGGAAAATGCCAATTTTGACAATGATGACTTCAGATTTGGAAGATTTTCCCAGAGATATAAAATGTAGATCTTTGAGTTACGGTCGCGTGGCCGCAAACGGAAGGTCAATCCGAGGTCCGAGTAAAAAGTTATGGCCATTCTCCCATCGGTGTGCAGTGCTGTCAAAATCAGAAGAGTTCAAGCGATTGAAGAAGGGTTCAATCGATCGAACCTTCGATCGATCGAACTGAGCTCGATCGATCGAACCTTTTATTCACCCAAAAGTTGCGTAAACTCTGTGGGAACCCTATATATACGTCGTTTTGACGCCAGACGAAGGGAGGACGCTCCAGAACGCGAAAAACAGCAGTTTAGGGTAGTTTTAGGGTTAGATTAGGAGTAGATTAGGTTAGATTCATCACTTTCTTCCTCCTTTTCCATTGTAGATTGAAGATTCAAGTTTGTTTCAAGTTTATTCAGATTATATTCAGATTACTTACAGGTTTTTCCTTTCCAATCTATGTTATTTGATTGTTTATTAGTTTAGATGTTGATGATTGTTATGTTTTACTGTTCCTGTATTAGTTTTATTATGTTTCTGTAGTTTAGACGTTGGGAATATGTGATGAATCATTGATTCCAAGCCTCTGCCATGCAATCTTTAGAAACCTTGGGCTCGATCGATCGAAGGTAGTTCGATCGATCGAACCAGAGCTAGTCAAGCGATCGAAAGCATTTCGATCGATTGAAGGATGATGTTGTCCGATCGATCGAGAGCGCTTCGATCGATCGAACATGTTAATTCTTGAGATGATTCTTTTAAGTATTCCATGACTTTCTGTTTTAGAAATCTGTCATCAAATTGTCCCAATAAGCTCAGTTTGTCACAACAGTTTTTAGAACTTAAAGCCTTAAGGCCTTTTCTTCAATGACTTTTGAAAACCACTTTGAATGCTAACACCATTTAGAGTGCAAGTAATTACCATTGTTTTAAACCGTCTTTCAAGTATTTTAACTCACTTGTGATAATATAGTCCCGGGCATGAAAGGGCTATTGATTCTATATCTTTAGAAAAATACGGAATACTGAAGAGGAATGAACTCCATCGAACGTTAATGAGTATGCATGGTAGATGGTTAGGATTAATGTGGATTCACGTGTTTCCAACACCTTTAATTTAGTTGTTTAATTCTTATGTTTCTGTAGTTTTAGGTTATTATTTAGTTTAATTACATTAATTAGGATTCGTAGAACCTCCACTTTTATATTCTGATTTTCTTTTCTTTTGCTTTAGGTTGTAACTTAGTAGATATTCTTCCTATTCCTTCCCTGTGGGATCGACCTGGACTTATCCAGTATTACTTGCACGATCACCTACACTTGGGTGTTGCACAAGAGCGCACAACTATTTAGTCGTGTCAAGTTTTTGGCGCCGTTGCCGGGGAAGGCAACTAGGTTAGGATTTTACTAAGTTTTTCCTTTTTTCTTCTTTTACTTAAAAAAAAAAAAAATAAAAAAAAAATAAATAAAAATAAAAAAAATCATTGGACTTTTTCTCTCATAAGAAAAAAAAATAATTCTTTTGTTTAAATATTTTGGGTAAACATGTCTTATCCATATTACCCTCCATACAACACAAATACCACGAATGGGTACACATTAGGTAATGAGAACTATACCCCGAGTTGGCAAGCACCCACATATGATGCACATTATCGACCTGAGTGCTACCAATCACCACAATGGGAAAACCATCGTGTTAGTCCCCCATGTTATCAAACGTATCAAGAACCTCCACCTGGAGAGTTCTATCAATCGCAATGGGGATATAACCAAAATGATAGTGTAGGATATAGTAGTAGTTCCCACGATTACCAAATGCACCAAGACTTTCCTTCTGGGGAGTCTTGCACACAAACACAATGGGAAGGGGACTATTACCAACAACAATGG
Organism: Hydrangea macrophylla; assembly: GCA_033977485.1. Classification (NCBI taxonomy): domain Eukaryota; kingdom Viridiplantae; phylum Streptophyta; class Magnoliopsida; order Cornales; family Hydrangeaceae; genus Hydrangea; species Hydrangea macrophylla. The sequence goes on along the minus strand of CM066995.1, from coordinate 5,224,666 downwards.
GGTGAAACTTCATATAGTTATAATGAGGAGAATAACCAAGTTGAGGATAATGGTATGTTAGAATTGCTGCTTAGTGAAATGAAAAGGCTAGAGAGTGCAATTGATAAATTAGGAGCTAGATATCAACAAGCATTTGATAGCCAACCTTTAGAAGACTATACCAGTCCTTCAACGCTACAACCTGAATTTCAAGACACTAACAATGGAATGGAATTAGAGGACAATGATGGGTTCATACCGAGTGAGGTTAACAACTCATTTGAGAAAGTGATAACCCAACAAGAACTCCAAAACCAAACCATAGAGCATGAAGTTGTAGAACCATCTTCTCCTCAACATACAACCCCAGACATCAACTCCTTCACTGCCTTGATAAAGTTGCACAATCTCTTTGTCCAGAGTACTTCAATAGATGACACATATAGTGAGGAGAGTTGCGAGGATGAGAATGAGGTCTTAAAAGATGATGAGAGTTTAGGTGATTGCACGCAATTAGGAAAGGATGAGTCCCATGTTGACTCTACCCCTACCTTTGATAGTGACCCTAGGGAGGTCGTTATTGAAAAATCTAAATCTGATTTAGATTCTTGTGATATTCATGAACCCTCACCTCTTTCGACCGAAGAGGTGGTGTCACCAAGTTGCCCATCACCTATCCTTGCTATCAATCAAAGCTCTCGTCCTGAGCTTGAATGTTATGTGTACCCCATTCGTGAACAAACAGAATGTGTTGTGGAAGAGGATGGTAAGGATACTAGCACATGTTCTTCACAAAATTTTAATTTTCAAAATTCTTTGAGAGAAGACTTGGAAAATATTAGGCCCACTTTTGATGATCTTAAAATTCAACAAGAAGCTAGCAATCTTCTAGACTGCTTGACCTTCTTGAGTGATTATGACATTGAGGCCCAAATAAATAGTTTTATCCAAGTCCAGTCCAAATCAATGTGCATAGAACAGAATTTCAATTCTTATGATCATATTTCTATGGATTCTGTTCTAGAGCAAGAGGAGGGTAGTAAAGTTTCATTAGAACATCACTTAGACCCTGCCCCTTTTATTGAACCATGGCCTCCCCCTGTTTTTAGTATTAAAATAGAGGCTGTTATAGGAAATACCAACACCAAAGATCGTTTCTTGCATATAATTCCTAAAAAGTGTGGTATTCCTTTTATAATTGTCCCAAAAAAATTTGGAAGCCATTGGTTTTGCATCATCTCCTCTGACCTTGAGCCTGACATTAGTTGGGGGGAGTTGCATTTTTATGAGGATCTCAAAAGTCTTGTCATTGTTAAATTATTTCACTGGGAAGATCCTCAAAAATTTCGGTTGTTACTTTATGATAAGTATCTTGATTAACCGAATTTATTAACTGAGTTGTTATATTATGTTCTCTATTTTTCCTTGTTGCTACTAATGATTTTGCAGGTAACTTGAAAAAAAAATTGGATATTAATGCCTCGAGGTAACATCCTTCCTTTCCTCGCTTTACTTTATATGTCCATGTGCTTAGTTTAGAACATTGGGGACAATGTCTAGTTTTAGTTGGGGGGAGTGAGTCATTGCATGCCTCATATCTTTTTGTTGTACTTTAGTGTCATATACCTGCTTAGCAACATGTAACTCAGTAAATTAAAATTGTTAAAAATTTTAAAAATTTTTATTTTATTTTTAAATATAATAAAATGGTTCTTGTATTTCTCTCTTAGTTAATGTAGTTAGTTATGATGCATTAGTGTTATTTTCTATATGTTATTAGTATGTGATATACTATGGTAGTTTCTTTACTATCTTAGTTATAGCATATTTTGTACTTTTTAATCTTCAACAACTTTGAGCACGTTGTGACAACCTTGTACTTAGCTAAAATGGATTAGTAAGCATAGCTTAAGTGTCTTGAAAGACTGTAGTGGAGACTAATAACCCAAGTGAGCTTTTGTGTCATTCTTTGTTTTTGAGGGTTTTATAAAATTACTCTTACTTTTTGAAAAGCGTATTAATTCGTTGAAAGTCTCAATTTTCTTCATTTTGACTGATCACTAGAAGAGAACGTTCAGGATTTACCAACTTTAGAGCTCTTGAATTTACTGAAATGAATTATCCTATTAACTTAGAAGATGATTTAGGCCATCTTTTGACCATACATGGATAATACAGCCTTGGCCTACCTCTATGCTATTCCTTTACTTCACCTCTTGAGCTTATCATAATCGCCTTGTCTATACAATTCCTTAAATCTAAACCTAACTCCATATTACGAGTTTGAGTTCTTTTCTTTATCTAGGAGTGATTGGGATGTGTTATCTTGACAAGAAGTTTGGTAGTGTGAATAAGGGAAAGTTGGCAAAGAAAAAAAAAAAAAAAAAAAAGACAGAGAAAAAGGAAAAAAAATGAAAAGAAAAGCATGAAAAAAAAAAATGCCAATGGTTGTTACAAAAGGAAAAAAAAAGGGAATGAAAAGAAGAGTGTGAAAAAAATAAATAAAAGAAAAGAAGAAGAGAGAGATTGGAGATGTGGGAAGTTTGAAAAGTTATAGTAGACATTCCAATCACATCCTTTGACCCAATTGAATATCACGAGCCTTTTTCTTCTTAATCTAACACCTCTTTTTCAAAGTCCTGATGATTTTAAGTAAATTGGATTTGAAGTTAAGGTAATGAGAGAGTTCTCCACGGTATCTCGCTCTTCTAGTGAAAAGTATCCTTTCATGAGACTTTGTGCACTAAAATGTCCGTTTTTCAATTTAGATATGAGAAGCATTAGATTCCATTTATATTTACTCTTTACAGCTTCCATATCATGAGTGACAATTATTACACCTAATTCAGAGTGATTTCATCTTAAGAGTGTAATCCCGGTGAGAGTTGAGTCAAAATGAACGTCTTGATAGTGTCTTAGGTTATGCAAGCTTTGAAATTAAAGTTTTGTATTTTGGTTGTCCATTCACACACACACTTGAAGATTAATAGGTATGGAACATTCTAATGACTTTGATAGTAGATTAACTATAGTGTGTGTGTTGCATTGCTATGGCTTACTAGAGAGTTTCATGAGATTGTTGAGCTTAACTATATTGCTAAATGAGAGGAAAAATTTCTTGACAACATTTAAATGAGAACCATTACTATAAACATGAATTTTGTGGGTAGATTCACTGCAAACCCTCACGAGACAACACTCGTCCACTAGGGGGAACCTAGAGGTTTAAAGGCTTGTTGCATATGCTAAATGCAATCGCGATTCCTGCGAAAGTGATTTAGGATTTTTACTTTCTTTTGTTTTTAATTTTTAGAGTTAAATAAACACTGCTATAGTTCGCTTCATTGCTAGGGACTAGCAACGAGCTAGTTGGGGGGTGTGATTCGAGGTGAAAAGTGCATGTTTATAGCGTATTATATGGTCTTTTATGCATACTTTTATCCCCAAAGTCCTTACATTTAGGTTCATTCTAATAACAATGTTCTTTTTATTGTGTTAATGCTAAACTATATGTTTTTGCATGGTTTTATAGGTATTAGGATGTAAATCAATGAAGTGGAGCTAAAGAAAGTGATTCTGGTGAAGAGAACAACAGAAGCATCTGGGAAAATGCCAATTTTGACAATGATGACTTCAGATTTGGAAGATTTTCCCAGAGATATAAAATGTAGATCTTTGAGTTACGGTCGCGTGGCCGCAAACGGGAGGTCAATCCGAGGTCCGAGTAAAAAGTTATGGCCATTCTCCCATCGGTGTGCAGTGCTGTCAAAATCAGAAGAGTTCAAGCGATTGAAGAAGGGTTCAATCGATCGAACCTTCGATCGATCGAACTGAGCTCGATCGATCGAACCTTTTATTCACCCAAAAGTTGCGTAAACTCTGTGGGAACCCTATATATACGTCGTTTTGACGCCAGACGAAGGGAGGACGCTCCAGAACGCGAAAAACAGCAGTTTAGGGTAGTTTTAGGGTTAGATTAGGAGTAGATTAGGTTAGATTCATCACTTTCTTCCTCCTTTTCCATTGTAGATTGAAGATTCAAGTTTGTTTCAAGTTTATTCAGATTATATTCAGATTACTTACAGGTTTTTCCTTTCCAATCTATGTTATTTGATTGTTTATTAGTTTAGATGTTGATGATTGTTATGTTTTACTGTTCCTGTATTAGTTTTATTATGTTTCTGTAGTTTAGACGTTGGGAATATGTGATGAATCATTGATTCCAAGCCTCTGCCATGCAATCTTTAGAAACCTTGGGCTCGATCGATCGAAGGTAGTTCGATCGATCGAACCAGAGCTAGTCAAGCGATCGAAAGCATTTCGATCGATTGAAGGATGATGTTGTCCGATCGATCGAGAGCGCTTCGATCGATCGAACATGTTAATTCTTGAGATGATTCTTTTAAGTATTCCATGACTTTCTGTTTTAGAAATCTGTCATCAAATTGTCCCAATAAGCTCAGTTTGTCACAACAGTTTTTAGAACTTAAAGCCTTAAGGCCTTTTCTTCAATGACTTTTGAAAACCACTTTGAATGCTAACACCATTTAGAGTGCAAGTAATTACCATTGTTTTAAACCGTCTTTCAAGTATTTTAACTCACTTGTGATGATATAGTCCCGGGCATGAAAGGGCTATTGATTCTATATCTTTAGAAAAATACGGAATACTGAAGAGGAATGAACTCCATCGAACGTTAATGAGTATGCATGGTAGATGGTTAGGATTAATGTGGATTCACGTGTTTCCAACACCTTTAATTTAGTTGTTTAATTCTTATGTTTCTGTAGTTTTAGGTTATTATTTAGTTTAATTACATTAATTAGGATTCGTAGAACCTCCACTTTTATATTCTGATTTTCTTTTCTTTTGCTTTAGGTTGTAACTTAGTAGATATTCTTCCTATTCCTTCCCTGTGGGATCGACCTGGACTTATCCAGTATTACTTGCACGATCACCTACACTTGGGTGTTGCACAAGAGCGCACAACTATTTAGTCGTGTCAAGTTTTTGGCGCCGTTGCCGGGGAAGGCAACTAGGTTAGGATTTTACTAAGTTTTTCCTTTTTTCTTCTTTTACTTAAAAAAAAAAAAAATAAAAAAAAAAAAAAATAAAAATAAAAAAAATCATTGGACTTTTTCTCTCATAAGAAAAAAAAATAATTCTTTTGTTTAAATATTTTGGGTAAACATGTCTTATCCATATTACCCTCCATACAACACAAATACCACGAATGGGTACACATTAGGTAATGAGAACTATACCCCGAGTTGGCAAGCACCCACATATGATGCACATTATCGACCTGAGTGCTACCAATCACCACAATGGGAAAACCATCGTGTTAGTCCCCCATGTTATCAAACGTATCAAGAACCTCCACCTGGAGAGTTCTATCAATCGCAATGGGGATATAACCAAAATGATAGTGTAGGATATAGTAGTAGTTCCCACGATTACCAAATGCACCAAGACTTTCCTTCTGGGGAGTCTTGCACACAAACACAATGGGAAGGGGACTATTACCAACAACAATGGGGTGAAACTTCATATAGTTATAATGAGGAGAATAACCAAGTTGAGGATAATGGTATGTTAGAATTGCTGCTTAGTGAAATGAAAAGGCTAGAGAGTGCAATTGATAAATTAGGAGCTAGATATCAACAAGCATTTGATAGCCAACCTTTAGAAGACTATACCAGTCCTTCAACGCTACAACCTGAATTTCAAGACACTAACAATGGAATGGAATTAGAGGACAATGATGGGTTCATACCGAGTGAGGTTAACAACTCATTTGAGAAAGTGATAACCCAACAAGAACTCCAAAACCAAACCATAGAGCATGAAGTTGTAGAACCATCTTCTCCTCAACATACAACCCCAGACATCAACTCCTTCACTGCCTTGATAAAGTTGCACAATCTCTTTGTCCAGAGTACTTCAATAGATGACACATATAGTGAGGAGAGTTGCGAGGATGAGAATGAGGTCTTAAAAGATGATGAGAGTTTAGGTGATTGCACGCAATTAGGAAAGGATGAGTCCCATGTTGACTCTACCCCTACCTTTGATAGTGACCCTAGGGAGGTCGTTATTGAAAAATCTAAATCTGATTTAGATTCTTGTGATATTCATGAACCCTCACCTCTTTCGACCGAAGAGGTGGTGTCACCAAGTTGCCCATCACCTATCCTTGCTATCAATCAAAGCTCTCGTCCTGAGCTTGAATGTTATGTGTACCCCATTCGTGAACAAACAGAATGTGTTGTGGAAGAGGATGGTAAGGATACTAGCACATGTTCTTCACAAAATTTTAATTTTCAAAATTCTTTGAGAGAAGACTTGGAAAATATTAGGCCCACTTTTGATGATCTTAAAATTCAACAAGAAGCTAGCAATCTTCTAGACTGCTTGACCTTCTTGAGTGATTATGACATTGAGGCCCAAATAAATAGTTTTATCCAAGTCCAGTCCAAATCAATGTGCATAGAACAGAATTTCAATTCTTATGATCATATTTCTATGGATTCTGTTCTAGAGCAAGAGGAGGGTAGTAAAGTTTCATTAGAACATCACTTAGACCCTGCCCCTTTTATTGAACCATGGCCTCCCCCTGTTTTTAGTATTAAAATAGAGGCTGTTATAGGAAATACCAACACCAAAGATCGTTTCTTGCATATAATTCCTAAAAAGTGTGGTATTCCTTTTATAATTGTCCCAAAAAAATTTGGAAGCCATTGGTTTTGCATCATCTCCTCTGACCTTGAGCCTGACATTAGTTGGGGGGAGTTGCATTTTTATGAGGATCTCAAAAGTCTTGTCATTGTTAAATTATTTCACTGGGAAGATCCTCAAAAATTTCGGTTGTTACTTTATGATAAGTATCTTGATTAACCGAATTTATTAACTGAGTTGTTATATTATGTTCTCTATTTTTCCTTGTTGCTACTAATGATTTTGCAGGTAACTTGAAAAAAAAATTGGATATTAATGCCTCGAGGTAACATCCTTCCTTTCCTCGCTTTACTTTACATGTCCATGTGCTTAGTTTAGAACATTGGGGACAATGTCTAGTTTTAGTTGGGGGGAGTGAGTCATTGCATGCCTCATATCTTTTTGTTGTACTTTAGTGTCATATACCTGCTTAGCAACATGTAACTCAGTAAATTAAAATTGTTAAAAATTTTAAAAATTTTTATTTTATTTTTAAATATAATAAAATGGTTCTTGTATTTCTCTCTTAGTTAATGTAGTTAGTTATGATGCATTAGTGTTATTTTCTATATGTTATTAGTATGTGATATACTATGGTAGTTTCTTTACTATCTTAGTTATAGCATATTTTGTACTTTTTAATCTTCAACAACTTTGAGCACGTTGTGACAACCTTGTACTTAGCTAAAATGGATTAGTAAGCATAGCTTAAGTGTCTTGAAAGACTGTAGTGGAGACTAATAACCCAAGTGAGCTTTTGTGCCATTCTTTGTTTTTGAGGGTTTTATAAAATTACTCTTACTTTTTGAAAAGCGTATTAATTCGTTGAAAGTCTCAATTTTCTTCATTTTGACTGATCACTAGAAGAGAACGTTCAGGATTTACCAACTTTAGAGCTCTTGAATTTACTGAAATGAATTATCCTATTAACTTAGAAGATGATTTAGGCCATCTTTTGACCATACATGGATAATACAGCCTTGGCCTACCTCTATGCTATTCCTTTACTTCACCTCTTGAGCTTATCATAATCGCCTTGTCTATACAATTCCTTAAATCTAAACCTAACTCCATATTACGAGTTTGAGTTCTTTTCTTTATCTAGGAGTGATTGGGATGTGTTATCTTGACAAGAAGTTTGGTAGTGTGAATAAGGGAAAGTTGGCAAAGAAAAAAAAAAAAAAAAAAAAGACAGAGAAAAAGGAAAAAAAATGAAAAGAAAAGCATGAAAAAAAAAATGCCAATGGTTGTTACAAAAGGAAAAAAAAAGGGAATGAAAAGAAGAGTGTGAAAAAAATAAATAAAAGAAAAGAAGAAGAGAGAGATTGGAGATGTGGGAAGTTTGAAAAGTTATAGTAGACATTCCAATCACATCCTTTGACCCAATTGAATATCACGAGCCTTTTTCTTCTTAATCTAACACCTCTTTTTCAAAGTCCTGATGATTTTAAGTAAATTGGATTTGAAGTTAAGGTAATGAGAGAGTTCTCCACGGTATCTCGCTCTTCTAGTGAAAAGTATCCTTTCATGAGACTTTGTGCACTAAAATGTCCGTTTTTCAATTTAGATATGAGAAGCATTAGATTCCATTTATATTTACTCTTTACAGCTTCCATATCATGAGTGACAATTATTACACCTAATTCAGAGTGATTTCATCTTAAGAGTGTAATCCCGGTGAGAGTTGAGTCAAAATGAACGTCTTGATAGTGTCTTAGGTTATGCAAGCTTTGAAATTAAAGTTTTGTATTTTGGTTGTCCATTCACACACACACTTGAAGATTAATAGGTATGGAACATTCTAATGACTTTGATAGTAGATTAACTATAGTGTGTGTGTTGCATTGCTATGGCTTACTAGAGAGTTTCATGAGATTGTTGAGCTTAACTATATTGCTAAATGAGAGGAAAAATTTCTTGACAACATTTAAATGAGAACCATTACTATAAACATGAATTTTGTGGGTAGATTCACTGCAAACCCTCACGAGACAACACTCGTCCACTAGGGGGAACCTAGAGGTTTAAAGGCTTGTTGCATATGCTAAATGCAATCGCGATTCCTGCGAAAGTGATTTAGGATTTTTACTTTCTTTTGTTTTTAATTTTTAGAGTTAAATAAACACTGCTATAGTTCGCTTCATTGCTAGGGACTAGCAACGAGCTAGTTGGGGGGTGTGATTCGAGGTGAAAAGTGCATGTTCATAGCGTATTATATGGTCTTTTATGCATACTTTTATCCCCAAAGTCCTTACATTTAGGTTCATTCTAATAACAATGTTCTTTTTATTGTGTTAATGCTAAACTATATGTTTTTGCATGGTTTTATAGGTATTAGGATGTAAATCAATGAAGTGGAGCTAAAGAAAGTGATTCTGGTGAAGAGAACAACAGAAGCAGCTGGGAAAATGCCAATTTTGACAATGATGACTTCAGATTTGGAAGATTTGCCCAGAGATATAAAATGTAGATCTTTGAGTTACGGTCGCGTGGCCGCAAACGGGAGGTCAATCCGAGGTCCGAGTAAAAAGTTATGGCCATTCTCCCATCGGTGTGCAGTGCTGTCAAAATCAGAAGAGTTCAAGCGATTGAAGAAGGGTTCAATCGATCGAACCTTCGATCGATCGAACTGAGCTCGATCGATCGAACCTTTTATTCACCCAAAAGTTGCGTAAACTCTGTGGGAACCCTATATATACGTCGTTTTGACGCCAGACGAAGGGAGGACGCTCCAGAACGCGAAAAACAGCAGTTTAGGGTAGTTTTAGGGTTAGATTAGGAGTAGATTAGGTTAGATTCATCACTTTCTTCCTCCTTTTCCATTGTAGATTGAAGATTCAAGTTTGTTTCAAGTTTATTCAGATTATATTCAGATTACTTACAGGTTTTTCCTTTCCAATCTATGTTATTTGATTGTTTATTAGTTTAGATGTTGATGATTGTTATGTTTTACTGTTCCTGTATTAGTTTTATTATGTTTCTGTAGTTTAGACGTTGGGAATATGTGATGAATCATTGATTCCAAGCCTCTGCCATGCAATCTTTAGAAACCTTGGGCTCGATCGATCGAAGGTAGTTCGATCGATCGAACCAGAGCTAGTCAAGCGATCGAAAGCATTTCGATCGATTGAAGGATGATGTTGTCCGATCGATCGAGAGCGCTTCGATCGATCGAACATGTTAATTCTTGAGATGATTCTTTTAAGTATTCCATGACTTTCTGTTTTAGAAATCTGTCATCAAATTGTCCCAATAAGCTCAGTTTGTCACAACAGTTTTTAGAACTTAAAGCCTTAAGGCCTTTTCTTCAATGACTTTTGAAAACCACTTTGAATGCTAACACCATTTAGAGTGCAAGTAATTACCATTGTTTTAAACCGTCTTTCAAGTATTTTAACTCACTTGTGATGATATAGTCCCGGGCATGAAAGGGCTATTGATTCTATATCTTTAGAAAAATACGGAATACTGAAGAGGAATGAACTCCATCGAACGTTAATGAGTATGCATGGTAGATGGTTAGGATTAATGTGGATTCACGTGTTTCCAACACCTTTAATTTAGTTGTTTAATTCTTATGTTTCTGTAGTTTTAGGTTATTATTTAGTTTAATTACATTAATTAGGATTCGTAGAACCTCCACTTTTATATTCTGATTTTCTTTTCTTTTGCTTTAGGTTGTAACTTAGTAGATATTCTTCCTATTCCTTCCCTGTGGGATCGACCTGGACTTATCCAGTATTACTTGCACGATCACCTACACTTGGGTGTTGCACAAGAGCGCACAACTATTTAGTCGTGTCAAGTTTTTGGCGCCGTTGCCGGGGAAGGCAACTAGGTTAGGATTTTACTAAGTTTTTCCTTTTTTCTTCTTTTACTTAAAAAAAAAAAAAAAAAAAAAAAAAAAAAAATAAAAATAAAAAAAATCATTGGACTTTTTCTCTCATAAGAAAAAAAAATAATTCTTTTGTTTAAATATTTTGGGTAAACATGTCTTATCCATATTACCCTCCATACAACACAAATACCACGAATGGGTACACATTAGGTAATGAGAACTATACCCCGAGTTGGCAAGCACCCACATATGATGCACATTATCGACCTGAGTGCTACCAATCACCACAATGGGAAAACCATCGTGTTAGTCCCCCATGTTATCAAACGTATCAAGAACCTCCACCTGGAGAGTTCTATCAATCGCAATGGGGATATAACCAAAATGATAGTGTAGGATATAGTAGTAGTTCCCACGATTACCAAATGCACCAAGACTTTCCTTCTGGGGAGTCTTGCACACAAACACAATGGGAAGGGGACTATTACCAACAACAATGGGGTGAAACTTCATATAGTTATAATGAGGAGAATAACCAAGTTGAGGATAATGGTATGTTAGAATTGCTGCTTAGTGAAATGAAAAGGCTAGAGAGTGCAATTGATAAATTAGGAGCTAGATATCAACAAGCATTTGATAGCCAACCTTTAGAAGACTATACCAGTCCTTCAACGCTACAACCTGAATTTCAAGACACTAACAATGGAATGGAATTAGAGGACAATGATGGGTTCATACCGAGTGAGGTTAACAACTCATTTGAGAAAGTGATAACCCAACAAGAACTCCAAAACCAAACCATAGAGCATGAAGTTGTAGAACCATCTTCTCCTCAACATACAACCCCAGACATCAACTCCTTCACTGCCTTGATAAAGTTGCACAATCTCTTTGTCCAGAGTACTTCAATAGATGACACATATAGTGAGGAGAGTTGCGAGGATGAGAATGAGGTCTTAAAAGATGATGAGAGTTTAGGTGATTGCACGCAATTAGGAAAGGATGAGTCCCATGTTGACTCTACCCCTACCTTTGATAGTGACCCTAGGGAGGTCGTTATTGAAAAATCTAAATCTGATTTAGATTCTTGTGATATTCATGAACCCTCACCTCTTTCGACCGAAGAGGTGGTGTCACCAAGTTGCCCATCACCTATCCTTGCTATCAATCAAAGCTCTCGTCCTGAGCTTGAATGTTATGTGTACCCCATTCGTGAACAAACAGAATGTGTTGTGGAAGAGGATGGTAAGGATACTAGCACATGTTCTTCACAAAATTTTAATTTTCAAAATTCTTTGAGAGAAGACTTGGAAAATATTAGGCCCACTTTTGATGATCTTAAAATTCAACAAGAAGCTAGCAATCTTCTAGACTGCTTGACCTTCTTGAGTGATTATGACATTGAGGCCCAAATAAATAGTTTTATCCAAGTCCAGTCCAAATCAATGTGCATAGAACAGAATTTCAATTCTTATGATCATATTTCTATGGATTCTGTTCTAGAGCAAGAGGAGGGTAGTAAAGTTTCATTAGAACATCACTTAGACCCTGCCCCTTTTATTGAACCATGGCCTCCCCCTGTTTTTAGTATTAAAATAGAGGCTGTTATAGGAAATACCAACACCAAAGATCGTTTCTTGCATATAATTCCTAAAAAGTGTGGTATTCCTTTTATAATTGTCCCAAAAAAATTTGGAAGCCATTGGTTTTGCATCATCTCCTCTGACCTTGAGCCTGACATTAGTTGGGGGGAGTTGCATTTTTATGAGGATCTCAAAAGTCTTGTCATTGTTAAATTATTTCACTGGGAAGATCCTCAAAAATTTCGGTTGTTACTTTATGATAAGTATCTTGATTAACCGAATTTATTAACTGAGTTGTTATATTATGTTCTCTATTTTTCCTTGTTGCTACTAATGATTTTGCAGGTAACTTGAAAAAAAAATTGGATATTAATGCCTCGAGGTAACATCCTTCCTTTCCTCGCTTTACTTTACATGTCCATGTGCTTAGTTTAGAACATTGGGGACAATGTCTAGTTTTAGTTGGGGGGAGTGAGTCATTGCATGCCTCATATCTTTTTGTTGTACTTTAGTGTCATATACCTGCTTAGCAACATGTAACTCAGTAAATTAAAATTGTTAAAAATTTTAAAAAATTTTATTTTATTTTTAAATATAATAAAATGGTTCTTGTATTTCTCTCTTAGTTAATGTAGTTAGTTATGATGCATTAGTGTTATTTTCTATATGTTATTAGTATGTGATATACTATGGTAGTTTCTTTACTATCTTAGTTATAGCATATTTTGTACTTTTTAATCTTCAACAACTTTGAGCACGTTGTGACAACCTTGTACTTAGCTAAAATGGATTAGTAAGCATAGCTTAAGTGTCTTGAAAGACTGTAGTGGAGACTAATAACCCAAGTGAGCTTTTGTGCCATTCTTTGTTTTTGAGGGTTTTATAAAATTACTCTTACTTTTTGAAAAGCGTATTAATTCGTTGAAAGTCTCAATTTTCTTCATTTTGACTGATCACTAGAAGAGAACGTTCAGGATTTACCAACTTTAGAGCTCTTGAATTTACTGAAATGAATTATCCTATTAACTTAGAAGATGATTTAGGCCATCTTTTGACCATACATGGATAATACAGCCTTGGCCTACCTCTATGCTATTCCTTTACTTCACCTCTTGAGCTTATCATAATCGCCTTGTCTATACAATTCCTTAAATCTAAACCTAACTCCATATTACGAGTTTGAGTTCTTTTCTTTATCTAGGAGTGATTGGGATGTGTTATCTTGACAAGAAGTTTGGTAGTGTGAATAAGGGAAAGTTGGCAAAGAAAAAAAAAAAAAAAAAAAAGACAGAGAAAAAGGAAAAAAAATGAAAAGAAAAGCATGAAAAAAAAAATGCCAATGGTTGTTACAAAAGGAAAAAAAAAGGGAATGAAAAGAAGAGTGTGAAAAAAATAAATAAAAGAAAAGAAGAAGAGAGAGATTGGAGATGTGGGAAGTTTGAAAAGTTATAGTAGACATTCCAATCACATCCTTTGACCCAATTGAATATCACGAGCCTTTTTCTTCTTAATCTAACACCTCTTTTTCAAAGTCCTGATGATTTTAAGTAAATTGGATTTGAAGTTAAGGTAATGAGAGAGTTCTCCACGGTATCTCGCTCTTCTAGTGAAAAGTATCCTTTCATGAGACTTTGTGCACTAAAATGTCCGTTTTTCAATTTAGATATGAGAAGCATTAGATTCCATTTATATTTACTCTTTACAGCTTCCATATCATGAGTGACAATTATTACACCTAATTCAGAGTGATTTCATCTTAAGAGTGTAATCCCGGTGAGAGTTGAGTCAAAATGAACGTCTTGATAGTGTCTTAGGTTATGCAAGCTTTGAAATTAAAGTTTTGTATTTTGGTTGTCCATTCACACACACACTTGAAGATTAATAGGTATGGAACATTCTAATGACTTTGATAGTAGATTAACTATAGTGTGTGTGTTGCATTGCTATGGCTTACTAGAGAGTTTCATGAGATTGTTGAGCTTAACTATATTGCTAAATGAGAGGAAAAATTTCTTGACAACATTTAAATGAGAACTATTACTATAAACATGAATTTTGTGGGTAGATTCACTGCAAACCCTCACGAGACAACACTCGTCCACTAGGGGGAACCTAGAGGTTTAAAGGCTTGTTGCATATGCTAAATGCAATCGCGATTCCTGCGAAAGTGATTTAGGATTTTTACTTTCTTTTGTTTTTAATTTTTAGAGTTAAATAAACACTGCTATAGTTCGCTTCATTGCTAGGGACTAGCAACGAGCTAGTTGGGGGGTGTGATTCGAGGTGAAAAGTGCATGTTCATAGCGTATTATATGGTCTTTTATGCATACTTTTATCCTCAAAGTCCTTACATTTAGGTTCATTCTAATAACAATGTTCTTTTTATTGTGTTAATGCTAAACTATATGTTTTTGCATGGTTTTATAGGTATTAGGATGTAAATCAATGAAGTGGAGCTAAAGAAAGTGATTCTGGTGAAGAGAACAACAGAAGCAGCTGGGAAAATGCCAATTTTGACAATGATGACTTCAGATTTGGAAGATTTTCCCAGAGATATAAAATGTAGATCTTTGAGTTACGGTCGCGTGGCCGCAAACGGGAGGTCAATCCGAGGTCCGAGTAAAACGTTATGGTCATTCTCCCATCGGTGTGCAGTGCTGTCAAAATCAGAAGAGTTCAAGCGATTGAAGAAGGGTTCAATCGATCGAACCTTCGATCGATCGAACTGAGCTCGATCGATCGAACCTTTTATTCACCCAAAAGTTGCGTAAACTCTGTGGGAACCCTATATATACGTCGTTTTGACGCCAGACGAAGGGAGGACGCTCCAGAACGCGAAAAACAGCAGTTTAGGGTAGTTTTAGGGTTAGATTAGGAGTAGATTAGGTTAGATTCATCACTTTCTTCCTCCTTTTCCATTGTAGATTGAAGATTCAAGTTTGTTTCAAGTTTATTCAGATTATATTCAGATTACTTACAGGTTTTTCCTTTCCAATCTATGTTATTTGATTGTTTATTAGTTTAGATGTTGATGATTGTTATGTTTTACTGTTCCTGTATTAGTTTTATTATGTTTCTGTAGTTTAGACGTTGGGAATATGTGATGAATCATTGATTCCAAGCCTCTGCCATGCAATCTTTAGAAACCTTGGGCTCGATCGATCGAAGGTAGTTCGATCGATCGAACCAGAGCTAGTCAAGCGATCGAAAGCATTTCGATCGATTGAAGGATGATGTTGTCCGATCGATCGAGAGCGCTTCGATCGATCGAACATGTTAATTCTTGAGATGATTCTTTTAAGTATTCCATGACTTTCTGTTTTAGAAATCTGTCATCAAATTGTCCCAATAAGCTCAGTTTGTCACAACAGTTTTTAGAACTTAAAGCCTTAAGGCCTTTTCTTCAATGACTTTTGAAAACCACTTTGAATGCTAACACCATTTAGAGTGCAAGTAATTACCATTGTTTTAAACCGTCTTTCAAGTATTTTAACTCACTTGTGATGATATAGTCCCGGGCATGAAAGGGCTATTGATTCTATATCTTTAGAAAAATACGGAATACTGAAGAGGAATGAACTCCATCGAACGTTAATGAGTATGCATGGTAGATGGTTAGGATTAATGTGGATTCACGTGTTTCCAACACCTTTAATTTAGTTGTTTAATTCTTATGTTTCTGTAGTTTTAGGTTATTATTTAGTTTAATTACATTAATTAGGATTCGTAGAACCTCCACTTTTATATTCTGATTTTCTTTTCTTTTGCTTTAGGTTGTAACTTAGTAGATATTCTTCCTATTCCTTCCCTGTGGGATCGACCTGGACTTATCCAGTATTACTTGCACGATCACCTACACTTGGGTGTTGCACAAGAGCGCACAACTATTTAGTCGTGTCAGTACTCTCTCCGGCCATTATTCCAACTATAAACTTGTTTTTCAATTGTTGGAAACTATGGATAATAAACTAATATAACAGTGACTAAACTTAAGATTGAAGCACATATGAATATGTTGTCTGAAAAACAAGTTTACATCCTATACATCGTTGTTTTGTGGACTACGACGCCTAGCTTGTTTTTGAGGATACTACGATTTAACAATTGAAGTACAATTCAACTTCAATTGTTCTACAGAATTATATGTATATGAGTTGCTCTCAATGACTCTAGAGGATGAAAAAGATAAGAGATAAAATTATGTCAAAAATTATATGAAACTAACTATCTATATTGTATATATAGAGGTGTCTATTGGGTAAGAGATACCTCTCTACACAAATGGTTGTGTCTCAACACCTTAATACTAGATATATATATATATATATATATCAGTATATACTCGTTTATCAACCACTATAATAGATGAAATTCAAACAAATTCAATGTTTTCACATGAAAAGTTATAACTTTTCACAAACTGAATCCGGTCGACCGGTCGAATGCCCATCTGCCAGAACTTGTTTAAAACTTCTTATAGTCTTTGACCCGGTTGAAGGGACTCGGTCGACCAGTCGAAAACCCCTCTGCTAGAATCTTGAAATTTAATATTTCAAGCCTTTCCCTAGGTATTGAGCCGGTCCATAGCGATCCTTATGATCCTCTTGAGCTTACATAAACTCCTATTCACACCCCCGAATCTAAAAACAACAAAAATGCTATACACACCCCCCAAATTCTAGACCTAATAATCTGGCCGTTAATTCCAGTAGATCCCACATGGACAGTGGTCGACTTAAGATTTTATGTGGGGAGCAGGTTAAATAAACTGGGTCCAATCCCCGAGGAGAAATTTTTTGATCTATTTATATATATTTTTAGTGCGAGACAGAGAGTTAAAAGAGTAGTTTGGTCGATTAGGTTTATGTCATTTTTATCTCACGAGATAGATAATTGGGTGTTATTTTTCCCCTTCACTTTTATGAGGGACAATTAATGCCACACCCCTGAACTAATTATTCCTCCATATAGGAACTACGGACTATTAAGTTTTTAACTATTAATTTTGCACTATTCAGCCTACCAAACAACGAACTATTAAATTAAAAATTATTATTAAAATCCGACTTCTTGTGTTTATAGATTTGTCTTGCAAAACATTGGAGCATGACCCCCTTAGTCTCTGCATGAGTCCGCCTCTGCACAAAGGTCTCATTCGAAATCTACAAAAATTAAGAATCATAATGTGCTGGGTGTGAAATTTGGTATGAAAGTTGATGTGGGTGTAATGTCGATGCAAGCAAGTCATTATCTTGTGCCATAAAGTGATAAAAGTTGAAATTCTAAAAGGGAGTATGGCTAACTTCAAACTGCTATCATCAAGAAGATTTTGATAAACAACGGAAACTACACTTTTCCGAGGACAAGGTTATTCCTATCACTCTGATTATCAAAAAAGAGAACCTTTTGCTCACTTTTTTTGTTCTATCATTGTTCACTAGGCATTATTGAATAATATGTGTCTCATTTTATTCTTATTTTACTCTTATACTATTAACATAATTACTAAAATAAAACACGTGTCATTTAATGAATGCTTGAGTTAGTAAATAGTGGACCAAAAATAATTGAACAAAATACTCTCTATCAAAAGACCGTCCTTGCAATTATGAAAAATAAACATTTGGCACTATCTATTTTTTTTTTTTGGTACAAATTTGGCACTATCTATGCCAGCTAGAGACATGAGTTCTATGGAGAAGATATTTATATGAAAAATAACATTTGGCACTATCTATGCCAGCTAGAGACATGAGTTATATGGAGAAGATATTTATATGTTTTTACTATAGTTGTATTAAGAGATAATATGTTTCTAAATTCGAACAAGATTTATAAATACGGTTTTTATTTTTTATTTATTTTTTTTTTTTTTGTGGTTGGATGGCAAGGTCTCTGGGTGTTATACCTAGAAGTCTTAAGTTCAAATCTCAAGGGGGTGGCCACAGGTGATTCACCCGGACACCCTGGCCTCGTGGGATTAGTCAAGGTGCGCGCAAGCTGGCCCGGACACCCACGGTTACCAAAAAAAAAAATAATAATAATAATAAATACTGATTGTGCCTTAAGAAATTAATGATGATGTAATAACTTTAAGTGTCCGAGATATTGGAATATAGGGAAAATTAAATAGAAGTCCCTACTTTGGAAGAAAATAGAAGATAAGTATAAGTGGTTTGGATTTAAGGAAATAAGAACAATCATTTTTGAATTACATGGCCATTAGTCTATTTTTAAATTGCAAATAAGGATAATGACAGATTTGCCGGCGTCACCCATGCGTTGCTGTTTTGCCATCTCATCATGTTCTTCAAGGAAGTTTTTTTTTTTATTTTTTATTTTTTATTATCAATCTTTAAAATTCTATAACTTTCAAACCATAACTCTATTTTGAATAAAATTTATATATTTGTAACCTATAAGGAAATATTTATCAAACAATATCCATAGTTACTATGAAAAAATGTAAAAAAAAAAAAAAAATCATGTTACTGTCAGACCATTATAATATAATGTCAATGTGTCTTTTACAACAGTGACATGATACTAACTTTGAAACTTTTTTACTCTTTTTATTTATTTATTTATTTTTATGATATGTTACTGTTTTTAATTGGACAGTAACATCTGAAGATTGACCATAATTTTGCGAATATTAGGTCAATTTAAAGAATGTTATTATAGAGACATGTTACTGTTTCGTTGTTCAATACCATGTTGTTAATCTTTAATGGTATATTACTGTTTTTTGCATGGGGATAGTGTTTAAAGACAGTAATACCTACTAAATGACCCAAATTTTGCAATTTTTTGCAACAATGTTGTTATTATCTCTGTAAAAACGTTTAGTTTTTGATACTATGTTACTGTATTTACTTGAAAAGTATTGTAAATGCAGTTCATCTGATGAAATAGCTATAATTTTACAATTATTTGGTCAATTTTTATCGATAGTATCATGTTACTGCTTTTATCTGGGCAGCACTGAAAACATCGATTTTTTTTTATAAAGAATTTTATAGGCACTATGGATCTTGTTTGATAGATCTTGTTTTGTAGATTATAAATATTTAATTTTTATAAAAAAATAATTTGTAGTTTAGAAGTTATGAAAGTTTAAAGTCTGAAAAATAAGTAATAACTAACTTCCTTAAATTACAGACTGAGGTGACATATGTGTAATATAATTGTTATATATAAAGAAAGTGGGCATTTTTGTCAAATGAAAATTAGAGGGACATTTGGTCAAAAAAAGAAAAAAAACGTGGGAATATGTAGAAACTGTGTACCAATTATATGATCAACAATATTGTATGTTTGAAAACGGAGAAGAATCTCTCTCAAAAAAAAAAAAAAAAAAAATTTGAAAAAAGAAAAAAGAAAACGGAGAAGAATATCAATGCGCTTAATTCTGCAACTCCAATGTACTCCACTATTTTGTTTCGTGGCAGCTTAAATTAAAACAAATAGTTGTTATTTTAAATCTTCTTTATATATCTGTTGGACAAGATACATATACAGAGTAATAAATCTCTGTATTGGAAATTTAGGCATAAATCTCTCAATGAGTAACTTATGTGGTTAAAGGACACCCACTTTTATTGGAAAATGTCCTTTGACCGGTTGACTAAGAGATTTTTGGACATTTTTATACCCCTTTTTGACATCTCTCTCTCTCTCTCTCTCTCTCTCTCTCTCTCTTTCACAAAGGCTGTACCCATGGTCCTCACCGCATTGGACCGCTCACCTTTAGTCGATCATCAGATCCACGACCTTGATCTCAACCTTCGTTGCGCTGACGACCATGCCGCCACCATCGACCACCGCCGCCCGCAACCACCATCACGGTCGTCGCCGCCACTACCTCGCATTATTGTTGGCGGCAATGTCGGATGGAGTTCACCAGTGCAGTAGTGCAAGAGATTTCTATTTGATTTTCTGGTTTGCAAATGGTGTATATAATATATATATATATATATATGTACATGACTGTAACCTATAAGGATCTCACAATTAAACAAAGGATTTTGACTTTGCTGCCATTGGTTACTATGATAAAGTGGAATCAATCACATTTGCGCTTGAAATCTTTGGCAATCAGTTACAATTTCTAACCAATATGCTTCATTCAGATACATGCATCCTGGTTTTAGGCCGTCCCTTGTGTTTGGCACAGTGTTTGGTCCTTGCTTGTTTTGAGAAACCGATAAATTTCACAAACAATTTTTGTAAAATTTCTCAAAAGAAATTTTTTTTTTTATTTTTATTTTTTGGGAAGTTTTGCTATTTGAAAAGATTTGTGAATTTTTTTGCTGAAAAAACTTGTGAAATTTATAGGTTTCACAAAACATACAAATCTCTTTCTTGTGAAATTTTAAAAACTTTTTTTTTTTGAGAAATTTCACAAACAAATTTTTGATAAATTTCACAACTTTATATATATATATATATATATATAATTTTATACCAACAATGGTACTTGTTTGATTGATTTCCTTGAGGAGTTTCTAAAAATATAAATTTATAAAAAACTGGTTTATAGATTAAAAGTGATGGGTTTTTAAAGTGTGGAATTTATTTTTTCAAAAAAGTTAGTTATTGCTGTCAGTCAGGGTGTGCTTCGCTGGATCGAAGAGGAATACGATCTGATTTATGCAAATGGCCATTTTCGTCCAAACATTATTTAAGGATCTTTTTTCTAAAATATTTTTCTTATTAGATTTAATGTTTAAAAAGTACCATAAAATGGATTAATCACCAATTAGCCCAAAAATATATTAGGACCGGGTGCTTTATTCTTAGGGAAAGTAAGGAATATCAATATATACATATACATATGATGCTACAAATATTGATTGGTTAATAAAGGAAAAATGAAGCCCAACTAATCCAATTCTAGGAATTTACTCAACCACTCCAAGTTCAAAGTTCCTTCCTGATCAGAACAATCCAAGAGCTCATCAAGCACATCCTCACTGAGGCTAGCTTTTGAATCCTCATATGTTTTAGAGGTTCCCTCTTCCCAGATCTTCTGCTCATTTGATTTGTCCATTTCCAATGCCTCTTTTTCTTGACCAGTCCTGGACCTTTGTGTTGTTTCACTTATAACTCTTTCTCTCTCTTTCTTTATTATTTTTTTGCTCAAATAAGAGTTCCAATAATTTTTTATCTCATTGTCCGTTCTACCGGGTAGTCTTCCAGCAATCAAAGACCACCTAAAATAAGCATAAAAGTTATAAGGATTAAAACATTTAAAAAAAAAATATATATATATATATATATATAATACCGAACAAAAGTGTTTCATGTTCACACATTTGCAAGGGATTATATATCAGAGCATGTATAAGACTCAGTTTGAAAATACACAAAGCACGCATGAACAGATTTTGTCTAAGTTATGTGTATATTTAGTGTGTAAATAAATTAAGTATGATTTTGGTTTGATAATTAATCAGTTTTCGAAGTGATTTTAGGTTGACCACACACACTCCTATATATGAAAACAAAAAAAAAAAAATTAAAAACTCCATCAACAACTTAGATTTGTGGAACCATATCACTTATTATGATTTACAAAACTATTTCTTGGCCTTTCCAAACAGCCACGAAAGATCGAGCGAACTAGTCCATGCTCGATACATTGCCGGCACTTGGGCTAGCGGCCCAGGCTCGATATATAGTTAATGTACACATAAATTTCAAAGCATGAAGTTAATGTAAGTAATTTGGAACAAACATACCACTGCGATCGTCGACTGAAAGGTTTAGCTCAATTGGTGGCTAATTACCCTTTTGTGGATTCTATTAATTAATAATAATTGTCCTAACTAATACAACTATTGGACTCTATATATGTCCAACCCATTCTAATTGATTTTCTCATATGTTATCTCAAATGACACTACTTTTCCAATTTCATAAATGAAGTCAAATCCCATTCTATGCTTTTTGACTTTACATAAGCACTTTTGCTATATACACTCATTTTATTGACAATAGTATTACATGGACACAAAATTTCACATAAAATAATCCTGAATCTTGATTTCAGTGGCCCTCATTTGGGGAACACATGAGTCCCACACAATACCCACTGAAATCAAGCATCAGTTTTACTTTGTGTGAAATTTTGTATAAAATATTATGTGGGTCTCACATTACTTTTTTTTATATGTGGTTAATTAGTTTTTCAATTGCCTTCACTCAGTTCCTTAAAAGTATAGCCGGTAGTCGGTCTATAAATTACTACTCGTATCTTTTTTGGTTCTAGAGGTATACAGTGTTCACAAAGTAGTCTTCCACTTGGCTCAATTAATGATCCTGCTTTAAAACCTATGATCTTCAATCTTTACCACTTCTTCATCACCTATATAAAATATAGGAAACACAAACAAACAAATAAATAAATAATGCAACTATATATATAAAGATATATATGTTACTAACTCTAATATTGGAAATTAATGTGAAATGTCTATTTTCATCATCATTAAATAAATGCATAGAATCAGTTCCATGCATGAATAACACTGCTATGATCATCAATTCACACCAATTAATTTAAGACCAATAATTAGTAACAACCACACAAAATAGACAGACACAATCCAAAAAGCAACTGACCTGTTTCCAAGGAGCTTATGAAGCCTAAGTATCAAATCCTCTTCTTGGTCAGATATATTGCCTCTCTTGATGTTTGGTCTTAGATAATTCAACCATCTTAACCTGCAACTCTTCTCACATCTATTCAAAGCTGCAACATATATGTATATATATATATATATCCATTAATGTTAAAAGTCAAACCTTACTGATCAGAAGATTAAAAGTGTGACAATATATATATATATATATATGCACACACACACACACACACACATATATATATATATGTATATGAGGACCTGCTTTTGATGCAATGGATTTCCACCTTTTTGCACCATATATTTCAATAGCTTGACCTAGCTTTTGGTCTTCTTCAGCTGTCCATGGCCCTTTGTTATATTCCTTCTTTGTACATTTACTATTCTTCTTGGAAGCCATTGCCACTTCTCTTAATTATTGTGTTCCAGATCTAGCCAGTAGGTGTTTACTTACTTTTCTAAATTTTAGCTCACTCATAAACAAGACAGACACAGACATACAGAGAGAGAAGTACATGTAAGTGTTATAGAGCTTGAAAAGGTTTTATATATACATAATAATATGAGGCTTGGAGGGTGGAGAGATATTGGTCCCTTCTATCTACCTACCTTTCTTTGGAATGGGTTGAACAACCAACAAACTATTTTTACATGTGAGTGAGATCCAGAATCTTCCTAAATCTTCAAAAATTGAGGTTCATTACTCTCTTTCTCCCATTTTATTTTATGTGTCCTATTTGGCGAATTCAAAATTTTAAGGGAATGTAATGAATACACTTCACATGGGTATATAATATGATTTTTTTAAAATTTTTTTAATTTTTTCATAATTGCCCTTATAACAAAGTAGATTGACGTGCTAAACCACTAATGGTACTTAGTTTTGAAAAACAGCTAAAAATTGATGATTCAATTAGTGGACAGTACCGTTTTGGGACGATTCAAAATAGAAAGATGTACACATAAAATGAGATGGAGGGAATATATATTATGACTGAAGAATGAGAAATAATTAAATGGGTAAATGTCACCTGCTTCTCGTGAGCTTTGGTCTTACAATACACAATACCTCCCTTTACGTATTAGGAATCTCGATTATTTTACTTATTTTTGAATTTTAGTATTAGACTTTCCCCTCCTTTTTAACAAACCGTTAAAAAATCTAACGGAATATAATATTAAAATCTAAAAATAAGGTAGATAAGTGACATTATTAAAACGTGAGGGAAGGTATATGTATTAAGGTCAAGCCTCAGAGGAGGTAGGTGATATTTCCCCTAAACAAAATTTGTCTTTGGATTGTTAAAGAATATTATATAATCCTATCAGTCTTCAATTTAAGAATTCTTTATTTCATTTTGAAATGTCTCAATTAAAGAGCCTTATTTGGAAAAAAAAAATATGGTGTACTTTAACTAATTTTTTTTTTCAAATGTATCCTTTAAAACTCTCTCAATTTCATTTTAATGTCTCTTGAAATGTTATTAAACTTAAGAATGATAATAAAACAAAATTGAACAATGTATTTTATACAATAAAATAAGTTCTTTAAATAGTTGAAATTTTCAAAAGACCCCATAATTTGGAATGGAGATATCATATATATATATAAGTTATTGCTTATACACTTAGTTTTAGGGGAGATTAAGGGTTCGACTCTCTTTAAGGGAATCTTTGCTTGCTCTCTATTTGTTCTTCAGTTGGAATGAGTGGTCCTTTATTGAACTTTATTATGAGTCATATATTGTGGGCTTTTGAGGGTTGGGTTGGATTGAGTTGTGTTATGAGTGTTTGTGTGTGATCATCTTTTAATAAGGGAAAAATATACACCCTCTGTCCCATATTTAGAGTCTCTTTTGGGAATTCTAACTTATTATGGGAACAACTTTAATTTTGGTAAGATTTTTAACTTTTCAATATTGCCCTTTTTGAAATTCAAAATTATAGTGTCACATAAAAAAAAAAAAAAAGAGGGAAGTGTTGGATATAATAAAGGACAAATTTGGAAAGTGTGTATTAAAGTACTTTGACTTTTCAAAGAAGACTCTTAAAATGGGACATCAAAAAATGACATTAAAGACTCTTAATATGAGACAGAGGAAGTACATGTTTCAATAGAACCACGACCCTTCAATGTAGTGTGTGTGGAGAGTTATTCGATTGTCAAAGATCATTGCCACTTGGTAGTCTCTACCAAAGTGGGACCGTTTATGTGACAAAATTGTTTATTTTTTACGAGATAAAAAAACTTATATTTGACCACATAATAATTCGCTATTAATCAAAAGAGTAATACTTGGGGCACAACCAAAGCCACAATCTTTTTTGTACAACCTCCATTTTGTGTCTATCTCTCTCTTAGTGGGCACTGTAGGGTCACTGGCACTGTGGGACCTATCAAGAGAGAGATAGACACAAAATGAAGGTTGTACAAAAAAGGTTGTACCTTCGATTGTGCCCCAAGTATTATTCTAACCAAAAACTATCATGTGACATTTGATCTAGAACCATGGAATAATTTCTCATGCAAGAAGCTGGACCGTGATCCCTGAGGACCAAAAGAGATAAGTGGACATTACTATTACAAATCAGAGTAAATCAGTATGTTTTATTAAACGTTAATTATATAAATAGAAAAGTAATGTTAGCTTGGTTCAAACATGGCACGTGCAGAATTATTAATTATTATTTTTTGATTGTTTGAGGGAAAACGTGCAACCATTTAAAAGGGACTTGATTCACACCACATCCGAAGTCTATGCGTCATTATATAGTATTCTCTCTGTTTCATAATAAGTCTCTATTTTTATTTTTTACAATATTTAAGAAAATTGTATTATATTAATTTATTTGGTTCATTAAATAGTCACTTTTCATTTTTACCTTTAGATGTGATGAGTGTTTGACTTTTTGTTTATTTTGGAACCACAAATAAATGCTTGTTTGTCTTTATTATAAGGTAGTTTTGAAAAGTAAGTAAAAGCTATATGCCAATTTAGAAAAATAGACACTTATTGTGAGACATCTAAAAAAGAATATGTAAACACTTATTATGGGACAGATAAATTACTATTTATTTTGTTTTATTTTCGGTTTTCCATGTTGGTGGGCGACTCCTGATTTCCTGTAACAACCCTAAAATTTCTATGTAAATAATTATTTTAATTATTATTTTCAGTTAGCAATATTATATGAGTGTGCCTATGTAAGACATGTGTTTGGAAAATTTTAAGTGTTTGGTGGACATATAAATTAAATCTTGAGTGAGCGCGTTTAGTTTGGAAGTTATATATTTTATTAATTTATATTTGTTTAAAAAATAAAATGAAGGGTTGATATGTATTTTTGTTATATAGTGTTTACAAGCCCGCGTATGTGTTAAATAATGTAATTAACATTAAAACTTAGTACCGGGGTCATAGGTACCTATTGGGCTACTCATTTTAACACTTTGTACTGCATTCTGGGCTCATATAGGTCTCTTTTGTGAGCCCACAAGAAGAAAAACGGGATTTATATATTTTTGTGTGTTTTATTGACATGTGTTGTGTGTGTAGTGTACATATATCTTATATGAAAAACCCTAGCCACCCAAAAGAAAGAACAGACGTGTGTGTGTGTGTGTGTGAGAGAGAGAGAGAGAGAGAGGGAGAGAAGAAGAAGAAGAAGAAAAGGGAGGAGAAAGGAGAAGGATTCCGGATTCGTGGTCACGTGGGGAATCGCGTAGCATTCGTGGTTGTCAATTTTGGATTGAACTAGGTGAGTTAAACTTTGTGTATCCGAGTATATATATATATACACGTATGTATATATATGTATGTGTATGGGAGTAAATTAGTGCATGTTAAATTTAATTGTTAGGGTTAAATCTTTGTAATGGATCGATACACGTTGCTATTGTTGAAGTAATTTAGATACATTCTTTCCCTTCATGGGATTTTGTGATCATGACATTAGGGTATTCGAAAGGGTTAAGTAAATAGTTAGTTTGATAAAACCATATGTGAAATATTCATCGCAATAAAAAAAAAAAAAAAAGATATGTGAAATTCGTTTTTTCTTTTAATTCATACAGTTGCAGAAACTTTAGAAAATTATTAGAAAATTGTGGCTTTGAATTTGAACATTCTGTCCGCGTGTCTCATGTAAAACGTGATTCTGCACGTTTTTCGTCTAATGGTATTTTTCCTGATTCTGCACCGTTTGGACAGAAATTTAAGATTTCAGTAGCAGTTTTCTTTAGTATATTAAAACGTACGAAATTGGGAAATATGATTCATTGTTTTTTTTTTATTGTTCGTATGAATTAACGTAGATTACTTGGAGATACATGAATTCTCCTATAATGTTGAGCTATGAAAAAAAATAGGTGATAGTCATTAACGTTGAGTCCGATTAAATTGTATAATTCCAAAAATGCAAAATAGTTTCAAGTTCCTTAGTGTTCACCACTCCCGTTGTGTGATATGCTTTTTTTTGGTATCTCGACTTGCTGAGTGTACCCTTTTTCCAGTGGCTTCGTGATCAAGCTGGCCTAAGCCTTATGCTCGGCTTATTTGTTAGACGTCTAGGCATATTGACTGGCTTTCTGTGTGTATACCTGGTTTGGTTGATACCCTAACCAAACTAGCACCAGAGTGGATGTTAGTAGTATGTCTGGGCACACATGGGATATATGTGTGGGTGTACCATGGAGGGTGACCAAGTGATGAACCTAGGGAACACAAAGATAAATTAAAGGCTAATAAATAATGAAAAGGGATTATTTCATAAAACTGATAAGCGTGAAATAATAAATGCGACGTTTGGTGGACGGTTTGTATGCGGAATTGTTTGCTTGGTCTATGATCATTCAATTTGCAGGATGGTGGGCCCACTAACGTTTTACAGATTTGGCTCACCATAAGTAAATGGGTAAGTATGAAATTCGTAGTAGCTTTGGATTTTGGGCAAGAAACTACTTGCCACCACATATTTGGAAACTACTCTATTGTCCACATATGTGTGTGGAACTACCTGTCTTGACCCAAGAGTATTGTAGTGTAATTTGTTGTCTACGGGTTCAAGTTGGATCCCTAAGACTTGTTGTTTTGTTTAACTCATACCAGTCATGTGACTGACCCGAGTGTGTTATACATTCGGGGGCGTTTCTATATGAAACGTAGTCGAATGTATTTGTGCAGGTTTAGTTTTTGGAGATTTTCGTTGGAGCTTCTGTTTGGGTGAAGAGATGGTCGTTGTGTTGTTTATTATTGGAATTGTACTTATTTTTGTTGTACTTGATTGTATTTTATTTTTTGGCATTGTGGGCCAGTATGTATAATTGTAATAAATATGGTATATTGGGTATTGGGAACGTTGTAGTTACTCTGACCAATGGATGTATAGATTTTATTCTTATATTTTTTTTTCCCGCTGAACTCTGTATGTGGACATTTTATTTATGAAAATGATGTTTTTTAAAAAAAAAATTTAAAAGTGATATAATATTTATAATGGAACTTTATTTCTTTTACAATGAAATGGATGTTTGGGAATACATGTTTAATAATAAAGAGTTTTTCTTTAAACACAAGATCACATGTCCTTATTATAGGTGTATTAAATACTGTTTTCAATAAATTTTCTGTTAGCATATGGGAGGGTGTCGCTCTCGTGATTTTTGGTAATTGAATATTAGTCCGGATACAGGCTCTGGATTGAATATTTGGTTATCCAAAAATCGGGGTATGACAGTTTGGTATCAGAGCTTAAGGTTAGCTTAGCGAGTCTAGGTGATCCTCGGAATGTGGAGTAAGGAGTTGGTCAGAGTTATAGGTTTGCGATTTATTGGGTTCGGGTCATGTGTGTCTATGTGTTTACTTATGTAAAAGTTAACTACAGATGTGTACCTTTTATAAATATATATATATATATATAAATAAATAAATAAAATTTAGTTGATTTTAAATGTATACCATATTAGGAGTATTGGTAACGTTATTTAATATTGATTAGTAGAGCATGCATCATTTTAATTCTCATGGGATGAAATAGTAGAGGGGAGATGTAATTTTCTTCGTCAGGCGGTTGATTTCAGGAGTAGTACTGGAATATCTTCTTCGAGTTATTATTATCTGGCAGTATCAACTTAACATTCAGAAGGGTATTATTTTATTGGAGTATCGGGATTCTCTTATTCTCAGAAGACTTATTATTTTATCAGCAGTATTTCTATTGTCCCTTTTATTATCTACTGAGTTGATTATTGGACTTCATTTATTGGGCATTTGGATATTCTAAGAAGACTTTTTATTTTATTAGCAGGATTTCTATTGTCCCTTTTATTATCTACTGAGTTGATTATTGGACTTCATTTATTGGGCATTTGGACTTCTTATACTATCGGCGAATCTGCCATATTCTCTATGGGTGTTCTGTACAACCGTCTATTATTACGGATTTCTTTGATTTCTGATTATTACTCTGATTATTACCAGACAATGATATATTTCTCTTCAGTGCCAGTAAATATTTCTCAGATGTGGTTGGAGCGGTAAGTAAGTATTGGATATCCCGATGAAGTGTTGTGCGGGACACAGTAAGAGGGGAACATGTGCATACACGTAATCACATCTTTGTGAAATTAATCAATTGTTGCTTTTAATAAATGGTTAATATCTAGTGCTTTATATGAAATTAATGTGCTTTACCTTACTGGTGTTGTGTCTTGTGTGTCGGTTAAAATTTAACAAGCGACTATATGAGACTATGGGTATATACATGAGTGTTTCCTTGTTTGGATTATTCGCTCGATGTACCAGGTCTCATTACTGTCGGGAGTTAAACGATAGCGACACTTCGATGTTGGATTGCTTTCATTGTGTGTTTAACGTCATGCAAATTAATTATCTGTATTTGTTGCACCCCAAATTTCGGGACGAAATTTCTTTAAGGAGGGTAGAATGTAACAACCCTAAAATTTCTATGTAAATAATTATTTTAATTATTATTTTCAGTTAGCAATATTATATGAGTGTGCCTATGTAAGACATGTGTTTGGAAAATTTTAAGTGTTTGGTGGACATATAAATTAAATCTTGAGTGAGCGCGTTTAGTTTGGAAGTTATATTTTATTAATTTATATTTGTTAAAAAAATAAAATGAAGGGTTGATATGTATTTTTGTTATATAGTGTTTACAAGCCCGCGTATATGTTAAATAATGTAATTAACATTAAAACTTAGTACCGGGGTCATAGGTACCCATTGGGCTACTCATTTTAACACTTTGTACTGCATTCTGGGCTCATATAGGTCTCTTTTGTGAGTCCACAAGAAGAAAAATGGGATTTATATATTTTTGTGTGTTTTATTGACATGTGTTGTGTGTGTAGTGTACATATATCTTATATGAAAAACCCTAGCCACCCAAAAGAAAGAACAGACGTGTGTGTGTGTGTGTGTGTGTGAGAGAGAGAGAGAGAGAGAGAGAGAGGGAGAGAAGAAGAAGAAGAAGAAAAGGGAGGAGAAAGGAGAAGGATTCCGGATTCGTGGTCACGTGGGGAATCGCGTAGCATTCGTGGTTGTCAATTTTGGATTGAACTAGGTGAGTTAAACTTTGTGTATCCGAGTATATATATATATACACGTATGTATATATATGTATGTGTATGGGAGTAAATTAGTGCATGTTAAATTTAATTGTTAGGGTTAAATCTTTGTAATGGATCGATACACGTTGCTATTGTTGAAGTAATTTAGATACATTCTTTCCCTTCATGGGATTTTGTGATCATGACATTAGGGTATTCGAAAGGGTTAAGTAAATAGTTAGTTTGATAAAACCATATGTGAAATATTCATCGCAATAAAAAAAAAAAAAAAAGATATGTGAAATTCGTTTTTTCTTTTAATTCATACAGTTGCAGAAACTTTAGAAAATTATTAGAAAATTGTGGCTTTGAATTTGAACATTCTGTCCGCGTGTCTCATGTAAAACGTGATTCTGCACGTTTTTCGTCTAATGGTATTTTTCCTGATTCTGCACCGTTTGGACAGAAATTTAAGATTTCAGTAGCAGTTTTCTTTAGTATATTAAAACGTACGAAATTGGGAAATATGATTCATTGTTTTTTTTTTATTGTTCGTATGAATTAACGTAGATTACTTGGAGATACATGAATTCTCCTATAATGTTGAGCTATGAAAAAAAATAGGTGATAGTCATTAACGTTGAGTCCGATTAAATTGTATAATTCCAAAAATGCAAAATAGTTTCAAGTTCCTTAGTGTTCACCACTCCCGTTGTGTGATATGCTTTTTTTTGGTATCTCGACTTGCTGAGTGTATCCTTTTTTCAGTGGCTTCGTGATCAAGCTGGCCTAAGCCTTATGCTCGGCTTATTTGTTAGACGTCTAGGCATATTGACTGGCCTTCTGTGTGTATACCTGGTTTTGTTGATACCCCAACCAAACTAGCACCAGAGTGGATGTTAGTAGTATGTCTGGGCACACATGGGATATATGTGTGGGTGTACCATGGAGGGTGACCAAGTGATGAACCTAGGGAACACAAAGATAAATTAAAGGCTAATAAATAATGAAAAGGGATTATTTCATAAAACTGATAAGCGTGAAATAATAAATGCGACGTTTGGTGGACGGTTTGTATGCGGAATTGTTTGCTTGGTCTATGATCATTCAATTTGCAGGATGGTGGGCCCACTAACGTTTTACAGATTTGGCTCACCATAAGTAAATGGGTAAGTATGAAATTCGTAGTAGCTTTGGATTTTGGGCAAGAAACTACTTGCCACCACATATTTGGAAACTACTCTATTGTCCACATATGTGTGTGGAACTACCTGTCTTGACCCAAGAGTATTGTAGTGTAATTTGTTGTCTACGGGTTCAAGTTGGATCCCTAAGACTTGTTGTTTTGTTTAACTCATACCAGTCATGTGACTGACCCGAGTGTGTTATACATTCGGGGGCGTTTCTATATGAAACGTAGTCGAATGTATTTGTGCAGGTTTAGTTTTTGGAGATTTTCGTTGGAGCTTCTGTTTGGGTGAAGAGATGGTCGTTGTGTTGTTTATTATTGGAATTGTACTTATTTTTGTTGTACTTGATTGTATTTTATTTTTTGGCATTGTGGGCCAGTATGTATAATTGTAATAAATATGGTATATTGGGTATTGGGAACGTTGTAGTTACTCTGACCAATGGATGTATAGATTTTATTCTTATATTTTTTTTCCCGCTGAACTCTGTATGTGGACATTTTATTTATGAAAATGATGTTTTTTAAAAAAAAAATTTAAAAGTGATATAATATTTATAATGAAACTTTATTTCTTTTACAATGAAATGGATGTTTGGGAATACATGTTTAATAATAAAGAGTTTTTCTTTAAACACAAGATCACATGTCCTTATTATAGGTGTATTAAATACTGTTTTCAATAAATTTTCTGTTAGCATATGGGAGGGTGTCGCTCTCGTGATTTTTGGTAATTGAATATTAGTCCGGATACAGGCTCTGGATTGAATATTTGGTTATCCAAAAATCGGGGTGTGACATTTCCTCATCAATAATTAAAATTCTTGAGCAAACTTCCCGATGTACTTTTGGCATGCAAAGCCACATCACAGTGTTTTTCTAACCTTAAGCTAAGAGGCTGTTAATTGGAAGTGACCCATAACAAGTTTTCGTATAAACTCCCAGTGACATTACAAGAGAGATATAAATATATTTTTTGAATTATTTGAGGGAAAAAATTGTGTCTTCGGGTGTCCCAATCTTTACTCAAACTGAAATCTAACAACTGATTTCTATGCCAAACAAGAACAAGGCCAAGTTAGGAATACATACATACAAGGCAGTTTTAGACAAAATGGTTATTCACTAGCTTTGCTATAAATGACCCTTCTTTAACGACAAAAGCTGAGGCAGTTTCTATGGATATCTTCAACCTATGTGACTTTTGAAGTCTTATAAAATATGAACCATTAATTATTGAGAGAATTAATGATTGAATGATTATTAAATAAGAGACTTTTCATAGTTCATAATTATATTCCAAGACCGTCATTATGACAGTCATTTATAGACCCTCTTCTCTCCTCTATAAAAGGTACACATTGTCCCTTGAAAGTTAACATTCAATCAATTACATAAATATGGGTGTGCATAATTAATAAGAGACAGAGAAAAGAAGGAGAAGCCTAGAATAAATTTCAATCTAAAGAGTTCCAATTCTGTCTTTACCAATTTCAATGGCGAATAACGGTATATAAAATTATATTTGAATTCTTAAGGTGTGTCATATTCAAGATCTTAACAACTAAAGTTATTTTTGCATGATAATTTTTATTAATTAAAGTCTAACAATTGGTATCATAGCACATGTTTTGAATATATGCACCTTAGTATAAAAGATTAATTTCAACTTGCGAAATTGTAACCAAACGTTGATGCTAGTATGTTGATCTGTTCATGGGATATATGTCTATATATATATGATAGTCAGTATACATATCATAACATGCGGTATGTTTATCAATTTGTTTTTTTCAATGATGGATGATCTTTACATGTAACAAGAGTCTGACTTCAAGAGTATGACTTATAAATTTGTATACAGCAATTTAGTGTAGGGTAAAGTATGATTTAGACCCTATTTCTAGTGTTTTCTAGAAATTTGAACTTATTGTAAATGAATCTAAAAATTAGTCATTTACTCTTTCTAAAGACATAAATACTCCCAAACATTTTTCCTCACGCCTACAGTACACATCCATGCGTTATAGGGTTTTTCAAAAATATGTGATCAATATCCCATTAATCACGCTACATACCATTTACATTCCCAATGGAAATCAAGCTACTCAACAATCATACCAATTGATTGCGATACCACATAACTTCAAACCCCAAATCGTGGCGATTGGCAGCGATCAAAAGAGATGATGAAGATCATCAACCCAGAACAACAAACCGAGTAATAAGGTAAGGAACTATCACCGAATTGTTGAAGATCCGTTCATTTTTACATTTTCTTTCACTCAAACATACAGCTGCGACGATGGCTCCAACTGGTAAGAAAACAACATCGTCGACATGCATTTTATGGTTTTGTTTAAATCTTTAACATCTCGAATGACAAATTTCTCATCAGATATTGTTAAAATAAACTGAGTATGTGGTAATATTTTTTATTACACATTTCTCACCTTTTTTGGAGTAAAAAATTCCACGAAGAGTGTCAATTTCTCAAAAAATGTAATAAGGAATTTGGGAAAAACACTAGTGAGTGGAATTTCTCAGTATTTGACGGAGATATTTCACAACACTGTTTGTCAATTACTTAGTTTTTTATGAGACATTCACAAATTTGAAAATAACGCTAATGAGTGGGAATTTCTCTGTTTTATTCAAAGTTGTGAAATATCTTTCTCACATCTTCTTGGATAGTCATTGTATACATTGATGTGATTGCTTGGTGTTGATAGTGTTTATGCATAATTTATCTATTTATTGGACTTGAAATAATAGTAATGAGTGGGCATTAATCACTCAGTTTTTAATGTGACATTTAATACCTTGTGGGAAAATCTCAATCTTTTACTCAGTTTGGGAAACATAGTTGAAATTTCTCACTTGTTTAGTGAGAAATTTCCATAAATAGTGGGAATTTCTCAGTCATTTAATGAGAAATTTCAAAATATTGTAAGTTATAAGTTACAATATCTCAAAAAAAATTTATCAGCAACTTATACAGCAGAACTATCCATGTATTTCACAACAGGTATTAGGTGTAGTTTGGTGGCCTTTTTGAAGATCATGAAGGACATACAACTAAGACAAGAACACAACAATGCATTGCAAAGGACGCCTTTCTGGCACCTATTTGAAGCTGTTCTCACAAAGAGGCTCATTGAACATCGTAAGCACGATGATATCACTGTGCGTATTATTAAACAATACAAGATCAATCATCAAGCTTTCAAGGTTGGAGGTGTTAATGTGAAGCTTATTCCATTAGATGTGTCCTTGATATTAGGTATAATTAATAGAGATAAAGGTATTGACCTCTCAAAAACCTCAAAGGTCTATTCTCCATTTGTAGAGAGACGATTTGCAAACGACAAAGAAATCAAGGTATCAAAGATCAAGACCGCGATAGCCAAAGCTGCTGTTGGACACACCCAAGACGATGTGGAGGATGTGGTAAGGTTGCTAAGCTTACTACTTTGTGAATCTTTTCTTTTTTCATCTTTTGGTGATAGAGTGTGTCACGCCCCGGAGCAGCATAAATAGAGAAAAATAAATTTCCTTTATGGGTCCATAGGGAATGACAAGTGAAAGTCACTGATAATCCACACCACACAGTACTAGTCCAAACAGGAACAGTAAACAACTGAAATAAAAACACAGTTCTATCTATTACAAACATCAGAGTACGGTCCACAGGATCACAACAGGTCTGGAGACAATATATGCCCAAGTACCCGTTAACTACAAAGTACAACAGTAAAAGGAAAAGTAGTAATATAACTACTATCTATCTTCAGGTCTTCAGCTAGCGTACGGATAGGCGTCAGCATAACTGGCATCAGTGGGGCCATTCTCTACGTAACTCCCTTCAGGGTAATCATTATCGCCATAAGTTTCATCATCTGCATTGTAAAGGACAGGATAGTCTGGACGGGGAATGTCCAGGCAATAAAGGCCGTCAGCTTGTTGAAAGCTGAGTGAGCACTAACTAACACAGTCTCATAGAAATGACATAATTACCATTATGAACAATAGATGACAGTGATACTAAATATATAATCCTCATTCATTATTCAGACATATCATTAATCGATTCTTATCAATTCCCACTCTAAGACTGATTTCACAATACCCAACTGACTATCTCGAACTGATTATATCAGCACAACATACCAGTGCTCTTGTTCACCGCTATACCTCTTTTAAGAACTCTTGCGAGCACCCATACATTGTTCTCATATAACGACTGGTCCATGGATATACCCATACTCTTGTTCACCGCTTTTAAGAACTCTTACTGTTCACCGCTTTTAAGAACGCTTGCGAGTACGATACATACACAGCTCTGGTAATTCAAATCATGGCGTGCCACATCTACTCTTGTTCACCGCTTTTAAGAACTCTTACTGTTCACCGCTTTTAAGAACTCTTGCGAGTACTGTGCACCCATAATTCTCACGATCCTGATCAAATCCTTGACATACACTTATCGGATTCAACCTGAGGGAATCATCAGCTCGACACACACAACTTTGAACATACAAATCCTCTTACTGGCTCACTTCTCACTTATCCAATACTACCCAGTATTATCATCTCAACTTACTACGTTATCGCGTCGTACTATTTCTAGCGTTCCGAACCCGACTACGTTACTCACCATGTTATCTCAATCTCATTATCGTATCCCATTACCTCCGTAATCCATAGTATCGCATAATAGGAACATGGAACAACAATTAAACAACTACGCATTATGAATTATAAACTGAAAGGAATAAATTCATGTTCTGCTAGGTTCGATCGATTGAGGTCCTCTCGATCGCTCGAAGAAAGTGCTGTTCGATCGATTGAAGTCTTCTCGATCGATCGAAGTGAAGGTAGTCTCGATCGATTGAAGTATTCTCGATCGATTGAACTTAGGGAGGTTCGATCGATTGAACTCAGTTCGATCGATTGGGACTCTGATGTTCGATCGATTGAACTCAGTTCGATCGATTGGGATCAGTGATGTTCGATCGCTCGAACTCAGTTCGATCGGTCGAACTTCGTCTTCTACAGATTCTGCCGGTGAACGTGCAGAACGTGCTAGGGGATGTTTGGATTATAATTATACGTCCAGAATATGTAAAACATCATAACTAAGATACCGAGTGAGTTTGGAACTCACCAAAAATCGTAAGGGCACGTTTGGTTCGGTTGAAAGCTTCGAGCTTTAATGGCGGCCTCTTTCTCTCGCCTGTCTCTGTCTCTCTCTTTCTATCTCTGTCCCGGTCTCTCTCTTTCTATCTCCGTCTCGGTCTCTCTTTCCTTTCTTCTTCTTCTTCTTCTCAACTTCTCTCTTCTCTTCTCTTCTCTGCTGAGTATATATATATAGATATGTGTGTGTATATATAATATATGTATATGTGTATATAATATATAACACACTCACAAATCCTCTCTCAAACTCTAAGTTCAGTAAAACTCTCCCACACTCACGAGATTTATGTATATATAGAGAATGGGAGGGCAAGGTGGCAGCACTTGCCCAGAAACTGGAATTCTGATAATTACATTCTCGATCGATCGAAGAATGCTCGATCGATCGAACTCAGATCGGTCAGTTAGATCGATTGAAAAAGGGTTTGATCGATTGAAGTGGGGACCACGTATTAAATTCAGGTCGGTAGGGTTTCGATCGATTGAACAAGGTTCGATCGCTTGAACTGTGAGTGCTCGATCGCTCGAACGAGCTTCGATCGATCGAAGATTAAATTGCATGAATGGTCAAAGGAAGTATATAGAATCTCTATGCATTAAATATTTATTGAAAATACGGGGTATTACATCATCCACCACCCAACAAAAGATTTCGTCCTCGAAATCGGAAACATACAGAGTTAAAACAAAAACGAAAACTTCTCAAGCATCTCTGACTCTAGTTCCCATGAAGCTTCTCCTTCATCATGATGCTTCCACTGAATCTTGACTAATGGAATCTCTTTATTCCTGAGCTTCTTGACTCCACGATCTAAAATGCGAACTGGTCCTTCGTGGAACGTAACATTGTCGTTGACTTCAATATCCTCAAAGTTGATCTCGTGTGCTGGGTTATGAACACATTTCCTCAGCATACTGATGTGGAAAACGTTGTGCACTCCTGACATCTTCGGGGGCAACGCAAGGCGATAAGCAACTTTTCCAACACGCTCTAGAATCTCGAACGGTCCGATGAATCGTGGCGATAATTTGCCTCTCTTCTGACCAAATCTGACGATGCCTCGAACAGGCGAAACCTTGAGTAACACATGATCTCCAACTGCAAACTCTAAATCTTTGCGTCGCTTGTCAGCATAACTTTTGTGTCGGGTCTGAGCTGTCTTCATCTTCTCACGTACAATCTGAATCTTCTCACTAGTCTCTCGTATCATCTCTGGCCCAAGAAGTTGAGTATCTCCGACTTCAGTCCAACATAGCGGCGATCGGCAAGGTCTTCCGTACAAAGCTTCGAACGGCGCCATTCCTATGCTCGAATGATAACTGTTGTTGTAAGCAAACTCTATCAGAGGTAAGTGTGTCTCCCAAAAATTTTCAAAATCAATAACGCAAGCGCGTAACATATCCTCCATTACTTGATTAACTCTTTCAGTCTGTCCATCGGTCTGTGGATGAAAAGCTGAACTCAAGTTCAAAGTTGTTCCCATTGCTGTCTGAAGACTCTTCCAAAACTCTGCAGTAAAGCGCGAATCTCGATCTGATATGATAGAAACAGGTACTCCGTGTAACCGTACTATGTGTTGTAGATACATTCGGCTCAAACGTTCCACTGGATACGTCATACTGTAGGCAATAAAATGTGCTGTCTTCGTAAGTCGATCCACAATTACCCAAATAGCATCGTGGTTCTGCTGTGATTTCGGTAATCCTATCACAAAATCCATGGTGATGTGTTCCCATTTCCATTGAGGAATTGGTAACGGCTGTAGAAGTCCAGGTGGTTTCTGATGTTCTGCCTTTACTTGTTTACATGTAAGACATTGAGAAACATATTCAGCCACTTCTCGCTTCATTTTTTCCCACCAAAAATTTCTCTTCAAGTCCTTGTACATCTTTGTACCTCCTGGATGAATCGTCATCCACGACTTATGAGCTTCATCCAATATTTCTTTCCGAAGTTTTTCGTTGTCAGGTACACAGAGTCTACCTTTACATCGTAAAGCTCCATCTGTACTAACACTCCAGATCTCAGGTTCTTTTGCTGCCATCTTCATGAACCATAACTTGAAATCTTCTGCTGTCTGTTGAGCTTCTATGATACGACTGATCAAAGTTGGTTGTACCATCAGACATCCAAAATGTTGTCTTTCCATTGGTTCCACTGGCTCAAACTTGAATTCGGCTAAAACTTCCAATGCTTGCCATTCTCGAATTAATAATGCAGCGATCACTAGTCGAGGTTTACGGCTCAAAGCATCTGCTACGACATTTGCTTTACCTGGATGGTATTGCAATGAAAAGTCATAGTCTTTGAGTAACTCCATCCATCTTCGTTGTCGCATGTTCAATTCCTTTTGAGAGAACAAATACTTCAGGCTCTTATGATCGGAAAACAGATCAAACCTTTCTCCATAGAGATAGTGTCTCCAAATCTTCAAGGCAAATACTATTGCTGCCAATTCCAAATCATGCGTCGGATAATTCTTCTCGTGTACCTTCAATTGTCTTGATCCATACGCGATAACATTCCCGTCTTGCATAAGTACACAACCCAATCCCTGGTGCGATGCGTCACTGTAGATCACATATCTTTCTCCACTCTTAGGTATCACAAGTACCGGTGCAGAAGTCAATTTCTCTTTTAACTCCTGAAATGCACCCTCATGCTTGTCCGTCCATTCATACTTTGTCTCCTTCCTTGTTAAATTTGTCAAAGGTCCAGCTATCTTGGAAAATCCTTCTACAAATCTTCTGTAATATCCTGCTAACCCAAGAAAACTTCTGACCTCTGTTGCATTGGTCGGTCTATTCCAGCTTAAGACTGCATCAATCTTAGATGAGTCCACAGAAATACCGTCCTGAGATATAACATGTCCCAAGAATTTGACTTCCCGTAGCCAAAACTCACACTTGCTGAATTTTGCATACAACTTGCTATCTCGAAGTGTCTGTAAGGCAACCTGTAAATGCTCCTTGTGATCCTCTTCTGTCTTTGAGTAGATCAGTATATCATCAATGAACACAATAATGAATTTATCCAGATATAGTCTGAATACTCTATTCATTAAGTCCATAAATACTGCTGGTGCATTCGTCAATCCAAAAGGCATAACTAGAAACTCGTAATGCCCGTATCTTGTCCTGAATGCAGTCTTCGATACATCCTCTGGTCGAACTAACAGCTGGTGGTATCCTGAACGTAAATCGATCTTGGAAAAGATCCTAGATCCTTGTAACTGGTCGAATAGGTCATCTATCCGAGGTAGTGGATATCTATTCTTGATCGTAACCTTGTTCAACTCCATGTAGTCTATACAGAGTCGAAGGGTTCCGTCTTTCTTCTTTACAAACAGAACTGGTGCTCCCCAAGGTGACGTACTCGGGCGAACGAAACCTAAGTCTTCAAGCTCTTGAACTTGCTTCTTCAGTTCTAACATCTCAGTTGGTGCCATCCTATATGGAGTCTTAGAAATCGGCAATGTACCAGGTACTAGTTCCACACAGAAGTCTATTTCTCTTTTCGGTGGAAGTCCTTTAATATCCTGAAATACATCCTGAAAGTCTTGCACACTAGGAATCTGATCCATCGTGAGCTCTGCACTTGTACTCTCGATCGTAGCCAAATTACTCGTAAGAAACATGTCGCTCGTCGGCTGACACTGAAATCTAATCGTCGGCCTTCCTTGTCTCGGAAATACAATCGTCTTAGTAGGGCAATCCAAATTGGCACCATACTTAGTTAACCAATCCATCCCTAGGATAACATCAAATCCTGACATTGACAGAACTACCAAGTTTGCAGGAAGATTCCTATCTCCCAAAGTCAATGGGCAATCTTTACACACTTTACTCAACTTAACTGTCACTCCCAAAGGTGACACAACATTCAGTGTTGACTCAAGTGTCTGGGGTTCTAAACCCAATTGACGCACAATCTTAACAGCAATAAATGAACGTGCGGCTCCAGTATCAAATAAAGCTTTAACTGGACTATGAAAGAGTACAAGCGTACCTTCCAAATGTTGCTGCTCATTAGCGTTAAAGCCTGCTTCTCCTGGAATGATAGCATTCATCCTTGTCTGATCTGGAGGTCCTTGTATCCCTTGAATTGATGCTCCATAGTACCCTCCTTGTGGTGCACGACAATCCTTGCTCAAGTACCCTGGCTTGTTGCAATTCCGACAGACAATATCCATTCTGCGATTAACTCTAGGGGCTGTACAGAATCTGGCAACGTGCCCTGGCTTTCCGCAATTAAAACATCCTTCGCTATTGCTTGGCGGCGCTGTCAGTAGTGCCTGCGGCTGTGATCCTTGCTGGCGATATTGCTGGGGTCGGGTATAGCCCTGCTGTGGCTTTCTGGTTCCTTCCCAGGTTCTCTTGTTACCTTGAAAATTTCCCTGTGGTCTCCAACCTTGGGTATTCCTTTGCGACAGGTTATGGAAATTCTTCTGTTGAAAACTTCTAGATGACTGAGATCGATTCATCTGTGGTTGTTGTGCTGGATAAGCATCCTTCTCTAATCCTGCAGCAAATCTGACAATCTCTTCAAAGGATTGATTCAGATGACCAACCATCATATGTCTGAGATGGGGATTCAATCCTTGGTGAAATCTCTTCACCTTCTTCTGTGGAGTGTCTATCATATGCTGAGCAAATCTGGATAGGCGCTCAAACTGTGTTGTATATTCCCTGACATTCCATCCTCCTTGGACTAGATTGAGGAAGTTCCTTTCCTGTTGATCTCTCTCATCCTCTGGGAAATACTTTTCCAAAAATCGTCCTTTGAATGTCTCCCATGGCATAGCTTTAGCAGTATCGATCCCAATAGTGGCTCGCTCGGCTTCCCACCAATCTGCGGCGGCATAAGTGAGCTGAAACGTAGCAAGACGACGCTTCTCTTGTTCGCTGCATTCCAATGCTTCAAATATCAACTCCATTTCTCTTATCCATTGTTCCGCTTTCCATGGTTCTGTTAGTCCATCGAACTTCTCTGGACGTAACCCACGAAAATTTGCTAACAACTTATCTCTAGTCTGTCTTGGTGGCGGGGGTGCAAAAGGTCTCTGGTGGGTGGAATGATTATAGGTAT
Source organism: Hydrangea macrophylla (assembly GCA_033977485.1). Classification (NCBI taxonomy): domain Eukaryota; kingdom Viridiplantae; phylum Streptophyta; class Magnoliopsida; order Cornales; family Hydrangeaceae; genus Hydrangea; species Hydrangea macrophylla. The sequence goes on along the minus strand of CM066995.1, from coordinate 5,182,853 downwards.
CCCCCACATACTCCATCCTTTGCATAAATGCTTCGAAAATTCCCGTCGGATCCATCCCTTCCGGAATAGGTGCTCCATTACGTGCTTGGTGATTTCTCAAGGGTCCTACCATGATGATAACGAGTATTGCCTACAAGAGACATATTGATCAGCTGAAAGTCTTCTCGTAGAAACGAAACCAAGATAGAACGAGAAGCAACAAGAACTAACAGTTCTACAAAACAACACATCAAACAACCAACAATCAATATCAAAAGTACTGCTCGTATATATATAGATATCAAAAGATGTACCATGGAGTACACAGTAACCATACCATGTACCACGTGGGACATAAGCAACACATCACTAAGGTCAATTACTAATACTACTGTTAACATCTATACAAAGCTATGGTCAAATAGCTATCTCTCAAGCTCCCAAAAATCTAGTAGACAACATGTCCTGATAAAACTAACAAAACTAAGCCCTGCAGGTCCTGACTCAAAAGTCGTCAGCATCTGATCCTGCTGGTGGTGCCTCATCCTCTGAATCAATCTCCATCTCCTCGAGTGGGTCATCCTCAACTGGTGCAACAAGATCTCCGACTACAACTCCTATATCCCAATCCTCTACTATCTCTGCATCATCATCCTCTATACCGTCTGCTATCGCCTGGTTGGCGACATCAACTGCTACTGCGGCGAATCCATCGGCTATATCAAGAACTCCTACTATGGCTGCCTCTCCCATAACAAAATCTGCTGGCTGTGCGACCATCTGAGCTATCCATTCTACTGCCATATCGGCCATAGCTGCCATATGCATAATGGGTCCAGCTGGTATCTGAAGCACAACTGGTACCTCTGGCACAACTACCTCCTCATCGACTGCATCCTCATCTACTACTATGTCTGCCTCAATAGCCTCTGGGTCTGGTACTGGATCCTCTGGCTCAAACTCTGGCTCCTCGGGGTCATCCTCAGGCTCATCATCATCTGCATCGTCTGCATGCTCATCCTCTACTGGGTCCTCGTCATCTATCGGCTCCTCCTCTCCATCTCCGTCTATGTCCTCATCGGCATGCTCATCCTCCTGAATCGGCTCATGCTCTGGAACTGGTATATCGGGTACCGGTGATGGTGGTGCTGCTGCAACTACAGGCTCTGGTGGACCGGCTACCATAGCTCTCAACTCAATCTCATCCATCTCGGGCTTACTCTGCACTAACCGTAATATCTCCTGACAAATGTCTCTACCAATCCTCGCAGTATGGTAAGCATCCATACGCATCTGCGTCGGGTGAGTCCTCTCTGTCACATAAAGTGCTCTCCACATGTCCTCCTCCAAATGTCTACTAGCTATCTGGCATACACGCTCACGATAAAACTCTGGGTCAGCTGGCACCACGGTATCCCCATGGATCACGTGTCCTCCATAAGCATCGGTAACAAACTGATGGAACTCTGGATCCATGCTATCCTGCAAAGGAAAACTATCTATCGTCAGGAAGACGAACTTATCTTATACTCATATCTCATCTCAAGAAAATCTTAAATACTAGAACCAGATGGTGTGGAATCCATCAGTGAACGACAATATCAGAACCTAACCGTAATATAACCAGGTGCTTTGATACCAAAAACCCTGTCACGCCCCGGAGCAGCATAAATAGAGAAAAATAAATTTCCTTTATGGGTCCATAGGGAATGACAAGTGAAAGTCACTGATAATCCACACCACACAGTACTAGTCCAAACAGGAACAGTAAACAACTGAAATAAAAACACGGTTCTATCTATTACAAACATCAGAGTACGGTCCACAGGATCACAACAGGTCTGGAGACAATATATGCCCAAGTACCCGTTAACTACAAAGTACAACAGTAAAAGGAAAAGTAGTAATATAACTACTATCTATCTTCAGGTCTTCAGCTAGCGTACGGATAGGCGTCAGCATAACTGGCATCAGTGGGGCCATTCTCTACGTAACTCCCTTCAGGGTAATCATTATCGCCATAAGTTTCGTCATCTGCATTGTAAAGGACAGGATAGTCTGGACGGGGAATGTCCAGGCAATAAAGGCCGTCAGCTTGTTGAAAGCTGAGTGAGCACTAACTAACACAGTCTCATAGAAATGACATAATTACCATTATGAACAATAGATGACAGTGATACTAAATATATAATCCTCATTCATTATTCAGATATATCATTAATCGATTCTTATCAATTCCCACTCTAAGACTGATTTCACAATACCCAACTGACTATCTCGAACTGATTATATCAGCACAACATACCAGTGCTCTTGTTCACCGCTATACCGCTTTTAAGAACTCTTGCGAGCACCCATACATTGTTCTCATATAACGACTGGTCCATGGATATACCCATACTCTTGTTCACCGCTTTTAAGAACTCTTACTGTTCACCGCTTTTAAGAACGCTTGCGAGTACGATACATACACAGCTCTGGTAATTCAAATCATGGGCGTGCCACATCTACTCTTGTTCACCGCTTTTAAGAACTCTTACTGTTCACCGCTTTTAAGAACTCTTGCGAGTACTGTGCACCCATAATTCTCACGATCCTGATCAAATCCTTGACATACACTTATCGGATTCAACCTGAGCGAATCATCAGCTCGACACACACAACTTTGAACATACAAATCCTCTTACTGGCTCACTTCTCACTTATCCAATACTACCCAGTATTATCATCTCAACTTACTACGTTATCGCGTCGTACTATTTCTAGCGTTCCGAACCCGACTACGTTACTCACCATGTTATCTCAATCTCATTATCGTATCCCATTACCTCCGTAATCCATAGTATCGCATAATAGGAACATGGAACAACAATTAAACAACTACGCATTATGAATTATAAACTGAAAGGAATACATTCATGTTCTGCTAGGTTCGATTGATTGAGGTCCTCTCGATCGCTCGAAGAAAGTGCTGTTCGATCGATTGAAGTCTTCTCGATCGATCGAAGTGAAGGTAGTCTCGATCGATTGAAGTATTCTCGATCGATTGAACTTAGGGAGGTTCGATTGATTGAACTCAGTTTGATCGATTGGGACTCTGATGTTCGATCGATTGAACTCAGTTCGATCGATTGGGATCAGTGATGTTCGATCGCTCGAACTCAGTTCGATCGGTCGAACTTCGTCTTCTACAGATTCTGCCAGTGAACGTGCAGAACGTGCTAGGGGATGTTTGGATTATAATTATACGTCCAGAATATGTAAAACATCATAACTAAGATACCAAGTGAGTTTGGAACTCACCAAAAATCGTAAGGGCGCGTTTGGTTCGGTTGAAAGCTTCGAGCTTTAATGGCGGCCTCTTTCTCTCGCCTGTCTCTGTCTCTCTCTTTCTATCTCTATCTCGGTCTCTCTCTTTCTATCTCTGTCTCGGTCTCTCTTTCCTTTCTTCTTCTTCTTCTTCTCAGCTTCTCTCTTCTCTTCTCTTCTCTGCTGAGTATATATATATAGATATGTGTGTGTATATATAATATATGTATATGTGTATATAATATATAACACACTCACAAATCCTCTCTCAAACTCTAAGTTCAGTAAAACTCTCCCACACTCACGAGATTTATGTATATATAGAGAATGGGAGGGCAAGGTGGCAGCATTTGCGCAGAAACTGGAATTCTGATAATTACATTCTCGATCGATCGAAGAATGCTCGATCGATCGAACTCAGATCGGTCAGTTAGATCGATTGAAAAGGGGTTTGATCGATTGAAGTGGGGACCACGTATTAAATTCAGGTCGGTAGGGTTTCGATCGATTGAACAAGGTTCGATCGCTTGAACTGTGAGTGCTCGATCGCTCGAACGAGCTTCGATCGATCGAAGATTAAATTGCATGAATGGTCAAAGGAAGTATATAGAATCTCTCTGCATTAAATATTTATTGAAAATACGGGTATTACATCATCCACCACCCAACAAAAGATTTCGTCCTCGAAATCGGAAACATACAGAGTTAAAACAAAAACGAAAACTTCTCAAGCATCTCTGACTCTAGTTCCCATGAAGCTTCTCCTTCATCATGATGCTTCCACTGAATCTTGACTAATGGAATCTCTTTATTCCTGAGCTTCTTGACTCCACGATCTAAAATGCGAACTGGTCCTTCGTGGAACGTAACATTGTCGTTGACTTCAATATCCTCAAAGTTGATCTCGTGTGCTGGGTTATGAACACATTTCCTCAGCATACTGATGTGGAAAACGTTGTGCACTCTTGACATCTTCGGGTGCAACGCAAGGCGATAAGCAACTTTTCCAACACGCTCTAGAATCTCGAACGGTCCGATGAATCGTGGCGATAATTTGCCTCTCTTCTGACCAAATCTGACGATGCCTCGAACAGGCGAAACCTTGAGTAACACATGATCTCCAACTGCAAACTCTAAATCTTTGCGTCGCTTATCAGCATAACTTTTGTGTCGGGTCTGAGCTGTCTTCATCTTCTCACGTACAATCTGAATCTTCTCACTAGTCTCTCGTATCATCTCTGGCCCAAGAAGTTGAGTATCTCCGACTTCAGTCCAACATAGCGGCGATCGGCAAGGTCTTCCGTACAAAGCTTCGAACGGCGCCATTCCTATGCTCGAATGATAACTGTTGTTGTAAGCAAACTCTATCAGAGGTAAGTGTGTCTCCCAAAAATTCTCAAAATCAATAACGCAAGCGCGTAACATATCCTCCATTACTTGATTAACTCTTTCAGTCTGTCCATCGGTCTGTGGATGAAAAGCTGAACTCAAGTTCAAAGTTGTTCCCATTGCTGTCTGAAGACTCTTCCAAAACTCTGCAGTAAAGCGCGAATCTCGATCTGATATGATAGAAACAGGTACTCCGTGTAACCGTACTATGTGTTGTAGATACATTCGGCTCAAACGTTCCACTGGATACGTCATACTGTAGGCAATAAAATGTGCTATCTTCGTAAGTCGATCCACAATTACCCAAATAGCATCGTGGTTCTGCTGCGATTTCGGTAATCCTATCACAAAATCCATGGTGATGTGTTCCCATTTCCATTGAGGAATTGGTAACGGCTGTAGAAGTCCAGGTGGTTTCTGATGTTCTGCCTTTACTTGTTTACAAGTAAGACATTGAGAAACATATTCAGCCACTTCTCGCTTCATTTTTTCCCACCAAAAATTTCTCTTCAAGTCCTTGTACATCTTTGTACCTCCTGGATGAATCGTCATCCGCGACTTATGAGCTTCATCCAATATTTCTTTCCGAAGTTTTTCGTTGTCAGGTACACAGAGTCTACCTTTACATCGTAAAGCTCCATCTGTACTAACACTCCAGATCTCAGGTTCTTTTGCTGCCATCTTCATGAACCATAACTTGAAATCTTCTGCTGTCTGTTGAGCTTCTATTATACGACTGATCAAAGTTGGTTGTACCATCAGACATCCAAAATGTTGTCTTTCCATTGGTTCCACTGGCTGAAACTTGAATTCGGCTAAAACTTCCAATGCTTGCCATTCTCGAATTAATAATGCAGCGATCACTAGTCGAGGTTTACGGCTCAAAGCATCTGCTACGACATTTGCTTTACCTGGATGGTATTGCAATGAAAGGTCATAGTCTTTGAGTAACTCCATCCATCTTCGTTGTCGCATGTTCAACTCCTTTTGAGAGAACAAATACTTCAGGCTCTTATGATCGGAAAACAGATCAAACCTTTTTCCATAGAGATAGTGTCTCCAAATCTTCAAGGCAAATACTATTGCTGCCAATTCCAAATCATGCGTCGGATAATTCTTCTCGTGTACCTTCAATTGTCTTGATCCATACGCGATAACATTCCCGTCTTGCATAAGTACACAACCCAATCCCTGGTGTGATGCGTCACTGTAGATCACATATCTTTCTCCACTCTTAGGTATCGCAAGTACCGGTGCAGAAGTCAATTTCTCTTTTAACTCCTGAAATGCACCCTCATGCTTGTCCGTCCATTCATACTTTGTCTCCTTCCTTGTTAAATTTGTCAAAGGTCCAGCTATCTTGGAAAATCCTTCTACAAATCTTCTGTAATATCCTGCTAACCCAAGAAAACTTCTGACCTCTGTTGCATTGGTCGGTCTATTCCAGCTTAAGACTGCATCAATCTTAGATGAGTCCACAGAAATACCGTCCTGAGATATAACATGTCCCAAGAATTTGACTTCCCGTAGCCAAAACTCACACTTGCTGAATTTTGCATACAACTTGCTATCTCGAAGTGTCTGTAAGGCAACCTGTAAATGCTCCTTGTGATCCTCTTCTGTCTTTGAGTAGATCAGTATATCATCAATGAACACAATAATGAATTTATCCAGATATAGTCTGAATACTCTATTCATTAAGTCCATAAATACTGCTGGTGCATTCGTCAATCCAAAAGGCATAACTAGAAACTCGTAATGCCCGTATCTTGTCCTGAATGCAGTCTTCGATACATCCTCTGGTCGAACTAACAGCTGGTGGTATCCTGAACGTAAATCGATCTTGGAAAAGATCCTAGATCCTTGTAACTGGTCGAATAGGTCATCTATCCGAGGTAGTGGATATCTATTCTTGATCGTAACCTTGTTCAACTCCATGTAGTCTATACAGAGTCGAAGTGTTCCGTCTTTCTTCTTTACAAACAGAACTGGTGCTCCCCAAGGTGACGTACTCGGGCGAACGAAACCTAAGTCTTCAAGCTCTTGAACTTGCTTCTTCAGTTCTAACATCTCAGTTGGTGCCATCCTATATGGAGTCTTAGAAATCGGCAATATACCAGGTACTAGTTCCACACAGAAGTCTATTTCTCTTTTCGGTGGAAGTCCTTTAATATCCTGAAATACATCCTGAAAGTCTTGCACACTAGGAATCTGATCCATCGTGAGCTCTGCACTTGTACTCTCGATCGTAGCCAAATTACTCGTAAGAAACATGTCGCTCGTCGGCTGACACTGAAATCTAATCGTCGGCCTTCCTTGTCTCGGAAATACAATCGTCTTAGTAGGGCAATCCAAATTGGCACCATACTTAGTTAACCAATCCATCCCTAGGATAACATCAAATCCTGACATTGACAGAACTACCAAGTTTGCAGGAAGATTCCTATCTCCCAAAGTCAATGGGCAATCTTTACACACTTTACTCAACTTAACTATCACCCCCAAAGGTGACACAACATTCAGTGTTGACTCAAGTGTCTGGGGTTCTAAACCCAATTGACGCACAATCTTAATAGCAATAAATGAACGTGCGGCTCCAGTATCAAATAAAGCTTTAACTGGACTATGAAAGAGTACAAGCGTACCTTCCAAATGTTGCTGCTCATTAGCGTTAAAGCCTGCTTCTCCTGGAATGATAGCATTCATCCTTGTCTGATCTGGAGGTCCTTGTATCCCTTGAATTGATGCTCCATAGTACCCTCCTTGTGGTGCACGACAATCCTTGCTCAAGTGCCCTGGCTTGTTGCAATTCCGACAGACAATATCCATTCTGCGATTAACTCTAGGGGCTGTACAGAATCGGACAACGTGCCCTGGATTTCCGCAATTAAAACATCCTTCGCTATTGCTTGGCAGCGCTGTCAGTAGTGCCTGCGGCTGTGATCCTTGCTGGCGATATTGCTGGGGTCGAGTATAGCCCTGCTGTGGCTTTCTGGTTCCTTCCCAGGTTCTCTTGTTACCTTGAAAATTTCCCTGTGGTCTCCAACCTTGGGTATTCCTTTGCGACAGGTTATGGAAATTCTTATGTTGAAAACTTCTAGATGACTGAGATCGATTCATCTGTGGTTGTTGTGCTGGATAAGCATCCTTCTCTAATCCTGCAGCAAATCTGACAATCTCTTCAAAGGATTGATTCAGATGACCAACCATCATATGTCTGAGATGGGGATTCAATCCTTGGTGAAATCTCTTCACCTTCTTCTGTGGAGTGTCTATCATATGCTGAGCAAATCTGGATAGGCGCTCAAACTGTGTTGTATATTCCCTGACGTTCCATCCTCCTTGGACTAGATTGAGGAAGTTCCTTTCCTGTTGATCTCTCTCATCCTCTGGGAAATACTTTTCCAAAAATCGTCCTTTGAATGTCTCCCATGGCATAGCTTTTGCAGTATCGATCCCAATAGTGGCTCGCTCGGCTTCCCACCAATCTGCGGCGGCATAAGTGAGCTGAAACGTAGCAAGACGACGCTTCTCTTGTTCGCTGCATTCCAATGCTTTAAATATCAACTCCATTTCTCTTATCCATTGTTCCGCTTTCCATGGTTCTGTTAGTCCATCGAACTTCTCTGGACGTAACCCACGAAAATTTGCTAACAACTTATCTCCAGTCTGTCTTGGTGGCGGGGGTGCAAAAGGTCTCTGGTGGGTGGAATGATTATAGGTATCCCCCACATGCTCCATCCTTTGCATAAATGCTTCGAAAATTCCCGTCGGATCCATCCCTTCCGGAATAGGTGCTCCATTACGTGCTTGGTGATTTCTCAAGGGTCCTACCATGATGATAACGAGTATTGCCTACAAGAGACATATTGATCAGCTGAAAGTCTTCTCGTAGAAACGAAACCAAGATAGAACGAGAAGCAACAAGAACTAACAGTTCTACAAAACAACACATCAAACAACCAACAATCAATATCAAAAGTACTGCTCGTATATATATAGATATCAAAAGATGTACCATGGAGTACACAGTAACCATACCATGTACCACGTGGGACATAAGCAACACATCACTAAGGTCAATTACTAATACTACTATTAACATCTATACAAAGCTATGGTCAAATAGCTATCTCTCAAGCTCCCAAAAATCTAGTGGACAACATGTCCTGATAAAACTAACAAAACTAAGCCCTGCAGGTCCTGACTCAAAAGTCGTCAGCATCTGATCCTGCTGGTGGTGCCTCATCCTCTGAATCAATCTCCATCTCCTCGAGTGGGTCATCCTCAACTGGTGCAACAAGATCTCCGACTACAACTCCTATATCCCAATCCTCTACTATCTCTGCATCATCATCCTCTATACCGTCTGCTATCGCCTGGTTGGCGACATCAACTGCTACTGCGGCGAATCCATCGGCTATATCAAGAGCTCCTGCTATGGCTGCCTCTCCCATAACAAAATCTGCTGGCTGTGCGACCATCTGAGCTATCCATCCTACTGCCATATCGGCCATAGCTGCCATATGCATAATGGGTCCAGCTGGTATCTGAAGCACAACTGGTACCTCTGGCACAACTACCTCCTCATCGACTGCATCCTCATCTACTACTATGTCTGCCTCAATAGCCTCTGTGTCTGGTACTGGATCCTCTGGCTCAAACTCTGGCTCCTCGGGGTCATCCTCAGGCTCATCATCATCTGCATCGTCTGCATGCTCATCCTCTACTGGGTCCTCGTCATCTATCGGCTCCTCCTCTCCATCTCCGTCTATGTCCTCATCGGCATGCTCATCCTCCTGAATCGGCTCATGCTCTGGAACTGGTATATCGGGTACCGGTGATGGTGGTGCTGCTGCAACTACAGGCTCTGGTGGACCGGCTACAATAGCTCTCAACTCAATCTCATCCATCTCGGGCTTACTCTGCATTAACCGTAATATCTCCTGACAAATGTCTCTACCAACCCTCGCAGTATGGTAAGCATCCATACGCATCTGCGTCGGGTGAGTCCTCTCTGTCACATAAAGTGCTCTCCACATGTCCTCCTCCAAATGTCTACTAGCTATCTGGCATACACGCTCACGATAAAACTCTGGGTCAGCTGGCACCACGGTATCCCCATGGATCACGTGTCCTCCATAAGCATCGGTAACAAACTGATGGAACTCTGGATCCATGCTATCCTGCAAAGGAAAACTATCTATCGTCAGGAAGACGAACTTATCTTATACTCATATCTCATCTCAAGAAAATCTTAAATACTAGAACCAGATGGTGTGGAATCCATCAGTGAACGACAATATCAGAACCTAACCGTAATATAACCAGGTGCTTTGATACCAAAAACCCTGTCACGCCCCGGAGCAGCATAAATAGAGAAAAATAAATTTCCTTTATGGGTCCATAGGGAATGACAAGTGAAAGTCACTGATAATCCACACCACACAGTACTAGTCCAAACAGGAACAGTAAACAACTGAAATAAAAACACGGTTCTATCTATTACAAACATCAGAGTACGGTCCACAGGATCACAACAGGTCTGGAGACAATATATGCCCAAGTACCCGTTAACTACAAAGTACAACAGTAAAAGGAAAAGTAGTAATATAACTACTATCTATCTTCAGGTCTTCAGCTAGCGTACGGATAGGCGTCAGCATAACTGGCATCAGTGGGGCCATTCTCTACGTAACTCCCTTCAGGGTAATCATTATCGCCATAAGTTTCGTCATCTGCATTGTAAAGGACAGGATAGTCTGGACGGGGAATGTCCAGGCAATAAAGGCCGTCAGCTTGTTGAAAGCTGAGTGAGCACTAACTAACACAGTCTCATAGAAATGACATAATTACCATTATGAACAATAGATGACAGTGATACTAAATATATAATCCTCATTCATTATTCAGATATATCATTAATCGATTCTTATCAATTCCCACTCTAAGACTGATTTCACAATACCCAACTGACTATCTCGAACTGATTATATCAGCACAACATACCAGTGCTCTTGTTCACCGCTATACCGCTTTTAAGAACTCTTGCGAGCACCCATACATTGTTCTCATATAACGACTGGTCCATGGATATACCCATACTCTTGTTCACCGCTTTTAAGAACTCTTACTGTTCACCGCTTTTAAGAACGCTTGCGAGTACGATACATACACAGCTCTGGTAATTCAAATCATGGGCGTGCCACATCTACTCTTGTTCACCGCTTTTAAGAACTCTTACTGTTCACCGCTTTTAAGAACTCTTGCGAGTACTGTGCACCCATAATTCTCACGATCCTGATCAAATCCTTGACATACACTTATCGGATTCAACCTGAGCGAATCATCAGCTCGACACACACAACTTTGAACATACAAATCCTCTTACTGGCTCACTTCTCACTTATCCAATACTACCCAGTATTATCATCTCAACTTACTACGTTATCGCGTCGTACTATTTCTAGCGTTCCGAACCCGACTACGTTACTCACCATGTTATCTCAATCTCATTATCGTATCCCATTACCTCCGTAATCCATAGTATCGCATAATAGGAACATGGAACAACAATTAAACAACTACGCATTATGAATTATAAACTGAAAGGAATACATTCATGTTCTGCTAGGTTCGATCGATTGAGGTCCTCTCGATCGCTCGAAGAAAGTGCTGTTCGATCGATTGAAGTCTTCTCGATCGATCGAAGTGAAGGTAGTCTCGATCGATTGAAGTATTCTCGATCGATTGAACTTAGGGAGGTTCGATTGATTGAACTCAGTTTGATCGATTGGGACTCTGATGTTCGATCGATTGAACTCAGTTCGATCGATTGGGATCAGTGATGTTCGATCGCTCGAACTCAGTTCGATCGGTCGAACTTCGTCTTCTACAGATTCTGCCAGTGAACGTGCAGAACGTGCTAGGGGATGTTTGGATTATAATTATACGTCCAGAATATGTAAAACATCATAACTAAGATACCAAGTGAGTTTGGAACTCACCAAAAATCGTAAGGGCGCGTTTGGTTCGGTTGAAAGCTTCGAGCTTTAATGGCGGCCTCTTTCTCTCGCCTGTCTCTGTCTCTCTCTTTCTATCTCTATCTCGGTCTCTCTCTTTCTATCTCTGTCTCGGTCTCTCTTTCCTTTCTTCTTCTTCTTCTTCTCAGCTTCTCTCTTCTCTTCTCTTCTCTGCTGAGTATATATATATAGATATGTGTGTGTATATATAATATATGTATATGTGTATATAATATATAACACACTCACAAATCCTCTCTCAAACTCTAAGTTCAGTAAAACTCTCCCACACTCACGAGATTTATGTATATATAGAGAATGGGAGGGCAAGGTGGCAGCATTTGCGCAGAAACTGGAATTCTGATAATTACATTCTCGATCGATCGAAGAATGCTCGATCGATCGAACTCAGATCGGTCAGTTAGATCGATTGAAAAGGGGTTTGATCGATTGAAGTGGGGACCACGTATTAAATTCAGGTCGGTAGGGTTTCGATCGATTGAACAAGGTTCGATCGCTTGAACTGTGAGTGCTCGATCGCTCGAACGAGCTTCGATCGATCGAAGATTAAATTGCATGAATGGTCAAAGGAAGTATATAGAATCTCTCTGCATTAAATATTTATTGAAAATACGGGTATTACATCATCCACCACCCAACAAAAGATTTCGTCCTCGAAATCGGAAACATACAGAGTTAAAACAAAAACGAAAACTTCTCAAGCATCTCTGACTCTAGTTCCCATGAAGCTTCTCCTTCATCATGATGCTTCCACTGAATCTTGACTAATGGAATCTCTTTATTCCTGAGCTTCTTGACTCCACGATCTAAAATGCGAACTGGTCCTTCGTGGAACGTAACATTGTCGTTGACTTCAATATCCTCAAAGTTGATCTCGTGTGCTGGGTTATGAACACATTTCCTCAGCATACTGATGTGGAAAACGTTGTGCACTCTTGACATCTTCGGGTGCAACGCAAGGCGATAAGCAACTTTTCCAACACGCTCTAGAATCTCGAACGGTCCGATGAATCGTGGCGATAATTTGCCTCTCTTCTGACCAAATCTGACGATGCCTCGAACAGGCGAAACCTTGAGTAACACATGATCTCCAACTGCAAACTCTAAATCTTTGCGTCGCTTATCAGCATAACTTTTGTGTCGGGTCTGAGCTGTCTTCATCTTCTCACGTACAATCTGAATCTTCTCACTAGTCTCTCGTATCATCTCTGGCCCAAGAAGTTGAGTATCTCCGACTTCAGTCCAACATAGCGGCGATCGGCAAGGTCTTCCGTACAAAGCTTCGAACGGCGCCATTCCTATGCTCGAATGATAACTGTTGTTGTAAGCAAACTCTATCAGAGGTAAGTGTGTCTCCCAAAAATTCTCAAAATCAATAACGCAAGCGCGTAACATATCCTCCATTACTTGATTAACTCTTTCAGTCTGTCCATCGGTCTGTGGATGAAAAGCTGAACTCAAGTTCAAAGTTGTTCCCATTGCTGTCTGAAGACTCTTCCAAAACTCTGCAGTAAAGCGCGAATCTCGATCTGATATGATAGAAACAGGTACTCCGTGTAACCGTACTATGTGTTGTAGATACATTCGGCTCAAACGTTCCACTGGATACGTCATACTGTAGGCAATAAAATGTGCTATCTTCGTAAGTCGATCCACAATTACCCAAATAGCATCGTGGTTCTGCTGCGATTTCGGTAATCCTATCACAAAATCCATGGTGATGTGTTCCCATTTCCATTGAGGAATTGGTAACGGCTGTAGAAGTCCAGGTGGTTTCTGATGTTCTGCCTTTACTTGTTTACAAGTAAGACATTGAGAAACATATTCAGCCACTTCTCGCTTCATTTTTTCCCACCAAAAATTTCTCTTCAAGTCCTTGTACATCTTTGTACCTCCTGGATGAATCGTCATCCGCGACTTATGAGCTTCATCCAATATTTCTTTCCGAAGTTTTTCGTTGTCAGGTACACAGAGTCTACCTTTACATCGTAAAGCTCCATCTGTACTAACACTCCAGATCTCAGGTTCTTTTGCTGCCATCTTCATGAACCATAACTTGAAATCTTCTGCTGTCTGTTGAGCTTCTATTATACGACTGATCAAAGTTGGTTGTACCATCAGACATCCAAAATGTTGTCTTTCCATTGGTTCCACTGGCTGAAACTTGAATTCGGCTAAAACTTCCAATGCTTGCCATTCTCGAATTAATAATGCAGCGATCACTAGTCGAGGTTTACGGCTCAAAGCATCTGCTACGACATTTGCTTTACCTGGATGGTATTGCAATGAAAGGTCATAGTCTTTGAGTAACTCCATCCATCTTCGTTGTCGCATGTTCAACTCCTTTTGAGAGAACAAATACTTCAGGCTCTTATGATCGGAAAACAGATCAAACCTTTTTCCATAGAGATAGTGTCTCCAAATCTTCAAGGCAAATACTATTGCTGCCAATTCCAAATCATGCGTCGGATAATTCTTCTCGTGTACCTTCAATTGTCTTGATCCATACGCGATAACATTCCCGTCTTGCATAAGTACACAACCCAATCCCTGGTGTGATGCGTCACTGTAGATCACATATCTTTCTCCACTCTTAGGTATCGCAAGTACCGGTGCAGAAGTCAATTTCTCTTTTAACTCCTGAAATGCACCCTCATGCTTGTCCGTCCATTCATACTTTGTCTCCTTCCTTGTTAAATTTGTCAAAGGTCCAGCTATCTTGGAAAATCCTTCTACAAATCTTCTGTAATATCCTGCTAACCCAAGAAAACTTCTGACCTCTGTTGCATTGGTCGGTCTATTCCAGCTTAAGACTGCATCAATCTTAGATGAGTCCACAGAAATACCGTCCTGAGATATAACATGTCCCAAGAATTTGACTTCCCGTAGCCAAAACTCACACTTGCTGAATTTTGCATACAACTTGCTATCTCGAAGTGTCTGTAAGGCAACCTGTAAATGCTCCTTGTGATCCTCTTCTGTCTTTGAGTAGATCAGTATATCATCAATGAACACAATAATGAATTTATCCAGATATAGTCTGAATACTCTATTCATTAAGTCCATAAATACTGCTGGTGCATTCGTCAATCCAAAAGGCATAACTAGAAACTCGTAATGCCCGTATCTTGTCCTGAATGCAGTCTTCGATACATCCTCTGGTCGAACTAACAGCTGGTGGTATCCTGAACGTAAATCGATCTTGGAAAAGATCCTAGATCCTTGTAACTGGTCGAATAGGTCATCTATCCGAGGTAGTGGATATCTATTCTTGATCGTAACCTTGTTCAACTCCATGTAGTCTATACAGAGTCGAAGTGTTCCGTCTTTCTTCTTTACAAACAGAACTGGTGCTCCCCAAGGTGACGTACTCGGGCGAACGAAACCTAAGTCTTCAAGCTCTTGAACTTGCTTCTTCAGTTCTAACATCTCAGTTGGTGCCATCCTATATGGAGTCTTAGAAATCGGCAATATACCAGGTACTAGTTCCACACAGAAGTCTATTTCTCTTTTCGGTGGAAGTCCTTTAATATCCTGAAATACATCCTGAAAGTCTTGCACACTAGGAATCTGATCCATCGTGAGCTCTGCACTTGTACTCTCGATCGTAGCCAAATTACTCGTAAGAAACATGTCGCTCGTCGGCTGACACTGAAATCTAATCGTCGGCCTTCCTTGTCTCGGAAATACAATCGTCTTAGTAGGGCAATCCAAATTGGCACCATACTTAGTTAACCAATCCATCCCTAGGATAACATCAAATCCTGACATTGACAGAACTACCAAGTTTGCAGGAAGATTCCTATCTCCCAAAGTCAATGGGCAATCTTTACACACTTTACTCAACTTAACTATCACCCCCAAAGGTGACACAACATTCAGTGTTGACTCAAGTGTCTGGGGTTCTAAACCCAATTGACGCACAATCTTAATAGCAATAAATGAACGTGCGGCTCCAGTATCAAATAAAGCTTTAACTGGACTATGAAAGAGTACAAGCGTACCTTCCAAATGTTGCTGCTCATTAGCGTTAAAGCCTGCTTCTCCTGGAATGATAGCATTCATCCTTGTCTGATCTGGAGGTCCTTGTATCCCTTGAATTGATGCTCCATAGTACCCTCCTTGTGGTGCACGACAATCCTTGCTCAAGTGCCCTGGCTTGTTGCAATTCCGACAGACAATATCCATTCTGCGATTAACTCTAGGGGCTGTACAGAATCTGACAACGTGCCCTGGATTTCCGCAATTAAAACATCCTTCGCTATTGCTTGGCAGCGCTGTCAGTAGTGCCTGCGGCTGTGATCCTTGCTGGCGATATTGCTGGGGTCGAGTATAGCCCTGCTGTGGCTTTCTGGTTCCTTCCCAGGTTCTCTTGTTACCTTGAAAATTTCCCTGTGGTCTCCAACCTTGGGTATTCCTTTGCGACAGGTTATGGAAATTCTTATGTTGAAAACTTCTAGATGACTGAGATCGATTCATCTGTGGTTGTTGTGCTGGATAAGCATCCTTCTCTAATCCTGCAGCAAATCTGACAATCTCTTCAAAGGATTGATTCAGATGACCAACCATCATATGTCTGAGATGGGGATTCAATCCTTGGTGAAATCTCTTCACCTTCTTCTGTGGAGTGTCTATCATATGCTGAGCAAATCTGGATAGGCGCTCAAACTGTGTTGTATATTCCCTGACGTTCCATCCTCCTTGGACTAGATTGAGGAAGTTCCTTTCCTGTTGATCTCTCTCATCCTCTGGGAAATACTTTTCCAAAAATCGTCCTTTGAATGTCTCCCATGGCATAGCTTTTGCAGTATCGATCCCAATAGTGGCTCGCTCGGCTTCCCACCAATCTGCGGCGGCATAAGTGAGCTGAAACGTAGCAAGACGACGCTTCTCTTGTTCGCTGCATTCCAATGCTTTAAATATCAACTCCATTTCTCTTATCCATTGTTCCGCTTTCCATGGTTCTGTTAGTCCATCGAACTTCTCTGGACGTAACCCACGAAAATTTGCTAACAACTTATCTCCAGTCTGTCTTGGTGGCGGGGGTGCAAAAGGTCTCTGGTGGGTGGAATGATTATAGGTATCCCCCACATGCTCCATCCTTTGCATAAATGCTTCGAAAATTCCCGTCGGATCCATCCCTTCCGGAATAGGTGCTCCATTACGTGCTTGGTGATTTCTCAAGGGTCCTACCATGATGATAACGAGTATTGCCTACAAGAGACATATTGATCAGCTGAAAGTCTTCTCGTAGAAACGAAACCAAGATAGAACGAGAAGCAACAAGAACTAACAGTTCTACAAAACAACACATCAAACAACCAACAATCAATATCAAAAGTACTGCTCGTATATATATAGATA
Source organism: Hydrangea macrophylla (assembly GCA_033977485.1). Taxonomy (NCBI): domain Eukaryota; kingdom Viridiplantae; phylum Streptophyta; class Magnoliopsida; order Cornales; family Hydrangeaceae; genus Hydrangea; species Hydrangea macrophylla. The sequence continues at coordinate 5,165,769 of CM066995.1, read as the reverse complement.
TCAAAAGATGTACCATGGAGTACACAGTAACCATACCATGTACCACGTGGGACATAAGCAACACATCACTAAGGTCAATTACTAATACTACTATTAACATCTATACAAAGCTATGGTCAAATAGCTATCTCTCAAGCTCCCAAAAATCTAGTGGACAACATGTCCTGATAAAACTAACAAAACTAAGCCCTGCAGGTCCTGACTCAAAAGTCGTCAGCATCTGATCCTGCTGGTGGTGCCTCATCCTCTGAATCAATCTCCATCTCCTCGAGTGGGTCATCCTCAACTGGTGCAACAAGATCTCCGACTACAACTCCTATATCCCAATCCTCTACTATCTCTGCATCATCATCCTCTATACCGTCTGCTATCGCCTGGTTGGCGACATCAACTACTACTGCGGCGAATCCATCGGCTATATCAAGAGCTCCTGCTATGGCTGCCTCTCCCATAACAAAATCTGCTGGCTGTGCGACCATCTGAGCTATCCATCCTACTGCCATATCGGCCATAGCTGCCATATGCATAATGGGTCCAGCTGGTATCTGAAGCACAACTGGTACCTCTGGCACAACTACCTCCTCATCGACTGCATCCTCATCTACTACTATGTCTGCCTCAATAGCCTCTGTGTCTGGTACTGGATCCTCTGGCTCAAACTCTGGCTCCTCGGGGTCATCCTCAGGCTCATCATCATCTGCATCGTCTGCATGCTCATCCTCTACTGGGTCCTCGTCATCTATCGGCTCCTCCTCTCCATCTCCGTCTATGTCCTCATCGGCATGCTCATCCTCCTGAATCGGCTCATGCTCTGGAACTGGTATATCGGGTACCGGTGATGGTGGTGCTGCTGCAACTACAGGCTCTGGTGGACCGGCTACAATAGCTCTCAACTCAATCTCATCCATCTCGGGCTTACTCTGCATTAACCGTAATATCTCCTGACAAATGTCTCTACCAACCCTCGCAGTATGGTAAGCATCCATACGCATCTGCGTCGGGTGAGTCCTCTCTGTCACATAAAGTGCTCTCCACATGTCCTCCTCCAAATGTCTACTAGCTATCTGGCATACACGCTCACGATAAAACTCTGGGTCAGCTGGCACCACGGTATCCCCATGGATCACGTGTCCTCCATAAGCATCGGTAACAAACTGATGGAACTCTGGATCCATGCTATCCTGCAAAGGAAAACTATCTATCGTCAGGAAGACGAACTTATCTTATACTCATATCTCATCTCAAGAAAATCTTAAATACTAGAACCAGATGGAGTGGAATCCATCAGTGAACGACAATATCAGAACCTAACCGTAATATAACCAGGTGCTTTGATACCAAAAACCCTGTCACGCCCCGGAGCAGCATAAATAGAGAAAAATAAATTTCCTTTATGGGTCCATAGGGAATGACAAGTGAAAGTCACTGATAATCCACACCACACAGTACTAGTCCAAACAGGAACAGTAAACAACTGAAATAAAAACACGGTTCTATCTATTACAAACATCAGAGTACGGTCCACAGGATCACAACAGGTCTGGAGACAATATATGCCCAAGTACCCGTTAACTACAAAGTACAACAGTAAAAGGAAAAGTAGTAATATAACTACTATCTATCTTCAGGTCTTCAGCTAGCGTACGGATAGGCGTCAGCATAACTGGCATCAGTGGGGCCATTCTCTACGTAACTCCCTTCAGGGTAATCATTATCGCCATAAGTTTCGTCATCTGCATTGTAAAGGACAGGATAGTCTGGACGGGGAATGTCCAGGCAATAAAGGCCGTCAGCTTGTTGAAAGCTGAGTGAGCACTAACTAACACAGTCTCATAGAAATGACATAATTACCATTATGAACAATAGATGACAGTGATACTAAATATATAATCCTCATTCATTATTCAGACATATCATTAATCGATTCTTATCAATTCCCACTCTAAGACTGATTTCACAATACCCAACTGACTATCTCGAACTGATTATATCAGCACAACATACCAGTGCTCTTGTTCACCGCTATACCGCTTTTAAGAACTCTTGCGAGCACCCATACATTGTTCTCATATAACGACTAGTCCATGGATATACCCATACTCTTGTTCACCGCTTTTAAGAACTCTTACTGTTCACCGCTTTTAAGAACGCTTGCGAGTACGATACATACACAGCTCTGGTAATTCAAATCATGGGCGTGCCACATCTACTCTTGTTCACCGCTTTTAAGAACTCTTACTGTTCACCGCTTTTAAGAACTCTTGCGAGTACTGTGCACCCATAATTCTCACGATCCTGATCAAATCCTTGACATACACTTATCGGATTCAACCTGAGCGAATCATCAGCTCGACACACACAACTTTGAACATACAAATCCTCTTACTGGCTCACTTCTCACTTATCCAATACTACCCAGTATTATCATTTCAACTTACTACGTTATCGTGTCGTACTATTTCTAGCGTTCCGAACCCGACTACGTTACTCACCATGTTATCTCAATCTCATTATCGTATCCCATTACCTCCGTAATCCATAGTATCGCATAATAGGAACATGGAACAACAATTAAACAACTACGCATTATGAATTATAAACTGAAAGGAATACATTCATGTTCTGCTAGGTTCGATCGATTGAGGTCCTCTCGATCGCTCGAAGAAAGTGCTGTTCGATCGATTGAAGTCTTCTCGATCGATCGAAGTGAAGGTAGTCTCGATCGATTGAAGTATTCTCGATCGATTGAACTTAGGGAGGTTCGATCGATTGAACTCAGTTCGATCGATTGGGACTCTGATGTTCGATCGATTGAACTCAGTTCGATCGATTGGGATCAGTGATGTTCGATCGCTCGAACTCAGTTCGATCGGTCGAACTTCGTCTTCTACAGATTCTGCCAGTGAACGTGCAGAACGTGCTAGGGGATGTTTGGATTATAATTATACGTCCAGAATATGTAAAACATCATAACTAAGATACCGAGTGAGTTTGGAACTCACCAAAAATCGTAAGGGTGCGTTTGGTTCGGTTGAAAGCTTCGAGCTTTAATGGCGGCCTCTTTCTCTCGCCTGTCTCTGTCTCTCTCTTTCTATCTCTGTCTCGGTCTCTCTCTTTCTATCTCTGTCTCGGTCTCTCTTTCCTTTCTTCTTCTTCTTCTTCTTCTCAGCTTCTCTCTTCTCTTCTCTTCTCTGCTGAGTATATATATAGATATGTGTGTGTATATATAATATATGTATATGTGTATATAATATATAACACACTCACAAATCCTCTCTCAAACTCTAAGTTCAGTAAAACTCTCCCACACTCACGAGATTTATGTATATATAGAGAATGGGAGGGCAAGGTGGCAGCATTTGCGCAGAAACTGGAATTCTGATAATTACATTCTCGATCGATCGAAGAATGCTCGATCGATCGAACTCAGATCGGTCAGTTAGATCGATTGAAAAAGGGTTTGATCGATTGAAGTGGGGACCACGTATTAAATTCAGGTCGGTAGGGTTTCGATCGATTGAACAAGGTTCGATCGCTTGAACTGTGAGTGCTCAATCGCTCGAACGAGCTTCGATCGATCGAAGATTAAATTGCATGAATGGTCAAAGAAAGTATATAGAATCTCTCTGCATTAAATATTTATTGAAAATACGGGGTATTACAGAGTGCGATGGGGATTCATTAAGTACGTTGAAGACCTCGACAAAATGCGCAAATATGACTGGTGTAATGCAATTGTTGAGGAACTTCTACACTCTATAACCAAATCATACAATGATCCAATAAATGTGACAGGCTGCTGATCTCGTCAAAATCAAGATTTAAAAGTATGCTTACTTATGCTTTACGTTCAAAAGATTTTCAGTGTGGAAGTAAAGGTCGAACCCACAGAGATTGAATACTACGCACTTTAATTTTTAAAACCTAAATTTAGTTAATTAAGAAAAACAGATTTTAGATTTAATTTGTATTAAACTAATAACAATAAAAGTAAATCTAAATTATGAAAGCAATTAAATATTTGTTTTTATAATAAGTTTAAGGAAACTAGAATTGCAAATCCACCACTAACTTTGTTGGCCCAAAAGTGGAAACCTTAGAGGGGGGGTGAATAAGGTTTTAGCGGAAATTAACCTTTTAAAAAACTAATTGCTAATTAAAACACAATCACAAGCAATTAAGTAAAGAGTTAAGGGAAGAGATACAAACAAACCAATTTTTCAAGTGGTTCGGCAATCGCACCCCGCGGCCTACGTCCACCCCTCAAGAACACCTCTTGAGGATTCCTTTAATCCCGGAGCACTTACGGGTGTGCACCAAACCGTTACAAGAGCCTTCAATCTCTCCCAAAGAAGAACACCTCTTCTTTGCACACAAGGGTTACTAACCCTCAACCTTTACAAATTGATTTGAATACAAATTGAACTCTCTCTCTCTAGAGTGGATAATACAATTTGAAGCTCACACAATAACTCCTTAGTGAGTAGAAAATACAAATAAAAGCTCACTACAATTTGCTCTCTCAAAGAATTACAATTGAAAGCTAGAGCAAATTGATAACTCACACAATTGGGGCTCAAATGTGAATGATTAGAAATCAAAGAGTTGTGTGATTAAATAGATGTTTTCCAATGGATTGATCAACATAAAATGGTGTGGGAAAACATGTATTTATAGGCCAAGAAAGATTATAGCCGTTGGTGGCAAGTTTGGTAAATAAAAGCCCCTTTAAAAACTAGCCGTTATGCCTTTCCAGGTCGATTCAGTCGACTGGAACATGAAGCAGTCGACTTCCCCTTAAAGCAGTCGACTGAGACGTGTTTACAGAGGGTTTTAGTTTCATTCTGCACAGTTCGGTCGACTGCATCGGGCCTTCAGTCGACTGCCCCTCCCTGTTAGGCAGACTGACACATCTCTACTAAAATGGCCATAACTTCCTCTACAAAACTTGAATTTTCTATCCGTTTGATGTTTTGGAAACTAGATTCAAATACCTTTCCAACCATATAAAATTAAACATCTAATTATTTTCCATTTGGTTGGAGCATTGCTTTAAAGATGACCCATTTAAAATTTGTTTCCAAAACTTTAACTTTTAGCATTTGTTTGAGCCCCTAAGAGTGTGAGATCAAGATGCCTTACAATGGTGGTCCTAGACTTCAACCAAGGATGAAATATCTTCAAGTCTTCAAGCTTGATCCTTGTTGAGCTCCTTGTAATCTTGATCTACATCAATTGAATCTCATGCACACAAAGATGTTAAAACATTGATACAATATTAATACATGAGATTATATATGAGCATGAAAATGACTATGATAACAACAAAGAATGAATCAAATATGAATCATGTAATTATCATAGCATATTTGACATCATCAAAACATAATTAAATATGCCTTAATATACCTTAAGGCTAACAAGCTTCATAATAAGGGTATTTACGACTTACTTTAGATTATTAAGTTGGATGATAATGGGAAATTGTAGCTACAAGCCCAATTCCTCCATCAAGAAAATAACTATGGTTCAAGCACCAACATAATCTATCTTCGGTTAGCACGAATTATCCCACACTAAACTAGGGTTGTGGTATAATCCGTCTAATCTAGGCATGGACTATTCGGATACTTGATAGCACAATTCAATTTAAGCACCATTACATGTAAATAATCTAAACAAGCATAGCAAGCATAGATCATTGAGCACATTACCATCAAAATAGATCTAAGACAAGAGTAAACTTAGAAAATAACGATTTAATCAATAAAAGCACGATTTATTTATAAAAATCCTCGGAGCATGTAACTGTCATCCATACATAATAAAACTAAAATAAAAACATAAAATACACCCTATTACTTGGCTAGGGTTTAATTGAAACCCTAGATCTTGAGTTTAGTTGTTCATAGAATTGATGAACGGCAAGAGGTTGATGGAGGAGACCATGGGAATCCTTGGTCTTCTTCTTCTTCTTCTCCTTGCCTTCCTCTCTTCAAATGGCTGGAGTTTTTGTTGTATATGGATGTATCTAATATTGTGTAATGATGTGTAACCATAAAATTGATTTAGAATATGATTTATATAGAGTTTGGAAGGATTTAGGAAGCTTTCCTAAGCCAAATCGCACTAAAACAGCTATTTTTACGTTTCTGGACGTATTCAGCAAAGAAAAATATTAAAATCCTAACTCACTATCGTAGGCAACGCGATTGCATTTAGCATATGCAACAAGCCTTTTAAACCCCTAGGTGTCCCTAGTAGGACGAGTGAAGTCTCGTGAGGGTTCTCATCATCAAGTCACCCACAATCATCTTTATTAACTTATAAATTTAAAAAGTTTTATTCAAACGAAAAACAAAACAATCAATACTCCTTATCATAGAACGATGATTCGAAATAGAATAACGAACAAGAAGAAACAGAATCAAACCTCTACCTACGTCATGAAAAACAATCTCAAGCACATGCATCGTATAAATCAATAGAGTTTCTCATAAAATTGCACGTGTGTGATGTAGTAGTCAAATGAACACGCGCATGTCATTAACTTGGAATAAAACTCGGACCATCTAACTATGCTTCGACTATGAATCTCACAATGTTAATTACACTCTCAAATAAAACACTCAGAAAACATGTGTAATCTCTCTAGTATATGTGAATAAAGGAATTACGTTTTTAAGATATGAAATGCTCACATATGACTCAAAAAAGACGCATGACATGAAAGAACAGTAGTCTGATGGATAGAACGCCAACAGTTAAGAGAAATTAATCATTATCATGTTTTAATCCCCCTCCCATCGTTTTCATATCCAAACCATATTTCTAGGATCAAATAGGACTTTTCAAAGGTTGTAATGTGGCTCGGCCAATGAAAAACGATAGAAAGGATTAATTAGGTAGTTTTAGAATGGCATTGTAAGGCATGTTCGATTTCTTCCATTCGTCTCTTCTACCAACTTCATCTTTTCATTCTCTTCTTTTCGTATATTTTTTTAATTTCTTTCCCCTTCTTTTTTTTTCCTTTCTTCATTGCTTTTTTTTCCAGTCTTATTCTTTTCCTTTTCATTGCTTTTGAAATGAATGTTCATTGAATACCAAGGTACTACCCCAAACATCATCTTATTTTCTTCTTCTTCTTAATCAATACATCGCCTTATCACCAATAACAGTTGACAAATCTCTCAGTGGTGAACTCCAAGTTTGTCAAGTTGGAGCAAAAAAAAGGATAATGGTGATTAAAGAAAGAAATGGCATTTTAACGGCTCAAGGGGGCGAACTAAGGAAATTTATCATTTATCGGTCGGTGGCAAATAAAGAGCGCCTATGATCATTTCCTATGGTCATATGGTTCTTTAATATTTACGATGGAAGATTATTTAGCATGGTAACAAATATTTTAACTTGACTTATCAACCAAAACAAGAATAATGAGACTAAACAACGAGTTAATGCGCTATTTTAAGTAAAATTCGACAAACACAAAATGTATTTATAACCCTCTAAAAAGAAAAGACAGGCTCAAAAGCTCATCGGGTTTAGTCTCCACCATGTGTTATCTAGAAATCCAAAACATATTATAGTTCACATCAAACATCTATTCAAGCGACTACGTGCACTGCATAGGTTTGTGCACAAATCTATGATATAAAACTACGATTCGAATGATACATGACCTAAAATGTCATATCATGACTTCAGTAAATATTTAATCACATCTTCTCATGTTTACCATTCGATAACAATCCAAGTTACATAATAAGATGTATCGACTAGAGATTGCAAAACCGTAAGTGACATCGTTTATTTAAGCACAAGTATCGAAATTTTTTTTTCAAAATTTTGGTGTATATATTAATGTGCATGTGAGTGCATACCCCCAAACCTAAACCTTTCATTGCCCCCAATGAAACAATAAAACAAAAGAAAAGAATGTACGTAGAGAAGGAACGGTAGTACCTCGATTTCGGCAACCACAAACCAGGTGAACATATATAAATATAGTAATACAGTTCTAATGCTCCAAATGGAGACACTAATTCACCTGGCAATACTTAAAAGAAAATAAACTAACAACGAATAAGAAAAGCTAATATATAATACATATGTTTTTTCTTTTTTTTTTGGTTATTTATTTATTTATTTTTTGTAAACAATAGAAACTAAACTAGAATTAAAAGAACGTAAAGGAAATAAAGAAAAATAAAACTAGAACTATGGAAACAAATAAATACTTAATCTAAAATAAATTTAAGAGAACAAAATATAAAAACAACTTACCAGGGTGCGGGAGAATGGAGGTTAGAGAACAAAAGAGAAAATTCTTGATAATCCTACCTTGCGCGAGCGGACCGCGCGAGCGAGCGTCGAGCGCGTGAATCCCTCTGCGAGACATTACTGCGGCTACTTTTATGATTTCTGAAGAAAAAATTTCTAAGTCCCAGGCTCACACGAGCGGGCCGCTCGAGCGAGACCCCTCGCGGTGCAATTTTGAGGCGCGACTAGAACCTGAGGCATAAACATAAAAACTTGAAAAAAATTTCTCTAAGTGACAACCTCGCGTGAGCGGGCCGCGCACTCGAGGCAGTTTTTTTTTTCTCATTTTTCTTTCTTTCAATGTAAATAAGTTCAAAATAAATTATCCTCGACCCCCAAACCTGTTCAGAATGACCAAAACTGACTCAAATGACCCAAAAATGACCGAAAATGCTCAAAAAACAAGAGAAACAGATGAAATAAAGCTTGGGTTGCCTCCCAAGAAGCGCTATCTTTTACGTCTTCAACTAGACCAGTCTAGCTTAGGACTTATGGAAGTTGAAAATCAGACTTTGTACCCCTTAGGATATCAGGAAGAGTCCGGTGATAAGCAGAAATAACGTCGCTTTGAATTAATTCGACCGACGGTTCTCCCGAATTATGTTCAAATCAATTTCTTACCTTTTGAGATCGATTTCTTACCTTTTGAGTAAATTAATCATGCGGGTCTTGGTTGTCAAGATTCATCCGTTCATTACGAATTATATTATTTTCCTCACCTATATTCAGTTCTTTGTTAGGCACAATATTCCATCTTACCTCACATTCCGCCTCACATAGGTAATCGTCGTCTTTAGGAGGTTGATCCATAGCATTAAAAATGTTTAATTTTAAGTTCATGTTCCCAAATGACACCTTCATTACCCTCGTCCGACAGTTAACACGAGCGTTAGCGGTTTCTAAGAATGGACGGCCTAAGATGACAGGGGTTTGTTTCCTAGCATCTAGCATGGGTTCAGTGTCAAGGACCATGAAGTCGACAGGATAATAGCATATGTCAACTTTAACCAAGACGTCCTCGACGATTCCTCTAGGTATTTTAATTGAATGATCCGCTAATTGTATGGTAGCGGTCGTAGGTTTAAGTTCACCTAGTCCTAATTGTTTTCAGACGTGATAGGGTAAGAGGTCAACACTAGCTCCTAAGTCAAGGAAAGCCCGATGAATGATAGTGTCACCTATGACACATGATATCGTAGGCGTGCCTGGATCTTTATATTTTGGAGTAGCGTGTTGGAAAATGGAGCTTACTTTTTCCGTAAGGAAGACCTTTTTCGAAATATGACTGCGCAGCTTGCGCTTTTGAGTCCATAGGTCTTTTAGACATTTAGTGTAAGCGTGAATTTGTTTTATTGCATCAAGGAAAGGAATATTAATTTTAACCTGTTTAAACATCTCGAGTATATCTTCCGTTTTTGAATTTTTCTTTGATAAATTAGATGGTTCCTCAACGTTTGGTGGAAAAGGCATTTCCGGAATATAATTTGTTGGGGTTGGTTCATTTTCTTTTTGAATTTTACTCGTATCTTCACCCTTTTCTTTATTCGAGTTAATGTGTATCTCTTTTTCTCTCGCATTCGGAATTTCAACAATTTCCTCCTCACGAATATTCATCCTAGACACGGCATTAACTTGCTCACTCGTACCCCCACCCTCATACCGTCTTTCAGGGTTTTGTTATAGTTTGACTAGTCAGCTTACCCTCATTTCTACGGCTCATTGCATTAGCTATTTGTCCCATTTGAGACTCAAGCTTCGCAATGGATTGTGTGTGAGAGTGCACTATTTGTGCTTGTGCCTGTACTTGTGTTTCAATGTTCTTAAGGGATATCAACACCTTATCCTCAAAAGTGTTAACCCTTGGAGGGTTAGGATTAGGAGGAGGGTGTTGGTATTATTTTTGTTGATATTGGGGTCGATAAGTATTAGAAAAATTGTTCGACATAGGATTATAGTTATTTCGTGGGAATTGTTGCATAGAATTAACGTGTTACTCAACAAACTCCGGGAATTGAGATGCAGAAGGACATGCAAAGATATTATGAGACGATTTGGAACATAATGCACATACTTCTAAAGAGGGTGGATTGGACCTAATCCCCATCCTCATAAGTTGGTCAAGTTTTCTATTTAGTTCTTGTATTTCAATTGACTGACTCGACTCAACTTTCACCTCTCGCTTCGGTTGAAGGTACCCCTCAGGATGGATAGACATCGCTTGGTGCATCGAATTCTCACTCAAAGTTTCAAAAATTTTCCAGGCCTCGTCAGCGCTTTTGTGTAGGAAGGCACCCGCACAAACGGCATCGACAGTATTACGTAATGAGGGAACTAGTCCCTCGTAGAAGACCTGAACTAATTGTCACTTGGAAACTTGATGATGTGGGCATGAGCGCAACATTTCTTTAAATTGTTCCCAAGTATCGTAAAGCGTTTCGCCATCTTGCATCACAAAGTTTGTTATTGATTTTCTTATCTGATTAGTTCTTGTGATTGGGAAAAACTTTTATAAAAATGCCGTATGTAATGATTCCCATGTTTTTATAGTGTTTGGCTCCAAAGATTGGAGCCAATACTTAGCTTTGTCTTTTAATGAAAACGAGAAGAGGCATAATTTTAACTCATCATCAGTTAGGTGTTGGATTTTTAAAGTAGAGCAAATATCCTGAAAATTGCCTAAGTGCTGATAAGGGTCTTCCTTAATACAACCATGAAAAGAAGGTAGTAGCGCGATGGTAGATGACTTTATCTCAAAGTGAGATGCCATCACCTCTGATAATTCGATACTCGCCTGTGGTGTATAGGCCGTAGGGATGAAATAGTCTTTAACTGGAGGGGGTTGAGGTATGTTAGGATTGTTTACATTATTTCTGTTATTTCTGTTATTTCCAACGTCAACCATTGGAATATGTTTTATTTTAAAAATTCGAGTTTTCCTTAACCTTTTAAGGGTACTTTGAATTTTGGCCTGAAATAGAGACAATGGTTCTGGAGTCGATTCATCGTCTAGCAACCGAGCTCTAGAAGCTTGGGTTGAAGATCTATTAATTCTTAAGGTACGTTCAAGTTCAGGATCAAAAGTTTGTAATTCAGATTTACTAGAACGTGTACTAAACATAAATTAACAAGAAAATAGCAACACTAAGACAAAAACTGACTCACAAATATAAGACAAAATCACGCAAATAAGGCAACTGACACACAACTACTATGATGCATGAATATCCTGTAATGCAATGACCGCGTCAAGCCCAGTGCCCCGGGTTTCCTAGCTAATGCATGTGAACAATCACTCCTAAACTAATGCAAATAGTGCGTCTCAGCGCCCTGACTTACAGTGGTTGGAAGCAAATTTCAAAGGAAGTGATTTAGTTTATTTATTATTTATTATTTTCACGTAAGCTCCTTTGACGTGCGCATCTGCTCCACATAAAATGCTAGAATTTGATTACTTTGAGAAATTACAAAACAAAAAGAAAAGTTAGTAACTTAAAACAAAAACGAAAAATAAGGAAAAAAAACATAATCTAGTATTTACAAATTAACTAAACTAAGATTCTAAAACTAAAGGTAGTAATGCAATCACTGGCAATGGCGCCAAAAATTTGATCTCGTCAAAATCAAGATATAAAAGTATGCTTACTTATGCTTTGCTTTCAAAAGATTTGCAGTGTGGAAGTAAAGGTCGAACCCACAAAGATTGAATACTACGCACTTTAATTTTTAAAACCAAAATTTAGTTAATTAAGAAAAACAGATTTTGTAGCTACAAGCCCAATTCCTCCGTCAAGAAAATAACTATGGTTCAAGCACCAACATAATCCATCTTCGGTTAGCATGAATTATCCCACACTAAACTAGGGTTGTGGTATAATCCGTCTAATCTAGGCATGGACTATTCGGATACTTGATAGCACAATTCAATGTAAGCACCATTACATGTAAATAATCTAAACAAGCACAGCAAGCATAGATCATTGAGCACACTACCATCAAAATAGATCTAAGACAAGAGTAAACTTAGAAAGTAACAATTTAATCAATAAAACCACGATTTACTTATAAAAATCCTCAGAACATGTAACTATCATCCATACATAATAAAACTAAAATAAAAACATAAAATATACCTTATTACTTGGCTAGGGTTTCATTGAAAACATAGATCTTGAGTTTAGTTGGCCATAGAATTGATGAACGGCAAGAGGTTGATGGAGGAGGCCATGGGAATCCATGGTCTTCTTCTTCTTCTTCTTCTCCTTGCTTTCCTCTCTTCAAATGGCTGGAGTTTTTGTTGTATATGGATGTATCTAATGTTGTGTAATGATGTGAACCACAAAATTGATTTAGAATAGGATTTATATAGAGTTTGGAAGGATGTAGGAAGCTTTCCTAAGCCAAATCGCACTAAAATAGCTTTTTTTATGCTTCTGGACGTATTCAGCCAATTCAGATCACACAGAGCTCTTCAGGACCTCAAAATACGTGTTTTTGACTTTTTAAACAAGTCGCTCGCGCGGGTCAACATTGAAGGTGCATTAATATTACTTATCTTTTGACCTATTTCTCAGTATTGTTTTACAATTTCTCAGTATTGTTTGTGAAAGTATAATAAAGAGTGGGCATTTCCCAGTATATTAAAGAGTGACCTATTGCTCAGTATTGTTTTAACATTTTCTCAGGATTGTTTGTGAACTTATATTTTTTGGTTAGATCTACAATAGTGATCTCGAGACAACTTTGTCAAAGCACCATGTATATAAACCATACATCGACAGGATAAAAAATGCAAAACTATCAGTCCCACAGTTTTTAGTGGATGCACACATAGGAGATGACAACGACGATGGGACAATTAATGTTGAAGTTGGTATTGATGAAAATCATGATTTACAATGCTACTCTCGTATAGAAGGAGAAGATGCGTGTGAAGGAGATGATTTGGGCTTCATTGTTGACATAGTCTCTAAACTTGTGAAAGGATGTAATTGGGATACTAAAGCTAAAAATGGAGATAACACGTTGTTGACCCGTAGAGATTCTGAAGGGGGTGACATGATGAATAGAAATCTTTTCTTAACTCCCTACAAAACCATGGTAAGATCGTGGGACCAACCTGTGCAAGAATTCAATGATGTTGTGGAAAAAATTATACTGGAACAGAGCACAGCACCCCATATCAAGAAGAAGTTGTTGGGGAACAAGTTAGGGAGCTCGTGCAAAACAATAATTTCTACTCATTAATTAATACAAGCTTGGAAAATGAGGTGAAAAGACTATTAGACAATGTGGAAGACCGCAAATGGGAATATGAAGATTTTAAAAAGGAACATGAAAAGCTCTAGGACTATGTGGATGACAAAGCTTGCAGCAGCATAACACAACCAGCAAGTTTGGATACACAAGTTGCAGAAACAATCAATAGTCTTGAGCAACAACTGGACAGGGTAAAAAATAGAGAGACTTCTATAGTTGCATCATTGCATGCAGAGGTATCGCAAAGAGATAAGGAGATAGAGAAATTTAGAGTTGAATTGAAGAAAACTAAGGCAGCAGTTAGGGGAGTTCAAATCACAACAACACAGGTACTGATAGAATTCAATTAACAGTTACAGTTTCTGAACTTAATTTCTCATCGTTTATTGAGAATATATCAGTGAAATGATAGATTTCTCATAATTTGGTGAGAATTTCTCTATCTTTTCATGTAGTTTATTAAAACTAAATCGTGCACTTTCAGCTTGAAGGTTCAGATGCTTCTACCCCAAGGCAATGGAAAAATGTAGAAAAAACTCCAGAGAATGTGATAATGAGTCTGGATAGCAATCACGAAAATCGCCGGATAACTAGGACTATGGAAAATGACAGGGAAAAAAGAGAGAGGAAGTTGGCTAGGATAATAAAGTATGAATACAGCTTACAAAGAAGGCCGAAGAGACCACGACGGTCAAAGGGAATTGAAGAGAATAAAAATGAGGAAAAACAGTTGGTTGGGGGCAAGGACAAAGATGATGTACATGTGCATGAACAAAAACACCAGCTGCCAAAGGTTTTTGTTAGCAAGAAAGCAAAAAGTAAAGAAAAAATGGATGCACAATACGAGAAAATTGCCGAAAACCCCATTGACATTGATGCCATTAATCTTGAAACTTTCAAGGACATATATGTGTTGCTGTCTGAATTGGAGAAATCATCGGTGTACAAGTTATTATCGCCTGAAGACAAATAACTGATCAAAGATGGGTTAGAAGCAGATGTAACCCTGTGAGTAAATTTCCATTTGGTTTTGCTGACACTGTTAATAATAAAAAATGTATCAATGTTTAAAACAAGCTATGTTATCAAATTAGGACACCAATGTACAACAAAATAGATGGGCATGAATACATATCACTAGCGGACATATGTGCAATTATTCTCGAGAAGGAGCTTTCAAACAATGTAAGATTGAAAATGTTCATACTAGTTTTCTCAGAAAAGACTAAGAAATTCTCAGAAAAAAGAGTGAGAAACTCTGAGAAAAATCTGAAATGTTCTCATTTGTCTTAAGCGAGTTAAAATTGGTAAATAACAACATTACTCTACATTTAATTGTCATACTAATTTTTTTTAAAATATATATATATATATATAAAATAGAGCTTCACTTCTGAACATATGCATTAACCCATAGATGTATGTCAAAGTGCGGAATGATGAAAGCCTACACAATTTCGTCGACCCATTCATCGGCAGCAAAAAGGTGCAAGCACGATCCAAGTTGATTTCCCTCCTTCACCGTAGCAGTGGTTGTAAGTCTGACCATTGGACGCTAGCTGTCTATGACTCGGAGACAGCTACCTAGAGCTTCTATAACTCTTTGCGTCCAAGGTCTCGGGCCATATCTGATCCATATCTCCCAGACATGCATGAAATGGTAAACTTATACAACTAGTCATTACATTAAAACCTCATATTTATAACTAACAAATCGCTACATTAATTCCAACTTTCTTTTTACTTAAGAGAAACTATGTCTTTGAAAAGTTTCAGCATTTGCGCGAAGATGGATGACTTGATGCAGATACCCAGAGCCTCGAGACTACCCTTCACTATGTTCTTGACTCCCCACAACAATATCCGTCTGCTTTGGATTGTGGGGTCATAGTTTGTGAGATAATGGCCAGTTTTTTCCAACACTCCTCGATTGAACGGCAATGTAACACCACAAAGGCTCGGGTAGGATTGGTCCACACATTTCTGAACACGGAAGGCAATTCCTTAACTAAGGATGGATATGCATCGCTCCAATTGGCTCAACAATATCAATTCAAAGAGTCTTGACTCATAACCGGGTCTTATTGTAATCAATGTCTCCTTTTCTAGAATATACACATGTTATTGCTAATCAGTTTTGAAATATTTGATAAACTAATGTATGGAAGGTTTTTTCTAAGATGGTATTAGTACAGAATATTTGTGGTGCATTCTGTAAAATTTTTTTAATGAATTTAATGGGAAACTGACATTATTTACTGAGAATTTATCTTTTTTCCCCTACATATGCAACTAGTCTTAGTATCTTAGTGAGTCTATAAAGTACTGTATCTCAGTAACTAGACACAAATGTATTGACCAAGGTCTATCTTGTTTTCTTTATATTTGTATTTACCAACGTGAATATGGCAGTTTTTTGCTAATATGGTATTAGTATGGAATAGTTGTGTCGTATTCAGTAGATTTTTTTAATGAATTTACTGTGAAACTGACATTATTTACTAGAATTGATCTTTGTTTCCATACATATGCAACTAGTCTTGGTATTTGATTGAGTCTATAAAGTACTGTATCTCAGTAACTATATAGTGAAGACACAAATGTATTGACCAATGTCAAAATCTCAATGTATTGACCAATGTGAAAATTTTTTAGTGATCTTAATGGGAAACTGACATTATTTACTGAGAATTTATCTTTTTTCCCCTACATATGCAACTAGTCTTAGTATCTCAGTGAGTCTATAAAGTACTACATCTCAGTAACTAGACACAAATGTATTGACCAAGGTCTGTCTTGTTTTCTTTATATTTGTATTTACCAACATGAATATGGAAGGTTTTCGCTATTATGGTATCAGTATGGAATAGTTGTGGTGTATTCAGCAGATTTTTTTAATGAATTTACTGGGAAACTGGCATTATTTACTAGAATTGATCTTTGTTCCCATACATATGCAACTAGTCCTGGTATCTCATTGAGTCTATAAAGTACTGTATCTCAGTAACTATACAATGTAGACACAAATGTATTGACCAATGTCAAAATCTCAATGTTTAATATGAAATTCAAAATTTGTACTGAGAAAAATCTCAATGTTTATTGGGCATATCTTCCTTGAAGTTAAAAATTTGTTGTTTATTTATCAGTCTCAGTAGATGTATTAATAAATTAGCAATATTTACTAAGTATTCGTTGAGTAAAAAGCCTACCTTTTCAGACAACAGTCTGACTACTTAGTAAACAGTGAAAATTCTCACTAGTTGTTGAGAAATTCTAACTGTTTCCTGAGAAATCCATTCCCCTCATGCACACTGAGAAAATATCCACTATATGAATTCAGCAAATCCTCAATGCAACATTGTTTTATTCACAAACATAACTCTACTTTATCGAAACTTACACCACATCTGAAAAAAAAAACAATAAACAAAAAAAATTAATAAACATAATATCATCATTATCAATTGCTTATAATTTCTCTACAAGACTTCCTGTTAAGTTTTCCCTTTTTTCCACACCTACCACACCTCACCACCTGCAAGTTCTCTCCCCTAGAGGGAATCCTCTTTTTCTTGGGCCTACCGGGTAGCTTTCTAGTGATTGGGGTTAGAATTCCATCCTTATTATTAACAATGTCCTGTCTCCCAAAAGTAATAACATGATGAATTGGCTTAGAAACAGCAAGTTCATAGAAACTTGTGAAGAAGTATGGCTCAATAGACTCCAATATGTCTTGCCCAGTCAATTGACTACTGCTATTAAATACAGTAGCTGCATGTTCGCAAGGAAATCCATCATGTTGCCACTTTCCACATGAACACACCCTTTGTCCAATATTTACAAACATAGAAGGGTCGTAGTGCACTTCGTATAAAAACTCACTGGATGAACTGATCCTCCATGTCCTTCCTTTATCCAAGGCAGCCTGTAAGTGTATTATTCCAACTTTTGCACTGGTTTTTCATTTTTGCCATAGCCTTCATGGTTTGCACCCTTATATTGTCAATCATATTAGTGTTGGGCATATGTCATGCTTCATCAATCATCTTATTCCAGGACTCAGTAACACTTGAACACATCTCCCCATATCTCTGTCCCCTAAAGAAAGCATTACACCAGTGTTGAACATGTTGTCACTTAAGAAGTCTTTCACCCTCTGGCCACCCTCATTCACCAAAGAACCCAACTTTTCCATGTATAGATCATAGTCGGGGGCATATGCACACTCTATTATCTTGTACACAATGCGGCTACGAATCTTTGGATCAAGCTTTCTAAGCTTATCCATAAGATTGTACTTCAAATGGAACAAGCAAAATCCATGGGAACCTTCCAGGAAAACCTTCTTAACTCCATCAATTATACCTTGGTGCCTATCAGAAATGAAAGTTATTTTCGGCTATCACCTATGATCAATCTCAATTCCTTTAGAAAGTACTCCCAGTTTTCTATGTCCTCCGCACCCACAACTGCAAAAGCAAGACAAAAAATCTTTGCGAAAACAACAGATAACAACAAATAAAATTATTAGTCCATTAGTATAGTTGAGTCAACTGTCACAATTTAGAAATTGTTGCTATAATGTAAAGTTTCTCATCAAAAAGTGAGACTTTCTAACTTTTTTTTATCTCACTGTTTTAATGACTTCATAGTTTTTCAATGAAATAATATGACATTCTTATGTATACTAATTGATGAAAACAATGGGAACTTATAAGTATGACAGATAAGAATTTTTCACTATTTACTGAGCCCATTTCAAAAGTAAAACAGTAATAATTGTTCACTGTGTCCTGAGGGATTGAGTAAGAATGATAAAACTTAAGTCATTAATGATAATTTCCCAACAAATAGTGATAACTTCTTAGTAAAATATGCTTAGATGATAAATATACATAGAGGACTTCACAAAAAAGCGCGACTGGTGCATAACATGTAAACTTAAAGGTTACAAAGTCAGAATTTCTCACTGTTTACTGAGATTTGTCAATGTTACCTTGATGCCCAGTTTTACACGTGGCACCCAAAACTACACCCCTGTGACGGCCTTTCAAAAATCTACCATTAAGAAATATCATGGGTCGAATATACTTGAACCCATTAATATAAGCATCATATGAAACAAAACAACGTCGAAACTGCCTAGTTGACTCATTCACATCCAACATAAGGTGGCTTCCAGGATTTACCCTTGTCAACTCTTCAAAATACCATCTAAGCTTGTCAAAAGATTATGAATGGTCACCGTATATGCCTCTCCTAGCACTCTTCACTCCATACTATGCATGATGATATTTTATGTCAAGGCCATATCTGTCTTTCATTTCACCTATTATTTTCACTGGCGGGAACAATGGCTCCCATCAAATTTTATCCTCAATCAAACCACAAATTAACTTCAACGTGACATGAGGATGCTTGGATTGACGAACAACTGATCCGCAAGTGTGTACCTTGTTGAATGTATGAATGTAGAAAAACCCATTTATAGACTCATTAGACACGTGAATCTGCCACTGGCATCCTTTTTCCTCACGAAAACAGCAAGCGGCAGTCACTCGTTGTTTATCATTCTTCAAGTACTTGAATTGGAAGCCAACTTCAATAGAGAACTTACAAAGGGCTTTACGAAACTCCATCGCCCCACCTTCAAATTTCTTCCCCTTGTCTTGAATCCCATTACTCCATGGTGAGCCCATCATTAATTGTTCTCGGTGTTCATAGAAGTTGGGCTCACTCTCAGAAACACCAACTAAATTAAAAGAACTACTTCCAATTAGATGACCATCCTCTTCATCATCGGATCTATTATCATCCGTCACCATTACCATCACCTGGACATCGACGCGATTCACATTCATATGCTTGCATAACATAATCATATTTGCCATATCTCCATCACCCTCCAACATACACTTACTATATCCCGCAATGCTATACCTCAACGTCAACTCATCTTCATTGATGTCTATCCATCTGCCCGTAACAAAGAGAACCAAATTATAGTAACTCGTACACTCCATTACGCTTGTTATTGCAATCTCCCCATTGTAAGAACATAAAGCCAAGATCTGATTGTCCATTGAAGCAAAATTTTGGCCTGTTCCAAGATAAAATCCACAAATCAGCAAAAGCATAAAAAAATGTAAAGAAAACTCTATTATAATCGGTGAGAAATTCTCAGTTTATCATGATAATTTCTCACTAAACGTTTAATGATCACCTTTTTCAAGAAATACAATTTCTGTGCGAAAATCTCCAACAATACAATAATGTATAAATGCATATGCATATATATGACTAAGATCTGAATTACAATGGCAACCAAATTGAATGAACCAAAACAGCAAAACGTGTGATATAATCTATAGTCAATCGAATGATCATGGTGGCTATATTAAAGAGATCCCTTAAATTAAGGGAACATGTTCCCATTATCATTTAATTACATTAAATACAAATTTATATCTATATATGTACATATATATATGTACATACAGATGCATGACTATATATGTATACACCTTATAATGGGTCTAAGGGTAGTTTAGTCATTAAAAAGTTATTAATTTGGGGGAAAGGATCTCTTTCCAATTAACATGTCTACTCAAGGATCTATTTCTAATCTAGCCCTTAAGATGGATTAACTTCTAATAAAATGGCTTGGGAGGGACTAATTCTTATATTTCTATTTAGTGTATACATGTTATTGTTTAAAAGCCTTGATTTGACCGAGCATGTGAAAGAACTTCCCTTTTGATTGAGTTGGGAATTATTATATCTTGAAATTCTAGTACTTGATGATATCAGTCGATTTGAATTCAAAGTACTAGATATTTATTGGAATTAAAATTACTTTTAATTATATCACTTTGTTTGGCCACTGTGTATTAAATTTTGTTTACGTGCTGATCAAACTTTATAAAAGTTTTAACATTTTATTTTATATCTATATTTAGAGTTGTTGCTAAATATTTGTCATTATTTGGAAATTTTAATCACATGAAAGAAATTTTAAATTTATTATGGAAGTGATTAAGTAAATAAATGACAATTTAGCAAATAAATGACGATTTAGCAATTAAATAATAACTCTAATAAAAGTGATAGCGAATATGCAATTTTAGAGTTATTGCTCAAAGTAATCATTGAACAGAAAAATTCAATTACATAAAGCAAAATTACAAAGTACTATTATTTTCATTAAATTAGTAATTGAATTAGTAAATGATGACTTTAACAATTAAATAAATAACTCTAATAAAAGGTTAGAGAGTATTATTGGTTAGTTTTATTTTCCTATGGTTTATTAACTTGGTAGTTGCCAAAGTGACCTAGGTTAGTGAGCCTTATGATTATAAAACTACATTAAAGATTAGTCGAATAAGGGTGACATAAAAGACAATAATATTCTCAATGGCTGTTGATGATGCCTAAAACTGGTAAGAATGGTTTAGAGAGAAAAAGACTAGAGCAATTTGCGTGTGGTTCGGTCCCGTTAACGAGGTGACCTACGTCCACGGTTGCGTCTGTGCGCTCTCACTAGCAGATCACCGGCGGGCTTAGTGAGCCAACAAGTAGGGGCGGCACTACCAGTAATACCGGTCGGGTATATGCGTATTGATGGTGAGTTCTCTGTTGTATGCTTGTAAGCTTAGAGAATTATTTTGCGGATCCCCATTGACAGGGTATGTGGGCTCTTTTATAAATGCAAGAGTCCACCCTTACATGGTAAGTTAATTGGATTAGGAAGCCTAATCTAATCACAATAGATTTGCATGATTTTAGGAGAGTTTTCTAAGTGGTTTGGGAAACTGCCACATTCCCTTTCGCAGTCTTGCAGTTGGTTTAGGAAATTGCTGGATAGGCCGGGATCGCGGGACGCCGCGACCTTCATGTCGGGCTTGTTGGTACGAACCGTCCGGTCCTGATAAACACCTCGGGATTGCTCGGCTATTGGCGCCTTTACCGGAATAACCGGCACCTCTCGGTGACTTGGCAGGCTGGCTTCATGGCTAGATTATTTTGGGATATATCAGCTACCCCCCATTTTCGGAACTGACTGGATGCTTCATTGGGTGAGGATTCAAAAATCAGTATTACCTTAGAAACTGTCTGGATGTCCTCTGGGAATGCTGCTTGGGATGGGACCCACACTCCAAATCACCCGGTGGAATAACCGACCGATACAGGTAGGAGCTCGGGTGCTGGTATTGCCACGTATCAGGGAGTGATTGGCCTGGTCAGGGTCCAGCGGAGTCGGTTTGGATGTAATCGACCAGTTGTGTGGTAACCGAACCGTCACGTCGCGCATTTAATGCTGCACATTTTGAGGCGACCCTTCACTTGCCCGAGGCGACAGCTGTATGACGGTTTTTGGCAGGAAAACTCCTGAGCCATTGGATCTGATTGATCTGGACCATCCGCTACTTCTATATAAGAAACACTTGCTTATTTCTTCAGTTCCTTCTATCAACTGAGAGAATTACCGAGCGTTTTGAGAGCATACAAGATTCCCGAGCAAGATTCCCGACCTTTTTTCTGCGCAAAACCTTGTAAGTCCTTCCTATCTGTCTTCATTTCTTCATTCTCTTCTTCTTTTCTGAACAAAGCTGGAGGGAGCGAACCCACTTAAGTTAGATCGAGCGTGGGATTTTTTCTTTTTTCCATTTTGTCACTTCTTTCAGTCCGGGGGTGCACTAGAGCAGTTTGATCGAACGGGAGTTCCCGGGAGAGCCTTGAGAGATTGTTGTCTTTCTTCTAGAGTCTTGTACGACCTGCCCTTTAGGTTGTTAGATCTACCTCCTCTGTACATCAGGCTAGGAGTTCTTGACCCGTTCTTAGGTCGTCTGTCCCCTAGGTCTTCCACAGACTTAACTATGTGCTATTCCGATTTCAACTCATCGTCCCGGTCGGAAGACGAGCAGTTGCGGTCAGGGTCCTCAAGCGCAAGCTTAGACTCTCCCTCCTTGGCCCCCTCTGATCAGCAGAGTGAGGGGATGATCCTTACCCGGGCGTCTCCCAAGGAAACGTGCTGGGATTCCCCTGTGGCCTCGATATCTCGGGGTTCGGGCGATGAGGGGTCTGTACCGAACAGTCCCGGGGTTGTCTTCTCTTGTGAATCCATAGTCAGTATCCTGCGCGGCCCTGATTTGGATCGGATCAGGGACAGATATGACCTTCTCGGCCCCTTTTCTCTTACTGTCCATGATGGCGTAGTTCACTTTCACGAGTCGGGCTTCGTCAAGTTGTATGAGGATTCCTTTATGGTAGGCCTTCGCTTGCCTCTCCACCCAGTTGCCCGAGACGCGCTCATCTACCTCGGGATCTCCCCCGGGCAGCTCGGCCCGAACGGTTGGCAATATCTGATGGGGTGCATCTTTTTGTGGCCCCAAGTCCTCGGGTATGAGCTCACATTATAGGAGTTCTTCTGGACCCACCGACCTTTCCAAGTTCACGGGGAGGCCGGCTTCTTCTCGCTAGGGGCCAGGCAGGGAAGGAAGATTATTGTAAACTGCCCAAGCAACAATAAAGGGTAGAAGAAGAAATTCTTCCAAGTGTCCACCCTGGGGCTGTGTGAGAAGGCGCCGGGTATTCAGTTGAGGACCTCTTGGGCGGGGAAGCTGAGGAGTAAGCCCGACTACTTTTCTTTCTTGATTAATCTTTCGATTTTGCCTTGACTAACCCATTTGTATGTTTGCTTTACAGTGGGAGCAGTTAACTTGCCAAGTCTTCCCGACGAGCTCCAAGCGAGGGTCCTGTCTTTGGTGGAGGACCCAACTGACATTAACAAGGTGTTGACTCGGTCAGGAAGCCCGAAGATCTCCTACAAGCCCCAAATTTTCATAGCTCCTATCCTCCTGGTGATCATTTTGGGTAAATACCAACTCTTGACCATCCGATTTTCTTGGTACTTTGCTAAATTCTAACATGCTTTCTGGTTTTGCAGAAATGGCCCCCAAGAATGCGGCAGCTTTGAAGAGAAGGAGGCCGCCTTGATGGCCCGGGCTGGCCAGAAGAGGAAGAAGCTAGACCTCGTCGAGGGCCAGCCCCTCAATAGGATTTCCCAGGGGATTTCCATCCGGGCTGAGAAGGAGGCAGCTGCTTCCTCATCGCCAGTTGTAACAATTGCTACACCACCACCACTACTTTCTGCTGCCAAACTGTCCGGGGTCTCCTTCCCGAGCATGGAGGAGACTGCTCGCGCGGGCCCCTCCTCTAGGCCAGAGGTTGAGATGGCAGACGACATTCGCGAAAGGGTACGGCCCGGGCTGTTGCAGAGTCAGATCGACAAGTGCACTCTGCTAAGCCCCGAGGCCATCATTGGTTGGCTATACAACATTAGGCACATGGCAAGTCTCTTTGCAACATGAACCTTAACTATTCTTCTTTGCGTGTACTGACATTGTCTTGTTCTTACAGATTGGCTGTATTGCGGCCGCGGCTGAGACCACCCTTCCCGACGTTGCCGAGAGGTTGGCCGCTACAGAGGCTAACCTATCTGTAGAGAGGGCTGCCCGGGAGTCCGCAAAGTTTGCTCTCACTGTGGAAGAAGAAAAATCTCGGGCAACTGCCCTAGAGCTTGGGGAGGTCCATGACTCTCTATCAACCGAGCGGGTCGCCCGAAAGGTTACGGAGGCTAAGGCTGCAGTAACGGAGGCCGGGAGGATCGCCGCCGAGCAGGTTGCAGAGACTAAAGCTGCAGCTGCGGAGGCCGGGAGGATCTCTGCCGAGAAGGACCTTGCAGCTATGACGGCCACGCTCTCGGAGCTTACTACTGCTTGGGAGGTTGAAGCCAAAGAAGCTGAGGAAGAATTCGAGGCTGGGTTCCTCACTGGCTACGCTGACCTGACGAAGCGGGTTGCTGCTGACCACCCTGACTGGGACTTGTTCGGTTATTCTTGGGCAAAGTCCAGTTACTGGAAGGAAGGCCAGGCTGACTCCGAGGTCACCGCTGAAGCTGCACCTGCTGAGGACCTCTCAGTTGATGAGCAGGCTGCGAAGGAGGGAGAGATGGTGGTTATAGACTTTTTTTTTTTTTTTTTTTTTTTGTTGTAGTTTTTTTTTTCTTTTTGGGGAGGCTACTACAATTGCCCCCTAGGCTTTGTAAAGTTTTTATTTTAATTAATGAAAAGGCCCCAGAGGTCAAATTCCCTTGTCATTAACTGTCTCTTTTCTCTGTACTTTTGTCTGTTTGCAATTGCTAGCATCTACTCGATTTTTGGCCAACCTAACCCCTGCCTTAGCAAATGTTTTAGGATCGTAACCAGTAGAACACCTAGTCTTCCTGACCTATTTAAAAGGTAATAGTCCAGTATGCCATAGGAACTTGTCCTGTTTAGCGTCAAGGATCGCCCAGTGTAGTATAGGAATACCTTGTATTACCATCCGGGATGTCCCGATGTATCATAGGTGTATCCTGTTTTACCGTACGGGATGTTTTTTCTCGTCACTTGTAAGTACTTAGGAATAGGTCAAACTTCTAAGTTCTTTTAGTGACCGGTGTGATTTCCTATTTTGGCTTAATATTCCCATAACCCCCAAGCATTTTGCTAAGGCGGGAGTGCGGGAGTTAGTAGCCGTAGGAAACCGACCTGGAACATGGGTGGTTGTAGGGTCCTTTGGAGTTTGCCATCATCGGCCACCTAGGGGTTTGCCCCCGTCATCGGCTGGACCTAAGCAAAGCCTTAAGAAATTTCCTGTTTAGGTCTAGTATCCCCTTGCCTCCCGAGCTTCCTGTGAAGGCGGGGGGGCATGTTGAGAAGCGGCCATAGGAAACCGACCTGGAACATGGGTGGTTACAGGGTCCTTTTGTGCCTGGGTTCAGAGCCTGAGCTCTTTTTAGTGCCTGGGTTCGGAGCCTGAGGTCTTTTTAGTGTCTCGGGGTTAAGCCCGAGGTCTTTTGAGCATCGCACGGTGTACTGACGGGAGTAAATTTGCAAAAGTATACTATTCTATTTTATTTAAAAATAAAAATTTATAATTTGCTCAATTAGAGCTATAAAAAGAAATTTCTCTACCAATACTATATTCCCGTAGCCAAATGCTACTGATAATACTTGCGGAGGTATTGCACATTCCAAGGATGAGAGAGATCGTGCCCGTCCATGCTCTGTAGCCAGTAGGTTCCCGGTCGGTTGACCCGGGTGACTTTATACTGGCCTTCCTAGTTTGCCCCTAATTTTCCATGGCTTGGGATCCGGGTAGACTGGTTCACTGCCTTAAGGACGAGGTCTCCGACTTGAAAACTGCGGTGCTTCACCTTGCTATTGTAATACCGCGAGACCCTTTGCTTGTAGGCTGCCACCTTTAGGTAGGCTTGGTCTCTCCTTTCCTCCACCAAATCCATTTCTGACCTAAGGGCTTCTTCGTTATCCGGCGTACTGAAGTTGGCCACCCGGTATGTAGGTAACCCGAGCTCTGTGGGGACCACCGCCTCAAATTGATAGGTTAAAGAGAATGGTGTCTCGCCTGTTGCCGCTCGGGGTGTTGTGCGATAGGCCCACAGGAGGGTCGGTAGTTCTTCAGCCCACAGCCCTTTGGCGCCTTTAAGCCTTATTTTGATTGACTGCAAGAATGTCCGGTTGGTTACCTCGGCTTGACCGTTAGCTTGTGGGTGCTCTGGGGAGGAGTAATGATTTTGTATCCCGTAGCCCGGGCAGAACTGTCTGAAAATAGGTGTGTCGAATTGTCTGCCATTATCGTTGACCAGGACCCGGGGAATGCCGAACCTACTGAGAATATTCTTTTCTACAAAGTTCTCCATTTTCCGTTCGGTTATTGTCGCCAAGGGCTTGGCCTCTGCCCATTTGGTGAAGTAGTCAACAGCTATCACGGTAAACTTGACCTGTCCTTTTCTCATAGGCAGGGGACCGACAATGTCGATGCTCTACTAGGCGAACGACCAGGGGCTGTAGATTGGTGTCTGGAGCTCTCCCGGTTAGTTGATCACGGGAGAGTATCTTTGACACTTGTCACATCTTTTGACATACTCCTAGGAATCCTGGGCCATGGTTGGCCAGTAGTGACCTTGTAATAGGGCCTTTTTGGAGAGTGCCCGACCTCCAATGTGGTTCCCGCACACCCCTTCGTGGATTTCAAACAATATCGATGGCACTTGTGTGGGGTGAACGCAGCGGAGGTATGGGATAGTGAATCCCCTCTTGTAGAGAATGCCATCAACAAGATGGTATCAGGCTGCCCGGTACTTGACCCGGCAGGCTTCCTCTTTGTCGTCTGGTAGCGTTCCTGTTGTCAAGAATGTCACGAGCGGGTCCATCCAGCTGGGTCCCAGGGTGACCGGATCTACCTCCATGCCTTATGAGTTGATCACACTTGGCTCGGGTAGATATTCTATCCTTATCCCGGGCAAGTCTGACTCAGAAGACAAGGCGAGGCAAGCCAATCGGTTGGCCGTGGTATTTTCTTCTCTGGGTATCTGCGTGGTGGAGAATCCTCGGAGCTTCTTGGAAACCACTCAGACAAGGGCCAAGTAGGCCACCATGTTGTCTTCCTGCACTTCGTACTCTTGGTTAACCTGGTTGACCACGAGCTGGGAATCGCTGTAGCCTTGGACCTGTTGTGCACTCATAAAGATGGCCAACTGTAATCTGACCAGGAGGGCTTCGTATTCGGCCTCGTTGTTGGAGGCGCGGAACCCAAACCTTAGTGCATATTTGAGCTGAATAACGTCGAGGGTAGTCAGGAAGATTCCTGCACCACTGCCTTGCTGATTGGATGAACCGTCCAAGTGTAGTACCCAAATTGGGATATTAGAGTGTAACCCGGGCCGTAAGGTTGGCGATTCAAACTCTTCAACTGGGTCCTCTGGATACGTGAACTCAGCCAAAAAGTCTGCCACGGCTTGTCCCTTGATGGCTGTCCGGGGTCGGTAGATCACTTCAAACTCTTCCAACTCCAAGGCCCACTTGACGAGCCTCCCGGACGTGTTTGGACGGCTGAGGATTTTGCAAAGGGGTTGATCTGTGAGGACCACAATGGCATGGGCCTGAAAATACGGGCAGAGCCTTCGGACCGAGGCGATAAGGGCAAACACCAGTTTTTCAATGCTGGGGTATCTACTCTCGGCGCCCTGTAATGCCCGGCTAGTGTAGTACACTGGGAACTGTATCCCGTGCTCTTCCCGAATAAGTGCCGAGCTAACTACTGAAGGTGACACTACCAAGTATAAAAATAATTCTTCCCCCGGCAGAGGTGTTGAGAGTAGAGGAGGGGACGCCAAGTACTTCTTGAGTTCTTGGAACGCCTCTTTGCACTCTTCTGACCACTGAAACGCTTTGTGGAGGATTTTAAAGAATGGCAGGCACACAGTAGCTTAGGAGACAAATCTGTTCAATACGGCCACCCGTCCGGCTAAGCTCTGTACTTCCTTCATTGACTTAGGCGACTGCATGTTGATGATGGCTTTGATCTTTTTGGGGTTTGCCTCAATCCCCCGTCTGCTAACTAGGTGGCCCAGAAATTTCCCGGATGAGACGCCGAAGGTGCATTTGGCCGGGTTCAACCTCATCCTGAATTTTCTCAAAATGCTGAAGGCCCTGGCCAGATGCTCAAGGTGGTCGGGCTCGTCCCGGCTCTTTGACCAGCAGATCATCCACATATACCTCCATAGACTTTCCAATGAGGTCTTTGAACATGTAGTTGACCAGGCGTTGGTAGGTGGCCCTGTAGACACCCCAATTTTGACCGACCGTCGAATTTAGGAGAGCGTCACCTCCACGTCCGATGATGATAATGACCGAAAGAATCGAAGTATTCCAAGCTCTTCAGAAAATTCTCCAATCGCGATAAAATTTCACAGAAAGAAGAAAATTCCAGGTGTTTAGGAGAATTCAGGTATTAAAAATACCATTTTTGGAGAAAATCTTCGAAAATATTTTTTGGAAGAAAAAGGAGAAAAGAAAAAACCTAAAAGAGGACGTTCAGCAAAAAACAGCACACGGCAGTTTTCTGCGGCATTCAGTGAATGCCGCGCGGCACTCACTGGGTGCCGAACGGCATTCAGTGAATGTCGGGCCGGCTTTCACTGAGTGCCGCCTACATTTTCTGACTGCCGTTTGCTTTCTAAGTCCGTATTTTGTGGTACAATATGTATGTGTAGGCGGGTAAAAACAAAAATCTGATAAAGTAAGGTTGACGGAAACCGGCAATCAACAATTGGCCGCGGCACTCACTGAGAGCCATGCGGCAGTCACGGAATGCCAGCGCGGCAGTCACAGAGTGCCGCAGCAGCACCCACGGACTGCTACGGATGAATTCTGACTGCCGCCCTGGGCAGCAGACTGTCTAATTTCAGGAAGTACGTATTGTACCACCAAATGAGAGATTTACACCTGTCTTTTACTCCGAATTCACTGAAAATACTTGGTATTTTTGTCTATAAAAGAGGAAGGATCTTCCTTGGAACATAGACAAGGAATGTACACAAGAGATACACCAAAAAAATACAAAGAAATCATTACCATTACACCAACATTCTTTGAGAGAAAAAGAGAGAGTTTAGAGAACTAGAGAGAAGAGCTTGGAAGATCTTCAAAGAAAGACTTTTGAGGATAGTTTGGAGGTGACCCTTTAATCTTTGGTTGTGTTCTCTTTCTTTTTGAGCTTCTAATCTTCAAGTCATTTTTAGTTTTTCTTGATTAAATCTTAGAGTTTGTCTAGTAAGCTTAGGAGTTCTTGTTTCTAATTCTTTAAGTCTCTCTTATATTTCTTTTTGTTTATATTCCTCTCTTGAGATTCTTGGAGATCTTCAATATCTCCCTTGAAATCTCTTGAATATGATCCTTTGAATCCCATGTAAGCTTATACTTTACATGAGAGTCAAAATTTGATCATCACTTCATTTCATAAGCAAATAGATGAATCCAAGTCCATACTCATGACTTGGATCCTCTAAACTTGGTACTTCATGAAATCATTTCCCTATTCTCTTTGAAACTTATGAGTATTAGCCATGTCTTCATCTCCAATGACCATCAAATGGTAGGAGAAAATGATTTTGAGTCTAAGCCTATCTCCATGGCTTAGAGTCCTCATCTTGAGATTTCATGAAGTCTATTCATACTCCTTTGAAATCTACAAATATGAAGGTCTTTAGTCTCCAATGATCATCAAATGGTAGGAGGAAATGTTTTAGTTTAAGTCCAACTACATGGTTTAATAGTTGGGGTTAACAAATAAAGTTGAACTTAATAAATGAAAACAGTGAGTTCACAAACTAATTTTGATCAAAGATTTTTAGTTCAAAATCTAACCGTTGAAATCGAATGAAACCAATGGAAAAATGTCAATAACACAATACTCTACCACTGTAATTTTTGTTTTAAAGTGATCTCATGTCTAAGATGGTTTGGTCTTGTGATTTTTAATACATGCAGCTCTCTGTCCAAAATTTCAGAACAGTAAATCTATTTTGAAACTAATAAATCAGAATTTTAATTGAGTATCCAAGGTCTCTAATAATTTTTCCTAGGTACCTTAATGTGTTAAGGAGATCCCCTAAAAAGATCTAAGTGTTTCTCATCTTTTTGCTATTTTTAAAAAATCGTACAAGTTCTCTGGACTGAGAGTTGCAGATTCCTGAGTGATGCCTAGTGTTTTCTATATTCCCGGAGATCTAACCGTTCAAACCTTGCTTTTCTTTTTGGGTTATAAACTAGACTCACAGAGGCATATCGTATCCAAAAAGCATTAAGATCCAACCGTTGGAATCATGGTTTTCCTATTTTTTATGATCTGGTCTGCTCTCTATAATTCATGAAAAACTGCTACTGTTTTTGTCTAATCTTGTTTATCTCAACTCAAATGGACTCCTAATGTCTTAGGACCCAAAACATACTTTGAATAATGATAACTTAGCTTAATTCCAGAAGTTAAGTGGCCCAAATTAGTGAATAAATTCATGTTTTGTTTTTGTTCACATTCATCCATCCATGTACATTTATTTGCTCAAGATTAGAACTAGCTATTGAATAAAGTTGGATTTCATGCTGGATAGACTTAAGTTAGAAAATTAGGATTGATTGTTTGATACCATATTATTATGTGAAACATGTGGACTAATCTTTGTTTTGTAGCGCATTTGAGGTACAATTTCTCATCTCCCTTCTAGTTTATTTCATTCCTTGATTTTATTGATTTTCAACCTCATGCGCGACACCTTAGAATTAGGAGCTTGCCTTATATGTATATGTGATTAGAGACTCTTTCTTAGGATTTTCTTTTATTTGTATGCATTGTACGTTTAATATCGCTGCTGGATCCCGGGTAAGTTCCTTTGTTCCCTATTGCATATCATTTCGTTTGCTACTCGATTTACATGATTTTTTGAATGATATTTTATCAATTGTGATTTTACACCCTTTGGACATGCTTTTGTGATGTATATGTGTATATGTATTAGTTGTGGGCATGATTAGATTAATAAATTTGATTAAAAGAACGTTGAGTAGAGGCCTATCGTAAGATAGGATGAGAGAGGGTGTTTTAGTCCGACGGGCTCCTTCCTCTCTCATTCCATAATCCCCGGACCTAGTTAATCTCTGGTTTCTAAAATATCAGTTTGCTTTAAAAATGGTTTCTTAATTTTCCTTTAAAAAATTAAGTGGCGACTCATTTGTTTTGAATTTAAAATTTAAAGAACTTTAAAAGAAAAGCTATGGGTAAGAAAAATGCGATATCCACAATCTGACGACTCTGCTGGGGATAGAACCCAGAATCTCTGGTTTCGCAGACCAGAATTTCTGATTTTGGGTTCACTTGAGGATTAGACTTGAAAAATGTCCCTTTAATCAAAATAATTAATCTTTGTGTGCCTGTTGCATTTCACTTGCATGTCCAGCCAGTCGATTGCACGGAACTATGACTTTGGAGGCTCGGGGCAACCCGGTCGGTCAAGTCATCATGGGGCTGTGTGATCACCCTTGATCTCGTACCATGATTTGGTATATGAAGCATTCTATCGGATGTGTGTCAAGGGTCCCTTATTTGACCAAAACCCAGCCTGTGCATGATAGTTTCTGTAGAACCTTTCAATCTTAGGAAATCGATTCTTGATTAGGATTATGTGTTAGGAAGTTTTGTATGCCCGGAAGGGATTACTTGAGATGATGACGATACTTACTTGATGAAAGATGTATAATCTTTTATTCACCTTCCAACAAATTCTCCTCGTGTTCTGCGACGTTTGGAGAACATGCCGAACCTTGATTATGGGATTATATTTCTTATATCATGTCTAGCTAACCATCATTGACCTTGTATGTATCCAAGTTCATGGAAAGTACGGCGATAATCCGGTCATGCGATCCCCCTACCCGAAGAATTTCTTTTCACCCAATCATCTTGGGAGCTAAGGTTTTCATTTACCATTCAAAAAAAAAAGAAAAAAAAAAGAAAAAATCTTTCTTTCACCTTTCAAATTAGATAACCTTTGTTAAGGCATATTTTCAATCGATCATCTTCAACAATCAATAATAAATTCGAAAATCCTTGAAAAATATCTTGGGGAGAACGAGTTTCCAAATAAAAGCCCAATCATTTAAAAAAAAAAGAGCGTTTAACGCTCTTAAAAGCATTCTCAAGAACCTTTTTAGCATCCAAAATGCTTTTCAAATAAACTTCGAAATTTTTGAAATGACCAACCTCTAAGAAGGTAGTGGGGATCACAATGAAAGGAGGAATCAGCACACTTGACATGGGTGAGGATTTTATGTGCTTATGTGTTTATGTGTTAGGATTAGGATTTTCTCTTTTCTTTTTGACATATAGAGTAGGCACACACGCACACATGCATTGCATCCGCATGACGTACGTTGAAATAAAAAAAGGGAGGAGGGGCTTTTACTTTACCAAAAATCTTTCAAAACAAAAAAATACATAGGTTTTAAATCGAAATTAAACCTTTTTGTAGGGGCAAAGATAGCATCAACCTGGTTTAGGGGACCCGCGGCAAGGCTGATAAGAAGAGAGGACATTGAAATGACGGAAGAAAGAAACAACGGGGAGGTGGTAGAACTAAGAACACTGGTAGAGCAACAAGCTGAACAGATGAGGAGGCAAGCCGAGAATATGAATCGTATGATGGTTATGATAGAAGCAATAGCACGTCCACCACCTGTTGTAGATCCGCCAGTCATAGACCCACCGAACCCGGATCCGTCCATCAGAGAAGAAGTTTGGTTTGATGATCTAGAGATGCCGAGAACCGAAGCACTCAGGGTAGAAAGAGAGAAGAAAGAAAAGGAAAAGACTGAGAAGGAGAGGCTTATGGCAGAAAAAGTCGAGAAGCTTGAAAGGGTCGTACGAAAAGCTCAAGGGGTCGACACTTATTTGCTAGAGCTAGAGGGTTTATACGAAGGGGTTTATGAGGTACTGCCCACCAGTTTCAAAATGCCCGTCTTCGATAAGTTTGATGGCACAGGCAACCCCCGTAGTCATATCCGAATGTGCATAGGAGCTTTTCAGCCTAGTGGACTGAGCACTACCATGATAGCTGTCCTATTTCAGCAAACCTTAACAGGAGCTGCTCTATCATGGTACCTTACACTTGAGATAAGCAAAACCAGAGTTTGGGAAGAAGTCGTGAAATCATTTATGGCCCAGTATGAGTGCAACCAAGACTTGGACGTCACTGTCCGAGATCTAGAAACAACCATGCAAGGGAATAAAGAATCATTTGCTGAGTATCTGAGTCGATGGAGAGGGAAAGCCGCGAAAATGGTGCAGAGGCCATAAAAAAAAAGACCAAATCTGAATGTTGATGAAGAACCTGCAGCCAGTTTATCAGAAGAAGATGAGGTTTCAGTCAATCAACACTTTTGCTGAGGTGTTCGATGTGGGGACAAGGATCGAAGATGCGATTCAAGAAGGAATAATCAAGAAGGAGGAACCACCGAACCGATATCGGAGGCCCAGTTATGGATCAAATGGGGGGAATTCGGGGGGTCACTCTGGCCCCACCGATGTCAATGCACTTAGCGAGCCAGAGAGAAAATTTGATATCGCGAGAAACCATCCAAGAGGAGGAGGAGACAAACCACCAAGAAAATTCTCAGATCTGGGAGTATCATTATCAACCGCTCTTGACAGGTTGTTAGCAAAGGGGCATCTTCGCCAGTTGGAACCTCGACCTCTGCCAAGTCCGCTTTCGCCGAATTTCCAAGGGGATCTCTTCTGCAAATTTCATCAGCAGAAAGGCCACTCGACGGATCGGTGCATGAGGTTAAGGCATGAAATCCAAGACCTCATCGACAATAAAGTGATATCCGAACCGCCTGTCAAAGCCTCCAATGTCACCAAGAATCCTCTGCCAAACCATCGTGCTGTGCCGCCGCCGCAGGGTCTTTATTTCTTAGGGGTAGAAGGAATGACATTTGACCCATCCAAGCTAATCACAAAAGTCAGGGGACTAAGGAAGTCTTATCAATTACCAGGAAATCTGGGGATCTGTATGCTTGGAAGCCAGCCAGAGATATGGGAAAATGAAGTGACGGGGTAGTCAGATTGGTGGATTCAAGAAGGTAATGATCGGAACATAGACCAGGTAGGGGATGATGATTTATGGTATCAAAGCGACAAAGAGGCAAAGGTTGAAAAAGAAAGCTCGGAGGCCGTTCCAGAAATCGACAACGTTTGGGCAAGGGAGGGGGTCAATCACCTGACTCGATCTGGTAGACACTTCAAACCGCATGAACTAGAGGAAGATCACCCGGGGAGGGAGCTGGAGAAAGGGAAAGGGAAAATGAGTGACGAAGAAGAAGAGGATAGGGTCTTAAAGCAGATGAGGAAAACACAAGCTAACATCACCATTTGGGGATTGTTGATCGCCTCCAAAAAGCACAGACAGGCAGTCTTGGATGCTTTGAGCCAATCTAATGTTTCTATCAATACAACACCAGGAGACCTCGTGGGGATGATCAGTAGGATCCCAGCTCTTGCTATTTCTTTCTCGTCCGATGATCTACCTCCCGGAGGGCCTGTTCATAACAAGCCCTTGTATGTCACAGTCGAATGCTTAGGAAACACTGTGCCTACCTGTCTGGTGGACAATGGATCGGCCTTAAATGTGTGTCCGTTCTGAACAGCCAAGCGCATGGGTTTGGACGAATCGACATTCATACCATCTGAGCAAAGGGTGAGAGCATACGACAACACTCAGAGAACTGTCATGGGTATAATTCTCCTTCACCTCGCTGTCGGTCCACTTGAAAAGGAAGCCGAATTTTAGGTCATTGACATTCCTGCTTCTTTCAACCTGCTGCTTGGGAGGCCATGGTTAGACAGTTTGGGTGCCATACCATCCACCATACATCAAAAGGTCAAATGCGTTTGGAAGGGCCAAGTTTGCGACATTCTCGGGGACAGCTGGGTTCGTTTGTCTGAAGCATCATCAAGCGCACCGGTTCTAGAATTACAGATACAAGAAGAAGAAACAAAAATGGGAGGGTTCGAGTTCATCAGCATGTTGGAAGGGGAAAAACTGAGAGAGTTTCTACCGCTCCATTTCTATCAGCATGCCAGTCCAGTGGTCGCAGGGATAATGAAAAAGATGGGTTTCTTCCCAGGCATGGGATTAGGAAAGAATCATCAAGGCATGCCTGAATTCCCACTCATTCCAACTCAGACTCACACTCATGGTTTGGGGTATCAGCCGACGAAGAAGGAACTAAGGGCAAAGAAGAAGGCTGTCGATGCGCCACTAGACCCTTACCTAAAAACGCTCAACGGGTACTTCGTAAAGGAAGGAAAGGATTTCCCCTTCTGTGGCTTCCCAAAGCCTTGGATGGACCAGAAGGACAAAAGTCTAAAGCCGGTGTTCGAGATCTTTTTCTCCCATGAATTCTCCGAGTACAAAGACTCGTTTTTGCAAATGCCTGAAAAGTCTGCTGCCGTCAATGACTGGGTTGGTGTACTGGATGGACCGGTCATGCAGAACCTGTTAAGCAAAGAAGGGGCAAAAACCGAAGAAAAGGAGAAAGAAGACGAGGGCCTGGAAGTCAAGGTCGAAGAGGGGAGTGATGAGGATGCGCCGGAAGAAGAGCCGAAGCCAGAAAAGGAAGAAAAGACGGAATCCGGGGGATTGCCAGGTTGTAATACTATGGAGCTCAAGCAGGGAGTCAACAAGGAGTGGGTCTTTGAGTCTAGTGATAAGTATCCCCCTCACCCCGAGTCAGTAATGGCCCAAATGAGGCGTCTTACTATTGCTATGTCTGTTGTAATCATTCCTAACAAGATCAATGAAAGTATGACTGATTCTGCCTACTCGAACGCGCTTAATGAATGTGATAAATGTGATGATCATGAAATACCTAATGAATTGCAAAAGTTAATTGAAAAAGAAAAAGAATCTGCATGCAAAATCATTGAGGACACTCAAACGATTAATCTAGGAAATGAAAATAATCCTCAAAATGTCTGTATCGGCTGCACACTTAGCAATAAAGAAAGCAAAGAACTAATCAATCTATTAAATGAATTCAAAGATGTTTTTGCATGGTCTTATAATGATATGCCAGGTATTGATCCAAAGATAGTCTAGTACCACATCCCTCTCTTTCCCAATTCAAAACCCATAAAACAAAAATTGAGGCGAATGAGGCCAGAATGGGCACTTAAAGTAAAAGAGGACATTGAAAAGTAATTAAAGGCTGGATTCTTGATGGTCACCGAGTATCCAAAGTGGGTTGCCAACATTGTACCTGTCCCGAAGAAGGATGGTCATGTTAGGGTTTGCGTTGACTTCCGAGATTTAAACAAGGCAAGCCCTAAAGACGATTTCCCGTTACCCCACATCGACGTGTTGGTCGATAACACTGCGGGACATGAGCTTCTATCTTTCATGGATGGATTCTCTGGGTACAACCAAATCCTCATGGCACCCGAGGATAGGGAGAAAACCACGTTCATCACTCCATGGGGGACATATTGCTATAGGGTTATGTCGTTCGGACTTAAGAATGCAGGTGTGACCTATCAAAGGGCTGCAACCACTTTACTGCATGACATGATCCACAAAGAGGTGGAGGTGTATGTGGATGATATGATTGTGAAATCCAAAGAGAGGGAAGGGCACCTAGAGGCTTTGAGAAAGTTCTTTGAAAGATTGAGGGAGTTCAAAATGAGGCTAAACCCACAGAAATGTACCTTCGGAGTTACCACAGGAAAGTTGTTAGGGTTCCTTATTACCCAAAGGGGGATCGAAGTAGACCCGACCAAAATAAAAGCCATAACTGAAATGAACCCACCAAAAAATGAGAAAGAACTGAGAGGGTTCTTGGGGAGAATACAGTTCATCAGCCACTTCATTTCCAAACTCACCCTAACCTGCGACCCACTGTTCAAATTGCTTAGAAAAGGAGAGAAATTCAAATGGGACGCCCCTTGCCAACAAACCTTTGACAAGATCAAAACCTATCTCCAAAACCCACCTGTTCTATCACCACCCTCACCTGGGAGACCCCTGCTACTTTATCACTCCGTATCCGAAGATTCGATGGGGTGTATGCTGGCCCAAGAAGGAGAAGAGAGGCACGTGGAGAAGGCCATTTATTACTTGAGCAAAAGAATGGTCGGATATCAGTTAAAGTACTCGCCCTTGGTAAAGGCCTATTGGGCCTTGGTTTGGTGTACCCGTCGCCTTCGCCTTTACATGCTAGCCTTCCCTGTAATCCTGATATCCCAAATGGACCCACTAAAATACCTATTTGAAAAACCCGTCTTGACTAGTAGGATTTCCCGTTGGACCATGATGCTGGCTGAGTTCGATATCAAGTATGTCACTACCAAGTCTGTGAAAGGAAGGGCTGTCGTTGAGTTTTTAGCCGACCTCGCCATAGAATCCGAGGACGAAGGAGAATTCAAGTTCCCGGATGAGGGAATAATGGAGGTAAAGGAGGATTTATGAAAAATGTACTTCGATGGAGCAGCCAACCAATTAGGTTACGGAGTTGGAATCATTCTCATAGCACCCGATGGGACCCCTACCCCATTAGCTGTCAAACTCAAGTATAACTCAACCAACAACACCGTAGAGTACGAAGCCTGCATAATCAGGATGGAAGCGGCCTTGGCTTTGAAAGTCAGACGGATTGATGTTTTCAAAGATTCTAATTTGATCATATCCCAAGTCCGAGGAGATTGGAAGGTAAAGCATGAGAAACTGAGACCTTACCATGATTATCTGGAAAATCTGAAAGCACAATTCCAAAGAATTTCTTTTTACTACCTCCCTCGTTAAGAAAACCAACTAGCCGACTCATTGGCTACCTTGGCCTCGATGATCCAAATTCCCTCCAAAACTTCCATGATCCCGCTATCCATAAAAGTGAAGAATCAACCGTCATTTAAAATGGTCGCGGCCATGGAAGACGAAGAGGAAGTACCGTGGTATGTGGATGTGTGGAAGTTCATTAAAGAAGGAGAATACCCCGAAGGAGCCTCGGAAAGGGACAGAAAAGCGATTCGACGATTCGCCGCTCAATTTGTGATTTACGCAGATAAGCTATGGAAGAAATCTTACACTGGGTATAATCTGGAGTGCCTATATGGAAAAGAAGCTAAGAGAATGATGGAGGAAATACATGAGGGAGTGTGTGGGCCCCACATAAACGGGCATATGCTGGCAAAGAAGATCGTCCGGCAGTGGTACTATTGGACGACCTTGGACAAAGACTGTTGCGAATATGTTAGAAGGTGTCACAAGTGTCAGATACATGCAAATTTGATGCATACCCCGCCGTCATAGCTCTATAGCATGACCACCCCTTGGCCATTTTCCATATGGGGGATCGACATCATTGGTAAGATAGTTCCAAGGACTTCTAATGGGCACCGGTACATAATCGTGGCGATTGATTATTTTACAAAGTGGGTAGAGGCAGCCTCGTATGCAACTTTGAAAGCCAAAGACGTGGTGAGTTTCATCGAGAAAAACATAATCTGCAGGTATGGGGTCCCGAATGAGTTCATCTCCGATCATGGCAGGCATTTCCAGGGAGAAGTTATTCCGCTCTTGGAAAAGTATAAGATCACTCGCCACCAATCATCCCCGTATAGGCCTCAGACGAATGGAGCGGTAGAAGCAACAAACAAAAATGTTAAGGCAATCCTGGGAAAAACGACGGATACATATAAGGATTGGCATGAAAAGCTGCCATTTGCTTTGTGGGGATACCGAACCTCGGTCAGAACTTCAACGGGTGCTACGCCGTACTCATTGGTCTACGAGATGGAAGCCGTTCTCCCAATCGAGGTAGAAATACCATCTTTTAGGGTTTTGACAGAGTGTGAGATCCCCGAATCGGAATGGGTACGAGGAAGGTATGAGGAGTTGATGTTACTCGATGAGAAGAGGCTGGCCGCAGTGAACCATACTCGGGGGTACTAGAAGAGGATCGCTCGTACTTTCAACAAAAAGGTCCACCCAAGGAAGCTTGCTGCGGGCGACCTGGTCCTCCAAGAACTGAAAGTGCCTGTTTATGATCCCAGAGGAAAATTCAAACCCAACTGGGTCGGGCCATACATCATTAAGACCCTCATTTCCGGAGGGGCGGCCTATCTCATGGACCTGGACGGGGTTGAATTTGAGCAATCGATTAACCTCGATCGCCTCAAGAAATACTTTGCTTGAAACCGTTTCTTTCAAAACCTCCCACCTTGATGAACTACGCTTGACCTGATTCCCGCTAGGGGATACGTAGGCAACCTACTCGGTTCGGTCAGTAAATAATTGCCTGATTAGCACTCTTCTTCGCAACCTTAAGCCGAACTACTTGGGACCTGACGCCCACTCGGGGATAAGTAGGCGGGCTTTCCAAAGCCCTCGGTCCACTCAAAAAAGACCGTGCTAAACCAGGGACAAACTGGCATTTGCCCAGAACCACTTCGAAGCCCTGAAAACAGGGGCAAACTTCGTTTGCTAACCGAAGAACCCAGATATAAGACCCTCCTTTGGATCACCTGGCTATCAAGATAAGTATTATAAAGAAACAAATGAGAATTCATGGTATAAAAGAAGAAAAAACTTTAAGCAAAAAAGAAAAAAAAAAAAAGAAAAAAAGTAAAGGGCCAAGTAAAGGCATTGAAAGGAGAATTCTTCATAAAAGATTAATCGAAGGAGCGAGCACTTTGATGAAGCCTGTTAGAACCTTCCTAAAAATAACAACACTTCTTAAAAAAAAAAATCACATTCAAAAGCGTAAAAGAGTAGGCAGGGTCTGTCAGAAAGTTTTGTGAGATGGCAAGCTTTTCCCATTTTTCGTCTACTTTATTATGCATGCGTCTGTCAAGCCCGTCTCGCAACCAAGGTCTGAATCTCTAGAAGATACCTAGCAGTAGGCATAGTCGGAGCTGGAATCCCCGGACACGGAGCAGCAATCCGGTTATACCAAGCCTCGGTGAAAGCCTTCGCGATAGAAGAGCGCAAAGAGGACCCCCTGGTGAAATCAGCAGTCACAGATTCAGTAGTATCTTGCAAAAGTCCGAACTGACGGACCACCCGGCCAGGGATGTAGAAAGTAGTAGCATGCAAGCCAAGAAACTAGATGCCGGGATGTCCAGGAAGGCGTACGGCGACAGAACTGCAAGCCCACTGCGGGCAAACCCAACAGATGTCACTAGAAGAGAGGCCTTGGAGCCAACCAAGCCATGCATCGACGGATTGAAATAAGTTGTGAATTTCCATACGATCATAAGGAAGTGATCCATGAAGATGGGAGGGGTGTATAAAGAGGTCCAAACGCTCCATGAGCCAAATCTGCAGAACAAAAGGTGCCCCGGCAGGTAATGTGGCCCCGGTAGCATGAGCATGGCCCAATCCAATCAGAGTTTCACCAAGGACCAGCATAACAGCACTTTTCATCTCCCGCAAACAGCAGGCAATGGGTATGAGAGTGTCAGAAGATGATTGAAAGAGGAAGAAAGAGAGTATAGCAATTGACAGGGCACTACGTCGAATGATCTGGTACTCACCATTGTAAGGGTCCCCTATGGGAGCATAAACAAAAGAAAGGCGCTCAAAGTCGATTTGCCTGTCATGAACAAAAGAGCCTGCCGCATTCCGAGATATATGGAGAAGGGTGGCCAAATCACAGGCATACCCAGCCTGAACTAGGGGAACCGTCAATTCAGCAAAAGGATCAGTAAGAAGAATGGCGCTGAATTCCTCAAACAAGGGGCAAATCTCCTAAGAGCCGAAACGGAAGACGTTGAAAGAAGGATCCCAACGTTGGATGGCAGCTCGGAGTAGGCCCTCGTTCAAATTCATCCGTCGAAAAAAGAAAAGATCATTCAGCCTGACGCACTCAAAATTGAGCTTGTCAATACCAGAAAGGGTATCCATCCACGGGAAAAGGATTTGAGAGCTAATGGGGGCCATTTTGGAAGAAAGTAAAGAAGAAAAGAGAAGTGTTTTTCGGAGCCTTGAGAAAGAAGGGATATAAATAGGGGAATAAAGATGCCTACCTACCCGCGGCACTCGATAAAGTGCCGCGGCACTCAAAGAAATGCCGCACGGCAGTCCGTGAATGCCGTTGCGGCATTCACTGACTGCCGTCGCGGCACTCACTGAGTGCCGCAGAGACCTCACCGAGTGCCGTTCTGGGTTTGTCATTGGCCAGGATTTGTTTGTAACACGTTCAGCCCACCTGCAAACAGAAAACTAGATAGAAAACAATAAAACGTGCGCATCATGCAGCACGTGCAACAAAGACCAATACATTCATTCATTCATCCATTTTTTTTCATCAAGGCATTC
Source organism: Hydrangea macrophylla (assembly GCA_033977485.1). Classification (NCBI taxonomy): domain Eukaryota; kingdom Viridiplantae; phylum Streptophyta; class Magnoliopsida; order Cornales; family Hydrangeaceae; genus Hydrangea; species Hydrangea macrophylla. The sequence goes on along the minus strand of CM066995.1, from coordinate 5,124,416 downwards.
AAAATTAAAATAAAGACGGGACCAAGCCATGGTCCCACATACGGCAAAAGAGACCAAGCTATGGTCCCACGTACGGTGAATATCAATGGAAAATGCAATAATGTAATAATAAAGAGTGCCTATCCTACCGGCTACCATGGAGCCATTTTCATCAAAAGAGTGAACATATATATACAATCCATCAAATAAAGTATGTATTCTCCCAAGAAAACACTCAAAAAGAAATAAAAAGAAAAGCAGGATCAGCCTTGGCCCCGGCTGCGAGTCTGGCGGGTCGTACGCCCGAGGGGCTCCTCCTCCGACTCTGTCCCGCTACCTCCACCGCTCCCTCCACGTCCGCCGCCACCGCCGCCTCTGCCTCTACCGCTACTGGTACCCTCGCCACCGCCTCCGCCGCGTCCAGTGCCGCTACCACCGCCTCGTCCCATGCCTCGTCCAGCACCGCCATCCCTAGGAATGTCGCTGAGGGGAATGCCGAACTGCTGGAGCCTCTGTTGAAGCTGCCCCACCTGCTGGGATAGGACTCTGATCTCCTCCGCCTGAAATAAGAAAGGATAAATCCATATAGTGTTGAAAAGACAATCAAAATACTGAGAATAAAAGTATAAAGATCATACCTGGGCCCTCAACTAAGTCGCAGCAGTCGCCCGAGCTCCCTCAGCCTGAAAAACAAGAACCAAGAATATAGGATCGTAAAAGCAGGGGCAATCAAAGTCAAAGTGAAAGGCAGGGATGAGCTTCTTACCATCCACTCTTGCCCGAGAACCCACTGCCACACGCTGTGGGCGTATGCCAAGCCCTCCTCTGCGTAAGCACGCGGGACAACATCGTAATGAAGAAGAATAGTGGGGGCGCTCTGTGTGAGTCGGGGGATCGTCGTCGAGTAGGGCTCGTCGAATGAGACGGCCGACATAGTCCAATCCCACTCAGGTAAAACAGGAGGTCGGGTGGCAGCAGGAACAGGCTGCAAACAAAAAATAATAGAGCATGAATAGAGAATAAAAGGAAATTCATAAAGTAGTAATAGAGGAATCATATACTCACCCGAGTCACTTCCATCAAAGGGAAGTTCGGCATCAGCTTAGCGGCACGGAACGCCGCATATTCAGTAAGAGGATCCACAAAGTCGTGAATACCCAGGCCCATCAGAGCAGTCGTCAGCTCACTACCATTAAGAGTGTCCGTGGCCCTCATAGAGTCAGGAGGAGGGAATGGCACAAAGAACCCAGGGGCCGCCAGTGACTGCCTAGTCACCCTCTCTCCTAAGTACCACACCTGGCCCTCTGGCCCACTAAGGAGTCGCCTCGTTGGGTCATATCCGGCAGACTCTTGAATCTCCGCACGAGCCTCGGGAAGCACCCTAAGCTAGGGCTGCCAATGAACGTGCTACTCCCTCAGATTCATTAGGAAGTTCCTGAACGAAATGAAATTGTGGGCCCCGGTCTTCCGCCCAACCCTATCCTTCGCCCATTTCAGCCCCTGGGGCATGATAAGGGCGTCTGCCTCACGCGTCTCGGGGGACATCATGCGAAGATACTCGTGGGACCAAATCTGCAATAATAAAAAGGAAAGGTTAGTCTCACAATTTTAAATAAATTTCTGAAAATGCAAAAAAGCAATGAAAATATATACCTCCCACGCTCTCCCATACTCGCTGGTGGAGGCTGGCCTGTCCCGGGAGATGTCACCCATATGCCTGTACAGGATAGATAACCCTGTACCAGCCCAGTCATACTCGTCGACCCGGTCCAGGCGCTCCAGTGATACTACCAGGGACACAGGGACCCGATCGCCCTTGGTGCTCAACAAAGAGCACCCCAGCATGTACATAAGAAAACCTCTGGCCATCTGCTCGTCCGTAAAATCCGACTGGCCCCTAAATGTGTCCATAAACCATCGGGCTGTGACCAGGGACTCCTCCGGGACCACTCCTAGCAAAGGCTCCACCTGGTCCTACTCCCGATCCGTCAGATATCGCAGAGGCTCTCCACCGAACGGGATTCCGGTGATCATCGAAAAATCCAAGGGAGTCATCGTCATCTCCCCAAAGTCAAAATGAAAAGTGCTCGTCGTATCCCACCACCGCTCGACCAATGCGTGTATCTGCCGCAAGTCGTTGGAGCTCTGCATCAAGAGTTTGACGAAGTCTCCAAACCAGGCAGCATCAACCAGGGCCCTCACCGTCTCACTGAGCTGTGTGTACCACTCATACCCATGCGCGAGGCTGCCATGCCCCTGCAGCACCTTAGGCTGCAGCTGCAAGAAAGAATCACAAATTTTGATATTAGTAATTGGATAAAAGAAAGGGTAAATAAACAGATGGCAGCAAAAGATGAGGAAATGCGACATAAAAAGGAAAGAAATAAAAAATCTAGAAATACTCGCAGAAATTGCACAAATGTGGCGCTCATTTGCGTTTAGTTCGGCTGTCCTAGCAAGGTTTCGAAGAAAAAGAAAAGAAAAGAATAACTTGTTCGCATTTTCAGGAATACATGTGAAGGTGCAAAAGAAATTTAAGCGCAGTTTTAAAATGAAAAGTTCGTGAGAATCATAAAAGGCGTAATTTGAGTCACAAGCGGTCAAGAATCAATTTTGAATAATAAAAGGCATTTGGAATGCTCCAGAAATTTACGAATTCAGTAAACATGAGGGAGAATAATAAATTATGATTCATCGAGCATGGTATTCACGAAGTTCGAGAAAAGTAAAATGAAATGCGAATAAAGTATGCGTGAAAACGCTGCGAGCATGGCATTTACATTTTGAAATGAGACATTCAAAGTCATGATTCACAATACGTTCCATTAAGTTCTAAAAGGAGAAAAATTGAAAAGAGAAAAAGGAATGTTTACCTCGCGCTTGAACGCGCGGGCAGATAAATGCTCGTCCGGATCCCGGAGAAGGAGTGTAGCATCAGGATGATGAGTGGCCGTGTACTTGGCCTTCTTCTTCCTTCCTGAACCACTCGCCATGATCTGTCAAGGAAAACAAAGAATTTGAGCGTTAGATTCATGAAAATTCAGAAAAACAAGAAAATAAACGAGATTAATCAAGTTTTGGTCAAGTAGAACGAACCTGATAAGTCCCTGGTAGATCAATCCAAGCAAGGAAAGAAAAAGGAAAATTTTCTCCAGAGAGAAACCGAGAGAGAGAAGATTGAGAGAATGAGAAAAGTGTATTGGATCCGGCAATTTTAGCCACTGCCGCTCAAACGCGGTACTCGGTTTTTCGTGCGCGATAGTTGATGGACTGCCGCGCGGCATTCACTGACTGCCGCAACGGCATTCACTGACTGCCGCAACGGCATTCCGTGAGTGCCGCACGGCAGTCACGGACTGCCGCAGAAATCCGCGTGTGCCGCATTATAATCGGTTCAAAGATCCTTCATTTCCCCCCAAAAATTCAAATCAAGTCCCGAAAATTGAATTTAAGGCCCCCAAATACTTGTCCTTATCACACTTTTGGCCCTCGGAGTCATTTTTAGGTTTAAAATGGCTACAAATTTCAGAATTTAAGAGTGTATATGAGCCCATGGGCTCCCGATTTTGAAAATTGAAAAAAGACTTGAGCTTGTGGGCTCCCGATTTTGAAAATTGAAAAAAAACTTGAGCTCGTGGGTTCCCGATTTTTGAAAAGTAAAAATATTTGAGCCCGTGGGCTCCCGATTTTTGAAAAAAATTAAAAAGATTTTTGGAATATAACAGATTTATATTCCCGGTTCTCGCAACAGATTTGCGATTACCCTCGTTTTTGGAATGTAACAGATTTATATTTCCGGTTCTCGTAACAGATTTGCGATTACCCTCGTTTTTGGAATGTAACAGATTTATATTCCCGGTTCTCGCAACAGATTTGTGATTATCCTCGTTTTTGGAATGTAACAGATTTATATTCCCGGTTCTCGTAACAGATTTACGATTACCCTCGTTTTTGGAATGTAACAGATTTATATTCCCGGTTCTCGCAATAGATTTGCGATTACCCTCATTTTTGGAATGTAACAGATTTATATTCCCGGTTCTCTCAACAGATATGCGGTTACCCTCATTTTTGGAATGTAATAGATTTATGTTCCTGGTTCTCGCAACAGATTTGCGTTTACCCTCATTTTTGGAATGTAACGGATTTACATTCCCGGTTCTCGCAACAGATTTGCGATTACCCTCCTTTTCAGAATGTAACTGATTTATATTCCCGGTTCTTGCAACAGATTTGCGATTACCCTCATTTTTGGAATGTAACAGATTTATATTCCCGGTTCTCGCAACAGATTTGCGATTACCCTCGTTTTCGAAATGTAACAGATTTATATTCTCGGTTCTCATAACAGATTTGCGATTACCCTCATTTTCGGAATATAACAGATTTATATTTCCGGTTCTCGCAACAGATTTGCGATTACCCTCGAGATCAAATCAAAAGCATCATGGCCCCTGTAAGAGATCTTCGCATCAGTTACGGAATTAGGTGATCTTCCCTAACTAACACGTCACATAAAATGCGTGGGGAAAACATGGTGAGCATGGCGCTTGTATGACCAGGTCAATTCAGAAAATACCATTGGATAGCACTCGCATCACGACAGGATAGGTGCATTCATCCGCATGATTACTTATACTTGTGTGTGTTTGGTTCCTGCCTGAACTATGCTTTGGTCTGATTCCTGATGGGATACGTAGGCAGCTCACCGTTGAGCACGACCAACATGAACCAATTGTGAAGCCGTTTTTTCTGCAACGCGTTTTGTTTTACCTAAATTCGAGAGTCTGGTCAAAGGCTTGTTTTCACACAGGCTTTGACATTCACTTATGGGATGCGTTGCCCCACCAGCTCTGTCAAAGAGGGGCAAACTGTAGACACCCTAATTTTGACCTACCGTCGAATTTAGGAGAGCGTCACTTCCACGTCCGATGATGATAAAGACCGAAAGAATCGAAGTATTCCAAGCTCTTCAGAAAATTCTCCAAACGCGATAAAATTTCACAGAAAGAAGAAAATACCAGGTGTTTAGGAGAATTCAGGTATAAAAAACACCATTTTTGGAGAAAATCTTCGAAAATATTTTTTGGAAGAAAAAGGAGAAAAGAAAAGACCTAAAAGAGGAAGTTCAGCAAAAAATGGCACACAGCAGTTTACCGCGACATTCAGTGAATGCTGCGCGGCACTCACTGGGTGCCGAACGGCATTCAGTGAATGCCGGGCTAGCTTTCACTGAGTGCCGCCAACATTCTCTGACTGTCGTTTTCTTTCCAAGTCCGTATTTTGTGGTATAATACGTATGTGTAGGCGGGTAAAAACAAAAATCTGATAAAGTAAGGTTGACGGAAACCCGGCATTCAACAATCTATCGCGGCACTCACTGAAAGCCGTGCGGCAGTCACGGAATGCCGGTGCGGCAGTCACACAGTGCCGCAGCGGCACCCATGGACTGCCGAGGATGAATTCTAACTGCCGCCCTGGGCAGCAGACTGTCTAATTTCAGGAAGTACGTATTGTACCACCAAATGAGAGATTTACACCTGTCTTTTACTCCGAATTCACTGAAAATACTTGGTATTTTTGTCTATAAAAGAGGAAGGATCTTCCTTGGAACATAGACAAGGAATATACAAAAGAGATACACCAAAAAAATACAAAGAAAACATTACCATTACACCAACATACTTTGAGAGAAAAAGAGAGAGTTTAGAGAACTAGAGAGAAGAGCTTGGAAGATCTTCAAAGAAAGACTTTTGAGGATAGTTTGGAGGTGACCCTCTAATCTTTGGTTGTGTTCTCTTTCTTTTTGAGCTTCTAATCTTCAAGTCATTTTTAGTTTTTCTTGATTAAATCTTAGAGTTTGTCTAGTAAGCTTAGGAGTTCTTGTTTCTAATTCTTTAAGTCTCTCTAATATTTCTTTTTGTTTATATTCCTCTCTTGAGATTCTTGGAGATCTTCAATATCTCCCTTGAAATCTCTTGAATATGATCCTTTGAATCCCATGTAAGCTTATACTTTACATGAGAGTCAAAATTTGATCATCACTTCATTTCATAAGCAAATAGATGAATCCAAGTCCATACTCATGACTTGGATCCTCTAAACTTGGTACTTCATGAAATCATTTCCCTATTCTCTTTGAAACTTATGAGTATTAGCCATGTCTTCATCTCCAATGACCATCAAATAGTAGGAGAAAATGGTTTTGAGTCTAAGCCCATCTCCATGGCTTAGAGTCCTCATCTTGACATTTCATGAAGTCTATTCATACTTCCTTTGAAATCTACAAATATGAAGGTCTTTAGTCTCCAATGACCATCAAATCGTAGGAGGAAATGTTTTAGTTTAAGTCCAACTACATGGTTTAATAGTTGGGGTTAACAAATAAAGTTGAACTTAATAAATGAAAACAGTGAGTTCACAAACTGATTTTGATAAAAGATTTTTAGTTCAAAATCTAACCGTTGAAATCAAATGAAACCAATGGGAAAATGTCAATAACACAATACTCTACCACTGTAATTTTTGTTTTAAAGTGATCTCATGTCTAAGATGGTTTGGTCTTGTGATTTTTAATACATGCAGCTCTCTGTCTGAAATTTCAGAACAGTAAATCTATTTTGAAACTAATAAATCAGAATTTTAATTGAGTATCCAAGGTCTCTAATAATTTTTCCTAGGTACCTTAATGTGTTAAGGAGATCCCCTAAAAATATCTAAGTGTTTCTCATCTTTTTGCTATTTTTAAAAAATCGTACAAGATCTCTAGACAGAGAGTTGCAGATTCCTGAGTGATGCCTAGTGTTTTCCATATTCCCGGAGATCTAACCGTTCAAACCTTGATTTTCTTTTTGGGTTATAAACTAGACTCATAGAGGCATATCGTATCCAAAAATCATTAAGATCCAACCGTTGGAAGCATGATTTTTCTATTTTTTAAGATCTGGTCTGCTCTCTGTAATTCATGAAAAACTGCTACTGTTTTTGTCTAATCTTGTTTATCTCAACTCAAATGGACTCCTAATGTCTTAGGACCCAAATCGTACTTTGAATAATGATAACTTATCTTAAGTCCAGAAGTTAAGTGGCCCAAATTAGTGAATAAATTCATGTTTTATTTTTGTTCACATTCATCCATCCATGTACATTTATTTGCTCAAGATTAGAACTAGCTATTGAATAAAGTTGGATTTCATGCTAGATAGACTTAAGTTAGAAAATTAGGATTGATTGTTTGATATCATATTATTATGTGAAACATGTGGACTAATCTTTGTTTTGTAGCGCATTTGAGGTACAATTTCTCATCTCCCTTCTAGTTTATTTCATTCCTTGATTTTATTGATTTTCAACCTCATGCGCGACACCTTAGAATTAGGAGCTTGCCTTATATGTATATGTGATTAGAGACTCTTTCTTAGGATTTTCTTTTGCTTGTATGCATTACACGTTTAATATCGCTGCTGGATCCCGGGTAAGTTCCTTTGTTCCCTATTGCATATCATATCGCTTGCTACTCGATTTACGTGACTTTTTGAATGATATCTTATCAATTACGATTTTACACCCTTTGGACATGCTTTTGTGATGGATATGTGTTTATGTATTAGTTGAGGGCATGATTAGATTAATAAATTTGATTAAAAGGACGTTGAGTAGAGGCCTGTCGTAAGATAGGATGAGAGAGGGTGTTTTAGTTCGACGGGCTCCTTCCTCTCTCATTCCATAATCCCCGGACCTAGTTAATCTCTGGTTTCTAAAAGATCAGTTTGCTTTGAAAATGGTTTCTTAATTTTCCTTTTAAAAATTAAGTGGCAACTCATTTGTTTTGAATTTGAAATTTAAAAGAACTTTAAAAGAAAAGCTGTGGGTAAGAAAAATGCGATATCCACAGGCCCCGACATTCTTGAGACCGAATGGCATAACCTTGTAACAATATGTGCCCTGGTTAGTGATGAACGCAGTCTTCTCTTCGTCCCCAGGGTACATGCTGATCTGGTTGTACCGCGAGTAAGCGTCCATGAATGAGAGGAGTGAGTGACCTACTGTGGAGTCCACAAGGAGGTCTATCCTGAGCAGCGGATAGCAATCCTTGGGGCAAGCTTTGTTGAGGTCGGTGAAGTCCATGCACATCCTCCACTTCCCGCTAATTTTCTTGACAAGGACCACATTGGCTAGCCAGTCGGGGTAGTGGACTTCTCATATGGAACGGGCTTTGAGGAGCTTCTCGACCTCTTCACTCACTGCCATCCATCTCTCGGGGGCCATGCCCTTCCTTTTCTGCTTCATCGGCCTATAATCTAGACTGACATTGAGTCGATGGGACATTACCCGGGGGTCAATCCCGGGTATGTCCTTGTGGCACCAAGCAAAAACGTCCTGGTTTTGCCTCAGAAACTGGGTCAGTTTTTCCTTCAGGCCGGGCTCCAACAAGGTACCAATGTTGACTGTGCAGTCAGGGTATTCGGGACTCAGCGCCATACTTTCCAATTCTTCCATCAGACCTACCGCATCGCTCTGGTCCCAGGGGTCCATCTCTTAAACATTTAATGTTTTAGTGATTGTCCCCCCGGCGTAACGAGATGACATAGAAACTCTGGGCGGTAGTCTGATCTCCATGCAAGCATCCGGGTCCCTGAGGAGTTGGGAACTTCACTGCTAGGTTGTAGGTGGAGACGATCGCTCTGGCCTTGTTGAGGGTTGGCCTACCAAGGATGACATTGTAGGCCGACGGGGCTTCTACGATCACAAAACTCGTCAGCATAGAAGCTTGCTGAGGGTAGGTCCCTATAAGAACTGGAAGCTCGATTGTCCCGAGCGGTTGTGTGCTGGAACCATTAAATCCAACCAAGGGTGTAGCGACCGGCTGGAGCAGGTCCCTGGTAATCCCCAGTTGATCGAATGCCGATGTGAACATAATGTCAGACGAGCTGCTTGTGCCACTAGCACCCTCTTGACCATATAGTTGGCTATAGAAAGCATCACTACTAACGGGTCATCATGGGGGCAGTGGATGCCCTGTAAGTCGTCGGATGTGAATGTCAGAACATTGGTTGGGGAGGAGCCGGTGGATTGGACCTGCCAGACATCCGCCCGGGATGCCCGAGCATCCCTCTTCCGTGTCGACTGTGAATCTCCTCCGCCTGACGTTCCTCCGGAGATCACATGGATGTGGCCAACTGGTGGTGTCTGATCGGGAGCTTGGGTGTCCTGCTTGGGTCATCTATCTGCTATGACGAACTCCACGAGGTGTCCCTGCTCAATCAGCTTCTCTATCGCCATTTTTAATATCAAGCAATCCTCTGTTTCATGGCCGTGATCCCTATGGTAGTGCCAGAACTTGTCTTGGTTGCTCTTACCGGGTGGGACTCTGAGTTTAGCTGGCTGCTGAAGCAACCTCTGCGCCTCTGCGATGGCCATGACTTCATGTATGGGCCGGAAAAGGGGTGTGAAAGCGATCGGGGGCTGACCGCGGGCATCCTTCTGATCTTGCTTTGGCTTCTTTCCCGAGCCCTTCTCGAATCCTTCACGCTTGCGCTTGGCCTTTGGGGACTTGTCTCCCGCTTGGCCGGTGCGCTTCGCCTTTAGGAACTCCTTAGTATCTATGTACTTTTTGACCCTCTCCGAGAGCTCCACCAGGGTTGCCGGTCGGTCATGATGGAATGATGTGGAGACCTTAGTGTGTTGGACTCCCGAAGAGAAGGCCATGATTGTGGCCGTTTCATTGAGATTGCAATTTTGGAGCCTTTGCAGGTTGAAACAGTACACATATTCCCTCAGGGACTCCCCTTTGCATTGTTGACGGTCAACGGCTGAGTGTCCGGTTGTGATCGATCGAGCATCCCGACAAACTGGCTGATGAACAGCTTGCTGAGGGCTTTGAAATCATCGACCATCCGGGGCTTTAAAGCATGGAACCACTTTACGACTGGCTCCTTGAGGGTATTAGGAAAGGCCAGGCACAACAGCTCGTCTACCGTGGTGACCAGTGCCATCTAAGCCTTGTAAGTGCGGATGTGGTCTACCGGACTCCCTGTGCTGTCGTAGGAGCTGAGGTGAGGGGGTTTGAACTTTCGTGGAATAAGAAACCGTGTCATCCGAGCGGTATAGGGTGACTCAGTCTCCGTATTGGTGAGGTCGTGTTCGAACTTGCGGTTCAATCTCTCAATTTGCTGCTGCAATTCCTCGACCTGGGCCTTTACGTCATCTCGCTGGGTTCTGCTCTCTATATCCGAGCGGTAGGTCGGATCGGATGATGAGGCCTCTTTCTCAAAGTGCGTCGACCTCAGGGATAGGGCCTGGCTCCTGGTCCGAGAAAGCGTGTGCCTAAGATTCCCCTGGCTCAGGGCCGGAGGGTCCTCGGTCGATTCCCGGGCTTTTCGTCTGGACTCCTCCCCTCTGGCCACACGCCGCCGGTTGATAATAGTCCTGGCGTCCTCCATCTGGTGAGAATTGGGCCGAGCTCGTCTCTGCGAGCACCTGGTTGCCTGGCTGCGCTCTCCATCACCGAGGCGTCACGGTCCAGTGGGGACACCGGGGCAGAACGGGCTTGCCTTCGTGCCCGAGCGGGCCTTTAAATAGGGGCGCTTTTCTCCGACTGATTTTCTGATGCAGAGCACTTCTCCTGTCGGGCCAAAAGAGCCTCCATCTATTCCTGTGTTCGGCGCTGGCACTCCGAGAGTTGTGCCAGTGCTGCCGTTATCTGTTCAGTGGTCATGGAGGCAGCCTGCTACTCAAGATGTTGGTTCTCCTGACCGGTCGAAACAGCGGCTCTCTTACCCGTCTTCGGCGGCATGTTGATCAGTCAAGAATTTGTTGGTGAAAAACTCTGTCATTTCCCATAGATGGCGTCAAACTGATGATGCCTAAAATTGGTAAGAATGGTTTAGAGAGAAAAAGATAAGAACAATTTGCGTGTGGTTCGGTCCCGTTAACGAGGTGACCTACGTCCACGATTGCATCTGTGCGCTCTCACTAGCAGATCACCGGCGGGCCTGGGGAGCCAACAAGTAAGGGTGGCACTGCCAGTAATACCGACCGGGTATATGCGTATTGATGGTGAGTTCTCTGTTGTATGCTCGTAAGCTTAGAGAATTATTTTACGGATCCCCATTGACAGGGTAGGTGGGCTCTTTTATAGATGCAAGAGTCCACCCTTACATGGTAAGTTAATTGAATTAGGAAGCCTAATCTAATCACAATAGATTTGCATGATTTTAGGAGAGTTTACTAAGTGGTTTAGGAAACTACCACATTCCCTTTCGCAGTCTTGCAGTTGGTTTAGGAAACTGTTGGATAGGCCGGGATCGCGGGACGCCACGACCTTCATGCCCGACTTGTTGGTACGAACCGCCCGGTCTTAATAAATACTTCGAGATTGCTCAGTTATTGGCCCCTTTACTGGAATAACTGGCACCTCTCGGTGATGTGGCAGGCTGGCTTCATGGCTAGATTATTTTGGGACATATCAGTTGTCATAGTTGGGAGATTGGGACTAGCCCAAAGGAGAGTCACTTTCTACTAACTATGAACTCAATAGGGTAATGTAATTTGTGTTACTTAGTAGTGTAGAATAGGATACCTAAAGGTAACATGACTAACTATTAGGTGACAAAATTTCATTAGATCTACATAGGTGATAATATTTTGCACCTATAGAGTGGACACTAGATATGCTATGGTTTCGCCCAAAGGAGAAACTGTAGTGATGTCAATAGTTCATATATTTAGAATTTATAATTCTATAGTAAAGATAGACTCAAGGATTTAATGTGAGCATTGTCCTATTTTAGTGATTGTTCCCACTTTGTTGCACTCTCATGCATCTAGTGAGTCAAATTTTTCGAAATGGTATGAACAAGTTAAATTCACACTAGGTGTGTTAGATCTTGACATGGCACTTTTGGTTGACAAACCAGAGGAAGTTACTGCTGATAGTACTGTACATGTTGATATTATGAAAGCCTGGGAAAGATTGAATAGACTTAGCCTTATGTTTAGGAGGATGACCATAGCTAATAACATTAAGACTTCTCTTCCTCGAACTAATAGGGCATTGGAACTCTTGACTGCTGTTAAAGAGCATTTTAAATCAGCAGATAAGTCACTAGCAGGCACACTTATGCCAGAATTAACTACTGTCAAATATGATGGTAATAGAGGAGTTCAGGAACACATCCTCTATATGACTGACAAAGCTGCAAAATTAGGAGCACTAGGAATGCAAGTGGATGAATCATTTTTAGTACAGTTTATTCTCAATTCACCCCCTTCTCAATTCAGCCCATTCAAAATTCACTATAATACTCATAAAGAAGTGGAATTTGAATGAGCTGACTAGTATGTGTATTCAAGAGGAAGTGAGATTAAAGCAAGAAGGACCCCACTCTGTGCTGGTTGTGACTCATGAAGCTAAAAGGAAAGAAAACTTTGTGAAAGGAAAGAGAATTCCACCAAAGAAAGGAGATGGACCTGGGAAAGTAGCTAGGGCCATGGAAATTTTATTGTCACATGTTATTTTTGTGGCAAGAAAGGACATGTGAAGAAGGACTGTAGCATGCGTAAAGCTTGGTTCGAAAAGAGAGGTATCAATCTTTCTTTTGTATGTTATGAATCAAATCTTGCTGAAGTTCCTTCTAATACTTGGTGGATTGACTCTGGGGCCTTAACTCACATAACAAATTCAATGCAGGGATTCCTTACAACCCGGAACCCAAAGGAAAGTGAGCGATTTTTCTATATGGGAAACCGTCTTAAAGCGAAAGTGGTAGCTGTTGGAACCTACTTTCTACTCTTGGAGACAGGTCATCAGATGGATCTTATGGACACTTTTTATGTACCTTCGTTTCTAGGAAATTGGTTTCTCTATCCAGATTAGATGTTACTAGATATTCTATTTTATTTGGTTGTGCGAAACTTTGTTTAATGTTTAACTCTATTATTATTGGTTCTGGTATTTATATGATAGTTTTTATAAAATTTCCTTGAATCATGAGTTTGCTCATTCTTTAAGCATTCAAATGTTGGTTCAAAACGAGGTCTAATTAATGAAAAATCTTCAATCTTGTGGCATAAAAGATTGGGGCATATCTCCATGGATAGAATTGAGAGATTGGTAAAGACTGAGATTTTGGATCACCTAGACTTCACTGATTTTCAAGTATGTGTAGACTGCACTAAGGGAAAGGAAATCAAACACACTAAGAAAGGTACCACAAGAAATACTAAGCTTTTTGAGATAATTCATACAGATATTTGTGGACCACTCTCCATTCCATGTTTTGCTAGAGAAATGTACTTTATCACCTTTTATAGATGATTTTTCTCACTATGGTTATGTTTATCTAATACATGAAAAGTCCCAGGCCGTTGACATCCTTGAGGTGTTCAGTACTGAGGTCGAGAGGCAGTTAGATAGAAAAGTTAAAATAGTGAGGTTTGATTGAGGTGGTGAGTTCTATGGGAGATATGGTGCGACGGGTCAAAATCCTGGCCCATTTTCCAAATTTCTTGAAAAGCATGGTATTTGTGCTCAATACACAATGCCAGGTATGCCACAGCAGAATGGAGTTACTAAAAGGCGTAATTGTACTATTTTGGATATGGTTAGGAGTATTATGAGTTTTTCAACTATACCTGATTCATTGTGGGGTGAAACATTAAAGACTGCAATGTGTATCTTGAATAGGGTTCCTAGTAAGGCTGTCCCAACAACTCCTTTTGAGTTGTGGACTAGTAGGAAGCCTAGTTTGAGATTTGGGGTTTCCAGCAGAAATACCCACATGAGAAAAAGTTAGATTCAAGGACCATATCTGGATATTTCATTGGTTATCTGGATAAGTCCAAAGGGTACAAATTTAATTGTCCTAACCATAGTACGAGGATTATGAAAACCAGTAATGCCAGATTCTTAGAGAGTAGCAAAGTTAGTGGGAGTGATGAATCAAGAAAGGTAAATCTTGAGGAACTAAGAGTGGATATCCCACTATCTTTTCCTACTCAAGAAATTGTTGTTCCTCAAGCTATTCAACCAATTGAGGGAAATGAACAATATAATGGAAATGATTCACCACTTCATGAGGATATTGCCATTGAAAATAATGTAGTACTACCATAACCAGCAGTTCTGAGGAGATCTCAGAGGGAAAGGAAATATGCCATTTCATGATTATGTGGTGTATCTACAAGAATCTAATTTTGATATTGGGATTAACAAGGATCCAATTTTATTTTCACAAGCCATGGTAAGTGATAATTCTTGTAAATGGATCGATGCTATGAATGAAGAGTTGAAATCGATGGACCAGAATGGTGTCTGGGATCTCATTGAATTGCCTAATGATTGTAAGAAAGTTACCTATAAATTGGTCTTTAAGACCAAGTGCGATGCTAAAGACAATATTGAAGGCCAGACTTATGGATAAAGGTTTCACTCAGAAAGAGTCGGTATCTAAGAAGGACTCACTTAGAATTATCATGACACTTGTAGCTCATTATGATCTAGAGTTACATCAAATGGATGTGAAAACTGCTTTTTTGAATGGAAATTTGGATAAGGATATCTATAAACCTGAAGGGTTCATAAAGAAAAAAAAATAACATTTGGCTTGCAACTTAAAGAAATCCATTTACGGTGTTAAACAAGCTTCCAGGCAATGGCATATAGGGTTTAATGATACCATTACTACTTTTGGATTTAAGGAAAACACCGTTGATCAGCGTATTTATCTAAAGATCAGTGGAAGCAAGTTTATCGTTTTGGTCTTGTATGTGGAAGATATTTTGTTAGCCAGTAGTGATCTTGGTTTGTTGCACGAAACCAAGGAGTATCTTTCTAAGTGCTTTAAGATGGTTGATATGGGTGAGGCATCCTATGTCATTGGCATAGAGATCTTTAGGGATTGATCTCGAGGATTGCTGGGACTGTCATGGAAAGGTTATATCAATCAAGTATTGGAAAGATTAAATATGCAGTTGTGTTCAATCAGTGATGCACCAATCATGAAAGGTGACAAGTTAAATGAAAGTCAGTGCCCTAGGAATGACTTTGAAAAGGAACAAATGAATAAAGGTTGCATTAGCTGTGGGGAGCTTAATATATGCTCATACTTGTACCAGATCAAATATTAGCTTTGCAGTTGGAATGTTAGGTAGATATCAAAGTAATCCAGGCATGGATCACTAGAAAGTAGCGAAGAAGGTTATGCGATATCTTCAAGGGACAAAGAATTATATGCTCACATATAGGAGATCAGATCAGTTAGAAGTGATCGGATACTCAGACTTGGATTTTGATAGTTGCTTAGATAGCAGAAAGTCTACATCAAGCGTTGTATTCCTGCTAGCTCGTGGAGCAATCTCGTGGAAAAGTGTGAAGCAGTCCATTATTGCTTCATCCACGATGGAGGCCGAGTTTGTAGCATGTTTTGACACCATGGGTCATGCTTTATGGTCGCGGAATTTTATTTCAAGACTTGGTGTTGTTGACTCTATTACCAAGCCGCTGAAAATTTATTGTGATAATACCACAGTTTTCTTGTCTAAGAATGAAAAGTACTATAGTGGTTTCAAGCACATGGAACTTAAGTACTTGGTTGTTAGAGAAAGAGTCCAGATACAACAAGTGATAATTGAAGATTTGAGCACTACTCTTATGATTGCTAATCCATTAACTAAGGGATTAGCTCCAAAGACATATAAGGAACATGTTGTAAGGATGGGTCTTTTGAGTAATCAATGTTGTAATGATGGATATTTCAGTGGGAGTGTAATTGACACTTATGCGCAATTAAATTTTTTTTTTTCCATTTATTTCATGTTTTCAATTATGGGTGCACAAAGTATGCTTGGTTGTTTGATAAATAGGAAATATCTTAACCAGACACATTACATGGGCATTATAGAATAATAGACTAAGGTTAGTATAGGTTATCAATGGCATGGTGCATGGAAGGGAATACGACACAAATATTGTACAACCGCTATGACTCACACTGATAGTCTATGCTAATCTTAGTATAACAGTAACAAAAAGTTTGGGCGTATTGGCTAATTTCAGAAATTTGTGATCATGTATTAAAGTTTTATATGTGGAATCCAATTAAGTCAAATATCATAATCGGTCTAGTGGACCAAGTGGGAGAATGTAAATTCCTATGTGACTTTTAGAAGTCCTATAAAATGTGGCCCACTAGCCTTCTATATTAGTTGTACTCCACCAACTATTTAGCTAATAGAAAATTATCCCAATTAATATATATATATATGTATATATATATAAAAGATATACATTATTAATTGTTGAGAGAACTAATTATTGAATGGTTCATCATTCAACAATTATTAAATAAGAGACTTTTCATATTCAGTAATTATGAAAGTCAATACGTATTCCAAGACCGTCATTATGATAGTCATTAATCAGCCTTCTTCTCTCCTCTATAAAAGGTACACCTTACCCCTTGAAAGTTAACATTCAATCAATTACGTAAATAAGGGTGTGCATAATTGAGAGACAGAGAGAAGAAGGAGAAGTCTAGAATAAAGTTTAATCTACGGGGTTCTAATTCTGTCTCTACCAATTTCAATGGCGAATAATAGTATTTTAAATTATATTTGAATTCTTAAAGTGTGTCATATTCAACATCTTAGCAACTAAAGTAATTTTCGCATGATTGTTTTATCAATTAAAGTCTAACATGAGAAGCACAGATATGGACAGACTTAGCAGCAGACTCATTGCCATGGCCATCCTGAGATGACAAAAATGTTCGAGGCATCAAGTGAACTTTCAAAGGGGCCTAAAAATGATAAGGTTCATAGAAATTAGGAAAAAATTAGAAGAAAATAGGCATAAAAATGATAAGCTTCATTGAAATTAGAAAGAAATAGGCCTGAAAATAATAAATTTCATAAAAATTAGGAAGGTATTGGAAGAAAATGGACCTAAATATGACCCAATGCAGCTACCTGAAAGCATTCGCCCGAGACTGGCCCTGCTTATCTCCCCGGCTAACACCAAATATATCATCAAAATACGGAGATCTGCAGCAAGAGACACTTCCAAAGCCCTATCATCTGAAACAACAACAAATATACATTTATAACGTCTACAATTCCGTGCATGGACCGCCGCAGCAAAGAGACAATCAACCAAGCCGCATCAATTAAGTGACACAACGATTTAGAGACCATCAACAACCCACTAGCATTTGTATTTTCCATAATCATGGCAGCACAATATGGCTTCAAACAAGTAGCAAAACAGGATAAGGATAAGGATATTGCTAAATACATTGGTAAAGTAAGGCTGCAACCATTCATCGAAGAAACCATAAGTCGGAAGCACCATCTTTAGTAAGTTCAAAAAATGCAAAAAATATGTCACTAAAGGCTTCAAAGGTTATGATGTGTTGGTTTATAGAATTCGTTGTGGAATTCATTGTGGGTGTAGCATTACTTATGGTTGTATAAAGTAATAATTTTTATTATTATTAGAATTGCAATTAAAGTTATATTTAGAATATTTTTTTTAAAACCTGTGCATAGCACAAGTCAAACAACATAGATTAAAAACATCACAATTAGCATTAGCTATACTATCTTTTAAAATCATGTTTAATCTAGTATTTCTCTCTCTCTCTCTCTCTCTCTCTCTCTCTCTCTCTCTCTCGTGCGCGCGCACACGCCAAATATACACACGTAATCCCGTGCATTGCACGGGTTCAAAAGCAAGTTATTTATAATTTTAAAAATTTTCTTTAAATTAAACTTAAAAGTAAATATTTACTACAAATGTTTGCAAAAACCTTTTTTTTCCCTTAGAGGGCAATTACTAGTTAGTTATTACTCTACAAATTAAGAGGGAGATTATCCAAACCCCGTATAAGCTGTACGCGTTTAAAAAAAGTCAAAATCAGCAGTTGTAAATATTAAAGGGCAAGCCCTAGTGCTCTCTCTCTCTCTCTCTCTCTCTCTCTCTTTCTCTCTCTCTCTCTCCGCTTCCTTTATACTCATCGACAAAATTACATGTGCCTTCTTTTTTTGATTACACAGTGGTTTTGTTCATCGATTAGAGTGTTTCTGCTAGATTAAATGTGTCTTTGCTTGTTTGTTTTTTTTTTTTCTTTCTTTTTTTTTTTTTTTATTTTTTATTTTTTTATGCTAGGCAATTAAGTTGGCAACATGTCGAAGTCTTATGGTGATGTTGGAGGCTTCTTCAGTGGGCAACAAATTTGGGGGAGGCTTGCTGATGTCAAAAGCAAGAACTTATCTCATCTTATCTCACCTCTCCGATTTATGTATACTGGCACAATTTGATTGTTTTTAGGTAGATTTACGTACGGTTCTCTCTATGTGCTGGTACATATTACTGGATTGGTATGTATGTTATACATGCAATTCTAATTTGATAATTACATACAACCCTTCGTAGATGATTGTTAGGATCCTGATCACATCACCCTTGTACCCAAACACTATCTCATCTATTTTGGTTTTCTTTTACGTTTTTCTAATTTCTAGCTAGCAATTAGTTACAATCATGTGCCTATCACATGATCTCATCCTCTTTATATAGTTGAGCAATGGTTCATTGTTGGATTATCCTTGAATGAATGAATGAGAAATATAGTAGAGGTGCACCAGTAATTGCACTATTTTCTGTTTTTCCTTCCTTTTCTCTTGCTTCTTCTTGTTCTTCAATTTTGCAGATTCCTTACATTTGGTATCAAAGCATTGCTTAGTCACCATGGGAAAACCACCACAATCTCCAAACCCTAATTGGAAAAATGAGTTGCAATCAACAACGGCCCAGATGGAGCCACATATAGAATTGATGCAATCAGAAATTCAAGGGAACTTTGAAGAAAAACTAGAATTGAAGATGGACCAACTCAAGAGAGATTTGGAGTAGACTGCAACAGAGTCTTGCAAAGGAAATCCAGCAAGCCATGAATCAAATTCAAGTACCCACTTCTTCACAAATGGCTTCCTTAAGTAATTCCAAATCACCTAGACCTCTTTCTTCTACTATTGGTATTTCCGTACCCATCTCTTTTCCCATTGAATCCCCACGAACTCACATCTCTACACCATTGATCTCTCCATTCACTGCAGCATAGTCCTCTCGAATGTCACTTCCTTGAATTTTTCTGCACATAACACCTTAATTGAACTAAACCACCTTTGATCCATCGATTAACCCACCTCAATTCCATACCTCCAATCATTTTGATCCATTGAACCCCCAATACCTCTATACACCTATTGTAACAGGCCAGATCCCCAATTCCATTAACCAAATGCTGAAGCTAGATTTTCCAATTTACAGCCATGGAAACCCCTTTAATTGGCTTTCTAGGGCTGAGAGATATTTTAAATATTGCCAAATTCCAGAAAACCAAAAATGAGAAATAGCTTCTATGCACTTTGAAGGAGATGCAATACATTGGATTGATTGGTTCAAAACCAAATACCCATTGCTAATTGGTCTCGGTTTGTAAAAGCATTTTTGTGTCACTTTGGAGCCAATAGAGGCATAGATTTCAGTGGTGCACTCTCAAAATTGTAGCAAGGTAATAATTCTGTAGAGGTCTATAAAGCTGAATTTTTGAGATTAGCTTGTAGGTTACCAAATTGGACGGATGATCAATGGAAGGGTTGCTTCACTTCAAGGATGGAACGACGATTACAACATGAGGTCTTATCCTTTGAGCCAAATAACTTGGCTAGTGCAATGAAGACAGCCAGACTTCAAGAGGGGAAGGTCAAGGCTAGGATATGGAACCAGGCTAGGATACCTGTTGACCTATTAGCTAATTTCAAACCAAATGGTCCTACTTCTACCACCATGGGCTACCAGAACATATCCCCAATAGTGAATCATAACAAGCCCTCTAATCGATCCATTAGAAGCCATACTTCAGTTGAAATTCAAGAGAAAAGAGACAAAAACTAGTGTTTCAAATGTGATGAACCCTACAGACCTGGGCACAATTGTAAAAAGTCTCAAATATTATTAACGGAAGGAAAGGATGGGGAAATCATCGAAGGTATGGAATTGAGAACAAAACTTATGGGAATAGAAGACATAGATCAACAAGTGGAACCTGCTATATCATTGCATGCTCTTATCGGGCCTTTAAAACCTCAAATAATGAGGATGGATAGCATGTTGAGGTCTCAAAAAGTGAGCATCCACATAGATTCTGGGTCCACTCACAACTTCCTCCATCCAAATTTAGCCAAAAATATTAAAGGGAAGGAAGTTTTGGCAGCCTCCTTGGAAGTCCATGCTACCGATGGAGCTGCAATGTAAAGTAAAGGACAGGTCAATGAGGTACCAATAAAGATTCAAGGTTATGAAGATAAGGTCAATTTTTACATCTTATATGTTATGGAATATGACATTGTATTAGGGGCAGAATGGCTAGAATCTCTTGGCCCCTTCCTGTGGGATTTGTTTAAGAAAACCATGTCTTTTGACTTGTCCAAATAGACTTACGAACTTCAAGGCACCATACCCCCACCAGCTACCCTTGCAAGTACCTCATCAATGTGTAAGATAATTCAACAAGAAAAATAAGGAATGATACCTCAACTAATGCTCTTGGATGCTATTGAAACAACGAGAGTGCTAACTTATGTATAAGACAGATCAGAAGAAGAAATCACCAAGCTACTGGATAAATTTTCTAAGTTAGTCATTGACCCAACAGACATGCCATCTCCTAGAAAACATAATCCTGATGGCCATAATGTGATTTTGAGTTTGGTGGAGAGGAGAAGTTTGCTTGAAACTCAATTCTGATCCTTTCAAGCTTGAGGTCAAGCTTAATTTGAGGAGGATGGATTATTAGGATCTTGATCATATCACCCTTGTACCCAAACACTATCTCATCTCTTTTGGTTTTTGTTACTTTTTTCTAATTTTGAGCTGGCAGTTAGTTGCTATCACATGATCTTATCTCCTCTATATAGCTGTGAATTGGTTCATTGTTGGGATATGCTTGAATGAAATAATGAATGAGAAATATAGTTGAGGTGCACCAGTAATTGCACTATTTCCTATTTTTCCTTCACTTTTTCTTGTTTCTTCTTCTTCAATTTTACAGAATCCTTACAATGGTGGTCTTGTTCTTCCATATGATGCATTTTTTTTTCTATTGATGTTATATGTATACAACATGTATGTATCTATTTATGTAAAAAATAAATAGACCCAATTTTGTTGTTTTTAGGTAGGTAGGTTTACATTTGGTTTATTTTTCCTCTCAGGACTGCACTTGCTGCCAGGCTTGTGCTAGACTGAAAGTAGGAAGGTCTTATCTCATCTTCTAGACTGAAAGCAAGAAGGTCTCATCTCACCTCTCAGATCTCTCTGTACTTCCATTTATTTATACATTATTAAGTATGTGTATTATATAGTAATTTTGTCCTTCATGGATAATCTTGTTTTGTCTTATCCATGGAGTTGATTGTTATATATGGACAACCTTCCCTCATGCCGTTATGTGGGCTATTTGGTTGGAAGGCACATTGTTGAATAGCTTTTCAAAATATATAGCTTCATGTTAATACACTTAACCAAAAAAAAAAAGAACAGTTCTGGGATCTTTGTACTCAGGCAAAATCTTTTTAGGTAGATTTACAATGGTTTAATTATCCCTTTAGACGTCCGATATCATTCAGGCAAAATCTGTTTGGCTAGTCGAAGGTGGATGCTAGATCATCCCAAAGCATATTCATGGTATTTTTCTTACCTCTCTTACGTGTTTATACATTTATTTATTTGTGCATCAAGTATGTGTAGTTACATGCAATTCGAACCTTTATAGATCATCTTGTTCATGGATTTGAGCATAACGTTTATCTATTTATTTGTGCATCAACATGTTTTTATGTAGATTTTACAATGGTTTTCAGATCTCTGAGAAGAACATACAAGTTTCTCAAGCCGAAGGCTGATGCTGGATCATACCAGACCAAAAGCCTAGTCTCATCTTACCCTACTTATGTATTTATACATTTATTTGTTTGGAGATCGAGTATGTGTAGTTATATGCAATTATGTCCTCTATAAATCATCTTATTCGTGGATTTCAACATAATATATAAAATTCTCCGATTTTTATGGATGTTATAGGGATGTTTGTATGTATTTATGTAATTATATATAGGTTCATATGTTGTTGTTTTAATGGTTTAGTTTTGTACTACCCTATATTTTTGTATATACATATATAAGACTTGGTCTTGGTTCTGGTATACTTGTATTACCCTCACCCTTCCGTTGATAAACTTTGGTCCCAATCGATGCCCTTTCAACCCAATCGATTGCCATCGTTTGAGAATCCAATCGATTTCCATCTTTACCAATCGATTGCCATCCTGCCGACCTGAATTCATTATGTTACATATACCATTCGATTACTCTTGACTCATAATCAATTGCCATGTCAACTTTGTTTCGTGTTTTGACGCATGGAACTCTTCTCTCCCTATATGTGAGATATGTGAGATGTTTTCATTCCTTGGGACTATTTAACAGTCTTGAGAGAGAGAGAGAGACCATAGGATATATATACACACATATAGATATATATATACACACATATAGATATATATATATATGGTATATTCACACACACTCTCAGGAGATAGAGGAGAAGAGAGACTGAAGGAGAAGAAAAAGGAGGGACAAAGAAGATAGAGAGGAGGAGAAAGAAGCTGACCAACCACCCCGAGCTCCACCGAGGACCGTCACCGTCACCATGACCCGAACCCTCCGGTGAGTTCTAAACTCACTTGGTAGCATATTAGATTGTATTACATATTTCAAAAGAAGGAAAGACGTATTGAATACGTCCCTCCCATAATTTTGTCTGGACTACGTATTCTCTAGGAAGAAGATGTAGTTCCAATCGATTGGACTTTTCCCAATTGATTGCCATAGTTGTGACCCCAATCAATTGGTATTGATCCAATTGGCATTAGTTGTGACCCAATCGATTGACCTTTATTGTAATCGATTGGTAAAGTTTTGGATCCAATCAATTGTTATGTTATCTAATCGATTGTTATTACTTTTACCCCAATTATTGGGACCCCAAACCCAATCTATTGGCAGTTACAACATGTTGGTCTTTCCTGTTAATTATATCATGAACTGCTTAGTTGTTTAGTTACTATATTGGCCCCCTGCATGAATGAATACTGTAGTAGTAATGAAAGAGATAATGATAAGCCATAATGTGGTAATGTTGAGAATAATGTATTGCCAGTAATGACGTAAGTTAACGTATCGGTCGTAAGCTGAATCGATCTCCGTTTAATATATCTATCCTGTTAAGTTGGCCACATAGGAGTGTCGAGAGTCAGTTTGGTTACAAGGTAGTATAATTAAATTGGTACGAGGGATGCTTTGTGTGTGGACAAATATTGATTAAATGTGTCCTAACGTATTTGTACTGCAAACATTATACGTGGCTGGGCATTGATTGAAGGTGTCCTAAAGTATGTAAACTACAATCACTGACCAAAAGGATTGATTACGTATGTCGTGGCATAGTATGGTATATATTGATTGAATATGTCCTAACTTATGTAGATTACAATCAATGATACATCCCTGGTATAGCATGAATTGATATATTATGATCAAATGTGTCCTAACGGATGTGGACTATAGTCAAAGGTGTATCTAGATAATTGTATTGTCAAGATGTTCATCGAATTCTTAGACTATGTTGGTCTTGCATAATAAGACGTTTAAATGGTTGATTTGAAGAGAAGATACTATCAGTGGAACTTAATCTATCGTTTCATAACTTGTAATAACTTTCTAATTATGATACCTCATTAGTTTCTATTCACTCAGCTCTTAGTAAGTTGATGGCTGTTATTACCTGGACATTCCCCATCTAGATTACCTTGCCCCTCTTAATGTAGGTGATGAGGCGTACGATGATGGCTACTACCCGGAGGGAGATTATGGAGAGGATGGCCCCACTGATGCTGGTTATGCCAGTAAAGATTACTACACTGACGACTACCCTTATGCCAGCTAGAGATGAAGAAGTTATATCTAGTTTATTTTTCTGTAATTTCTATTCAACTTTTGGTAATGGGTACTTGGGCATATGTTGTCTCTAGACCTGTTAGGTTCTTGAGGGCCACTCTGCTATTTGTAATAGATACAAGTCTTATTATATTTAGTTTGATTATGTTGCTATTTATATTCATTAGTTGACTGGTACTATGTAGTGTGGACAATTAGTGACATTCACCCGTCATTCCCTATGGACCCAAAAAGGAAATTTTATTTTATTTTTTTAAATTTTTGCTGCTCCAGGGTGTGATTGGATTTTTGTTATTAGAGCCAAGTTTTTGTCATGTATTTAATGTGCTCACTGATTTTCCTACACAGTTAGGCTTTGAACCTTATTGGTTCTGCGCTGAGTATGTTGGTAGTCATCCGTACGAGGAGTTCTTTCGCTAGTAATGTGATAATACTTGTAGTTCCTATATTGAGTTATGAATTATCTTCTCCTATATTCGTATTTTTGCGATCAGCATCTAATCGATAGATATTTATAGGTACACAGCACACAGATCACTATGGTGGGACCTATGAGTAACCAAGCACAACTAGGAGCACCTATTCCTCAAGGTATGGACCCAATTGGTGTCTTTAAGGCTTTAAGGCAACGGATGGAGCACGTTGGTGATACCTGCAATCATGTTACCCAACATGATACAAACAACAATGGTAACAACAACCATGACATACCTCCAAGGTAGACAGGAGACAAACTACTGGAATAGTTTCATGCTCTACGTCTAGACAAGTTTGATGGCATAATCGAACCGTTGAAAGCTAAGCAGTGGATACGTGAGATGGAATTGATATTTGATGCTATCGAGTGTAGTGACCTAGACAAGCAATGCCTAGGTACATTCTAGTTGAGTTATGCCATCGCTGATTAGTGGGAAGTCAAGAGAGCCACTATCGGAATTGACGCTACTAGAAGAATGCCGTAGGAGACGTTTAAAGCTAGACTTTTGGAGAAGTACTTCCAAAAGATGAGAAGGATCAATATAGCGCAATGGGCTGTGCTGCCATAGGTGGTGCTATGGGGGCTGGGATCTGATACTGGTTGTTAATGGCCTAGTGAGGCCATAAAACATCATTAGCTCTTTGCCCCCCAACAGCATAGGTAGAGGAACCAATATTACCGATTACTTCTATGTTTTAGCCCAAAGGTTGGACAATCACTGGTGTCACAGATCCAGTGGGATCAATGACTACTATACTGCCTACTCTTCCCAATTATAGCTCAGGCTTCCTATTGGCACTGAGTTATTTTCCTAGTTCTGGGCAAACATAGCTAGGTTCCTTTTTCTTAGCGGCCAGGCTAGACTCGCTGATCCGTTCCTTAGGACTTTCGGGCATCAATTTGTCCACCAGTACTGTGATGGCTTTTGACAAGCCTGAGATTTCTGAGGTCAAGCCTTGTAGCCTAGCATGCGTAGCACTAGTAGACGTGATTAGTTCGATCTGACCTCGATGTATATCGGTCGTTTGGCCGATTAGCCCCTTAAAGTTATCCATCAAATCTATCAAGGCATTGTAATCTAGCCTCATAGGTTCAATTCTTTGCCTCATAACCTCTGAGAATGCTTCTAGTGTCAGGGCATTGCCCTGTGGCGAGTTGCCCATGCTCTCTTCCTTTGTTGGGTCAACGATCAGATCGTCCTGTTCATTTTTCCCATTCTTGTTATCTTTCTTTGGCAGCATGTTTCAACACTAAGGTCCCACCAGGAGTGCCAAAAATGTTTGTTGTAGTTTGTGCACAGGCATGCCTGAACCAAACGTGGTTTAAGTTGTGCAAACTAATTTCCTATGTGTTTGTGTGAGTGATACACAAGGCTTAGAGATCTAACTTATAATAGTGCGATTGCGTGAGGTGAGTAGGAAAGTACCATCATAAAAAATTCTATGGCAGTACTGAAGTGCACTAGCCAATTCGTGAAGAGTTTACCAAATAAACAATCACAAACAACTAATAATTTTTATTGAATATGTTTGGAAAAAGCAATAACAAAAACCAAATAACAGGATCAGAACAGGCTCTGATTGTTCAATAGAGAATGAAAATAGTAAGAAGAAAACCAACAAGGATAGACCTATTTACTATGCATGCAGAATAAAAAGAATGCAGGGTTGAATGCTGTGTGTATTGTGTGTGCTATTTTCGAGATGACGCAGAGTCCCCTTCACGGTTGGCCAGCTTTTGTATTTTTAGCGGCCTTTGAGCAATCCTAATATGGTAAGGACTCCTTGAATTGTGCCTCAAGCAAGATATGGATGGATGAAAAAATCCTTCCTAATCTCAAACTCTTTCCTTATCCCCACCTTGATTGAAACAATCCCAAAATCTCTGAGATTGCCCTTCCGTATCCAGCTAATATGTGATAAGCAGCGGATATTGCATATCCAAAAGCACTAATAAGATGAATTATATGTATTTTCATCCCTAATTATAAATACTTATGCTTATTTGAATACAAGCACATAATTGAGGCAATACTGCTAATATTTGCATAAATGCATTGTTTTGCAGCATAAAGTGGCCTAAGGAAAATGAAGTGAATGATGGTGATGAAGAAAACGTTGGTTAGAAAAATAAAAGGAAGAAGATCCTGAAAAATGACCTGCACCGGTCCCAACAAAAAGGGCAAGACCGGTCGCACCCAGGACCGGTCCTGAAACATATACAGGATCGGTCGCGCTTGTCATAATTGCGGGAATCAGAGATTATCGTATTTAAAACTCCTAAACCTATATATACTAGATAGTTCGTAGAAAAATGGGACAATACATATTATATATGAGTTTTAGAGTAGCTTAGGAGATCCTAGGGTTTCTCAAACCCTAGTTTGGATTCAACCAAATGATTGTGGATTTCAAGCCCTAGTTTGGAGATTTTTCAATACAAGTGTTTCATATTCATTCAATTCAGAGTTTTCTTTAGTTTTTGCTTAGATTTTATATTCCAGATCTATTTTATGATTGTTTTTATCATGTTTTTCATTAATATAATGGTTAGATTCAATTTCACTATGCTTGACTAAATCTCTAGTTAGGGAAGACCAATGAAATGGTGAAAAACTTGATTTCCATGCATGTTTTCAATGGACAGCCTAAATCCAAGGATCAATGGATATTTAATTAGGGATTCATAGAATGTTATGTTCTCTAATATGAACAATATTAACGAGCATGATGTTAATGATTCTTAACTTGAATTTTCAACAGTTTGTGAACTTGCTTCATGGTTTTACTTTAGTAAGTTTATTTTCAAGCATCGTAGAGTAGTTTTTGCCATGAATCATACTCATAAAGAATTTGCCCGTACTTTATTAAAGAGGTAAAATTGAACTAGTTCTATATCTTTACACCGGTCAAAAGGTACTTTATTATTTTAATTCAACCTATACAATAGAGGCATGACTTTGGATGATTGGGAGTGCCGTATCTTTTCGTAGGCATGAAAGTTAAGGAATTTACCGTGGATTTGTGATTTTCTAGCACTTTTCTCATATTTAGAAGTATCTTAATTTAATTTGCTGTTTTAGTTAATTTTTAATTAGTTATTAATTTACTTAGTTGAATCACTTTAGAATTCTAAATATAGCCAAAATTAAGTAGGAGTTCCATTTAGTAAGTAAAATTTCATCAGTTTGATAGCACATCTAGTTATTTAATAATCTTAATAGTTTTTACTAGGTAATATTTTTACTTTTAGATGCAAAATAGTTAAAACAATCTTCAAAAGAAATCATCTTTTCTATATTTTTTTAACACTAATAAATTGGGTAAAGTTAATCAATTCAAAGTTATATCTCTCCCTTGGGTTCGACCTAGGCTTACTAGAAAATATATTACTTGAACGATCACTTATACTTGGGTAAAGCATTTAGAGCACATAATTTTGTTCATGTCAAGTTTTTGGTGCCGTTGCTGGGGAGAGGCATTTTGCTTACTTTTATTTAGTTTGTTAGTTTCTTTGCTTTTCTTGTTTTGCGTAATATTATACGTTTCATGTTACAAAAGTCTAACGAAGGAATCTTTTAACAAATACAAATTTTTAATGATTTCTACAATTCATCTATTAATCCGATAGTTACACCTCAAGATTCTGACCAAATGGCTGGCTTTCTACCACCTAACCTTAATGGCCTTAATGGGAACAACAATAATAATGGGGAGAATAATCTAGGTACTAGCCCCTGATAGGAACACAATCCCTTCGTGTATAACCATCCCACCATATCATGATACTTATCACTTCAGAAATGGTATGATACAACTCTTACCTACCTTCCATGGGATGGAGAATGAGAGGGCGTATGTGCATTTAAAAGATTTTGAATCGATTTGCAAAATATTTGCTGACCAAACGTGTTTGCAAGCAATTACTAGATTAAAACTTTTCTCATTTTCATTAAAAGATAAAGCAAAAGCTTGGCTTTTAACTCTTAGGCCTGGCTCAATTAGTACATGGGCTGCGATGCATGAAGAGTTTTTTAAAAAATTCTTTCTAAAGCATTTAACTGATGACCTCATGCGTCAAATCAAGCTTTTTACTCAAGAAGATAATGAGATGTTTGCAAAAGTTTGGGAACGGTTTAAAGATCTACTTTTATCTTGCCCACATCACGATTTTGAAAAATGGCGTCTTATGAGTTTCTTTTACGGGGGTTAACTCCAGAATCTAAAAAGTTAGTTAAGACAATGTGTCAAGGATCATTTATGCATAAAAGCGCGAATGAAGCTAAAATATATTTTGCTTGGCTTGCTAAAAATTCACCTCAATGGGAACCACGTGAAATAACGCACGCACCTCCTAGTGAGTCCGATAAAGCTAAACAAAATAGTATACTCTTACTTAGGGCTGAAGATGATCTATCAACTAAATATGACCAACTAGATAAGCACGTGGAGGCAATAAGAAAAAGAATAACAGAACAATATAAGGTTATGTGTCAAGAAGACGTATGCAGGAATTGCCATATGGTAGGACATCAGGTGTATACATGACCTAATATACCCGTTTATAAAGAAACACCGCCTGTTGATGTTAATGTGATGAATAACTACGAGGGACCTACAAATGCGTATGAGGGGTATAATTGTCATGCCCCAGAGCAGCAAAATAGAGAGAAAAAAAATCTTTTTGGTTCCATAGGAAAATGACAAGTGAACGTCACTAATTATCCACACCACACAGTACTAGTCCACAAGAAAAACAAGAGTAGCAACAGCTGAATATAATAACAATTCTATCAATTACAATATTAGAGTATGGTCCTCAAGATCATAATAGGTCTGGAGACAATATATGCCCAAGTACCAGTTAAACTAAAAATATTCAACAGAGCAATAGAATTATAAAGTAAAAAAGCTATCTTCAGGTCTTCAGCTGGTGTAAGGGTAGTTGGTAGCATAACGACCTTCTCCTATATAACCGACATTAGTGGGCCACCCTCTGCAAAATCCCACTCTAGATAGTAGCCATCGCCATAGGTTCCACCACCTGCATTGTTAAGGACAGGGAAGTCTGGACGGGCAATGTCCAGACAATAAAGGCCATCAGCTTATTGAAAGTTGAGTGAAAACTAACTAACACATTCTCATAGCAAGAAGGTAATTACCAGTCATGAACGATATAGCATTGATATTAATAATATCTTTGCTCTTTTATTCAGACATATCAGTAAACGATTGTCATCATCTACCACTTTAAAGACTGACTGTAACAATCTTGGCTGACTATTCGGAGCCAAATATATCATCACGACTATACCGAACTGATTATATCATCACGACATACTAGTGCTCTTGTTCACCACTTTTAAGAACTCTTACTGTTCATAGCTTTTAAGAACTCTTGCAAACACTGTACGTTCTCATATAATGACTAGTCTATGGATGCACCAATACTCTTGTTCATCGATTTTAAGAACTCTTACCATTCACTGCTTTTAAGAACGCTTGTGAGTATCGCCCATTCAAAATCTATATGCATCAGTACTTCTTGCTAGCACAATACATAATGCTCACATCCCACGCAGATGTGTACGTTCATGACCAACTCACTAACATACTTGTATCGAAGGTACTGATGTTGTCAAAATCAAGATATAAAAATGTATTTTACTTTTCAAGGATTTGTAGTGTGGAAGTAAAGGTTGAACCCACAGAGATTGAATTACTAAATCACTTTAATTTTAAAACCTAGATCTAATTAATTAAGAAAAATGGATTTTGATTTGATTTTAATTAAACTAACAATAAAATAAATCTAAACTATGAAAGTAATTGAAAGTTGTTTTTATAAATATGTTTAGGGAACCTAGGATTGCAAATCCACCACGAGCTTCATAATAAGGGTATTTATAAGTTCAATTAGCTTATTAAGTTGGATGATAGTGGGGAATTGTAGCTACAAACACAATTCCTCCGTCAAGAAGATAACTATGGTTCAAGCACCAACATAATCCATCTTCGGTTAGCACGAATTATTCCATACTAAACTAGGGTTGCGGCATAATCCGTCTAACCTAGGCATGGACTATTCGGATACGTGATAGCACAATTCAATTAAGTACCATTACATGTAAATAATCCATACAAGCACAGCAAATATAGATCATTGAGCACATCACATTCAAAATAGATCTAAGACAAGAATAGATTTTTAAAGCAATGATTTAATCCATAGAAGTTCGATTTCATTATTAAAATCCTCTAAACATGTAATCATCATCCATACATAATAAATCTAAAAGAAAAGCATAAAATACTCCCTATTACTTGGCTAGGGTTTCATTGAAACCCTAAATCTAGGTTTAAGCGGCCATAGAATTGAAGATTGACAAGAGGTTGATGGAGGAGGCCATGAAAATCCTTGGTTTTCTTCTTCTTCTTCTTCTTCTCCTTGTTTTCCTCTCTTCAATGGCTGAAAGTTTTGCTGTATATGGATGTATCTAATGTTGTGTAATGTTGTGTAACCACAAAATTGATTTAGAATAGGATTTATATAGAGTTTGGAAGGATTTAGGAAGCTTTCCTAAGACAAATCGTACTAAAACTGCTATTTTTACGTTTTTGGACGTATTCAGCCAATTCGGATTGCACAGGGCTCTTCAGGACCTCAAAATATGCAAATTTGACTTTTTCAACAGGTCGCTCGCATGGGTCGTGCGCGCGGGTCGCTCTAGCGACCTGGCCATTTTCCAACTTTTCTTCGATTTTCGCTGCTCTGCGTACCGATCGTAGAATTGCGATAACTTTTGACTCGGACATCGTATTGACTCACCGTTTATAGCCACGTGTCTATAAATAGAAGTTCTACATTTTATATCCCTAGAGAAATTTCTCAAATTTGAAATATTCCTTGTCAAAAATGCGATTTTCCAAGACTGCTACTACATTCAGCTTTCACCAGAATCACCGTTTGAGCCCAGAATGACTTCCAAAGCCACTAATCATTGGATTTTTGTGCATTTTTAAGTTATAGCTCCAAAATCTACAAAATTTAGAATACTTATTAAAAAACAGCTAATGACTACATGAAATGGGCTAATAAAGCGTATCTTTAGGACTATAAATGACAACTATTCATCGCCGATCATACCCCCAAACCTACACTTTGCTTGTCCTCGAGCAAAGAAAAATATAAAAATAAATACTAATATACTTAAAAATCCTAACTCACTGTCGCAAGCAACGCGATTGCATTTAGCATATGCAACATGCCTTTTAAACCTCTAGGTGTCCCTAGTCGGACGAGTAAAGTCTCGTGAGGGTTCTCATCAGCAAGTCACCCACAACCCTCTTTATTAACTTATAAAAAGAAAATTTTAACTTATAACAAGAAAATTTTGTTTAAATTTTCAACATTCAAAGAGTTTTATTAAAAAGGAAAACAATGATATTCAATACTCCTGACACGACTAAAAAGTTGTGCGCTCTTGTGCAACACCCAAGTGTAGGTGATTGTGCAAGTAATACTGGATAAGTCCAGGTCGACCCCACAGGGAAGGAATAGGGAGAATGTCTACTAAGTTACAACCTAAAGAAAAAGAAAAGAAAATAAGA
Organism: Hydrangea macrophylla; assembly: GCA_033977485.1. Lineage (NCBI taxonomy): Eukaryota > Viridiplantae > Streptophyta > Magnoliopsida > Cornales > Hydrangeaceae > Hydrangea > Hydrangea macrophylla. The sequence continues at coordinate 5,092,270 of CM066995.1, read as the reverse complement.
ATGTTGGGAGTGGATGTTCTAACGAATCCTAATTAATTAAATTAAACTAACTAATAAACTAAACATAAAGAAACATAATTAATTAAACTAGTAAATTAAAGGTGTTGGAAACACGTGAATCCACATTAATCCTAACCGTCTACCATGCATACTCATTAATGTTCTATGGAGTTCATTACTCTTCAGTATTCCGTATTTTTCTAAAGATATAGAATCAATAGCCCTTTCATGACCGGGACTACATCATCACAAGTGGTTTAAAATACTTGGAAGATGGTTTAAAACAACGGTTATTACTTGCACTCTAAATGGTGTTAGCATTCAAAGTGGTTTTCAAAAGTCATTGAAGAAAAGGCCTTAAGGCTTTAAGTTCTAAAAAAAACTGTTGTGACAAACTGATATTATAGGGACAATTTGATGACAGATTTCTAAAACAAAAAGTTATGGAATACTTAAAAGAATCATCTCAGGAATTAACATGTTCGATCGATCGAAGTGCTCCCAATCGATCGGACATCATCATCCTTTAATCGATCGAAATGTCTTCGATCGCTTGACTATGGCTCTGGTTCGATCGATCGAAATACCTTCGATCGATCGAGCCCAAGGTTTCTAAAGATTGCATGGCAGAGGTTAGGAATCAATGTTTCAACCCATATTCCCAACGTCTAAACTACGGAAACATGATTAAACTAATACAGAAAGAGTAAAACCAAACAATCATAACAACTAGAGTCATAAACAATCAAATAAAGAAAAGAGAAAGTAAAACCTGGAATAACTTTGAAAATAACTTGTAATAATCTTGAAACTTTAATAATCTTTAGTATAATAATGAAAAAGAGGAAGAAAAATACGAATCTAACATAATCTACTCCTAATCTAACCCTAAAACTACCCTAAACTGCTGTTTTCTGCGTTCTGGATCGTTCTCCCTTCGTCTGGCGTCAAAACGACTTATATATAGGGTTCTCACAGAGTTTACGCAACTTTTGGGTGAATATAAAGTTCGATCGATCGAACTTAGTTCGATCAATCGAAGGTTCGATCGATTGAACTCTCCTCAATCGATTGAACTCTCTGATTTTGACAACTCTGCGCACCGATGGGAGAATGGACATAACTTTTCACTCGGATCTCGCATTGACCTCCCGTTTGCAGCCACGCAACCGTCACTCAAAGATCTACATTTTGTATCTCTAGGGAAATCTTCCAAATCCGAAGTCTTCATTGTCAAACTTGGCGTTTTCTCAGCTGCTTCTGTTGTTCTATTCACCAGAATCACTTTTCTTTAACTCCACTTCATTGATTTACATCCTAATACCTATAAAACAATGCGAAAACATATATATTAGCATTAACACAATAAAAATAACATTGTTATTAGACTACACCTAAATATAGGGACTTTGGGGATAAAAGTATGCATAAAGGACCATATAATACGCTATGAACATGCACTTTTCACCTCGAATCACACCCCCCAACTAGCTCGTTGCTAGTCCCTAGCAATGAAGCGAACTACAGAAATGTTTATTTAAACTCTAAAAATTGAAAACAAAATAAGGTAAAAATCCTAAATCACTTTCGCAGGAATCGCGATTGCATTTATGATATGCAACAAGCCTTTAAACCCCTAGGTTCCCCCTAGTGGACGAGTATTGTCTCGTGAGGGTTTGCAGTGAATCTACCCACAAATTTCATATTTATGGTAATGGTTCTAGTTTAAATGTTTTTAAGAAATTTTCCTCTCATTTAGCAATATAGTTAGGCTCAACAATCTCATGAAACTCTCTAGTATGCCATAGTTATGCAACACACACATTACAGTTAACTATCAAAGTCATTAGAATGTTTCATACCTATTAATCTTCAAGTGCGTGTGAGAGTGGACAAACAAAATACAAAACTTTAATTCCAAAGCTTGCATAACCTAAGACGCTATCAAGACGTTCATTTTGACTCAACTCTCACTAGGATTACACTCTCAAGATGAAATCACTCCGAATTCGGTGCAATAATTATCACTCATGATATGGAAGCTATAAAGAGTAAATGTAAATGGAATCTAATGCTTCTCATATCTAAATTGAAAAACGAAAATTTTATAGTGCACAAAGTCTCATGAAAGGATACTTTTTACTAGAAGAGCGAGATACCGTAGAGAACTCTCTCATTACCTTAACTTCAAATCCAATTTACTTAAAATCATCAGGACTTTGAAAAAGAGGTGTTAGGTGAAAGAAGAAAGAGGCTCGTGATTGTCTATTGGGTCCAAGTATGTGATTGGAATGTCTACTACAACTTTTCAAACTTCCCTACATCTCCAATCTCTTTCTTTTTTTTTTTTTTTTTTCCATTCCCACACTCTTCTTTCTATTATTTTTTTTCCTTTTGTGACAACCATTGACATTTTTTTTTATTCTTTTCATGTCTTTTTTTTCTTTTTCTTTTTTTTTCTCTTTATTTTTTTTTCATCATTTTTTCTCTTTGCCAACTTTCCCTTATTCACACAACCAAACTTCTTGTCAAGATAACACATTCCAATCACTCTTAAATGAAGAACTGAGGCTTGAACTCCAAGTTTCGAGTTAGGTATTGACTTTAGGATTGTGTAGACAAGGAAAATATGGTAAGCCCAAGAGGTGAAATAATAGAATATCATAGAGGTAGGCCAAGGCTTTATTATGCGTGTATGGTCAAAAGATGGCCTAAATCTTCTTCTGAGTTCATAGGATTATTCATTTTAGTAAATTCAAGAGCTCTAAAGTTTGGTAAATCCTGAACGTTCTCTTCTAGTAATCAGTCAAAATGAAGAAGAAAAATGAGACTTTCAACAAATGAATATGCTTTTCAAAAAGTAAGAGTAATTTTATAAAACCCTCAAAAATAAAGAATGGCTCAAAAGCTCACTTAGGTTATTAGTCTCCACTACAGTCTCTTAAGACATCTAAACTATGCTTACTAATCCATTTTAGATAAGTACAAGGTTGTGACAACGTGCTCAAGTTGTTTGAAGATTAAAAGGCATAAAATATACTATAACTAAGATAGTAAAGAAACTACCATTGTGTATCACATACTGATAACGTATAGAAAATAACACTAATGCATCATAACTAACTACATTAACTAAGAGAGAAAAACAAGAACCATTTTATTATATTTAAATAAAATTTTAAATTTTAAATTTTTTTTTTAATTTACTGAGTCATGTTGCTATGCAGGTTTATTGACATTAAAGCACCACAAAAAGATATGAGGCATGCAATGGCTCACTCCCCCCAACTAAAACTAAACATTGTCCCCAATGTTCTAAACTAAGCACATGGACATGTAAAGTAAAGCGAGAGAAGGAAGGATGTTACCTCGAGACGTTAATATCCAGATTTTTTTTTTTATTTCTTTGTTAAGTTACCTACAAAATCATTAGTAGCAACAAGGAAAAATACAGAATATAATACAACTACTCAGTAAATAACCTCGGTTAATCAAGATTGTTATCATAAAGTAATAACCGAAATTTTTGAGGATCCTTCCAATAAAATAATTTAACAGTGAGAAGAATGTTGGGGTTCTCATAAAAATGCAACTCCCACCAACTAATGTCAAGCTCAAGGTCAGAGGAGATGATGCAAAACCTATGGCTGTCAAATTTGTTGGGGACAGTTATAAGAGATATACCACACTTTTTAGGAATTATAATCAAGAAAAGATCTTTGGTGTTGGTATTTTCTATAACAGCCTCTATTTTTTTATTATCAAAACAGGCGGAGGCCATGGTTCAATAAAAGGAGCAGAGTCTAGGTGATGTTCTAATGAAGCTTTACTACCCTCCTCTTGTTCTAGAACATAATTTATGGAGATGTGATCATAGGAATTGGATTTCTGTTCTATGTACATTGATTTGGACTAGACTTGGATGAAGCTATCTATTTGGGCCTCAATATCATTATCACTCAAGAAGGTCAAGCAGTCTAGCAGATTACTAGCTTTTTGTTGAAGTTTAAGATCATCTAATGTGGGCCCGAAAGTTTCTAAGTCCTCTCTCAAAGAATTTTGAAAAAAAAAATTTTGCGAAATACATGTGCTAGAATCCGTACCATCCTCTTCCACAACACATTCTATTTGTTCAATATTATGGTACACATGATTTTTAAACTCGGGATGAGAGAATTGAATAATAGAAAGGATAGGTGATGGGCAACTTGGTGACACCACCTCTTCGGCCGAAAGAGGTGAGGGTTCATGAATATCACTTGAATCTAAATCGGATTTAGATTTTTCAATTATGTCCTCCCTAGGGTCACTATCAAAAGTAGGGGTAGAGTCAACAAGGGACTCATCCTTTGCTAATTGTGTGTAATCACCTAAACTCTCATCACAAGTGATTTAAAATACTTGGAAGAAGGTTTAAAACAATGGTTATTACTTGCACTCTAAATGCTGTTAGCATTCAAAGTGGTTTTCAAAAGTCATTGAAGAAAAGGCCTTAAGGCTTTAAGTTCTAAAAAAACTATTGTGGCAAACTGATATTATAGGGACAATTTGATGACAGATTTTTAAAACAAAAAGTCATGGAATACTTAAGAGAATCATCTCAGGAATTAACATGTTCGATCGATCGAGATCGAACCGCTCTTGATCGATCGGACATCATCATCCTTCAATCGATCGAAATGTCTTCGATCGCTTGACTATGGCTCTGGTTCGATCGATCGAAATGCCTTCGATCGATCGAGCCCAAGGTTTCTAAAGATTGCATGGTAGAGGTTGGGAATCAATATTTCAACACATATTCCCAACGTCTAAACTACGGAAACATGATTAAACTAATACAGAAAGAGTAAAACCAAACAATCATAACAACTAAAGTCATAAACAATCAAATAAAGAAAAGAGAAAGTAAAACCTGGAATAACTCTGAAAATAACTTGTAATAATCTTGAAACTTTAATAATCTTCAATATAATAATGAAAAAGAGGAAGAAAAATAAGAATCTAACCTAATCTACTCCTAATCTAACCCTAAAACTACCCTAAACTGCTGTTTTCTGCGTTCTGGAGCGTTCTCCCTTCGTCTGGCGTCAAAACGACTTATATATAGGGTTCCCACAGAGTTTACACAACTTTTGGGTGAATATAAAGTTTGATCGATCGAGCTTAGTTCGATCAATCGAAGGTTCGATCGATTGAACTCTCCTCAATCGATTGAACTCTCTGATTTTGACAGCTCTGCGCACCGATGGGAGAATGGACATAACTTTTCACTCGAATCTCGCATTGCCCTCCCGTTTGCAGCCACGCAACCGTCACTCAAAGATCTACATTTTGTATCTCTAGGCAATTCTTCCAAATCTGAAGTTTTCATTGTCAAAATTGGCATTTTCTCAGCTGTTTCTGTTATTCTATCCACCAGAATCACTTTTCTTTAGCTCCACTTCATTGATTTACATCCTAATACCTATAAAACAATACGAAAACACATATTTTATCATTAACACAATAAAAAAGAACATTGTTATTAGAATACACCTAAATATAGGGACTTTGGGGATAAAAGTATGCATAAAGGACCATATAATACGCTATGAACATGCACTTTTCACCTCGAATCACACCCCCAACTAGCTCGTTGCTAGTCCCTAGCAATGAAGCGAACTACAGCAATGTTTATTTAAACTCTAATAATTGAAAACAAAATAAAGTAAAAATCCTAAATCACTTTCGCAGAAATCGCGATTGCATTTAGCGTATGCAACAAGCCTTTAAACCCCTAGGTTCCCCCTAGTGGACGAGTATTGTCTCGTGAGGGTTTGCAGTGAATCTACCCACAAATTTCGTATTTATGGTAATGGTTCTAGTTTAAATGTTTTTAAGAAATTTTCCTCTCATTTAGCAATATAGTTAAGCTCAACAATCTCATGAAACTCTCTAGTATGCTATAGTCATGTAACACACATTACAGTTAATCTACTGTCAAAGTCATTAGAATGTTCCATACCTATTAATCTTCAAGTGGATGTGTGAGTGGACAACCAAAATACAAAACCTTAATTCCAAAGCTCGCATAACCTAAGACGCTATCAAGACGTTAATTTTGACTCAACTCTCACAAGGATTACACTCTCAAGATGAAATCACTCCGAATTCGGTGCAATAATTATCACTCATGATATGGAAGCTATAAAGAGTAAATGTAAATGGAATCTAATGCTTCTCATATCTAAATTGAAAAGCAGAAATTTTATAGTGCACAAAGTCTCATGAAATGATACTTTTCACGAGAAGAGCGAGATACCATGGAGAACTCTCTCATTACCTTAACTTCAAATCCAATTTACTTAAAATCATCAGCACTTTGAAAAAGAGGTGATAGGTGAAATAAGAAAGAGGCTCGTGATTGTCAATTGGGTCCAAGGATGTGATTGGAATGTCTACTACAACTTTTCAAACTTCCCTACATCTCCAATCTCTCTCTCTTTTTTTTTTCTTTTCATTCCCACACTCTTCTTTCGATTATTTTTTTTCCTTTTGTAACAACCATTGACATTTTTTTTATTCTTTTCATGTCTTTTTTTTCTTTTTCTTTTTCTTTTTCTTTTTTTTTTTCTCTTTTTTTTTCATCAATTTTTCTCTTTGCCAACTTTCCCTTATTCACACAACCAAACTTCTTGTCAAGATAACACATTCCAATCACTCTTAAATGAAGAATTGAGGCTTGAACTCCTAGTTTCGAGTTAGGTATTGACTTTAGGATTGTGTAGACAAGGAAAATATGGTAAGCTCAAGAGGTGAAATAATGGAATATCATAGAGGTAGGCCAAGGCTTTATTATGCGTGTATGGTCAAAAGATGGCCTAAATCATCTTCTGAGTTCATAAGATTATTCATTTTAGTAAATTCAAGAGCTCTAAAGTTTGGTAAATCCTGAACGTTCTCTTCTAGTAATCTATCAAAATGAAGAAGAAAAATGAGACTTTCAACGAATGAATATGCTTTTCAAAAAGTAAGAGTAATTTTGTAAAATCCTCAAAAACAAAGAATGGCTCAAAAGCTCACTTGGGTTATTAGTCTCTACTACAGTCTCTCAAGACATCTAAGCTATGCTTACTAATCTATTTTAGCTAAGTACAAGGTTGTCACAACATGCTCAAGTTGTTTGAAGATCAAAAGGCATAAAATATACTATAACTAAGATAGTAAAGAAACTGCCATTGTGTATCACATACTAATAACATATAGAAAGTAACACTAATGCATCATAACTAACTACATTAACTAAGAGAGAAAAACAAGAACCATTTTATTATATTTAAATAAAATTTTAAATTTTAAATTTTTTTTTAAATTTACTGAGTCATGTTGCTAAGCAGGTATATTGACATTAAAGCACCACAAAAAGATATGAGGCATGCAATGGCTCACTCCCCCCCAACTAAAACTAAACATTGTCCCCAATATTCTAAACTAAGCACATGGACATGTAAAGTAAAGCAAGAGAAGGAAGGATGTTACCTCGAGACGTTAATATCCAGATTTTTTTTATTTCTTTGTTAAGTTACCTGCAAAATCATTAGTAGCAACAAGGAAAAATACAGAATATAATACAACTACTCAGTAAATAACCTCGGTTAATCAAGATTGTTATCATAAAGTAATAACCGAAATTTTTGAGGATCCTCCCAATGAAATAATTTAACAGTGAGAAGAATGTTGGGGTTCTCATAAAAATGCAACTCCCCCCAACTAATGTCAGGCTCAAGGTCAGAGGAGATGATGCAAAACCTATGGCTGCCAAATTTGTTGGGGACAGTTATAAGAGATATACCACACTTTTTAGGAATTATAATCAAGGAAAGATCTTTGGTGTTGGTGTTTTCTATAACAGCCTCTATTTTTTTATTATCAAAAACAAGCGGAGGCCATGGTTCAATAAAAGGAGCAAAGTCTAGGTGATGTTCTAATGAAGCTTTACTACCCTCCTCTTGTTCTAGAACAGAATCTATGGAGATGTGATCATAGGACTTGGATTTCTGTTCTATGTACATTGATTTGGACTGGACTTGGATGGAGCTATCTATTTGGGCCTCAATATCATTATCACTCAAGAAGGTCAAGCAGTCCAGCAGATTACTAGCTTCTTGTTGAAGTTTAAGATCATCTAATGTGGGCCCGAAAGTTTCTAAGTCCTCTCTCAAAGAATTTTGAAAAATAAAATTTTGCGAAATACATGTGCTAAAATCCGTACCATCCTCTTCCACAACACATTCTATTTGTTCAATATTAGGCTACACATGATTTTCAATCTCGGGATGAGAGCATTGAATAATAGAAAGGATAGGTGATGGGCAACTTGATGACACCACCTCTTCAGCCGAAAGAGGTGAGGGTTCATGAATATCACTTGAATCTAAATCGGATTTAGATTTTTCAATTATATCCTCCCTAGGGTCACTATCAAAAGTAGGGGTAGAGTCAACATGAGACTCATCCTTTCCTAATTGTGTGTAATCACCTAAACTCTCATCATCTTTTATAACCTCATTCTCATCCTTGTAACTCTCCTCACTATATATGTCATCTATAAAGGTGCTTTGGACAAAGAGATTGTGCAATTTTATCAAGGTAGTGAAGGAGTTGATGTCTGGGATTATATGTTGAGGAGAAAATGGTTCTACAACTTCATGCTTTGGTTTTGGAGTTCAGACATTATTATACACCCGTCATTATCTTCCAATTCCATTCCATTATTAGTGTCTTGAAATTTGGGTTATAGTGTTGAAGGATTGGTATAGTCTTCTAAAGGTTGGCTAGCATATGCTTGTTGATATCTAGTTTCTAATTTATCTAGTGCACTATCTAGCCTTTTCATTTCACTAAGCAGCAATGTTAACATACCATTATCCTCAACTTGGTTATTATCCTCATTATTACTATATGAATTTTCGCCCCATTGTTGTTGATAGTAATTCCCATCCCATTGTGTTTGTGGACAAGACTCACCAAAGGGAAAGTCTTGGTACGTTTGGTAATCGTGGGAGCTAATACTATATCCTACATTATTATTTTGGTTATATGCCCATTGCGATTGATAGAACTCTTTATGTGGAGGTTCTTGATACGTTTGATAATACGGGGGACTACCACTATTGTTTTCCCATTGTGGTGGTTGGTAGCACTCGGGTTGATAATGCGCATCATAAGTGGGTGCTTGCCAACTTGGGGAAAAACTATTTTGATTTTTAATTGTGTACCTTTTCATGTTATTTGTGTTTGTGTTGTATGGAGGGTAATATGGATAAGACATGTTTATCCAAAATTTTTAAACAATAAAATTTTATTTAATTTAATTTTTTGTACTTGTGAGAGAAAAAGTCCAAATGTTTTTTTTTTTTTGAAAAGTAAGAAAAAATTGGAAATAACTTAGTAAAATCCTAACCTAGTTACCTTCCCCGGCAACGGCGCCAAATCCTAAAAAGTTGTGCGCTCTTGTGCAACACCCAAGTGTAGGTGATCGTGCAAGTAATACTGGATAAGTCCAGGTCGATCCCACAGGGAAGGAATAGGGAGAATGTCTACTAAGTTACAATCTAAAGAAAAGGAAAAGAAAATAAGAATGTTGGGAGTGGATGTTCTAACGAATCCTAATTAATTAAATTAAACTAAATAATAAACTAAACATAAAGAAACATAATTAATTAAACTAGTAAATTAAAGGTGTTGGAAACACGTGAATCCACATTGATCCTAACCATCTACCATGCATACTCATTAATGTTCTATGGAGTTCATTCCTCTTTAGTATTCCGTATTTTTCTAAAGATATAGAATCAATAGCCCTTTCATGACCGGGACTACATCATCACAAGTGATTTAAAATACTTGGAAGACGGTTTAAAACAATGGTTATTACTTGCACTCTAAATGGTGTTAGCATTCAAAGTGGTTTTGAAAAGTCATTGAAGAAAAGGCCTTAAGGCTTTAAGTTCTAAAAAAATTATTGTGACAAACTGAGCTTATAGGGACAATTTGATGACAGATTTCTAAAACAACAAGTCATGGAATACTTAAAAGAATCATCTCAGGAATTAACATGTTCGATCGATCGAAGTGCTCGCGATCGATCGGGCATTATCATCCTTCAATCGATCGAAATGTCTTCGATCGCTTGACTATGGCTCTGGTTCGATCGATCAAAATACCTTCGATCGATCGAGCCCAAGGTTTCTAAAGATTGTATGGAAGAGTTTGGGAATCAATGTTTCAACACATATTCCCAACGTCTAAACTACGGAAACATGATTAAACTAATACAGAAAGAGTAAAACCAAACAATCATAACAACTAGAGTCATAAACAATCAAATAAAGAAAAGAGAAATTAAAACTTGGAATAACTCTGAAAATAACTTGTAATAATCTTGAACCTTCAATAATCTTTAGTATAATAATGAAAAAGAGGAAGAAAAATAAGAATCTAACCCTAAAACTACCCTAAACTGCTGTTTTCTAAGTTCTGGAGCGTTCTCCCTTCGTCTGGAGTCAAAACGACTTATATATAGGGTTCCCATAGAGTTTACGCAACTTTTGGGTGAATATAAAGTTCGATCGATCAAGCTTAGTTCGATCGATCAAAAGTTCGATCGATTGAACTCTCTGATTTTGACAACTCTGCGCACCAATTGGAGAATGGACATAACTTTTCACTCGGACCTCGGATTGACCTCCCGTTTGCGGTCACGCGACCGTAACTCAAAGATCTACATTTTGTATTTCCAGGAAAATCTTCCAAATCTGAAGTCTTCATTGTCAAAATTGGCGTTTTATCAGCTGCTTCTGTTGTTCTATCCACCAGAATCATTTTTCTTTAGCCCCACTTCATTGATTTACATCCTAATACCTATAAAACAATGCAAAAACATATATTTTAGTATTAACACAATAAAAAAGAACATTGTTATTAGAATGCATCTAAATATAGGGATTTTGGGGATAAAAGTATGCATAAAGGACCATATAATACGCTATGAACATGCAATATTCACCTCGAATCAACTCCTTACCATAAAACGATGATTGAAATAGAATAACGAACAAGAAAAAACGGAATCAAACGTCCACCTACATCATGAAAAACATTCCCAAGCACATGTATCATATAAATCAATAGAGTTTCTCATAAAATTGTATGTGTGTGATGTGGTAGTCAAATGAATACACACTTGTCATGAACTTGAAATATAACTCGAATAACCTTCCAACTATGCTTGACTACGAATCTCACAATGTTAATTACACTCTCAAATAAAACACTCAGAAACATGTGTAATCTCTCTAGTATATGTGAGCAAATGAATTACATTTTCAAGATATGAAACGCTCACATATGACTCGAAAAAGACGCATGACACGAAAAAATAGTAGTCTCATGGATAGGACGGCAACAGTTAAGAAAAATTAATCATTACCATGTTTTAATCCCCCTCCCATTGTTTTCATATCCAAACCATGTTTCCTAGGATCAAATAGGACTTTTCAAAGGTTATAGCGTGGCTCAGGCAATGAAAAAGGATAGAAAGGATTCGTTGAGTAGTTTTCAGAATGGCATTGTAAGGCATGTTCGATTTTTTTCATTCGTCTCTTCTACCAACTTTCATCTTTTCATTATCTTCTTTTCAATTTTTTTTTCTTTTTGAACCTTCTTCTTTTTTTTTTCTACCACCCTTTCTTTTCGTTGCTTTCTGAATAATCAATCAATAAATAACAAGACAACCACCCCAAACATCATCTTATTTGCTTCTTCTCAAACGACACATTACCTTCCCACCACTAAAAGTTGATCAATCTTTCAGTGATGAACTCCAAGTTGGCCAAATTGGAGCAAAAGATAATGGTAATTAAAGAAAAAGAGCATTTTACGGCTCAAAGGGATGAACTAAGAAAATTTTATCATTTATAGCTCGGCAGTAAACAAAGAGGGCCTACCATCATCTCCTATAGTGATACGGTTCTTCAACATTTATGACAGAAGATTATTTAGCATAGTAACAAATATTTTAACTTGACTATCCACCAAAACAAGAATAATGAGACTAAACAACAAGTTAATGCACTATTTCGATGAAATTTGACAAACACAATGTATTTTTAACCCTCTATAAAGAAAAGATAGGCTCAAAACCTCACCGGGTCTAGTCTTTACCTTTTGTTATCTAAAAATTTGAATCATATTATAGTTCACATCAAACATGTATTCAAGCGACTACGTGCAATGCATAGGTTTGTGTGCAAATCTGTGATATAAAACTACGATTCGAACGATACATGACCTAAATCGTCGCATCATGACTTCAGCAAATGTTTAATCACATTTTTTCTTGTTTATCATTCTATAATAATCAAAATTATAAAACGAGAAGTATCAAATTGAGATTGCAAAAACGTCAGCACCACGTTTAGTTAAGCACAAATATCAAAATTTTTTAAAAAATCGGTGCATAATAATAATATGCATGTGAGTGCATACCCCCAAACCTAAACCTTTCATTGTCCCTAATGAAACAATAAAACGAAAGAGAGGAGAGTACGTAATGACGGAATGATATTACCTCGATCTTGGCAAACACAAACCAGGTGAACGTATAATAATATGCAAGTTCAAACATGCTCCAAATGGAGACAGTCATCCACCTGTTAACACTTAACAAAAGAATAAGAAAAGCTAATAAAAATAAAATTATATAAAATAAAAAACTAAACTAAATAAACAACAAGTTAAACTAAACTAAACTAAACGATAATTGAAAAACTGTAAAGGAAATGAATAAAAACAAACAGAAACAGAACTAAGAAAACAAATATGAACTTAATCTAAAAGAACTGACAAGAGCAAACAGAAAGGAAAAACAACTGACTAGGTTTGGGAAAGAGAAGGAGAAAGAATAAAGAGAAAAATTCAGAAATCCCCACCTCGCGCGAGCGGGCTGTGCGAGCGACCCTCGCTCGCGCGAATTCCTCCGTGAGGTAAACCTGAGGCCATATAATAAAAACATGAAAAATTATCTCTAAGGCACCGGGTCGTGCGAACGAACCCCTCGCGCACGCGAATTCAAGTGCGAGTTAATACTGGGGCTTCATATTAAAACTTGAAATTTTTTGTCTAAGGTGGAATCTCGCGAGAGCGACCTGTCGCGCGAGTTGCGCGCGCGACTTTGATCTTTTCCTCTTTTTTTGTCATTTTAATGTATATTAGTTCAAAATAAATTGATTCCGACCCCCAAACCTGTCCAGAATGACAAAAAAAAAAGGACTCAAAACTGACCCAAAATGACCAAAAACACTGAAAATTAAAAGAAACGGACGAAATAAAGCTTGGGTTGCCTCCCAAGAAGTGCTATCTTTTACGTCTTTAGCTAGACCGTTCTAGCTCAAGACTCAAGAAGGTCGTAAATCAGAGTTTGTACCCTTTAGGGCATTAGGGAGATTTCGGTGGAAAGCCGAAACAAGGTCGCTATTCGTTAATTCATTTGACGAATCTCCTTTCTCGTGTTCAAATCGATTCCTAACCTTTCAAGTAAATTCGTCATTAGGGTCCGTACTATTCAAATTCATCCACTCATTTTCTACTATATTATTCTCCTCACTTACGTTTATGTCCTGATTAAGTTCAACCGTTCTTCTAACCTCACTACCCTCCATATATTGATAATCATCGTCTTTAGGAGGTTGATCAACCGCATTAAACATGTTTAACTTAAGTTTCGTGTTCCTGAACGACACTTTCATTAAACCTGCTCGACAGTTGACATGTGCATTAGTGGTGGCTAAGAATGGACGACCAAGAATGATAGGAGTTTATTTCCTAGCATCTAAAATAGGTTATGTATCAAGGACCATAAGATCAACGGGATAAAAACATTGATCAACTTTAACTAGGACATCCTCGACTATTCCTCTAGGTACTTTAACAGAACAATCTGCTAATTGTATAGTAGCGGCCGTAGGTTTAAGTTCACCTAAACCTAGTTGTTTATAGACATGATAAGGTTAAAGATTAACACACTAGCTCCTAAGTCAATGAGAGCCCGATGAATGATAGTGTCACCTATGACACATGAAATAGTAGGCGTACCGGGATCTTTATTCTTTGAAGGAGCGTGTTAAAAAATTGAGCTTATTTTTTTCGTGAGAAAGATCTTTTTTGGAGTATGACTGCATATTTTGCGCTTTGCGTGCAAAGGTCTTTTAGACATTTAGCGTAAACGGAAATTTGTTTTATCGCATCGAGGAATGGAATATTAATTTTAACTTATTTAAACACCTCGAGTATATCTTCCGTTTTTGAATTTTTCTTTGATAAATTAGACGGTTCCTCAACGTTTGGCGGAAAGGGCATATTCAGAATATAATTTGTTGGGGTTGGTTCATTTTCTTTCCGAATTTTACTCGTATCCTCATCCTTTTCTTTATTTGAGTTAATGTGTACCTCTTTTTCTCTCGCATTCGGAATTTCAACAATTTCCTCCTCATGAATAGTCATCCTAGTCGACACGGCATTAACTTGCTCACTCGTACCCCCACCCTCATACTGTCCCTTAGGGTTTTGTATAGTTTGACTAGGAAGCTTACCCTCATTTCTACGACTCATTGTATTAGCTATTTGTCCCATTTGGGACTCAAGCTTTGCAATAGATTGTGTGTGAGAGTGCACTATTTGTGCTTGTGCCTGTACTTGTGTTTCAATGTTCTTATGGGATGCTAACACCTTATCCACAAAAGTGTTAACCCTTGGAGGGTGTTGGTATTGAGTTTGTTGAAATTGGGGTCGATAAGTATTACGAAAATTAGTCGCCTCATTATTATTATGATTATTATTATTTTTCCACGAGTAATTAGGATGATTTCTCCATGGCATGTCCGGATTATTAGTCATAGGATTAAAATTATTTCATGGGAATTGTTGAATAGAATTAATGTGTTGCTCCACGAATTCCAGAAATTGAGACGCTGATGGGCATGCAAGTATAGAATGTGATGGATCGGAACATAATGCACAACTTTTATAAGAGGATGAACCCGACATTTGATTCATTGTCAAAAGTCGGTCAAGTTTTTTAGATAGTTCTTGAAATTCAATTAAGTGACTTGACTCGAACTTTACCTCACGTTAACGTACCGACACACCCTGATGCATCAAGTTCTCGCTTAATGTTTCAAAAATTTTCCAGGCCTCGTCGGCGCTTTTGTGTAGGAATGCACCCGCATAAACGGCGTCGACGGTATTACGAACATAGGGAATAAGTCCCTCGTAAAAGACCTGTACCAATTGCCACTTAAGAACCTGATGATGTAGGCAGGAACGTAATAATTCTTTAAATTTCTCCCATGTGTCATAAAGTGTTTCCCCATCTTGCATCACAAAATTTGTTATCGATTTTCTTATTTGATTTATTCTTGTGATTGGGAAAAACTTTTATAAAAATGCGGTGTGTAAGGCTTCCCATGTTTTAATTGTGTTTGGCTCAAGTGATTGAAGCCAATACTTCGCTTTATCCCTTAAAGAGAATGGGAAGAGACGCAGTTTTATCATCAGTGAAATTTTAGATTTTTAACGTAGAGCAAATATCTTGAAAATCTCCTAAGTGTTGATATGGATCTTCATTTAAACGGCAATGGAAAGAAGGAAGTAGCGAGATGGTAGACGACTTTATCTCAAAGTGAGATGCTCTTGCCTCTGGTAATTCGATACTTGCTTGAGGCATGTAAGTTGTAGGAATAAAATAATTTATAAGTGGAGGAGGTGGAGGTATATTAGGATTATTTATATTATTTACATTATCTCTGTTGTTTTCTAAGTCGGCCATTGGAATTGGTTCAATGGTATGAAAGCGTGGTTTCTTTAGTCTTTTAAGGCTACTTCGTATTTCAGACTCAAATAAAGACAACGGTTGAGGTGTGGATTCGTCGTCTAACATCAACCGAGGTCTAGAAGCTTGGGTTGAAGACCTAAGGACTCTAAGGGTACGTTCAAGCTCGAGGTTAAGTGAATTTAATTTAGATTTACTTGAACGGGTACCAAACATAAACTAAAAGAAAATAAACTAAAACAACGACTGACTCAACAAAAACAAAAAGCAATCACGCAAATAAGACAGTAAGCAAGCACACAGTACTACTATGATGTATGTAATTATCCTTATGCAGTGATTCGCGTCAAAGTCCAGCGCCCCGGGTTTCCTAGCTAATGCAGTGCTCACTCCACACCTAACCTAATGCAAGTACTTGCGTCTCAGCGCCCTGATTTACAGTGACTTGATGCGAAATTTAAAAAGAAGCGATTACTTGAATTTTGTTTTTATTATTATTTTTTTCTTCGCGTAAGCTCCTTTGATGTGCTAAGCTATTCCTCTCCAAGACGCCAGAATTTGATTACTTGTGAAACTACAAAATAAAAAGAAAAATTAGTAACTCAAAACAAAAATGAAAATAAGAAAATAAAAACTAATAAAATATTTACGAATTAACTAAACTAAGATTTTAAAGCTAAAGGTAATAATTTGCAATCCCCGGTAACAGCGCCAAAAATTGATCTTGTCAAAATCAAGATATAAAAATGTACTTTACTTTTCAAGGATTTGTAGTGTGGAAGTAAAGGTCGAACCCACAGAGATTGAATTACTAAAGCACTTTAATTTTAAAACCTAGATCTAATTAATTAAGAAAAATGGATTTTGATTTGATTTTAATTAAACTAACAACAATAAAATAAATCTAAACTATGAAAGCAATTGAAAGTTGTTTATAAATATGTTTAGGGAACCTAGGATTGCAAATCCACCACTAGCTTCATAATAAGGGTATTTATGAGTTCAATTAGCTTATTAAGTTGGATGATAGTAGGGAATTGTAGCTACAAACCCAATTCCTCCGTCTAGAAGATCACTATGGTTCAAGCACCAACATAATCCATCTTCAGTTAGCACGAATTATTCCATACTAAACTAGGGTTGTGGCATAATCCGTCTAACCTAGGCATGGACTATTCGGATACTTGATAGCACATTTCAATTAAATACCATTACATGTAAATAATCCATACAAGCACAGCAAATATAGATCATTGAGCACATCACATTCAAAATAGATCTAAGACAAGAATAGATTTTGAAAGCAATGATTTAATCCGCTAAACATGTAATCATCATCCATACATAATAAATCTAAAAGAAAAGCATAAAATATTCCCTATTACTTGGCTAGGGTATCATTGAAACCCTAGATCTAGGTTTAAGCGGCCATAGAATTGAAGATTGACAAGAGGTTGATGGAGGGGGCCATGAGAATCCTTGGTCTTCTTCTTCTTCTCCTTGCTTTCCTCTCTTCAATGGCTGAAAGTTTTGCTGCATATGGATGTATCTAATGTTGTGTAATGTTGTGTAACTACAAAATTGATTTAGAATAGGATTTATATAGAGTTTGGAAGGATTTAGGAAGCTTTCCTAAGCCAAATCGCACTAAAACAACTATTTTTATGTTTCTGGACGTATTCAGCCAATTCGGATCGCACAGGGCTCTTCAAGACCTCAAAATACGCAACTTTGACTTTTTCAACGGGTCACTCGCGTGGTTCGCGCGCGCGGGTCGCTCCAGCGACCTGGCCATTTTCCAACTTTTCTCAGATTTTCATTGCTCTGCGTACCGATCGTAGAATTGCGATAACTTTTGACTCGGACATCGTATTGACTCACCGTTTACGGCCACACATCTGTAACTCAAAGTTCTACATTTTATATTTCTGGAGATATTTCTCAAATCTGAAGTATTTCTGAGGCTGCCACTGCATTCAGATTTCACCAGAATCACCGTTTGAGTCCAGAATGACTTCCAAAGCCACTAATTATTGGATTTTTGTGCATTTTCAAGTTATAGCTCCAAAACTTACAAAATTTAGAATACTTAATAAAAAACAACTAATAACTACATGAAATGGACTAACAAAGCGTATCTTCAGGACTATAAACGGTAACTATTCGTTGCCGATCAGGTACTAATACCCCCACTAACTCAGTCACTAGGTTTATCCAATGCTACCCACCATTATATCATAAACCTTATCTCGTTATCACATCTTATCATTACTAACGTTTTGAATTCAACTATGTTGCTCACCATGTTTTTTCAATCTGATTATCGTATCCCGTTACCTCCATAATCCATAATATCGTATAATAGAGGTATGAAACATCGATTAAACAGCTAATCATTATAAATTATAAACTAAAGGAACAATCATGTTCTACTAAGGTTCGATCAATTGAAGTCATCTGAATTGCTTGAAGAAAGTGACGATCGATCGATTGAAGTCATTTCAATTAATTGAGACTCAGCGTTGTTCGATCGATTGAACCTAGTTCGATCGTTCAAACTTCGTCTTCTACACGTTCTGGCAGTGAATGTCTAGAATATGTTAGGGAGTGTGTGGGTTATTAATAACATGTCCAAATACATAAAATATCACAACTAAGCTACTGAGTGAGTTTGGAACTCACTGAACGTCGTTAAGGACGCTTTTGGCTTGAATTCCAACCTTGAGCTTTAATGTCTCTTTCTCTCTCTGTCTCTGCCACCTTTCTCTCTACCTCGTCTTCACTTCTCTTTCTTTTTCTTCTTCTTCTTCTTCTTCTTCTGTTACTCTCTCTTTCTCTCCTAGAATCTCTATATATATATATGGATGTATGTGTGTAGCTATATATATGGATGAGTATATATATAAACACATAAACCTCACAACGCTCTATTTAACTCTTGGTTAAGCAAAACACACACAAGCACACGAGCACAAGGTATATATAGATGGGGAGGGGTGCAGATGGCCATGTTTGTGGGAAACCTGGGATTTCTGATCATTAGATGTTCGATCAATTGAGAAAGGTTCGATCGAACAAAAGCAAATCGATCACGTTTGATCAATTGAGAAAGGTTTATCAATTGAGGTGGGGACCACATCATAAATTCATGTTAGTAGGGTTTCGATCGATTGAATAGGGTTCAATCGATTGAACACTAAAATTCTCAATCGTTCGAAAGAGCTTCGATCGATTGAAAGTGAAATTTCAAGTTTGGTCAAGGGAAGTATATTGAATCTCTGTGTATAAATAATTACTGAAAATACAAGGTATTACATCATCCACCACTCATTAAAAGATTTCGTCCTTGAAATTGAAAACAAAAAAAACAAGTTCTAAAATAAAAATAGAAACTTCTCTTGCATCTCTGACTCTAGCTCCCACGAAGCTTCTCCTTCATCATGATGCTTCCACTGGATCTTCACCAACGGAATTTCTTTATTCCTGAGCTTCTTGATTCCACAGTCTAAATGCGAACTAGTCCTTCGTTGAATGTAACATTGTCGTTGACTTTAATATCTTCAAAGTTAATCTTGTGTGTTGGGTTATGAGCACACTTCCTCAACATATTGATGTGGAACACGTTGTGCATTCCTGACATTTTTGGCGGCGATGCAAGTTGATAAGCAACCTTCCCAACATGTTCTAGAATCTTGAATGGTCCGATGAATCGCGGTGATAACTTGCCTCTCTTTTGACCAAAATGAATAATCCCTCGAACAGGTAAAACTTTGAGTAGCACGTGATCTCCAATGGCAAATTCCAGGTTTTTGTGTCGCTTGTTAGCATAACTCTTCTGTCACGTCTGAACTGAATCTTCTTGCTGGTTTCCCGTACCATCTCTGGCTTAAGAAGTTGGTTATCTCTGACTTCGACCCAGCATAGCGGAGATCGGCAAGGTCTTTCGTACAAGGCTTTAAACGGTGCCATCCCTATACTCATATGGTAGCTGTTGTTGTAGATGAACTCGATCAAAAGTAAGTGCGTCTCCCAATAACTCTAAAAATCTATAATACAAGCGCTTAGCATGTCTTCTATCACTTGATTGACTCGTTCGGTCTATCCATTAGTCTATGGATGAAAAGTTGAACTCAAGTTTAATGTTGTTCCCATCGTTGTTTGAAGACTCTTTCAAAACTCTATAGTAAAGCATGAATCTTGATCTGACACGATAGAAATAGGTACTCCATGTAACCGTACTATGTGTTGCAGATAAATTTGGCTCAAACGTTCCACTGGATACGTCATACTGAAGGTGATAAAATGTGTCATCTTTGTAAGTCAATCCATAATTACCCAAATAGTGTCATGGTTCTGCTATGACTCCAGCAATCCTACCACGAAATCTATGGTGACGTGTTCCCATTTCCATTGGAGAATTGGTAACGGCTGTAGAAGTCCCGATGGTTTCTGAAGCTCTGCCTTTACTTGCTTATAAGTAAGACATTATGCTATATAATGAGCCACTTCTCTCTTAATTCCTTCCTACTAGAAATTCCTCTTCAAATTATTGTACATATTTGTACCTCTAGGATAAATAGTCATTCGTGACTTATGTGCTTCATCCAATATCTCATTTCAGAAATTTTCTCCGTCAGGTACATAGAGTCTACCTTTACATCGCAAGGCTCCGTCTGTACTGATACTCTAGACTTCTGGTTCCTTGGCTGACATCTTGGCGAACCATAACTTTAAATCTTCCATTATCTGTTGAGCTTTTATGATACGACTGATCAAAGTTGGTTAATGTTGACCTTGCATTGGTTCCACTGGTTGAAGATCAAATTTGGCTAAAACTTCCAATATTTTCCATCCTCGAATTAGTAATGCAGCGATCGCTAGTCGAGATTTACGACTCAAAGCATCGGCTATGTCATTTTCTTTACTTGGATGGTATAGCAATGAAAAGTCATAGTCCTTGAGAAACACCATCCATCTTCATTGTCGCATATTCAACTCCTCCTGAGAGAACAAATACTTCAAGCTCTTATGATCAGAAAATAGATCAAACTTCTCTCAATAGAGATAGTGTCTCCAAATCTTTAATACAAACACTATTGTTGCTAGTTCCAAATCATGCGTAGAATATTTCTTTTCATGTACCTTCAATTGTCTTCATCGATATGTAATGACATTCCCGTTTTGCATAAGTACACAACCTAATCCTTGGTGCGATGCATCATTGTAGATCACATACCTTTCTCCACTTTTGGGTATCGCGAGTACTGGCGTAGAAGTCAAACGTTTCTGTAACTCCTGAAATGAACCCTCATGCTTGTCTGTCTATTCCTACTACATCTCTTTCCTGCTCAGATTTATCAATGGGCTAGCTATCTTCGAATATCCTTCTACAAATCTCTGATAATATCCTGCTAATCCGAGAAAACTCCTGACCTCTATCACATTAGTCGGTCTATTCTAGCTTAAGACTGCATCAATCTTAGATGAGTCCACCGAGATACCATCTTGAGATATAACATATCCCAAGAATTTGACCTCTTGTAGCCAAAATTCACACTTACTGAACTTTCCATACAACTTACTATCTCGAAGTGTCTGTAAAGAAATCTGTAAGTGCTACTTGTGATGATCCTCCATCTTTGAGTAGATCAAAATATCATCGATGAACACTATAATGAATTGATCTAGATATGGTCTGAATGCTCTATTTATTAAGTCCATAAATACTACTAGTAGATTTGTTAATCCAAAAGGCATAACTAGAAACTCATAATGCCCGTATCTCGTCCTAAACGCAATCTTCATCACATCCTCCGGTCAAACCAATAGTTGATGATATCCCGAATGTAGATCGATCTTTGAAAAGATCCTTGATCCTTGTAATTGGTTGAATAGATCATCTATCCAAGGTAGTGAGTATCGGTTCTTGGTCGTAACCTTGTCCAACTCCTTGTAGTCTACGCAAAGTGGAAGTATTCAGTCCTTCTTATTCACAAACAGAATTGGTGCTCCCCAAGGTGATGTACTCGGGCGAACGAATAATAAATCTTCAAGTTCCTCAACTTGCTTCTTCAATTACAACATCTCAATTAGTGCCATCCTATATGGAGTCTTAGATATCGTTAATGTGTTAGGTACTAGTTCCACACAGAAGTCTATTTCTCTTTTTGGTGGAAGTCCTTTAATAACCTAGAATATATCCTAAAAGTCTTATATAGTAGGTATCTGATCCATCGTTAGTTCCGTACTCGTACTCCTGATTGTAGCTAAACCATTTGTTAAGAACATAACACTCATCGGCTGACACTGAAATCTAATCGTCGGACGTTTCGATATCAAAAATATAATCGTCCTAGTAGGGCAGTCCAAATTGGCATCATACTTAGCCAACCAATCCATTCCCAGGATAATGTCGAACTCCTACATTGATAGAACTACCAAGTCTGCTAGAAGATTCCTATCTCCCAAGGTCAATGAGAAATCTTTACACACTTTACCTAACTTAACAATCAGTCCCAATGGTGACACACCAATAAGTACTGGCTCAAGTGTCTGGGGTTCTAAACCCAACTAACACACAATCTTAACAACAATAAATGAACGTGTAGCTCCAATATTGATTAAAGCTTTAATTGGACTATGAAAGAGTACAAGCGTACCTTCCAAATGTTGCTACTCGTCAGCATTAAAGCCTACTTCTACTAGGATGATAGCATTCATCTTTGTCTAATCTGGGGGGGTCCCTGAATTCCTTGAACTGGTGCCCCATAGTATCCTTCGTGAGGTGTACGACAATCCTTGCTCAAATATCCCTGCTTGATTCAATTCTATCAGATGACATTCATTCGGCGGTTAACTCTGGGGGCTGTGCAAAACTTGGCAATGTGCCCTAGCTTTTTGCAATTAAAACATCCTTCGTTAATGCTTGGTGGGGCTGCTAGCAGCCCTTGAGGCTATGGTCCCTGTTGGCGGTATTGCTGGGGTCGAGGATAATCCTGCTGAGGTATCTTGGTTCCTTCCTAGGTTATCTTATTTCTCTGAAAATTCCCCTAGGGTGTCTAACTCTGGGTATTTCTCAGTGGTTGGTTTTGGAAATTTAGCAATTGAAAACCTTTTGACGACTGAGGTCGGTTTATCTGTGGTTGTTGTACTGGATAAGCATCCTTTTTTAATCCTGCAGCAAATATAAAAATCCCCTCAAATGACTAATTCAGATGGCTAACCATCATATGCCTGAGGTGGGGATTCAATCCTTGGTGAAATCTCTTCACCTTCTTTTTTGGAGTGTCAATCGTATGTTGAGAGAATCGAGATAGACGCTCGAATTGTGTAGCATATTCCCGTATAGTCCATCCTACTTGGACAAGATTGAGAAAATTCTCCTGTTGATCTCTCTCATCTTCTGGAAAATACTTCTCCAAAACCTTCCTTTGACCGTCTCCCATGGCATTGGCGTTGCAGTATTCATCCCTATAGTGGCTCGCTCAGCTTCCCACCAATCTGCGGTGGCATAGGTGAGCTAAAACATAGCAAGACGACGCTTCTCTTGCTCACTACATTCCAAGGCTTCAAAGATCAATTCCATCTCTCTTATCCATTACTCCACCTTCCATGGTTCTGTTAGTCCATCAAACTTCTCGGGACGTAAATCACAAAAATTTGCTAGTAGTTTGTCTCCAGTTTGTCTTTTCTGAAATGATACAACTGGGGGTTGAACAGGTAATTTGTTGGTAGCATGGTTATAGGTGTTGCCTACATGTTCCATCCTCTGCATAAAGGCTTAAAAAACACCTGATATGTCCATTCCCTCTGGAATAGGTGCTCTAATTCGCGCTTGATGATTTCTCACGGGTCCTACCATAATGATAACGAGTGTCACCTACAAAAGACTCACTGATTAGCTGAAAGTCTTCTCGGAGAGACAAAATCAAGATAGAGTGACAAGCAATGAGAATTAATAGTTCTATAAATCAGCATTTATCAATTCAACATACACTCAATATCCAAAAGTATTGCTCATATATATATATATATCAAAAGATGTACCATGGAGTACACAGTAACCGTAACATGTACCACCTGGGACAAGCAAATACAGTGCTAAGGTCAGCTACTAACAATACTACCACTACTTATAACATATATACAAAAGCTATGGTCAAAAAGTTATCTCTCAAGCTCCCAAAATCACGTAAACAACATGTCCTGATATAAAACTAACAAAAGCTAAACCCTGCAGATCTGACTCAAAAACTGTCAACGCCTGATCCTGCTGGTGGTGCCTCATCCTCAGGTGCAATGTTCATCTCTATAGATGGATCGGCCTCCACTGTCGCAGCAAGTCCTCCAAACACTACTCCTATATCCTAATCCTCAACGATCATCTCGTCCACATCCATATCCTCAACACCGAATGCCGGCTCGGCGATGTCAACGATCAACTCCAAAAAATCTCCAACTGAGGCCATAGCCTCTACTAATGTGGCCTATCCTATCGGAAGTCTAATTGGCTGTGCAACCATCGCTACAGCCTACTCGGGTTCCATATTAGCAATAACTGCTATATGTAGTACGGGCCTTGCTAGTAAATCGAACACAACCGGTATCTCTGGTACTATAATCTCCTATGGCGCGACTACAACATCCTCTATGTCCTCATCTCTTACAATGTCATCCCCTTCAGCCATAACATCCTCATCATCTAACTCTGGGTCCTCCTTCAGGTCCTTCTTTGGCTCCTCGTCATCCTTGACAGGCTCAATGTCCTTAGCAGGATCCTCCTCTGGGTCAGCATCTACTATCGGCTTGGCCTTTAATGACTCTAGCGACTCAGGCTGCTTCTGTGGCTCTAGAATGGATACCTAAAGTACCAGTTGTGCACACGCGGTGTTCCACCACTTTCTTATTTTTGTTTGAAATTGATTTAGATCAAAGAAAGAAAATGGTACGTTAAAAACAGATACAGAGTCGCCACTTGGTCTTTAAGGAACCAAGAAACTAATTTTGACTCACCCAAATGGATAAAGGCCACCGGCCCTTCATAACCAAAGAACTTGGCTTAGGGTTTTGGTACGAGAGAGGAAGGAGCCTTTGTCACGACTAAAACACCCTCAACTCGCCCCGTCTTTCGACGAGTCTCAATTAGCATCCAAATAATCATCTTATACTATGTATGGTTTGACAATTAATACGATGATAGTATAATACATCACATAAGAATATTTGAAATGGAAGATCTAAAGATAAGATATCATTCATAAGATCTAAGCCAAATATCACACAATGTAAAGTTAAAGATCACATAAACAAACCTAGGACAAATCGTCTAATCATATATCAAATAATCAAGTTTTCCTAGTCTAAGGGGACATGAATTGTTCTTGAAACAAATAAATCAAAGAAAACAAGGATGCTTAGCAAGCTAGAATGATGCATGTTAATCTTTGATAAAAGAAGATCTCTCAATCCCCGGGACGGATGAGAAAGGATGATTAGATTGAGGGGAAGCATGGACGTGTGATCAAGTTCATTCCTTATAATCTTCTTAGATTAGGAGTTACAAAAACCCCGAATCTTGCATAGATGCAATGTATGATCCTAGAATGTGCTAAGGTTGTAGTGTGTTTGTGTACATGGACTTTCTAATGTGGCTTAGGATTCTAAAATGTGTATGAATGAATGAATGAATGAAATCATCATGGGATTTGTAAAAATGTAGTATGAATGTAGACACCCCAATTTTGACCAAACATCAAATCCAGGGATTGGTTACCTCTCAAAGACCGATGATGACTATGACCGTGACGTTCGAAGATTTTCCAAGAAATTCAAAATCCTCAAGATGTTCTTCAAGATTAAATTTGCAAAATTAAAAAAATAAATAATAAGAGAGAGGGTTTGAGTATTCGGGAGAAACCCGAACATTGAAGGACACATGAGGAAATCAGTCTGAAAATTTGTTCAATATACATAAAAAAATAAAAATAAAATAAAAATAAAAAAAAATTTTGAAAATGAAAAAAAAGGAGTTTTAAATAAAGGAAAATTGTCTCTTGAAAATAATAATAATAATAATAATAATAATAATAATAATAAAAGCATAGTATATTGAAGAATATACTATGCACATGGGTGCATACCACCCCCATGGGTGCATTTTAGCACAAATATATATAAATATATAAAGATAACTCACAAAAATTAAGTTTAGATTCATTTTCCTTTCGAAAATTCAAAAAAAAGAGCAAATTCAGTTAGCCCCGGTACCCAGAAAACCTGGCGGCACTCACTGAGTGCCGCGTCGGCACTCACGGGTTGCCGCCTGGCATTCAGTGAATGCCGCCCGGCACTCAGTGAATACCGCCCGCACCCGTCGAGTGCCGCTGGCTGTAACAGACTGCTTTTCTCACATGTTCTAGAAGAAATCTTTGCACATGGGTCACCACCCGAATTTACCCATTTATCCTTGAGATGATGGCCTATATAAACATATCTTCATCTTCATTTTGAGGGGACTTGGAGCTTTTGAATCATTTTATATATATACAAGATATATACTTGAGTTTTGGGAGAGAGAGGAATCATATAGAAAATTGAGAAGAAGAGAAGAATTTCTTGAAGAATTTGAAGAACTTTGAGAAGAATTTGAAGATCTTGGAAGAGCTTCACAAGAAATTGAAGAATTCTTTGAGGTCATAGAGGTAACCTCTTAATCCTTGGTAGAGTTAGGATAATTCAATCATAAGTTCTTAGATCTAGGAACTTTTCACATTTTCAAAACCTCTCTTCTTACCCCATTTCATCACACACCACCAAGAACTTATGATTGAATTTCATGACATCTCATGAATTTGGATCTAATTAATGCCTTGGGTTTGAGATAAATTAGTTTTGAAGAATTTGTGTTCCTAAATAAAACTTTGATTTCCTTTATTTCTATTTCATTCATAAGGTTCATGAGATCTTCCATATCTCATTGAAACTCTTTGAATTTGATTCCTTATTCTCCTATAACCTTGTGATTCATATGGAGATTAAAATGAATCATGGTCATAATCTACACATAGTTGGTGAGATACTAGTATCAACTCATGACTAGGATCTCTTTACTATGAATCTTATGGAATTCATTCTATATTCCATAGAGGTTTATGTAGATTGTAATCTCATTTAGTCTCCAAGGACCATTAATTTGGTAGGATAAATAATGAAATGATTTCATATTCTTCAATAATCTTATATTTGAGAGAGGAATTGGAGGAAGATTTTCATAGTCTATATTTAAAATAAGTAGGAACATAGGATTTTCTTGCTAGATCTCCAATTATGAGATCTATGGTAGAAATCTATCAAGGTGAAATCTAAGGATGTTTTCCTATTTCATTAATTTATCCCAATAATCACAACCATGCTTGATTCTAGTCCTTTGTAGGATCATGGATCAAGTTGGTTTTAAAATATGAACATCAATTCAATATTGGTGCAGTGAATCCTTAAACCCTCTGTGATCAAAGATTTTTCATAAAATCATGGTCCATTGGAATGGGATGAGACCAATTGGAGGGTGTTCATAACTCATATGAGTACCACTGTGATTGTTGTTTTGATAAGATTCCATACTTAGGATGGTTTGAGCTTATGATTTCCAAACATGCAACTCTCTATCCAAAATTTCAGAACAATAAATCCACTTTGAAATTAATAAATCAGAATTTTAATGAAGTTTCCCGGGTCTCTAATAATTGTTTCTAAGTACCTTGATGTGTTAAGAAGGTTCCCTACAAAGAATGAAGCAATTCAGGTTTGTTTGCTATTTTTAAAAAATAGTACAAGATCTCTGGACAGAGAGTTGTAAAATCCTGAGTGAGGTCTAGTATTTTCCGTATTCCCAGAGATCTAACAGTTGAAACCTCGATTTTCTTTTTGGGTTAGAAACTAGACTCACAGAGGCATAACATATCCAAAAATCATTAAGATCCAACTGTTGGAGGTAATTTATTTCTATTTTTTAAGATCTGGTCTGCTCTCTGTAATTCATAAAAAACTGCTACTGTTTTGTCTAATCTTATTTATTTCAACTCAAATGGTTCCCTAATGTCTTGGGATCCAAATCATGTTTTGAATAATGATAATTTAGCTTAAATCTAGAGGCTAAGTGATCCAAATTAGTGAATAAATTCATATCTCATTCTTGTTCATATTCATGTATTCATTCATACATGTTAATATTCATAAGTAGGACTTATCTCTTGTCTAAGTTGTATCTAAATTGAACATGACTTAGGATTAATGATTTTTGATATTATACCTTGTCTAAGACATGTGCACTAACCTTTGTTTTGTAGCGCATTTGAGGTACAACTCTCGTCCCTTTTCTAGTTTAATTCTTTTCTTTGATTTTGAATTGATTTTCGACTCCATGTGCGACACCTTAGCCTAGGTTTTGCCTTATGTGTATATATGTGTTAGAGACCTTTTCTTAGATTTATTTTGTTCTTGCATGCATTGCACATTTAATTATTCGCGGCCGAATCCCGGGTATGTTTTCTAGTTCTCTATTGCATATCATGTTGCTTGCTACTTGGATTATGTGACTTATGAATGATATTTTACCGATAGCAATTTTACACCATTTCCAACATGCTTGTGTAATGTATATGTACATATATATTAATTGAGGGCATGCTTAGATTATTAATTTGATTAAAGAGGATGTTGAATAGAGGTCTATCGAGAGATAGGATGAAAGGGGGTGTTTTAGTCCGCCGGGCTCCTTCCTCTTTCATTCCATAATCCTTGGACCCAGTTTATCTTTGGTTTCGCAAAAGATCAGTTTGCGTTAAAATGGTTTCTTAATTTTCCTTTTAAAAATTAAGTGGCGACTCATTTGTTTTTGAATTTGGAATTTGAAAAATATTTTAAAAACAAAAGTGGGCCCAAATGCCGGCATATCCACAATGAACTACTTTCTAAGACATGAGCTAATTTGGAGTACATGTAAGCATCAAATCAAAGGATGGAAGTAAAAGCACGCTTGCTGTGAATAGTGGACAGAGCAATAACATGATCTTTTGGAAATTGAGAAGAAGGGTTAGGAATGTTTTCAATGCATGATGTTTTATGCAGATCTTACTTATTGTGTCTAGAATACAACCCAAAAAGCCAATCTTTAATAATTATCACAGATTAAGAGAAATCATATAAATAATAGAGGTTATTCAGAAACAGAGTCCGCACTATCGATTGAAATGTTAGAAAATCTTAGAAAATGAAAACAAAAGATATAGAGGCCCATATTATACATATAATTCCCTAAGACATTGAAGTTCAATGGAAAAATAAGTTGGGACCACTCCTTTTGGAAAAGTTTTCTGTAAAACAAGTTGAAATTCAACCTAGCTATTGTGACAGCAGAGGCAGAATGTTTGGAAGGAATGTTTGGACAAAAATAGACCCCTTTCAAGTGCTTGCATGTCAAACCAAAAATCATGGATGTTCTATAATGAGTTAGAAAGACTTTTCTAGTGGTCTTGCATTCACATATTAAGTATTGAATTCAAAATAATTCTTTGAAGTTAAATGACTCACTGTTTTGAAGGTTTTGTGAAGACAAGGTTTATTTCTTGAAATCAAAATGAGGGGTTTAAGAGGGGGGTTTTGAAATGGGGTTTTGAAAACATATTTTCAATACTTAATGAATATTATAACCACTTAAAATGTCAACATCAAACTCATCATCAAGAACCTCCAATATTGTTGGAAAGTATTATTTACATTTTAAAGACAACTTCATGAATTCATAGGAATGTATTGAAGTTGAAATCATCATCTATCAAACATGTTTTTTGAGGTCAAGAGCTACTATCCATAAGGATTCACTCACCTCAAACTTCATGTCATCATCTAGATGATGATAGACTAGTAAGTAAATAAAGAAAACAAAAAGAGAAATGAGGTAAGAGAAGATGAACAAATATAAACAAGCAAGTATATAAACAATCAATAGATGATACTCAATGATGTATTGGACTTGTAGCTTGGTGTTTCACTCATATGTGGTGACATTGGACATGGAAATAACTTCTCCTCTCTTAAATGCTCACTAAAATGGTGGTTGGGTGTATTGAATATGAAGTAAAATGTAAGTAATGAAGTAAAAATAAAGTTTAGAATTCACTTTCTTGTTTGAAAATCAAAGAATGAAGCTTCTTTTCTCTCTATTCTAACCTTATCTCTATAACTTTCTCTCTAAAACTTTTCAAAGTTTGCATTTGACACCCCCAAAATAAGAAGTTAAGCGGGGTTTATATAGGCCAATTTGGGGTGGTTTTGGGATTTTAGAAGTACTCCCATTGGTCCCAAACATTTGTGAACATAGAACTACGTTGTTTTGGTTTTCAATTAATCAAAATGAACCCCCAAAAGAATGTACAAAAACATACCATTCTGGAGGAGAGTGCCACGACGGCAATGGGCCAGCGCCACGGCGGCACTGCTCCTCATTCGTCCAGATAATCCTTTTTAGGCCCCCAGAGGTTCACATATTCGCGAAAAGGCCCTATTTCGTCTGAAATTCCCAAAAAATGTATACAAACTCCAAATTGAGGTTGTGATATACCTTTGGAAAGGTAATAGAGTCTACTTTACATAAAAAATAGTTCGGAGATAGGTCACTTTGATTTTGCAGTATTTACGATAAAATCCGATTTGATCGCCTTTTTCACCTTTGGGAATTCATAATAAATTCGTTTTAAATCCAAAAATCATGTGCAACATACCGTTGGAAAGCTATCGACCTCTAGTATCTATGAAAAATATTTGAAAAATGATACGGTGCTCCAGCTTCAAAGTCAACTTTTGGTCAAACTGGTCAAACTTGGGATTCCCGGGAAGTTCTGGAAACCTCTGGGAGCTCCCAGGAGCTGACGTTTTCGTTCGATTTTCTTTTAAAACTTATTTTAATACTTTCCACATGATCAAGAATGATCTCGAAACTTTTCAGCGAATTTGGATGATTTTGGTCAAACTTGGTCAAACCTTGGTCAAACTTGGTCAAACCGGTCAACGGGGACTTTCTGGGAACTTTCGGGACCTCTGGGGGTCTCTGGGGGCCAACGATTTCATCCGGTCTTGCTTTAGAACTCATTTTATTATTTTTCTTATGATGTAGGGCATTTCTAGAACATTTGGTTATAATCTGGGAGTGTTCGGGATTTTAGGGGTATTTTTGTCATTCTGAGCATTCTGAGAGATAGAGCTGACTTCTAGGAATCCTTTTGAGTCTTATACGATCATTGTGAATCACCAAGCTATGGGTCTCCTAAATCTCATAGCCGATAAAATGGGGTGTCTACAGTTCGCCCCTCTTTGGCATGAACTTGCGAGGCAACGCATGTCGCAAGGGAGTGCCAAAGCTTTGAAGAGACAGGTCTTTTTGGAGGCTATAGATTTAAGATAAAAAGCATTGCAAAAGTTATAATGATAGAAAGCATGATGCTGGGGCCAGGGCTGGTCGTGCTCTTCGTGAGCTGGCTACATATCCTAAAGGGAATCAGACTAGGACGTAGTTCGGGGCACAAAGGGATAAACTGCACATGCACAATAAGATAGGAAAATGCTATGATATAAAATGATATGCAATGCACAGAAGTGATATGAATTGTGTCCTGAGTCCTATCATGTTTAGTGTTCTGATCTTAGCATGAGCTGGTGTTGTGGGGTGTGTGCCACTTATGCCGTGATAGTGTCTCTGACTGTGATGCAGTGGCTGACTCGGATAAAGATGCAAAGGTGTTGAAGACTCTGGGTCTCAGGTAAACTTCGTAAATTATGGGAAGTGTACTTCTCAAGCAAATGTAATCGAATGTGGGGTCCTAGAGGACGACAACCAAAGGTGACCAAGGGTTCTTGTGACATTGATAAGTGCAAAAGCTATGATAATGGACAAATGAAAAAGCTCATGATAATCAGGAGACACAGAGTTGTGGGATGATGGTGCTTCGTCTTTAAAATCTGGATACACGTGATGTTCTAGTTATTTCTGATGACCGATCTCCGAGATGTCGATTCTGCTTTTGCTACTTTCTGCTGGGGATAGTGGGAACTAGTATCCTTCTGTATTTATCTTCGGGGGATGACGTTGGATTCTCAGAGAATCTCTCTTTTCTTGATCGGGAACCAGGACCCATTTATGAATCTCTCACGGTTGATCAAATCTTCCGGCGTTTAATCCAAGAGGGCCAGTCGGGGCCTCAGGGAGCTGGTATCTTTCCATTTCTGTCCTCAGGGGATGATGTAGGACTCTCAGAGAATCTCTCTTACTGTTTCTTGATCGGGAACCAGGACCCATCTTTGAATCTCTCTTTGCATTGGTTGGTCCAAAAAGGCGATTTGGGCCTTCGAGAGCTGATATCTTTCTGTTTCTGTCCTCAAGGGATGATGTAGGACTCTCGGGGAATCTCTCTTATTGTTTCTTGATCGGGAACCAGGACCCATCTCTGAATCTCTCACGGTTGATCAAGCCTTTGCATTGGTCGGCCCGAAAAGTTGATTCGGGCCTTTGGGAGCTGATATCTTTCTGTTTCTTTCCTCAGGGGATTAACTGAATCTAGTGTGGTTAAAATGGATCTATTGGGAATAAAACTTCATAAATCTTGGCTAAAATGGGCCACCAGGGCTAAATGGGATAACGAACGGGCTGAAATGGGCTGAAATAGAGCAAAGTGGGGCTCGCGGGGAGCAGTGCCGCGGCGGCACTGGGCCATTGCCGCAGTAGCAGTTGGCCAGTGCCGCGGCAACATTAGGTGGCCAGACTCCATGTATGTATATCTCAGGTCTTTGGAGCCAAAATTCGTCAAAACTCAGCTTGTGCACGCTCAGGTGAGTAATCTTTCCCCATGATTGGAATTTTTTTGGTGTCTTGGTTTGTTCCATTTTTCAAAAAGAAAGTTTGGTTTTAGTCTTCCATTTTCTTGCGGATCCATGGCTTCGAGCTCGAGGAGACCGTCTAAGAAGGCCAAGGAACGAATGAAAGCCGAGAGCCAAATCCTGAACTTGATTTTACGGGACCCCCAATGTCATCTTTCGGCCGTGGCTCTAGCAAGCCTGGTATGTAAAACTTTCGACAGTTTAGGACTATCTTGTGCATTGTGCTAGTTATATGGACT
This sequence comes from Hydrangea macrophylla, assembly GCA_033977485.1. Classification (NCBI taxonomy): domain Eukaryota; kingdom Viridiplantae; phylum Streptophyta; class Magnoliopsida; order Cornales; family Hydrangeaceae; genus Hydrangea; species Hydrangea macrophylla. The sequence continues at coordinate 5,059,237 of CM066995.1, read as the reverse complement.
ATCGTGTGCACCTAGAGTTTGTTGGAAGTTTGTTTTGTGCTCGTACGTTGATTTTGTGAAGTTGGACTTTGGGTCGTGAATAGTGCTTGTTTTTTTGTTGTTTTTGATATATGCAGGTGCCGAAAGTGACATTGAAGGGCCATGGTAGCCTTGCTCACGCTTTTCTGTGGTACACCCAACTCTCGCCTGCCGTCAAGAGAATGGTAGACGATGCCGGGTTTGGCAGCTTTGTCTGCCTAGTTTCAAAGAGTAGCAACGACCTGGCGTATTTTTACGCTCTTGCTGAGAGATGGTGGGATGCCACCAATACTTTCCACCTGTCCTTTGGTGTGATGACAATGACGCATTTTGCTTTTTCTATGATCACCGGTTTGAGGGTTGGCGGGAAGCACCTAATTCTGGACTACTTCTATGAGATCGATCCCGAGGCTGTCGAGATGTTGATTGGGGTTGTTCCTCCTAATCTGGAGAGGCACTGGTTCCCTTGTGGCTGGCTTTACTGGGCTTACAGTAGAGGAAATCACAACTTGAATAATTCTCAGCTTTTGAGGGTATTTCTTCTGTATATCCTTGGTTTCTCGATCTTCACAACACGGGATGATCGGGTGAGCTTGAGGCTTCTTTCTTGTCTGGCGACCATTGGTGAGATCCCCTTTTATGACTGGGGCGGTGCTGCCCTGGTCCACTTTTACAAGCATATGGGTGAAATTTTCCAGGGTGATGTTAAATCGACGGGGGGATTCTGGCGAGCTTGGGAGGTATGCACTGTAACCTCTTTTATCTTCTGCCTTTTGATTTCCGTACTTCTTGCTTCTTTTTTGATTTTCCCTTTGTCTATGCAGCTTTGGAGCTTTAAGTACTTGAAAATGTTGGCTCCTTCCCCCGCTGATGAATCAGGTAAAGATGAGGACGGCATGGCTCCTGTGCCTTTGTTCCCCCGGGGCTTGAGATGGTGGATGGATGTTATGGGGGTAAAGAGCGGGGCTCATCAGATTGTTCTCCTCAGAAACTTCTTATCTGGGCTGACAATTGCTAGGGTTGATTGGACGCCTTGGGAGCTCGTTGCCTATGCTACCCCAGAGGAGATACAGGCCGTCAAGCCCCTTTCTTCTTGCCAGCTTTTGATGGAAAGTACCAAACCAAGCAATGGTTCCTTGATGAGCGAGTGTCTCGGCAGGTAGTTGGCGGTCCGAGGTATCGCGTCCCTCATGATCCTCCTACGATGGATGCTAATGACCTTTCTAGTGATGCTTTGCTGGTGCCCTTAGCTGGTACCGATGTTTGGGATCACTTTCTCTCTGAGACCAGCTATGAGTTTCTTTTACGTTTTTGTCTCTATCCATTGCCTATATTTTTGACTCATCTTTTCCCTAACTTGTTTCGTGCCTACAGCTTTGCGAGATGTACAGCAGACAGGTTCTCCCAGCTTCTGATCCTATCCCATCTTAGGATTGGACCGTTAATGTTTTGGGTGCAGATGGCTCTCCCCAGGTTATGGAGGTGCCACGGGTCATATGTGGGTATCTTACCCAGCCAGCAGGTGTCCTCAACCTCCCTTGGAGGTATGCTGAGGAGGGCCACGCCTTGGCGGCTAGCTTACGGTCTTTGGTTCTCACGCGAGACCATCGGGTATGTCTCTAATTTTGTGCTCCTTAAGGTTATGAGATCCTAACCCTGATCTTGCCCTTGACAGATGGATGGTATGAGGCAGTTTGCCACCAGTCAGATGGCGTCCTTGGTAAGTTTCTGACTCAACTTTGTTTTTGTACTTTTTGTTGTTTCTCTACCAATTTTTTTCATTTTGTTTGTGTGTGCAGTTTCGTGGGAGTGGTACCGGCTCATCGAGGATCGGGCCGAGGTACAGAGGTGGCAGGAAGAGACCATCGCCGATGTACACTCCGGGTGGCCCGAAAGAGGACGAAGAAGAGGAGGACTGAGGCCTCCTATGCGGGGATTTTCATTTTATCTCCATTTCATGTTTTCAATTGGGTTATACTAGTGAATAATGTGACTATTTGGACAATGTTTAAGACAATGTGTAGGATGATGTGTGTAGGATGATGTGTCACCCTAGACAGAGTATTATGATGTTTTGCCTTCTGAGCCGGATAGTTTTTGATTTGAAGGTACAGTTGTGTTCTTGCTTTGGTTGGTGGTTGTATGATGATATATGTGCATTGTGATTCTGTGATTGATGTTACTACGATGAGCAGCTTTGTGATAGTGAGTGTGTTTGCCTTGCAGGTGGGATAGTCCATGAAACAGGGAGGTGCTGCCGAAATTTTGAATTTTGCTAGAGCTGTGACAGAAAATATGGCATTGTATGATCCTGCTCAACTCACAGCTTGGATGAACATAACGGATGGTGTGGAGCAGATCAACCTCTTCAACTACGGTCTGACCGAGCTATTCTCTCTTCGCTAGATGGCTCTAAACACTGAGTTCATGCATGCCGCTACTATCCACTAGGACCCGGTGAACCACGTCTTCAATTTCAACTTCCTGGAGATATGTCCCTTGTTTGAGGAGTTCTGTGCTATCCTTGGTTTTGATTCTGACTCAGACCTGATTCTCCCTTCTGCTGATACCCCCAGTCCCACGCGAGGGTTGGCTAAATACCTGAACTGTTCCACTACTATTTTCTGCCAGCTAATTCATGGTAAGGTTCTTGACATTGCTTCCATCATTGCCCGGTATGCTAGTCCTGGGAATCCTAACGTATATGATGCTACTTGCGGGGCTGCTTTCATCTTATGTATGACTTCGCACTTTCTGTTCTCGAGTGCTTCCATTGACTTGGTGCACGTGGGCCTCGGGCTGAAATTTAGCAAGAATCCCATGGCTATGGTTCTGGTTAAAACCCTGAATGGTTTGGATCGCACTTTCAGTCAAGGAACGCTTCTTCTTTCTGGGGCACGTTTAGTGTTACAGGCTTGGCTCTATGAGTGCCTTTAGTTATGGCCAGGTAATGTGTCACCGGTTTATCTTTATAGGGTTGTGCGTCATCCTCATTACGCTGCTGCCGATTGGGTTGGCATGATGGGCGCTTTATCTAAGGCCGACGTTTGCTGGATTGTGAGGTGTTGGGGCCTTCATGCTGTGACCACTAGTCTCGGGGACTACGAGAGAGTATGGCTGATGGGCCTGAGAGAGACCTCTTTCTATCATCCTCGCCGATTGGTCAGATAGTACGGGCGAGTTCAGGAGGTCCCCTGGGGTTTACTGAGAGGGTCTTTGCTTCCAGAGTCAGAGCCGCTACTATTCCTGCTTTCATCAGGGGCTAGGCCGGTCGAGCAAGAGCCTTTTTCTAAAGAAAATAAAAGATAAAATAAAACTAGACATGACTGATTCTACTTTATTCCTCCAAGTGTCTTTGATATTTGGGATTGCTTTGTGTTTTCATTTATCCCTGCTTATGTAATATCTGAAGTTTGTTTATCAGGGAACCTTGGTTACTTGGAGAACCTTATTTTATGCATTTGGCTTTCTGAAAACATTCGTAGTATGATTTTGATAAGATATTTGCTTTTGGTACTTATTTGGGCATGTTAGGACGATTAGAGGCAAACGAGGCGGGTGGCCGAAGTTTGCCCCTAGTTTGGGATATGTATGGTTATGAGGCAAACAAGGTAGATGACCGACGTTTGCCCCTAGTTTAGAAGAGGTTCAGGCAAACGAGGTGGGTGGCCGAAGTTTCCCCCTAGTGTGAAGGGTGATTTCTGGGTTATGTAAGGACCGCGACTTCATTTTTCTCACATGCTCATAATTCTGCCTAGGCACCGGTTAGGTGACCTAGCGAGCTCTTTTCTCTCTTTTGTTATTGCTCAGTTTGGATTTAGCTCTAACTTTTGCCTAGGTGTCCTTTCGGATTTTCGACCTAGCGAGCCATCCTTTTTTTTTTTTTTTGAAAGTCTGCCTACGTACCACCGAGCAGGGATCAGGTCCAACGTAGTTCGGGCAAGGACCTTTAAAGAAGAGGGGTTAATATTGATGGTGTCGACCGAACTGATGCGGTTGCCTACATTTCCCCGAGTGGGGATCATGTCGAGCGTAGTTCAAGGCAAGGCTTGAAAAAAATTTGATTTTGGGGAATGGTCAAGCATAGTACTTTTTGAGGCGATCCATGTTGATTGGTTCTTTGAATTCAATGCCATCGAGGTCCATAAGGTAGGTAGCTCCTCTAGAAAGGATAGTTTTGACTGTATAAGGGCCGACCCATTTGGGTTTGAACTTCCCGCATGGATCAAAGATCGGGGCTCGCAATTCTTTAAGGACAAGGTCACCTTTGACAATTTTCCTCGGACGAACCCTTTTGTTGAAAGCACGGGCTATCCTCTTTTGATAGATTCGGACATGGTCGACTGCCGCTAGGCGCTTTTCATCTATGAGAGCCAATTCTTCCTAACTTTCCCTCAACCAATCTGATTATGAAATTTCACATTCTACCATCACGCGTAGGGACGGTAGTTCTATCTCGATTGGAAGCACTACTTCCACTCCATATACCAGTGAGTAAGGGGTTGCTCCTGTGGACGTCCTTATCGATGTTTTGTATCCCTAACAGTGCGAACGGTAGCTTTTCATGCCAGTCTTTGTAGGTATCAGTCGATTTCTGCAACATGGCCTTGACGTTCTTGTTTGCAGCTTCGACTACCCCATTAGTTTGTGGCCTATATGGTGACGACTTGTGATAAGTGATTTTGTATTCCTCAAACAGATCCCTAACTTCAGCTTTGAAGTGACCACCATTATCTAAAATGATCTCATGGGGGACCCCATAGCGACAGATGAGGTTCTTCTTGATGAACTTGGCCACTTCCTTGTCCCCCAACTTGATGTAGGATGCGGCTTCTACCCATTTTCTGAAGTAGTCAATGGCCACCAAAATGTATCGATTTCCATTCGAGGCTTTTGGAATGATTTCACCGATGATATCAATTCCCCAGGTTGAGAATGGCCAAGGAGAGGTCATATTGTATAGAACAGATGGTGGTACATGCATCATGTTTGTATGGATCTGTCACTTGTGACACCTTCTTACGCATTCGCAATAATCTTTTTCCAATGTTGTCCAGTAGTACCCTTGTCTTACAATTTTCTTGGCCAGCATGTGACCGTTCATATGTGGACCGCATACCCCCTCGTGTATTTCTTCCATCATTCTTCTGGAGCTTTTTCCAAACAGGCAAGTCAGGTTGTGACCATTGTACCCTTTCTTCAACAATTTTCCACTGCAAATGATGAATTGCGCTGCTAATCTTCGAATCGCCCTTCTGTCTTTCTCGATAGACTCTTAGGGGTACGCCCCCTTTTCTATGAAGTCCCAGACATCTTGATACCATGGTGTTTCGTTTTCTTCTTTTTCGATTGGGCGATTGTGCTGAATGAAGGCTCTTACCTTTGCTCAATTACCAAAGGCATCATCTTGACTCCCACGGGAATTTTGATCATGGAGGCTAAGGTAGCCAACGAATCTACTAGCTGGTTTTCTTCCCTTGGTAAGTAGAAGAATGTGATGTTCTTGAACTATCTCTTGAGTCCATCGAGATGATCGTGATAAGGCTTTAACCTTTCTTCTTTCACTTTCCATTCTCCTCTAGCTTGTGATATGATGAGGTTCAAATCTCTGAAGACCTCCAACTTCTGTACTTTTAGTTCTATGGCTGCTTCCATCCCCATAATACATGCCTCATATTCAGCAGTGTTGTTGGTGGAGTTATAATTGAGCTTGACTGCCAGTGGGGTGTGGTCCCCATTTGGTGACACTAGAATCATTCCTACTCTGTAGCCTTTCATGTTGGCTGCTCTGTCAAACTACAACTTCCACTGTTCTTCCTTGATTTCCATGATATTCTCGTCTGGGAACGGAAAATCTCCACTTACTTCAGAATCAATGGCGTGTTCAGTAAGATGTTCAGCTATAGTTCTTCCTTTTACCGATTTGCTTGCCACATACTTGATATCGAATTCGGACAGTAGAAGTAACCAACGGGATATACGACCAGTCAGGGCGGGTTTCTCGAGGAGGTATTTTAGAGGATCCATGCGGGATATGAGCACAACTGGGAAGGCCAGCATGTAGTGCCTCAGTCGGAGAGTGCACCAAACTAAGGCCTAACATGTTTTTTCAAGGGTAGAGTAGTTGAGCTCGTACCCAGTCATCCTCTTGCTAAGGTAATATATGGCTTTCTGGGAGTGGCTTTCTTCTCCTTCTTGGGATTACATGCAACCCATGGCATTTTCAAAGACAGATAGGTAGAGGAATAAGGGCTTATGAGGAGTGGGTGGTAAAAGGACGGGCAGATTTTGAAGGTAGGCTTTTATTTTATTGAAAGCAGCTTGGCATTGGTCATCTCATTGGAACTTCTCTCCTTTTCTCAGCAATCGGAACAAAGGATCACATGTAGTCGTGAGTTTAGAGATGAAGCGGCTAATAAATTGAATTCTTCTGAGAAACCCTCTCACTTCCTTTTCATTTCATGATAGTGCCATTTCCAGGATTGCCTTAATCTTAGAGGAATCCACCTCTATCCCCATTTGTGTGATGAAAATCCCAAGAGCTTACTGGAGGTCACGCCAATAGTGCATTTCTTTGGATTCAACCTCATCTTATATTTGCGCAACCTTTCAAAAAACTTTCCAGTGCCACTAGGTATCCTTCTTTGTCCTTAGACTTCACGATCATGTCGTCTACGTGCACTTCTACTTCCTTATGAATCATGTCATGTAACAGAGTGGTAGCAGCTCTTTAGTAGGTCGCTCCAGCGTTCTTGAGTCTAAAAGGCATTACCCTATAATAGTAGGTTTCCCAAGGTGTGGTGAATGTCGTCTTTTCCCGATCTTCTGGCGCCATTAGAATCTGATTGTACCCCGAAAAACCATCCATGAACGAGAGTAGCTCATGTCCTGCAGTGTTATCCACCAAGACATCGATGTGGGGAAGCGGGAAGTCATCCTTAGGACTAGCTTTATTTAGATCACAGAAGTCGACGCACACACGAACTTTTCCATTCTTTTTGGGGACTGGCACGATATTGGAAACCCATTCCGGATACTCGGTAACAATAATGAACCCTGCCTTGAATTGCTTTTCTACTTCTTCTTTGGCCTTGAGTGCCCATTCTGGTTTCATGCGCCTAAGTTTCTGCTTGACGGGTTTAGAATTGGGAAGGAGGGGAATGTGATGTTGGACGATGTCGGGATCGACTCCAGGCATGTTCTCGTAAGACCAAGCAAAAATATATTTGAATTCTTTTAGCAAGAGAGTCAATTTTTCTTTTTCTTTTTCATTAAGGGTTGAGCCAATTTGCATAATTTGTGGATTATCTTTTTCACCTAGGTTAATTGATAAAGTATCTTTGATTATTTCATAAGCAGGTGGCTTTTCAATTAGTTGCTTATGTTTAATTGGGAGATCCTCGGAGGGATATGTGTATTCATAAGTATTACACACAGAGGAGTAAGCAGAATTGTCTTTTATTTTATTCATGACAGGTGGAGTGATTACATTAGACAGTGGTGGGCTTATAGCAGCCGACTCTCGTACAGACTTGATAATCAGCAGTACAGACTCTGGGGGAACAGGGGATAGGGAGACACAGACAGATGACTCTACAGCCTTGTTGCTCAGACCCTCCTCAGTTGGCTTGATCTTATCAACTTGGCTCTTGGCCCTCTTTTCTTCGGTGAACTCCTCCCACATTTTTTCGATGGCTTCAGTGTCCAGATACTCCAACCAGTCCTCCTTCGGGGTCTTCTCAACTTCTTCAGGATAGAACGGATCTTTATAGGGGGGCCTTTCGCAGTCAGTGAAGATTTCCAGCCCAGGGTGCCTTTTTCCAGTGGCCTGATGGATCCAAGGTCCTGGGAACTCAAAATAGGGAAAATCATCTCCTTCTTTGATGAATTGCCCATTCAAGGTTTTGGGATATGGTGGGAGACTCCTCACTCTTTTCTTCCATGACCTTTGTAGCTCAACGTCTTCTTCAGTGGGCTTGTACCCCAATCCGAAAGTGCCTTATTGCCCTTTGATCTACGGAAACTCATGAATCCTTTGCTGGCATCGGCCCAATCCCATTCCAGGGAAGTAGTTCATTTTGCGGACTATGTTGACAACTGTAGAGTGGATCTCGGGGAACCTGTCTTCATCATTGATCATGTGGACTTCTTCCATGAAGAATCCCCCGATTTCTCCTTCTTCTAGCTCAGGTATTTGGATTTCAAAGATGGGAGCGTAGTTTGGGAAAGCTTCATTACCCCAACTATTACCGAGGATGATTTTCACCTCCTTATCATGAATGTACTTGATCATTTGATGCACAGTGGATGATACAGCTTTATTGGCATGCAACCAGGACCTCCTGATCAACAAATTGAACGAGGCAAGTATGTCCATAACTTGAAAGATTTTAGTGCTGACCAAAGATCCTACCCGGATTTGGAGAGAAATAGTCCCCATCACATTTCTCTTGGTGTTGTCGTAAGCCCTCACGGATTGCATAGATGGTGTGATATCAAGGACATTGACCCCCAAGGCGGTGGCAGTCCTTAGAGCACAAGCATTTAGGGCGGAGCCTGTATCGACCAAACAGAATGGCACCTGCTGTCCCTTACATCCAACAGTGATGTACAAAGCTTTGTTATGTGTAGACCCTTCCAGCGGCAGGTCCTCATCGAAAAATGTAATGATTGGGCTAGGGGTGAGTGTGCCCAAGAAAGCCACCATGTCTTCCGGTGCAGCGTCGATGGGGACCTCAATTCTAGCCAAGGCATTTAACCCAGCTTACCTATGCTTGTAGGATGTTGCTATGATGTCCCATATCGAAAGATGCGCTTGGGTTTTCTTCAACTGCTTTATCAACTCATTATCTTCCTCGATGATCTCATCCATTTTTCCCTTTCTTTTGTCTTTGATTGGACATTTTTGATTGCTTCAGTGGTAGGCTGTGGAGGCTGATAATGACGGCCTGACCTAGTTAGATGATCAATCTCGGTACGAGTAGGCCCTTCTATAGTCCCATCTTCTTTGAACTAGACACAATCTGTTCCCACAAATGGTTTCTCCAGCTCATTCCAGATAGAAGCATCGCTTTCATTGTTGAGATTGTACCATTTGAGGTCCACTACCCTTAGATCGTATTCTTCCAAGAAGAATAGACCTTGTTCATCAGCCAGCTGTTGCTGCCACTCATCATCTCCTCCTTCAATCAGATGAATTTTCATAGACTCTGGGATGTCAATGAGGGGTAAAGGTTGAACTAAGGGGGAGATATAGGTAGTAGGGTTGAAAGATTCATGGTTGGACTCAATGAGGCTGATATTTTGGTGGTTTGGCAAGAGATTTTGAGTGATATGGGGCTGCTTTGGAGGTGGCTCAATGATATTCTGGTCAATGAGGTCTTGGATATCATGGCAGAGGCGCATGCAATCATCGGTGTTGTGGCCAGGGGCTTGGTGGTAGGTGCATCTTTTGGACATATCACAGTTTGGGGTATATCATGGCTGGAGTAGTTGGAGGTGGCCCTTTTTAAGGAGGCGATTTAAAGCTGAGGAGAGGGAGATTTCTAGCTTGGCGAAATTATGAGGAGGCTTTTTCTGGAAAGGGCGATTGGGCGAGTTTGCCTGGTTGAGGGTTTGGTATGGCCTAGGTGGTTATGCCACTAGTTGACTACTAAGAGCATTGACATCCGGAGGGTTGCGGGAGTAGTTAGGCCTTTTTGACTGACTCGAAGGCTCTTCCTTCTTGATCTTTCCTTCCCTGATAGCGTCTTCAATTCGAGTTCCAACTTCAAACAACTCTTCGAAAGTAGAGATGGACTGGTAAAACAATTTCTCATAGTAGAGTGGTTGCAGATTTCGGATTAGCATTCTCACCTGTTCTTTCTCAATCAGTCGGTGAGTCATTTGGGTCACTTTGTTCCTCCACCTGCTCAAGAAAGCAGTAAATGATTCATTGTTGTTCTGCCGAGTAGTTTCCAAATCCCTAACTGTAACATCTAACTCTTGATTGTAAGAATAGTGATCGACGAAGACTCGAACGATGTCTTCCCCTGCCTGGGTTTTGGAGGCTTCCAAGATTAGGAACCATGATAGTGCAGACTTTGCAAGAGTTTTTGGGAACAACATCACAATGTGCTCGTGGGTACAACCCATGGATTGGAAGATGCTCATATATAGCTCCACATGACTTTTCAAATTCCCAATTCCGTCAAAACGGTCGATGGTAGGCATCTTGAAGTTCTCTGGCAGCTTCAGCTTAATAGGCTCAAAAAGGCCTTCCAAGTCTAGCATGTAATCATCAACCCCTTTGCTTTTTCTCAGTACACTTTCCAGCTTGTCAACCTTATCCATTTTATCTTGGAGCTTTATCTCATATGGAAACGGTGGGACGCCTTGAAACCAGTCTTCCTCCCCGTTATTCTCATGTGGGGGTGGGTCAAACCCCGGTGGTGGAAGGTGGAGGTTGCGCCCGCTGCTGTTTCAATTCTTCCATGAACTTTAGAACTTGGGGTAGGCTGTCGGACTGCTGGCTTATGGTTACTCCCAACTCGATAACCTTGTTTTCTAACTCTTCTTGATTAATGCTAAAGCAAGCTATCGGACTGATTCTGACCAAACGATTATCTGAACTTTTGACCCAAGACGAGGATCCCAACTGCTGACTTCGGGAATCTATACTAACCTGACAGATTTTGAGGGGACTGGATCAGATTTTGACAGTGATGACTTTAGATAGACAAATGACAGTGATGTTAACAGACTTGGACTGACTCGTATACAGCCTGGCTGAAACGGTGCGTGCAGACCGATAGGAATGGTGTATGCAAATGAGAAAAGCATGCGGATGTAAGCCCTAATCTATATGATGCTCCTATTTCTAATAGGTGACAGTTAAACAAATAAGGTCCTAACCATATAGAGTGTGCCAACCCTATTTTCCAGTATGATCACCAAGGGATAATAGGGGTTCCAGGGTTTTATGAAGGCTTCTAGGAAAGACTGAGCATTTCTGGTTGATTTGGACAGAGTTTCTGAGAGAAACTAGCATATCTTGATTTCTGGTTGGTTTGAACAGAGTTTCTAAGAGAAACTGGCATATCTGGGCATTTTTGGTTGGTTTGGACAGAGTTTCTGAGAAAAACTGGCATATCTAGGATATCTAGATAGAGTTTTTAGGAGAAATTGGTTAATGCGGTTATATCAGGGATATCTGGACAGAGTTTCTGGGAGAAACTAGGATACCTAGGAATTCCTTAGTGTTTTGGGAATTTTAGGGAAATATAAGCGGAGTTTCTGGGAGAAACTGGCATATATTGGAATTTCTGAGAAATTTAGACAAAGTTTCTGAGAGAAACTGGAATATCTGGGTGAGTTGGGTAGAGTTTCTAAAAGAATAGGTGTATATGACCGGAGCATGTGACGATGGTGATCATACTGTCTAGCAGGTTTTCATACTCCTATGTCTTAGGACCGACAAACAAGGTTTGCAGTGTATATCTTTGTGAGCATGGAGCAGACATCTTTGTCATGGTGCCTAGGCAGGTCAACTCAATGTGATCACATATGAGTGATTGCCTTGGGAATCATAAGAAAGAGGTTCTTGCCTCATGCCACATAAGCGTTTACACCGCACAGGTAATCCCGTCAGGGCATACAGCAGTTATATCACATTGTCCTATCTGAAAAGATAAATGAACAGTCCTATGAAAGGTTCTACAGGAATCTATATGCAAAGGCCGGGTTTAGTCAAAGAGGGTCCGTTGACGAGAGTTCCGATATACCGTCAGGGAGACAGTACAGAGGTTTTTACTTTTTTCGATATACCTTGGAAGGTACAGTATCAACGGTGACTTATGCCCTGGCACAGCAAGACCTGAACAATGTCAGCGCCGCGTTTCAGACACATCGAGGGGGGGGGGGGGGGGAATGCAAAAGTGCAATGCCGTGAACCAGACACTATAAAAAGATGATTTTAAGGATGCTTCTTATGAGTCAAACCTCTGTATTATTTTGTTTTGAAAATAAATGTCCCCAGTGGAGTCGCCAGATTGTAGACACGCGGCGTTCCACCACTTGCTTGTTTTTGTTTGAAATTGATTTAGATCAAAGAAAGAAAATGGTCCGTTGAAAACAGATACAGAGTCGCCACTTGGTCTTTAAGGAACCAAGAAATCTAATTTTGACTCACCCAAATGGATAAAGTGCACCGGCCCTTCATAACCAAAGAACTTGGCTCGGGGTTTTGGTACGAGAGAGGAAGGAGCATTTGTCACGACTAAAATACCCTTAACTCGCCCCGTCTTTCGACAGGCCTCAATTAGCATCCAAATAATCATCTTACACTATGTATGGTTCGACAATTAATACTATGATAGTATATTACATCACATAAGAAAATTTGAAATGGAAGATCTAAAGGTAAGATATCATTCATAAGATCTAAGCCAAATATCACACAATGTAAAGTGAAAGATCACACAAACAAACCTAGGAAAAATCGTCTAATCATATATCAAGTAATCAAGTTTTCCTAGTCTAAGGGGACATGAATTGTTCTTAAAACAAATAAATCAAAGAAAACAAGGATGCTTAGCAAGTTAGAATGATGCATGTTAATCTTTGAGAAAAGAAGATCACTCAATCTCTGGGACGGATGAGAAAGGATGATTAGATCGAGGGGAAGCATAGACGTGTGATCAAGTTCATTCCTTATAATCTTCTTAGATTAGGAGTTACAAAAACCCCAAATCTTGCTTGAATGCAATGTATGATCCTAGAATGTGCAAAGGTTGTAGTGTGTTTGTGTACATGGACTTTCTAAAGTGGCTTAGGAGTCTAAAATACGTATGAATGAATGAATGAAATCATCATGGGATATGTACAAATGTAGTATGAACTACTTCCTAAGACATGAGCTAATTTGGAGTACATGTAAGCATCAAATCAAAGGATGGAAGTAAAAGCAGGCTTGCTGTGAATAGTGGACAGAACAGTAACATGATCTTTTAGAAATTAAGAAGAAGGGTTAGGAATGTTTTCAATGCATGATTTTTTATGGAGATCTTCCTTATTGTGTCTAGAAACAACCCAAAAAGCCAATCTTTAATAACTATCACAGATTAAGAAAAATCATATAAACAATAGAGATTATTCAGAAATAGAGTCCGTACTGTCGACTGAAATGCTAGAAAATCATAGAAAAGGAAAACAAAAGATCTAGGGGCCCATATTATACAGAAAATTCCCTAAGACATTGAAGTTCAAGGGAAAAATAAGTTGGGACCACTCCTTTTGGAAACGTTTTCTGTAAAACAAGTTGAAAATCAACCTAGCTGCTGTGTTAGCAGAGGCAGAATGTTTGGAAGGAATGTTTTCACAAAAATAGACCCCTTTTAAGTGCTTCCATGTCAAGCCAAAAATCATGGATGTTCTATAATGATTTAGAAAGACTTTTCAAGTGGTCTTGCATTCATATATTGAGTATTGAACTCAAAATAATTCTTTGAAGTTAAATGGCTCAATGTTTTGAAGGTTTTGAGAAGACAAGGTTTGTTTCTTGAAATCAAAATGAGGGGTTTATGATGGGCGTTTTGAAATGGGGTTTTGAAAACATATTTTCAATACTTAATGAAGATTATAACCACTTAAAATTTCAACTTCAAACTCATCATTAAGAACCTCCAAGATTGTTGGAAAGTATTATTACATTTTAAAGACAACTTCATGAATACATAGAAATGTATTGAAGTTAAAATCATCATCTATCAAACATGTTTTTTGTGGTCAAGAGCTACTATCCATAAGGATTCACTCACCTCAAACTTCATGTCATCATCTAGATGATGATAGACTAGTAAGTAAATAAAGAAAACAAAAAGAGAAATGAGGTAAGAGAAGATGAACAAATATAAACAAGCAAGTGTATAAACAATCAATAGATGATATTCAATGATGTATTGGACTTGTAGCTTGGTGTTTCGCTCATATGTGGTGACATTTGACATGGAAATAACTTCCCCTCTCTTAAATGCTCACTAAAATGGTGGTTGGGTGTATTGAATATGAAGTAAAATGGAAGTAATGAAGTAAAAACAAAGTCTAGAACTCACTTTCTTGTTTGAAAATCAAAGAAGGAAGCTTCTTTTCTCTCTATTCTAACCTTATCTCTACAACTTTCTCTCTAAAACTTTTCAAAGCTTGCATTTGACACTCCAAAAATGAGAAGTCAAGGGGGGTTTATATAGGCCAATTTGGGGGTGGTTTTGGGGTTTTAGAAGTACTCCCATTGGTCCCAAACATTTGTGAACATAGAACTACGTCGTTTTGATTTTCAATTAATCAAAATGAACCCCCAAAAGAATTTACAAAAATATACCATTCTGGAGGAGAGTGCCGTGGCGGCACTGGGCCTGTACCGCGGCGGCAGTGGGCCAGTGCCATGGCGGCACTGCTCCTCATTCGTCCAAATAATCCTCTTTAGGCCCCCAGAGGTTCCGGTATTAGCAAAAAGGACCTATTTCGTCTGAAACTCACAGAAAATGCATACAAATTCCAAATTGAGGTTATGATACACTGTAGGAAAGGTAATGGAGTCTACTTTACATAAAAAAAATAGTTCGGAGATAGGTCACTTTGAAAAGTTTTGCGGTATTCGCGATAAAAGCCGATTTGATCACCTTTTTCACCTTTGGGAATTCATAGTAAATTAGTTATAAACTTTTGGGAATTCATAATAAATTAGTTATAAATCTAAAAATTATGTGCGACATACCATTGGAAAGCTATCGAACTCTAGTATATATGAAAAATATTTGAAAAATGATACGGCACTCTGGCTTCAAAGTCAACTTTTGGTCAAACTGGTCAAACTTGGGATTCCCGACAAGTTCTGGAAACCTCTGGGAGCTCCCAAGAGCTGACATTTTCGTTCGATTTTCTTTTAAAACTAATTTTAATACATTCCACATGATCTATAATGATCCCAGAACTTTTTTGGTGAATTTGGACTATTTTGGTCAAACTTGGTCAAACCAGTCAACGGAGACTTTCTGGGAACTTTCGGGACCTCTGGGGGTCTCTGGGGGCCGACGATTTCATCCGATCTTCTTTTAGAACTCATTTTATTATTTTTCTTATGACGTAGCGCGTTTCCAGAACATTTGGTCCGAATCTGGGAGCGTTCGGGCTTTCAGAGGTATTTTGGTCATTCTGAGCATTCTGAGAGATAGAACTGACTTCCAGGAGTCCTTTTGAGTCTTTTACGATCAATGTGAATCACCAAGCTATGGGTCTCCTAAATCTGATAGCCGACAAAATGGGGTGTCTACACCAGTGATGGTGGTGCTACAGTTGGTGCTACCTCAATAAGTCCTCCAAGAATGGCTCGTAGATCTATAGCGTCCTGTGGACACGCGGAATTCCACCTCGTTGTTTGTTTGAGATTGTTTTAAAAATAAAGGAAAAGGTCTATTGAAAACAGATATAGAGTCACCACTTGGTCTTTAAGGAACCAAGAAACCTAATTTTGACTCACCCAAATGGATAAAGAGCACTGTCCTTTCATAACCAAAGAACCTGGCTCGGGGTTTTGGTACGAGAGAGGAATGAGCCTTTGTCACGACTAAAAAACCCTCAACTTGCCCTGTGATGGGCCTCAATTAGCATCCAAATAATCATCCTATACTATGTTTGGTTCGACAATTAATACAATGATAGTATATTACATCACATAAGATTCTTGAAATAGAAGATCAAAAGATAATATATCATTCATAAGATCTAAGCCAAGTATCACACAATGCAAAGTAAAAGATCACACAAACAAACCTAGAAAAAATCGTCTAATCACATGTAAAGTAATAAAGTTTTCCTAATCTAAGGGGACATGAATTGTTCTTGAAACAAATAAACAAAGAGATCAAAAATATGCTTATCAAGCTAGAATGATGCATGTTAATCTTTGAGGAAAGAAGACCTCTCAATCCCCGGGACGGATGAGAAAGAAAGATTAGATCGAGAGAAGCATGGACGTGTGATCAAATTCATTCCTTATAATCTTCTTAGATTAGAAGTCACAAAAACCCCAAATCTTGCATGGATGCAATGCATGATCTTAGAATGTGCAAAGGTTGTAGTGTGTTTGTTGTGTACATGGACTTTCTAAAGTGACTTAGAAGTCTAAAATATGAAAGAATGTATGGAGAAAATCATCATGGGACATGTACAAATATGATATGGACCACTTCCTAGGATATGGACTAATTTGAAGTACATATAAGCATCAAATCAAAGGATGGAAGTAAAAGTATACTTATTGTGAATAGTGGACAGAACAGTGAGTTGATCTTGTGAAAATTGAAAAGTAGAGTTAGGAATGTTTTCAATGCATGCTTTTTATGGAGATCATCCTTATTTTGTCTGGAACACATATCAAAAAGCAAATCCTCAATAAATATTACAGATTGAGTGAAATGATATAAATAATAGAGGTCACTCAGAAACTGAATCCGTACTATTGACTGAAATGTCAAAAAATATTAGAAAATGAAAACAACACATCTAGAGGCCCATATTATGCAGAACGTTCCCTAAGCCACTGAAGTTCCAGGGAAAAATGAGTTGGGTCCACTCCTTTTGGAAAGGTTTTTTGTAAAACAAGTTGAAAGTCAACCAAGCTGCTGTGACAGTAAAGGCAGAATATCTGGAGAGAATGTTTGGACCGAAATGGAATCCTTCCAAGTATTTCCAAGCCAAGCCAAAAATTATGGGTGTTCTCCAATGAGTTAGGAAGACTTTACAAGTGGTCTTAGATTCATATATTGAGTATTGAACTCAGAATAATTCTTTGAAGTTAAATGACTCACTGTTTTAAAGATTTTTGTGAAAACAAGGTTTATTTCTTGGAATCCAAATATTGGGGGTTTTAGGAGGGCTTTGAAATAGGGGTTTTGAAAGCATATTTTCAACACTCAAAGAGTATTAAAACCATTTGTAATATCAACCTCTAACTCATTTAGAGAACCTCCAAGATTATTGGAAAGATTTGCTTTATTTTGGAAATAACCTCAAGAATACATAGGTATGTATTGAGGTTATAATCATCATCTATCAAACATGTTTTTGAGGTCAAGAGCTACTATCCATAAGGACTCACTCATCTCAAACTTCATGTCATCATCTAGATGATGATGAACTAGTAAGTAAATAAAGAAAATAAAAAAGAAATGAGGTAAGAAGAGATGAACATTATATATAGGCAAGCAAATGAACAAATCAATAGATAATATTCAATGGTGGAACAACAAGCATTCAACCTCTCATATATGTGTGTATGTGGGTGTAGATTGCTCTCTAAAACTCAAAGAAGATGAAGAAAATGAATTGAAACTCACATTTGGATTGGATTTGAAGAAGAAAATCTCTATTCCTCTCTCCATTTTTCCCTAACTCTCTATATCTCTCTAATGGCTTCCAAGTTCTCCCCCAAATGGAAGCAATTGGGCCTCATTTATAGGCCAACTTGGGGAGGTATTTTGGGTTTTAAAAAGTCTCTAATTGGTCCAAAATCTTCAGAATTTCAAAACTATGTTGTTTTGTTTATTGAAAATATGAATTAAAACCCAAAAATTAACCAAAAATTACAAAAAAAATAAAAAATTGACTCAGAGTGCTACCGCGGCACTCAGACACTACCGCCGCGGTAGTGGGCAAGTGCCGCTGCGGCAGTCAACCCCCCCGTTGACCAGAATTTGCATTTTGGCCTTCGAAACTCCCAGAATTTGCGAAACAGCTCTATTTCGTCCAAAATTCATAGAAAATTCATGCAAATTCCAAATTGAGATTGTGATATACCATTGGAAATGTATTGAGGTATAATATTTATAAAAAATATTTTAAAGTTGGGTCACTTTGGAAAGTTTTGTGGTATTCGCGATAAAAGCCGATTTGATCGCCTTTTTCACCTTTGAAAATTCATAATAAATTCAATTTAAGTCCATAAATCATGTGCGATATACCGTTGGAAAGCTATTGACGTCTAGTATTTGATAAAAATATTTCAACTTCAAAAAGGCTACTTTGACTTTTGGTCAAACTTGCACTCAAATCGGTTAAACAGTGCACTTCCAGGAAATTCTGGGAAGATCTGGGAGCCTCCGGAGCCTGACATTTTCGTCCGATTTTCTTTCGAAACAAATTTTAAGACTTTTCACATGATTTAAGATAATCTCGGAACTTTTTGGCCAATTCGAATTATTTTGGTCAAATCCTGGTCAAACTTGGTTAAACCAGTCAACGGAGACTTTTCGTGAACTTCCAGGACTTCCGGGGGTCTCTGCAGCTGACAAATTCAGATATTTCTCTTTTTAAAATACTTTTCTTTTTTATTTTGAATGACATCGTATGATTTCTGAGTTTCTGGGCCTATCTGGAGAGTTTTGGGCTTTTAGGGGCATTTTTGTCATTTTTGCCAATTCTTTGACTTCTTGAGAGTTAGAGGCCATCTTTTAAAATCCGATCTTTCTAATCATCGAGTTTTGACATGCTTGTGGCCTCCTAAATTTTTTAGCCGACAAAATGGGGTGTCTACACGTTCATCTCCAACCGTCGTAGAATGATAAGCAACCAAATGCATCTCCGTAGGGTGGGTCTTCTTGTCATATAGAGAGCCTTCCACATATCCTCCTCTAGATATCGATTTGCTTTTGGTGTATGCGGTTATGATAAAACTCCAGGTCAGGTGACTCTACGATATCCCCATGGATCACGTGTCCTCCATAAGCATCAGTCACAAACTTATGGAACTCTGTATCCATGCTAACCTATAAAGAAAACTATCTATCATCAGGAAGACGAACTTATCTTAACTCATATCTCGTCTCAAGGATCTTAAAATACTAGGACCAGATGGTGTGAAAACGTTAGTGAACGAAAGTATCACAACCTAAAGCTCTGATACCAAAAATCCTGTCACGCCCCGTAGCAGTAAAAATAGAGAAAAATAAATTTTCTTTTTGGGTCCATAGGCAATGACAAGTGAAAATCACTAATTATCCACACCACACGGTACTAGTCCACAAGATAAATAGGAACAGTAACAACTGAATATATTAACGATTCTATCAATTATAATATCAGAGTATGGTCCTCAGGATCACAACAGGTTTGGAGACAACATATGCCCAAGTACTCACTAACTAAAAACATTCAATAGAGCAACAGAATTATAAATTAAAAAAAAAACAATCTTTAGGTCTTCAGCTGGCATAAGGGTAGTTATCAGCAGAACGGCCTTCTCTGGTATAATCGACATTAGTGGGGCCATCTTCTATAAATTCCCACTCTGAACAGTATCCATCACCATAGGTTCCACAACCTGCATTGTTAAGGACAGGGTAGTCTGGACAGGGAATGTCCAGGCAATAAAGGCCATCAGCTTACTGAAAGCTGAGTGAGAACTAACTAACACAGTCTCATAGCAATAAGGTAATTACCAGTCATGAACAATATTCCATTGATATTAATAATATCTTTCCTCTTTTATTCAGACATATCAATAAACGATTCTCATCATCTACCACTTTAAATACTGACTGTAACAATCTTGGTTGACTAATCGGAGCCAAATATATCATCACGGCTATACTAAACTGATGATATCATCACGACATACTAGTGCTCTTGTTTATCGCTTAGAAGAACTCATACTGTTCACCACTTTTAAGAACTCTTGCGAACACTATACATCGTTCTCATATAAAGACTAGTTTATGAACGCACCAATACTCTTGTTCACCGCTTTTAAGAACTCTTACTGTTCACTACTTTTAAGAGCGCTTACGAGTATCGTTCATTCATAATCTTTATGCATCAGTACTTCTTGCTAGCACAATACATTACGCTCACATCCCATACAGATGTGTTCACGACCAACTCATGATAATTGATATACTTGTATCAAATTTACTAATACCCCACTGACTCAGTCACCAGGTTTATCCAATGCTACCCACCATTATATCACAAACCTGATCTAGTTATCGCGTCTTATCATTACTAACGTTCTAAATTCAACTGCATTACTCACCATGTTATCTCAATCTCATTATCGTATCCCGTTACCTCCATAATCCATAATATCGCATAATAGAGACATGAAACATCAATAAAATAGCTAAGCATTATGAATTATGAACTAAAGGAACAACCATGTTCTGCTAAGGTTCAATCAATTGAAGTTATCTCAATTGCTTGAAGAAAGTGACGTTCGATCGATTAAAGTGTTCTTGATCGATTGAATGAGGTTGGTCTCGATCGATTGAGGTTATTTTGATCGATTGAGACTCAGTGTTATTCGATCGATTGAGCCTAGTTCAATCATTGAAACTTCGTCTTCTACAGGTTCTCGCAGCGAACGTCTAAAATATGTTAGGGAGTGTGTAAGTTATTATTAACATGTCTAGAATATGCAAAACTTCACAACTAAGCTACTGAGTGAGTTTGGAACGCACCGAATGTCGTTAAGGGCGTGTTTGGCTTGAATTCCAACCTTGAGATTTAATGGCCTCTTTCTCTCTCTCCTCTATCTCTGCCTCCTTTCTCTCTATCTCCTCTCATCTTCTCATTTTTCTTCTTCTATTACTCTATCTCTCTCTCTCTCTCACACATAATCTCTATATATATATATCGATGTATGTGTATAGATATATATATAGATGAGTATATATATAAACACACAAACCTCATAACTCTCTCTTTAACTCTTGGTTTAGCAAAACACACGCAAGCACACGAGCACAAGGTATATATAGAGGGGGAGTGGTGCAGGTGGCTATGTTTACAGGAAACCTGGGATTTCTGATCATTACATATTTAATCGATTGAAAAAGGTTTGATCGATCGAAAATAGACCGGTCAAGTTTAATCGATTGAGAAAGGTTTGATCGATTGAAGTGGGGACCACGTCATGAATTCATATCGGTAGGGTTTCGATCAATTGAACAGGGTTCGATCGATTGAACTTTGAAATTCTCGATCGCTCGAAAGAGCTTCGATCGATTGAAAGTGAAATTTTAAGTTTGGTCAAGGGAAGTAAATAGAATCTCTGTGTATAAATAATTACTGAAAATATAGGGTATTACAATAATTGGAAGAGCCATCCTAATTTAAATAATTGGAAAATCGGAGCAATCCAAGCACCAAATTGTTTTAATCCACCGCCCCAACAGAATTAGTTCTTCCAACCGAATCAAAATCAATATCAACCACATCCTCAACAATATAATCAGCATTATAACCAACTATCTCAAAATCCACAACAACAGAATTATCAAGGTAATAATCTAAATAACTCTAATGTTTATGTGCCTCCTCATAAGAAGCACAAGAAGATCCTAGAGATGCAATGATGCAACAAATGGTTCAAGCTTTGGGAAAATTACAGTCAACTATGGAACGAATAGATAACCAATTTAAAAGTTATCAAAAGAGAATGTTCACAGCTCAACCACAAGCTAATCCTAGAGATCAACCACAAAATAGAGCTTTGAATACAAATTCAGGTAATCATGAACAAGCTAAGGCTGTAACAACCTTGAGAAGCGGTAAAGTTGTAAGGGAGGATATGTCTCTACCTAAAATAGAAAAAATAATGAGGAGAATAATATTAGAGAAGACAATGTAGAGGAAGTGATTGAAAGTGAGGAGAATAATATCGGAGAGCACTCACTATGCTGGTAGTGATGACAGCCTTTTTGACGATCATGAGCCACTGCTAGATGACTTTGTTCCTTGTTGGGAGAAAGAGTCTTCGTTATTGATGTCGGGTGTATTGGATGAGTTGACCTAGCAGGAGATTTCAGAGCGTGGCCCTAACCTAGAGCCCACTATCTGTGCACGTGATATGATCTCTCTACTACGGTTTATTTCTGCCCCATCCTACCCACTAGATAGCAGCCCGGTTACACAGTACTTCTGGGAGCGTGACTCCGATTCTTCATCTTCCTATGCTGCTTTGGAGGACACTGATGTGTTCCCCCTAGATGATCCCATGTATGATGATGACCTCACAGTCTATGACTTGCCACCTAGGATTCTCGAGGCAGTTCGCCACCTCATTGGACATCCGGATTGGCCAGTTAAGGATATTGTGGAGTTCTTTGCTCTGTTCGAGGACTTGTGGACGATTTAGATTTTACACCATTTGATCCACAATTTCATACTGATTGGGAGTTAGTGGATGTGTTCTTCCATCCAGATGTTGTTGTTGTTCCACCACCTCCTCCTAGGACAGTTGAGAGCTACGATGTTTTTCATTATTATCACTGCATATCTTCGTCGTGGGGCGCATGTCCTTTTCCTTTTAATCTTTCAGGCACGCGACTATAGTCGTTGGCTTGTTTGAGTTTTTGATGAGGACATCTTGGTATTAGTTGGGGGAGGGGGGGATGCTTAAGCATGGAGTTGGAAGATGGAAGAAATAGAATTTGCGGATAATAGAAAAATTTTACACATGACTCTATATTTCATATAGGAATTTACATAGAAATTTTAAAAATTTCACATGCGTACCTGGATGTGTCAAGAAGATATACTGTGATACTATGAGAATTTGGGAGAAGTAAGTAGAAATTTTCAGTACTAGTGAGTCATAGTATTAGTTTTCGCTTTCATTCTTTGTATTTTTTTTGTTTAATGTTTGGGCTCAAAGTTAAGAATGGATCGTACCTAAAGAGGGAATGAATGATTGGATAGAACTTTTATGAACATATGAATAAAATGAGCACATTTTGATTTTAAATATTCAGTGTAATCTGATTGTTGCTGTTAATTATAATTCTGAAATTTTAAACTGCTGAAATAAAGGATTCTGTCAGTAACGACCAGGACCGGTCCCAAAACATGGTAGGAACGGTTGTGACCATGACCGGTCCCAAAACATATGCATGACCGGTCTCGAGCATGACCAGTAGCGAAACACTACCAGGACCGGTCCCAATCTACAAATTTTTAATACATACGTAAAACCTAAGATTTACATTTTATATCCTCAAAATACAAAAATAAGAGAGGACGAGCGAGGCGATCCAATTTTCTTGGGGTTTTCACTTCGCAAAACCATAGAAAGGGAAGATTTGGTGAGTTTCTGATCACCAAAGCTAGATTGGGAGGTATGTGTGCTACACTTTGTCAACTCCATCTATCGCCTTTTCGTTTTAGGTAGATGAATTTGTTTTTGATTCCAATCCTATCCGAATCCTCCATGTACATCTTTAATGATCTGGTCTAGGGTTTGTATTTTTACTTTTTTTGGACAATTCCAAACAAAATAACCCAAATAGTCACTATAACCCATCGTCTGCGAACCCTAGACCAGGATCGGTCCGGCTATTTGAGCAGGACCGGTCATTCCCAACTGAGAACAGTTTCTTCTTGTGTTCATTTTCTTTTCTAGTTTTCTGTCTTTTTCTGTTGTCCAGTTCTTTTGCAATGACAAATATGCCAGCCCATGACAAGGAAAAACCCGTCAATGCAACAATCCCAGATCCACCCTTAGCATATGGCTCGGGTTTAGGAATGAAGAAGACCGGGCATGGTACGACAAATATTTCAAAGCAGGGTCGTTGCAATTGAGCGGCACATCGATTGTACCTATTCCTCAGTGCTTCCACCCTTCTTTCTTACCAAATTATGGATACATGGATGGCTCAACTATATGGAGAGAATGAAAAGGGTAAATGTGACGTTAGTCCGGTTAGCATCCACCTCCCTAATCAAATGGACAGTCGAACAATTTGTGCATCGTGCATATGTCCACCGCACACCATTTGATCTCACACCCACCACTGTCTCTCAAGCCATAGGATTCCCTCTCCTCACTACTTATTTCTTCCCTAGAGGAGAACCGTCTACTCCTAATGTCACCGATGATTACATTGTATCCACACTTACAGGGGGCATAGTTAAAAAAGCAGCAAATAGGCTCTATAGAAAAGATTTGACTCCCAATTACTTAGAGTTATACCTATCAATTTGCAATTGGCTCTTCTTAAGTAACCACCTAGAATGGATGAATATGTGGAAAGCACAGGTAATCTTTGTGGTAGGAACCAACCGCCAAGTTTGTCTTAGCTGTTGCTTCATAGAGTATCTTAGAGACGCGCCTTCACCTACGTTTCAAACCGAGCCTTATTGAGCACTTAGGAAGTCCATTCTGTTTACATGTTGGCCCGCGTTCCTGTCTTACCTGAGGAACTTGTTGAGGGACCAAAAAGGAAAGAGGCTGTTAGTGAAGCCTCTATAAATCGATTTAAGGGGCAAACCAAAAAGAGAAAAAAGGGTGGCATGCCTACCTCTCAACCTAGGCCATGAGAGAAGAAACCCCTAGAGAGAATGGAGAATACTTTAGAGGTTCTGTTGGCTCATTTAAATCAAGAAAGAAGAACTTGCAAGAGGGACATGAGAAGCTAATTAGATGAATGAGGGTAATAGCTGCAAAATTAAACATCCAACTTTCTAAACTGGAGGTATTTTGGTCATTTTGAGCATTCTGAGAGATATTTTGTTCATTCTGAGCATTCAGAGAGATAGAACTGACTTCCAGAAGTCCTTTTGAGTCTTTTACGATCATTGTGAATCACCAAGCTATGGGTCTCCTAAATCTGATAGCCGAAAAAATGGGGTGTCTACACCGGTGATGGTGGTGCTACTATTGGTGCTACCTCAATAGGTCCTCCAAGAATGGCTCGTAGCTTTATAGCGTCCTGTGGACACGCGGAATTCCACCTCTTTGTTTGTTTGAGATTATTTTAAAAAGAAAGGAAAAGGTCTATTGAAAACAGATATAGAGTCACCACTTGGTCTTTAAGGAACCAAGAAACCTAATTTTGACTCACCTGAATGGATAAAGAGCACCGTCCTTTCAAAACCAAAGAACCTGGCTCGGGGTTTTGGTACGAGAGAGGAATGAGCCTTTGTCACGACTAAAAAATGCTCAACTTGCCCTGTGACGGGCCTCAATTAGCATCCAAATAATCATCCTATACTATGTTTGTTTCGACAATTAATACTATGATAGTATATTACATCACATAAGATTCTTGAAATAGAAGATCAAAAGATAAGATATCATTCGTAAGATCTAAGTGTGGGGCAGAAAACTGAAATAACAGTAGCAGTGTTTTTTTTTTACATCAACTTTGACAGCATTTCGAAATGTTCCCAACTATACTAAATCCTTAAGTTTAAACATCAATACATGACTAAATAAGTCCTAAACAACATACAACACGAGTCTAGAACAAACGGAACTTCATGTACTCAAAATTTACTAAAAATGAGAAGTGAAAGAGATAAAGAGACGAAGAAGGGGAGATGGAGAGATTGGGAGAGATATAGGGAGAGATAGGGAAAGAGACGGTGTGATGACCAAGAGCCAATACTCCTGAGGCAGGATGACCAAGACGGATGAGGTGAGGTCGGGTGTGGGGACTTGTCCCACATCGCCTGGGGTCCTGGACTAGTTTATAAGGATTAATCGCCCCTCTATATGCAACAAGGCCATTTAAAATCGTGAGGGAGCTAAACATGAAAGAACTTCACAGTTAAGCGTGCTGCTGCCAGAGCAGTACCAGGGATGGGTGACCCCCTGGGAAGTTCTTTGTGTTTAGGCCCAAAGCGGACAATATTGTTGCTAGACGGGGAGTGGGTCATTACAAATGGTATTAGAGCAGAAACCCAGTCAGAAGTGTGGGGCGGGTCCCACACGAGGATGTGTGGCCCTTAAGGAGGGTGGATTGTGATGACCAAGAACCAATACTCCTGAGGCAAGATGGCCAAGACGGATGAGGTGTGGTCGGGTGTGGGGACTTGTCCCACATCGCCTAGGGTGAAGTTCCTGGACTAGTTTATAAGGATTAATCGCCCCTCTATATGCAACAAGGCTTTTTTAAAATCGTGAGGGAGTTAAACATGAAAGAACTTCACAGTCAAGCGTGCTGCTGCCAGAGCAGTACCAGGGATGGGTGACCCCCTGGGAAGTTCTTTGTGTTTAGGTCCAAAGCGGACAATATTGTTGCTAGACGGGGAGGTGAGTCGTTACAGATGGAGGGAAGGTATTCTAAACAGACACACACACACACACACACACACACACACATACATGTACTTTCACATTCAGAAATATTTTAAATATATATATACATAATTCCAACATGAGTAAAAGAAAAGAATATTTGAGAAATGAAACAAGATCAAAGAGAAGGAGAAAAAGAAAGAGAATGGGAGAGATTTGGAACGTTTAAATGTTTGAAACCTTGTTGGAATTAAAAGAGAGGTTTGATCTGGCAAGGACCCAAGTACAAAATGAACTAAACTACAACAAATGAACTCTCATCAGCAACCACCCAAACCAATCCGACAAGGATCCAAACACAAGGGAAAAACAAACAATGGACATGTAAATCAAAAAGACAAGAACTTAAAGAGGTTCAACGACCTCGGAAAGTAAGTACATCATCATAAAGTGAGTTTGAACAATTAAAAGAACTAACTATGAAAGCAAGGGCTAACTCTTGTCCCATCAAAATCAAAGAGGCTTCTCAAATACAAGAGATGAGAGCCTAAGCCCACGAAATTTTGTAAAACCTTAATACTCTAAATTTCAAAACATTAAACATTTACAACCTTCCAAAATAACTGAATCAACAAGAGAGCTATCCATATACACAACTAAGAACGAGCCTTTACAGTAGAACAAGAGTGTCAACGTCTACGCGTTGGGTCACATACGCCCTTTTCCCTTATCAAGCTCATCTGAAAAACAAAATTTGTCATTTTTATGAGAACGACGACTCGTAGAAAATATTGTAACAAGTCTATATGCTATCCATGGCGAAAATAAAATGAGGTCCAATGAATCACCACCACGGCTACAATGAAATGATTGAAGCCTCACGACTATGCATGATATATGCACATCTCTCTCGTTACCGGACTATGAGCCACCCACACGTGGAGTGTAGCATACCAACTTCCAGGAGCTACCCGAATATAGTTAAGAGTTTGAATGTTTCTAAGGGTCATTCTCCCTATCTCACATCACAACCCATATCCGGATTTCTTAAATAAAATTCTCTCACATGGGGTTTTTCTTTCTTTTTCAAATAAAACATTTATATGTGTTCAGGATACATGCCAAATTCATTCATGTTTTACGTGCCCTACAGTTATGTTATAACCGTGCATATTCTCAGTGCCATGTGTTCCCATGGGTCATGATAGGCATTGATTAGTATGGATCATGATATAAGTTGCTTAAGGTTGCTAGTAATCCATATTGATGTTGATTGCCTTTCCTATACTACCCTTGTCGTTTATGTTAAGTATCGAGTTGGTTTATAAAGCAACATGGTATCATCGTTTGCAATTGTAAATGGAATCATAAAGGGAAATATTATATGTTATATGTGAACATGATTAATGTTGTGAGCCATGTAATCCCATGCTAAGTATGCGTATCCTCCAAGTGATTTGTGAATTAATATTTAACCTATAGAGACTCGTGCCCGGTTGACGTGGAACTATGGCTTGAGCATATATTCATAATTTGGAGTACCTTGGTACTGTTTGAGGAAGATCTTCGAGTGGGCGCTATAACTTTTTAGTCAGATTTAAGTGGGGGTTAGTGTTAACTACACCGACTTTGGAGAGTATGTTATGGGACACCCCCAGCCGACTGTTTTGTGAGCAGTATTTCCCGTTTCTTGTTCGTCGAACTAAGAGGATTAAATTTCTGAAATCTTTGTTAGGGAACTGGGATAGTTTCTGAGTATGAGGCTAGTCTCATTTTTTATATAACATTGGACAATAGAATAAAGGTAAGAACTTTTGAGAATGGACTTCATCCAGGCCTACGCACCAACGTGATTGGATTCGAGTTGAATGTATATAGTAAAGTGGTTCAGAAAATATTAGTGTTTGGGTATTTGAGTTCGAATAAAAAAGTTAGAGAACTTCGTGCACCGACTAAGAGCAGTTTGTTGGACCACCCCCAGTTTGTCCACCTTTTCAGCAGGCTTGTAGGCCACCTTTGTTACCACCACAGCCAACTCCTTCAACTCAAATTTTTTTTTGGCCGAGCGTCCCTAGGGGGATAATAAGAATAGTTTAATCTTTTTCCGCCGCACCTTCCGTGGGTAATACCGATGCTTCTGTGATCCAAGGTAAGTTGTTCATGTTTAGTCCTAGTGCCACTATGCTTGTAGATATTGACACATCGTATCCCTTCGGATACCTCCTTGTGCATCATCAATGAGTCTAGGAATGAGTCATTTGGTTCCTATATTGTTAGTTGTTAATTGATACTTCCGTTGGAGGCTTAGTTCCCTTGGATCGAGTGTGTCGTGACTACGAGCTGTGACAGCTGACCAGCACACCATCTTTGATTTTTGATTGTGAGTATGAACTAGTGAGTACTTTCCGAGCACTTGTGACTTGTTCGAGAGGAAGGTAGCATTTGCATTACCATCTGGAAATCTTAATTGTTTTGTGGATGATCGTATAGAGACTCCGATATATCCATTTCACAGTTGGTACAACGGTAAAAGTCGTATTGGCTCCTTAAATAGCTTGTTTTGTTTTCCAATGAGAATGAACCAAATTTGATTGAGTTCTCTTCCGTTGTGGGTTAGTACACCGACGTGTTCCCTGAGGATTTGCATGACTTGTCGCCTATCCGTGAGAATTGAGTTGTGAGAGATTGGTATCAGAGCTGACCGGGTTTGAACACCTAGGGGTTATGGGTGTTTACTTCGGGCTTGTTTCATTTCTGTCCATGCTTAAGTTTGTTTATTGCTTTCCATTTATTTCATTAAGGCTTTTCGTTGAGATGATGTGATGCCGTGTGGGCATGCGTAGAGGTTGAATTCCTTTGGGACCTATATGGCTACATGTTCATAGTGTTTATATGTTTCACATTCAACGTAGTATCTACTTACATGTTAAATGTTTACGTACTACATGGGATGGCATTAGTCCTCCTATGAGTTGCTTAATGTGGTTAATAGTTATTTGATTCCTCAATCAATGCTAATTGTTTTAACTATGCCGCCGTTTACTTTACATAGTGAGATGTTGCGTGAATAATTTTTTTTTAATAAGTGAACATCTTCGGGACTTTTGTGCTTACGTGCCTAGTTTACATATTTCATATCTTACGTGTTATATGAGTTCATGTGAAGCGTACGTGCTCTATGTATTGTGTTGTGCATTTTCTTTGGCTATGATATTAAGGGTACGTATTTCACACAAGGTAAGTATAATGCTAGCATGCTTAAGGTTGAATGCCTTCGAGGCTAAGTACTTATATGCTAAGTGCTTACATGTCAAAGATCACATGTTCTATACCTGATATGCTAAGTGTTTATATGATTTTCAATCGTTCTAACATGTATTGATGCATATTGAGTAATGCGATTCCTTATTGTTGATGAGCATGCTTCTATGTAAATTTGATGTTTATGTCAATGCATACACTTGATATGCGTATATGTTCTACGTGCTATGAACTTATCGGTCCCAACATTTATATGTGTTCAGGATACATGCCAAATGCATTCATCTTTAACGTGCCCTACAGTTATGTTATAACCGTGCATATTCTCAGTGCTGTGTTCCCATGGGTCATGATAGGCATTGATTAGTATGGATCATGATATAAGTTGCTTAAGGTTGCTAGTAATCCATATTAATGTTGATTGCCTTTCCTATACTACCCTTGCCGTTTATGTTAAGTATCGAGTTGGTTTATAAAGCAATATGGTATCATCATTCGCAAATGTAGATGGAATCATGAAGAGAAACATTATATGTTATATGTGAACATGATTAATGTTGTGAGCTATGTGACCTCATGCTAAGTATGCATATCCTCCAAGTGATTAGTGAATTAATATTTAACCTATAGAGATTCATGTCTGGTTCACGTGGAACTATGGCTTGAGCGTGTATCCATAATTTGGAGTACCTTGGTACTGTTTGAGGAAGATCTTCGAGTGGGCGCTGCAACTTTTCAGTCAGATTTAAGTGGGGGTTAGTGTTAACTACACCAACTTTGGAAAGTATGTTATGGGACACCCTCAGCCGACTGTTTTGTGAGCAGTATTTCCCGTTCGTAGTTCGTCAAACTAAGAGGATTGAATTTCTGAAATCTTCGTTAGGGAGCTGTGACAGTTTTAGAGTATGAGGCTAGTCTCATTTTCGATATAACATTAGACAATAGAATGACGGTAAGAACTTTTGAGAATGGACTTCGTCCAGGCCTACCCACCAACGTGGTTGGATTCGAGTTGAATGTATATAGTAAAGTGGTTCAGAAAATATTAGTGTTTGGGTATTTGAGTTCGAATAAAAAAAGTTAGAGAACTTCGTGCACCGACTAAGAACAGTCTGTTGGACCACCCCCAGTTCGTCCACCTTTTTAGTAGGCTTGTAGGCCATCTTTGTTACCACCACAGCCAACTCCTTCAACTCAAAATTTTTTTTTTTGGCTGAGCGTCCCTAAGGGGACAATAAGGACAGTTTAATCTTTTACCACCGCACCTTCCGTGGGTAATACTGATGCTTCTGTGATCCGAGGTAAGTTGTTCGTGTTTAGTCCCAGTGCCACTATGCCTGTAGATATCGGCACATCGTATCCCTTTGGATACCACCTTGTGCATCATCATTGAGTTGAGGAATGAGTCATTTGGTTCGTACATTGTTAGTTTTTGATACTTCCGTTGGAGGCTTAGTTCCCTTGGATTGAGTGTGTCGTGATTGCGAGCTGTGACAGCTGACCAGCACACCATCTTTGATTTTTGATTGTGAGTATGGACTAGTGAGTACTTACCAAGCACTTGTGACTTGTTCGAGAGGAAGGTAGCATTTGCATTACCATTCGGGAATCTTAATTGTTTTGTGGATGATCGTATAGAGACTCCGATATATCCGTTTCACAGTTGGTACAACGGTAAAAAACGTATTGACTCCTTAAATACCTTGTTTTGTTTTCCAATGAAAATGAACCAAATTTGAATGACTTCTCTTCCGTTGTGGGTTAGTACACTGACGTGTTCTCTGAGGATTTGCACGCCTTGTCGCCTATCCGTGAGAATTGAGTTGTGACAGTTTCATATTCATTCAATTTAGGTTTTTCTTTAGTTTTCGATTAGATTTTATATTCCAGATCTGTTTTGTGATTGTGTTTATCATGTTTTCCATTAATATAATGATTAGATTCAATTTTACAATGCTAGGCTAAATCTCTAGTTAGGGAAGAACAATGAAACGGTGAACAACTTGATTTCCATGCATGTTTTCAATGGGCAGCCCTAAATCCAAGGATCAATGAATGTTTAAGTAGGGATTCATAGAATTTTATGTTCTCTAATATAAACAATATTGTTAACGAGTATGACGTTAATGATTCTTAACTTGAATTTTCAACAATTTGTGAACTTCCTTCATGGTTTTAATTTAGTTAGTTCATTTTCAAGCATCGTAGAGTAGTTTTCGCCATGAATTATACTCATAAGCAATCTACCCGTACTTTATTAAAGAGGTAAAGTTGAACTAGTTCTATATATTTACACCGGTCAAAAGGCATTTTATTATTTTAATTGAACATATACACTAAAGGCATGCCTTTGGTTGATTGGGAGTGCCATCTCTTTTCATAGGCATGGAAGTTAAGGAGTTTACCGTGGATTTGTGATTTCCTAGCACTTTTATCATATTTACAAGTATCTTAATTTAATTTGTTGTTTTAATTAT
Organism: Hydrangea macrophylla; assembly: GCA_033977485.1. Taxonomy (NCBI): domain Eukaryota; kingdom Viridiplantae; phylum Streptophyta; class Magnoliopsida; order Cornales; family Hydrangeaceae; genus Hydrangea; species Hydrangea macrophylla. Next base: position 5,027,431 of record CM066995.1, on the reverse strand, counting down.
TTTTTAATTAGTTATTCATTTACTTAGTTGAATCACTTTAGAATTCTGAATGTAGCCATAATTAAGTAGGAGTTCCATTTAGTAAGTAAAATTCCATTAGTTTAATAGCACATCTAGTTATTTAATAATCTTAATAGTTTTTACTAGGTAATACTTTTACTTTTAGATACAAAATAGTTAAACCATGTTCAAAAGAAATCATCTTTCAGTATTTTTTAACACTAGTAAATTAGGTAAAGTTAATCAATTCAAAGTTATATGTCTCCCTTGGGTTCGACCTAGGCTTACTAGAAAATATATTACTTGAACGATCATCTATACTTGGGTGTAGCATTTAGAGTACACAATTTTATTTGTGTCAATATGCCCAGATCCATTCCTAAACAGACTCTACCTCCTTAATTTCAAGACGACGACTTCCTTAGATAACAAGGTATAGAGACACCCTGCTAGCTCAACCATCGGTCACTAAAAACGGTGACGCACATGCTTCCATCCAATCGAACTGATCCATTTCCTCCTGCCAGGTCTTCCTTCCATGGTTGCCCGATGATTGATGTACACATGAATTTAAAAAATTGGGATTAAAACCTTTGCATTACCGTTACCCTAGATCTGGTGCCCGATCCTCGCACACTCCTATCTCGATTACCCGTCGGAAACCATGTCCTTTGAACTTATGCCTTGGCCACTTGATGCACCTGGCAACTTGAACCTTGAGCCCAATCATCCCACATAGCCTCAAGCTGCCCATCCATAACTAGTCCTAGGCCGAACAGTTCCAGGCCTATTCTAACTCATTCGGGCTCAAAAATCTTTGGCAGTTTTGGGTGCAAACATTATCATGGCATACTAAGCCGAAAAAGAGAGTCCAATGCCATCAGCCTCCTTTATAAGATTTAGAATATTTTATACTCTATTTATTCATTGGGCCAGGCCATTATCTTGGAAGCTTCAACAGCTCTCAACATCCCGTCGGCCTATCCAACCCTGTTCTTAGGATTTTTAAAGTCCTTGTTCCATCAAGAACTAGCCATCCAGGCCCAACACACTGAATTATCATCAACCCACTACATCCATGGTTTCGGCCTGTAACCCATCGCCACATCACCTTCCACACTTGACAGTTTTTAGGGGGTAAACAGGATCTCATATATCTTCCTAACTGGTAAGTTATTGGTCGGGTTAAATACATCTTACACCCTTGTAGTTTGTCACCTGTGTTAGTTTGGTCCTTATAATTTAAAAAGTGTCACTTCAGTCCCTGTAGTATTATAAGTGTGTCAAATAAGTCCAATAAGTCCTTTAGTGACGAATAATTTTGACACTGAAAGTAAAAAAAAAACAAAATTTGAGGGACTAAAATGATACACTTATGAAACTACAGGGACTAAAATGACACTTTCTAAACCATAGGGACCAAATTGACACAAGATGCAAACTAAGAGGATGTAAAATATAGTTAAGCCTTATTAGTTTATATCATATACGTTTAAACAAGGCCTGTCAACGGTCTGGATCTAGGCCAGGAACCGGTCCAGATCCGGCTCTCTTAGACGGATTTGAGCATTTTTTAAGATCCAAATCCAGATCTGGATCCATATTCGAATAGAGTTTAAGAGAAATGGATAGGATATGGATTTGGTAGATCCGATCCGAATAAGACTCAATCCGAATAGTATATAATATATATATATAATATGTTACATATAACATCTATACCATTAATTCTTTTAATCCAACGGTTGACCTTATATGATTTATAAGTAAAGTTTGGGCCATCCTATCCTAACATTTAGAATCAGTAGCCTCTTGAGTTGTCTCTCAACCTTTCACAGCCTTACAGGTACGACTGTCACTCTCTCTGTCTTAACTTCTTCTTTCTTCGTCTTCTTCTTTCAAGATCATGCTGTGACAACACCAACAGTCATGCCAAAGAGAGCAGATCTGGTGGAGTTTCCGACCAACTACGTCGTAACAGAACTCCCTTCTAACCCTCATAGACCAGCCAAGACAACACTCTCTTCTCACACTCACAGTCTAGCTAGAGAGCATATCTGGTGCTTATGTCTCTAATCGTTACACACACAAGTGATTTCCCAAAAGTTATTTTTCGATTTCTAAAGCTTTATCTAAGCATTGGTGCTTGTCTTGTCATTTGCAATAATTATAGTTCATTGAGTTGAACATCTCATTCAAGTGATGTTTTGGGATTTATTTTAAAGACTGGGAATTTTTATTTTTATTTTTTGCTCTTGTTTGTTTATGTATCTGGGAGACTTGAACATAAAATTCTAGTGATGTATTGGGATTTTTGTATCTTCATAATCATACGCATTTGGTATCATTTTAGGTTTTTTCCCCTTCTATTTTGGGTAGTTGTGGACACGCGGAATTCCACCACTTGCTTGTTTTGAAATCGTTTTGAAAAGAGAGAGACAATGGTCTGTTGAAAACAGATGCAGAGTCGCCACTTGGTCTTTAAGGAACCAAGAAACCTAATTTTGACTCACCTAAACGGATAAAGGGCACCGGTCCCTCATAACCAAAGAACTTGGCTCGGGGTTTTGGTACGAGAGAGGAAGGAGCGTTTGTCGCGACTAAAACACCCTCAACTTGCCCCGTCTTTCGACGGGCCTCAATTAGCATCCAAATAATCATCTTATACTATGTCTGGTTCGACAATTAATACTATGATAGTATTACATCACATAAGAAAATTTGAAATGGAAGATCTAAAGATAAAATATCATTCATAAGATCTAAGCCAAGTATCACACAATGCAAAGTGAAAGATCACACGAATAAACCTAGGAAAAATCGTCTAATCACATATCAAGTAATAAAGTTTTCCTAATCCAAGGGGACATGAACTGCTATTAAAACAAATAATCAAAGAAATCATAATATGCTTAGCAAGCTATTATGATGCATGTTCATCTTTGAGAAGAGAAGATCTCTCAATCCCCGGGATGGATGAGAAAGGATGATTAGATTGGGGGGAAGCATGAACGTGTGATCATGATCATTCCTTATAATCTTCTTATATTAGGAGTTACAAAAACCCCAAATCTTTGCATGGATGCAATGTATGTTTCTAGAATGTGTAAAGGTTATAGTGTGCTTTATGTTCATGGATTCCTAGAATGACTTAGAAGTCTAGAATGTGTATGAATAAATGAATGAAATCATCATGGGATATGTACAAATGTAGTATGAACTATTTCCTAAGACATGAGCCAATTTGAAATGCATGTAAGCATCAAATCAAAGGATGGGAGCAAAAGTATGCTTGCTGTGAATAGTGGACAGAACAGTAACATGATCTTGTGAAAATGGAAAAGAGGGGTTAGGAATGTTTTTTATGCATGATTTTTTATGGAGATCGTCCTTATTATGTCTAGAACACAACCCAAAAATCCAATCTTTAATAACTATTACAGATTGAGAGAAATCATATGAACAATGGAGGTTACTGAGAAATAGAGTTTGTACTGTCGACTGAAATAAGTTAGGACTACCCCTTTTGGAGAGGTTTTCTGTAAAAACAAGTTGAAAGTAGACCAAGCTGCTGTGACAGCAAAAATAGAATATCTGGAGAGAATGTTTGGGCAAGAATGGACCCTTTTTAAGTGCTTCCAAGTCAAGCCAAAAATCATGGATGTTCTATAATGAGTTAGAAAGACTTTCCAAGTGGTCTTGCATTCATACATTGAGTATTGAACTCAAAATAATTCCTTAAAGTTAAATGACTTACTGTTTTGAGGGTTTTGAGAAAAACAAGTTTATTTCTTGAAATCAAAATGAGGGGTTTAAAAGGGGGTTTTGAAATGGGGGGTTTTGAAAGTATACTTCCAAAACTTGGATGAATATTCTAACCACTTGGAATATCAATTCCTAACTCATTTCAAGAACTTCCCAAGTATTTGCAAAACATGGTTTTATTTGGAAACTAAACTCAAGAATCTATGGGAGTATGATACATGAGAGGATATATGATACATGATATGATATAGCATGCGAAAAGTGGTAAAGAACATGTTCATGGGATATGGGTTCATCTAGATACAAGAGAGTGTTGCATCAAAGTGTGAAAGTAAAAAAATGACATGCTGTGAATAGTGGACATACTGTATGCATTACTGTATAACATCATAATGGGGGGTCAAACATGCCTAGGAAAATGTGGAAAAAGTCAGAGATCATTCTTATTGTGTCTAGAAAATAATCCAAAAAGCTAAACCTCAATAGCTATCACAGATTAAAAGAAATAAATCAGAATGTACACATGACTCAGAAACAAAAGCTGCACTGTTGACTGATTTTGTATGATTTTTCATAAATCGAAGAAAGGGTTTATGATGACCCATTATATACCAAACGTTTCCTAAGACACTCAAGTTTTATAAAAAAAAAAAATAGAAAAGATATATGTACAGTGACGAAAAAATCCAGAATAAGTGCAAGAAGTCGGGTGAACATTCTGTGAGAACAGAGGCAGATTATGAATATGAACTTCTCACATCAAAAAATAATTCTTTCACATCTCTATAATTGATGGGAAAAATTGGAGACAAACTATGATGTCTTAGGAAGATTTTTCAAGTGGTTTCATCATCATAACTCAAGTGTTTAATTCAAAACAAATCTTTGAACCTGAATAGCTCACTGTTTTGGATCATTCTTGAAGAAAATAGATTTGGGTTTTGAAATAGAGTTTGAGTTCTTGTGAACACTTAGAACCTCATCCAACCTTGAATCATCAAAGAACTCCCAATATTACTTGCACAAACATGTCTTTGAGGTCAAGAGCTACTATCCATAAGGATTCACTCTCCTCAAACAACATGTCATCTAGATGATGATGAACAACTAAATAATCAAAGAAAAGTAAAAAGAAATGCGGTTAAGAGAGAGATGAACATTAAAGTAAACAAACATTCAAATAGCAATCAATAGTTGATATTCATTGAGATATTGGACTTGTAGCTTGGTGTTTCACTCATATGTGGTGACATTTGGACATGGAAGTAGCTTTCTATATCATGAATACTCAAGATTGGTGGTTGGAGATGATTTGAATGTGGAGTATATGAGAGGTAATGGAAGAAAATAAGATTAAAACTCACTTTGATTGGAAAAAATGGAAGAAAAAGACTACTTCTTCTCTTTTTCTCTCTATATTTCTCTATAGTTTCTTCCTAAGCTCTCTCTAAGCTTCCATATGTCTCCTATAAGTGGAAGTAAATGGCTTCTCCTATAGGCAAAGGAGGAGTGGTAAATGGAGTTTTAAAAAGTTTTAAATGGTCTCCCATTGGTCCAAAATAAGCTGGGAACCAAAACTACGTTGTTTTGATTTCTAATATATCAAATTGGACCCCCAAAATAAATTACAAAAGTGGACTATTCTGGGGGAGAGTGTCGCAGCGGCAGTGGGCCAGTGCCGCGGCGATACTGCTCCTCCATTGTCCAGATAATACTGTTTAGGCCCCCTGAGGTTCCGGTATTCGCAAAAAGGCCCAATTTCGTCCGAAATTCACAGAAAATGCATACAAACTCCAAATTGAGATTGTGATATACCGTTGGAAAGGTAATGGAGTCTATTTTATATTAAAAAAATAGTTCAGAGATAGGTCACTTTGAAAAGTTTTGCGGTATTTGCGATAAAAGTCGATTTGATCGCCTTTTTCGCCTTTGGAAATTCATAATAAACTCGTTTTAAATCCGAAAATTGTGTGTGATATACCGTCGGAAATCTATTGACCTCTAGTATCTATGAAAAATGTTTGAAAATTGTTATGGTGCTCCGGTTTCAAAGTCAAATTTTGGTCAACCTGGTCAAACTTGGGATTCACGGGAAGTTCTGGAAACCTCTGGGAGCTCCCATGAGCTGACGCTTTCGCTTGATTTTCTTTTAAAACTCATTTCAATACTTTCCACATGACCTATAATAATTCTGGCAAATTTGGACGATTTCTGTCAAACTTGGTCAAACCTTGGTTAAACCTGGTCAAACCCTGGTCAAACTGGTCAACGGGGACTTTCCTGGAACTTCCGGCGGTCTCTGGGAGCTGACGATTGCATTTGAATTTACTTAAAAACTCATTTTTTTTACTTTTCTTATGACATAGTACATTTCCATAACATTTTAGACCAAATTTGGGAGTTTTCGGGCTTTCAGCGGCATTTTGGTCATTCAGAGCATTTTGAGAAATAGAACTAACTTCCAGTAGTCCTTTTGAGTCTTTTTCGATCATTGCGAACCACCAAGCTATGCTCCTAAATCTAATAGCCGACAAAATGGGGTGTCTACAGTTTGCCCCTCTTTGGCATGAACTTGCGAGGCAACGCATGTCGCAAGCGAGTGCCAAAGCTTTTGAAGAGACAGGTCTTTTTGGAGGCTATAGATTTAGGATAAAAGCGTTGCAAAAGATGCAATGATGCTAAGGCTAGTGCTGGTCGTGCTCTACGTGAGCTGCCTACGTATCCCGAGGGGGATCAGACCAGGACGTAGTTCAGGGCACAAAGGAGCAAATTACAGATGCACAATGAGACAGGCAGATGCTATGCTATGAGGATGATATGCAATGCATGGGCGTGATATGAATTATGTCATGAGTCCTATCATGCCTAGTGTTCTGATCCTAGTGTGGGCTGGTGCTGTGGGGCGCGTGCCACTCCGAGTGGGCTTATGTTAAGCTAGTGTTTTTGACTGTGATGCAGTTATTGACCCGGATTGGGATACCAAGGTTTAAAAGACTCTGGGTCTAGGGCAAACTTCTAAATTTTGGAAAGTGTGCTTCGCAAGCAAATGTAATCGAACGTGGGGTCCCAGAGGACGTCAATTAAAGATGAAGTTTGACAGATAACCGATGGACATGGAAATCCTAGACACAGAAACCCTAAGAATTCAAGTAATGAAAACCAGAGATGTCAAGCGACGGATACGGAAGCACCATTAATGGACATGGAAGCCCAAGATTTTGAATGAGAACAATGAACACAACATATTTTGAATGGGAGTGATGATAAACTAATGATGATTAATGAAATGACGATGCACGAATCGAGATGACGAGTAATCAGTGAACTATGTGACTGTCATAGGTTGGACCAACGGTTAGACTAATCGTGATCAGAAGAACTGACCATGCACTAATTAAGGTGACGAGTCAACAGTGAACTACTGTGACTGTCATGGATTGGATTGATGATGACGAGTCGATAGTGAACTACTGTGACTGTCATGGATTAGATCAATAGTTGGACTAACCGTGATCAGAAGGACTGACGATGTATGAATCGAGATGATGAATCGACAGTGAACTACTGTGACTGTCATAGATTGAACTGACGATGTACGAATCGAGATGACAAGTCGATAGTGAACTACTGTGACTATCATGGATTGAACTGATGATGTACGAATCGATATGATGAGTCGACAGTGAACTACTGTGACTGTCATGGATTGAACTGGCGATGTACGAATCAAGATGACGAGTCGATAGTGAACTACTGTGACTGTCATGGATTGAACTGACGATGTACGAATCGAGATGGCGAGTCGACAGTGAACTACTGTGACTGTCAGGATTGAATTGATGATGTACGAATCAAGATGATGAGTTGACAGTGAACTGCTGTAACTGTCATGGATTGAACTGATGGTTGGACTATCCTTGATTAGAAAAATTGACGAATTGATATGCCTGCTGGGGATTAAATTGAATCTACTGGGGGTGAAGCGACTCTGCTAGGGATGAAAGTGGTTTCTTCTGTGGTCTTGACTGAGATACACCATATTCGTTCAGGACACTTTTTTGGAGATGAACTAGCTTTGTTGGGAACGACTTTGTTGGGGATGAGAAGATTCGACTGGGGAAAGAATGGTTGCACTGCGAATAGAGTAATTCAGCAGTGGATGAAGAACATTTGTGACATGATTTCGGGTTGGTTACTGAAGAGCTGGTAGAAGATAGCCAGTGGATCTTGTGAATTGATTTTGTAAAGGCAAGTGAATGTGATTGGAGGGGTGTCACCAATGCTGGAGGTTCTTGGGACTCATATCATGTTGTAGGCTTGACAAGTGCAGTAATGGTGTTTGGAATTTTTGCTTGTATCCACAGGTTTTATAATTGGTAATCACTTTAAACCCAGACATTTGAGACCATTAGGACAAATGGACTTGACAACAACAACGATAACAAGGAAAATTGGATTGGTCTATATGAACCTTGAACTCTGATACAGTTTTGATTAGATTATTACTGACTCAACCAAACAAGGATTGACTTGACAAATGTAACGACACGAAGTGCCCAAATTAGCATAATTCAATGTGTCTTTGTCATAAGCGATGTACCGCTCATCTTTTATGTTCATTCCTCATCTTAATATGATAGCACTTTGTTGATAAATCTGGTTTTTGAAAATTCTTCCCTATTGATCTAATCAATTCTTTGCTTCTCCCAAGAAGTGCTTTGAATTAGTGCCTTAGCTTTTAGAATAAAAGACGCTCTATTTCAAAAAATTTTTAAAACAACTTGGTGACTTGAAAACTCACCCTTGGTGTGAAGGGATTGTGTTAGGCAAATGGAGTTTGCCCCTAGTTTGAGTTATAGAAAGTAGAATTCATAGGCAAATGAGGTGGGTGACCGAAGTTTGCCCCTAGTTTGGACAATGGTTTATTGGAGGTTTTGGGCAAACGAGGTAGGTGACCGAAGTTTGCCCCTTGTATGAAGGGTAGATAGTAAAATTCAGGCAAACGAGTAAGGTGGTCGAAGTTTGCCCCTAGTGTGGAAGGTGGTTTTCTGGCTTGAGGCAAGGACCGTAACTTTAATCTCTCAAATTCTCATAACTTTTGCCTAGGCACTAGTGAGGTGACCTAGCGAGCTCTTTTCTCTCTTTTGTTATTGTTCACCTTGGATTTAGCTCTAATTTTTGCCTAGGCGTCCTTTCGGATTTTCGACCTAGCGAGCCATCCTTCTTTTCTCTTTGAAAGTCTGCCTACGTACCCCAAGCGGGGATCAGGTCCAATGTAGTTCGGGCCAAAGTTTTGAAAGAAAAAGGAGGTGAATATGATGGTGTCGACCGAACCAATGCGGTTGCCTACGTATCCTCGATTGAGAATCCGGTCGAGCGTAGTTCAAGCCAAGGTCTTTTTGGAAAGGTTGAGGTATGAGGGTTTTTCAAACCAATCGCCAAATAAGTTCAAACTTGAGCCACTTGTGGTAGCTAAGAGGATTCGATTTCGATCTCCCTTTCTTTTTTTTTCTTTTTTTTTTTATTTTGAGGATTGATCCTTTTCACTTACGCCTAGCCAGTCAATTTTGCTTTTCATGTAGTTGATTCTTGCAAGATCTTTCAATCGCAATCTTAGAATTCTGAAATGTTTATGTCAGCTCTTGGAATTTATTTGTGGTTGTTCCATGCCTTTGGAAATGTGATCTAAGCACGTTCTTATGATGTACCTTGAAGCATACGATTCTCTCATTTGTTTCATCAAAAATTTCTTTCTTTTATTTTTCCCATCATTTTGACTGGCTAAGGTCAGATCTTGGAAATCAATACCTTTTCAGCTCTTACTTTTGCCTAGGTGCCCTTTTCGAATTTTCAACCTAGCGAGCTTTTCTTTTCTTTTTTTTTTTTTTTTAAAGGGGGAAGAAACTCATTGAAATGTTCAACAATGACTAAGTCCGCATTTGACAGGTTTGTATGGCTCTTGATTGGACTGGGCTCAAGGCAAGCCCCAAATCAATTCCAAGTATGTCTTTTCGAGATTTGAGCAAAAGCATCTTTGAATTCTTAAAGTGAGACTATTCAATTCTCGGCTCTTCATCGGTGCCAGCGTGAAATCGACTTTGACCTTTTCAGGGTTCTTTTTTGTTTGGTGCAAAAATTTATTAGCAGAGTAATATCCATGGTAATTTAAAAAGTGACATTTTTAGTTCAGCGATTCATGCATCTATGACTAGGCACATCAGATTAAGCAAAATGAGATTTCATTCCATTAGCAAGAGAGAGGGATTACATCACTTGATACAAACTCACAACAACTCGATGACAGACAGACTCGACCACAAGATCAAACTTGAAATAGACTCAAAATATAGAACAGACTCGACTTGGTCTCAAATGGAGTGTCTTTGTGCCCATTTATTATTCTTATTCTATTTTTTTTAGCAGAAGTTCCAGACACCATCACTTTACAACATAGCTTCAACACTCATTGGCATCATCAAAGGGATCACTCGAGCGGTTGATCCAAGCCAAGATAGTGGATAGGATTAGGATGGGATACATCCTCTATGAGGTTCTGAATGTCACGACGGAGGCGGATGCATTGATCGGTGGCATGGCCTAGATTTTGGTGGTAAGCACATCGTAGGCTCATGTTTTAGTGGGAGGGTATGGGATCCGGTAGCGGCTTGTGAGGGAGGAGCTGTAGGTAGCCCTTTCTGAGCAGGTAGTCCAAGGCTGTGGAAAGGGGAACATCAAGTTTGGAGAATTCGCGAGGGCTTTTTGGGCGATTTGGCGGAATAGACTGGTATGGACGGAGAGGGTAGTCCATTGGTTGGTTACTAAGCGCACTGACTTCTGAGGAGGCCAGTCCCTGATTTCATCCTCAATTCTAGTCCCAATCTCAAACAATTCTTCAAATGTTGAGATGGACTGGTAGAAGAGTTTCTCATGGTACAGCGGTAGTAGATTCATGATCAACATCCGGACTTGTTCCTTTTCGACTGGTTGGTGGGTCATTTGGGCCACTTTGTTCCTCCATCTGCTCAAGAATGCAGCAAAGGACTCATTGAAGTTCTGCCAGGTAGTCTCCAGATCCCGGATGGTGACATCGAGCTCTTGGTTGTGGGAGTAATGATTAACGAAGACCTGGACTATATCTTCCCAAGTCCGCGTCTTAAAAACCTCCAAGGTCAGAAACCAGGATAGAGCAGCCTTGGCGAGGGTTTGAGGGAACAACATTGCGATGTGCTCATGGGTGCAGCCCATTGATTGGAACACACTCATGCAGAACTTTACATGGCTCTTCGGATTCTCAGCTCCATCAAAACGATCAATATCAGGCATCTTGAAGTTCTCAGGCAACTTTAATTTGTTGGGCTCAAACAATCCTTCCAGATCTAACATATAATCGTCGACCCCCTTACTCTTTCTCAGTATGTTCTCAAGCTTGTCGACCTTATCCAATTTTTCTTGAATTTTCTTATTAAGTGCAGGTGGTAGGGCCCCTTTGAACCAATCATCATCTATATTGTTCTCGAGAGGTGGTGCAAACCCAGGCGGTGGTGGTGGCATGAACCCTATTGGTGGTGGAGGGAACCCATGTGGGTACTGTGGCTACTGCTGTTTCAGTTCTTCCATGAAACTCAAAACTTGGGCCATGCGATCAGATTGCTGGCTTATGGTTGCTCCCAACTCAGTGACCTTGTTTTCTAATTCTTCCTGATTCATGTTGAATTTTCTCGGCGGACTGATTATAACCAAATGACTGTTCGAACTTCTGACCCAGGATGGGGATCTCAGTGGTTGACTTTGGGAAGTTTAGACAAAGTTTCTGGGAAAAACAGGGATTTGGAAGATTCGAAGGAATTTCCAGAAGTTATGGGAGTTTCTAGGAGAATTGGACTAAACTTCTGGGAGAAACTAGTATTTTGGGTATTTCTGAGAAATATGGATAGAGTTTCTTGGAGAAACAAGTATTTCTAGGTGATTTGGGCAGAGATGCTGGGATTTTTGGAGAATCTGGGAGATTTGGGCAGAGCTTCTGGGAAAACAGGTACTTTGGGTATTTCTGGGAAATTTAGACAGAGTTTTTGGGAAAAACTGGTATATCTGGGAAAATCGGACAGAGTTTCTGGGAGAAATTGTTATATCTGGGAAATTTGGGAGATTTGGATGACGGTGATCATACTGTCTAGCAAGTTTTCATACTCCTATGTCTTAGGACCAACAAAAAAGGTTTGCGGTGTATATCTTTGTGAATATGGAGTAGACATCCTTGTCATAGTGCCTAGGCAGGTCAACTCAATGTGATCACATATGAGTGATTGCCTTAGGAATCATAAGAAAGAGGTTCTGCCTCATGCCACATAAGCATCTACACCGCGCAGGTAATCCCGTCAGGGCATATAGCAGTTATATCACATTGTCCTATCTGAAAAGATAAATCAACAGTCCTATGAAAGATTCTACAGGAATCTATATGCAAAGGCTGGGTTTAGTCAAAGAGGGTCCGTTGACGAGAGTTCCAATATACCGTCAGAAAGACAGTACGGAAGTGTATACTCTTTTTGATATACCTTGGAAGGTACAGTATCAACGGTGACTTGTGCCTTGGCACAGCAAGACCTGAACAATGTCAGCGCCGCGTTTCAGACACAGTCGAAGGGGGAAAATCCAAAGTGCAATGCGGTGAACCAGACACAGTAAAAGATGATTTTTAAGGATACTTCTTATGAGTCAAACCTCTGTATTACTTTGTTTTGAAAATAAAAAATCCCAAGCAGAGTGGCCAGATTGTGGACACGCAGAATTCCACCACTTGCTTGTTTTGAAATCGTTTTGAAAAGAGAGAGAAAATGGTCCGTTGAAAACAGATACAGAGTCGTCACTTGGTCTTTAAGGAACCAAGAAACCTAATTTTGACTCACCCAAACGGATAAAGGGCACCGGCCCCTCATAACCAAAGAACTTGGCTCGGAGTTTTGGTACGAGAGAGGAAGGAGCCTTTGTCGCGACTAAAACACCCTCAACTCGCCCCGTCTTTTGACGGGCTTCAATTAGCATCCAAATAATCATCTTATACTATGTATGGTTCGACAATTAATACTATGATAGTATATTACATCACATAAGAAAATTTGAAATGGAAGATCTAAAGATAAAATATCATTCATAAGATCTAAGCCAAGTATCACACAATGCAAAGTGAAAGATCACACGAATAAACCTAGGAAAAATCGTCTAATCACATATGAAGTAATAAAGTTTTCCTAATCTAAGGGGACATGAATTGTTATTAAAACAAATAATCAAAGAAATCAAAATATGCTTAGCAAGCTATTATGATGCATGTTCATCTTTGAGAAGAGAAGATCTCTCAATCCCCGGGACGGATGAGAAAGGATGATTAGATCGCGGGGAAGCATGAACGTGTGATCATGATCATTGCTTATAATCTTCTTAGATAAGGAGTTACAAAAACCCAAAATCTTTGCATGGATGCAATGTATGTATCTAGAATGTGTAAAGGTTGTAGTGTGCTTTGTGTTCATGGATTCCTAGAATGACTTAGAAGCCTAGAATGTGTATGAATAAATAAATGAAATCATCATGGGATATGTACAAATGTAGCATGAACTATTTCCTAAGACATGAGCTAATTTGGAATGCATGTAAGCATCAAATCAAAGGATGGGAGCAAAAGTATGCTTGCTGTGAATAGTGTACAGAACAGTAACATGATCTTGTGAAAATGGAAAAGAGGGGTTAGGAATATTTTCTATGCATGAATTTTTTATGGAGATCGTCCTTATTGTGTCTAAAACACAACCCAAAAATCCAATCTTTAATGACTATTACAGATTGAGAGAAATAATTTGAACAATGGAGTTTACTCAGAAACAGAGTTTGTACTGTCGACTGAAATGTCAAAAAATCTTAGAAAATGAAAACAAAACATCTAGAGGCCCATATTATACAGAAAGTTCCCTAAGACACTGAAGTTCAAAAAACAATAAGTTAGGACTACCCCTTTTGGAAAAGCTTTCTGTAAAAATAAGTTGAAAGTAGACCAAGCTGCTGTGACAGCAAAAATAGAATATCTGGAGAAAATGTTTGGGCAAGAATGGACCCTTTTCAAGTGCTTCCAAGTCAAGCCAAAAATCATGGATGTTCTATAATGAGTTAAAAAGACTTTCCAAGTGGTCTTGGATTCATACATTTAGTATTGAATTCAAAATAATTCCTTGAAGTTAAATGACTCACTGTTTTGAGGGTTTTGAGAAAAACAAGTTTATTTCTTGAAATCAAAATGAGGGGTTTAAAAGGGGGTTTTGAAATGGGGGGTTTTGAAAGTATACTTCCAGAACTTGGATGAATATTCTAACCACTTGGAATATCAATTCCTAACTCATTTCAAGAACTTCCCAAGTATTTGCAAAACATGGTTTTATTTGGAAACCAAACTCAAGAATCTATGGGAGTATGATACATGAGAGGATAGATGATACATGATATGATATAGCATGATAAAAGTGGTAAAGAACATGTTCATGGGATATGGGTTCATCTAGATACAAGAGAGTGTTGCATCAAAGTGTGAAAGTCAAAAAATGACATGCTGTGAATAATGAACAGACTGTATGCATTACTTTATAACATCATAATGGGGGCCAAACATGCCTAGGAAAATGTGGGGAAAATCAAAGATCATCCTTATTGTGTCTAGAAAATAATCCAAAAAGCCAAACAGCAATAGCTATCACAGATTAAAAGAAATAAATCAGAATGTACACATGACTCAGAAACAAAAGCTGCACTGTTGACTGATTTCGTATGATTTTTCATAAATCGAAGAAAGGGTTTATGATGACCCATTATATACCAAATGTTTCCTAAGACACCCAAGTTTTATAAAAAAAAAAAAAAAGAAAAGATATATGTACAGTGACGAAAACATCCAGAATAAGTGCAAGAAGTCGGGTGAACATTCTGTGAGAACAGAGGTAGATTATGAATATGAACTTCTCATATCCAAAAATAATTCTTTCACATCTCTATCATTGATGGGAAAAATTGGAGACAAACTATGATGTCTTAGGAAAATTTTCCAAGTGGTTTCATCATCATAACTCAAGTATTTAATTCAAAACAAATCTTTGAATCTGAACAGCTCACTATTTTGGATCATTCTTGAAGAAAATGGATTTGGGTTTTGAAATAGAGTTTGAGTTCTTGATTGGGGGTTTTGAAATAGATGTTCAAAGCATGAACTTAAACTCTTGAGATGACCATGTGACCACTTAGAACCTCATCCAACCTTGAATCATCAAAGAACTCCCAATATTACTTGCACAAACATAGTTTTGTTTGAAAATATGACTTCAAGAATACATATGAATGTATGGAAGGTAGAATCATCATCCATCAAACATGTCTTTGAGGTCAAGAGCTACTATCCATAAGGATTCACTCTCTTCAAACAACATGTCATCTAGATGATGATGAACAACTAAATAATCAAAGAAAAGTCAAAAGAAATGAGGTTAAGAGAGAGATGAACATCAAAGTAAACAAACATTCAAATAGCAATCAATAGTTGATATTCATTGAGATATTGGACTTGTAGCTTGGTGTTTCACTCATATGTGGTGACATTTGGACATGGAAGTAGCTTCCTATCTCATGGATACTCAAGAATGGTGGTTGGAGATGATTTGAATGTGGAGTATATGAGAGGTAATGGAAGAAAAAATTAGATTAAAACTCACTTTGATTGGAAAAAATAGAAGAAGAAGACTACTTCTTCTCTTTCTCTCTCTATATTTCTCTAGAGTTTCTTCCAAAGCTCTCTCTAAACTTCCATGTCTCTCCTCTAAGTGGAAGTAAATGGCTTCTTTTATAGGCAAAGGAGGGGTGGTAAATGGAGTTTTAAAAAGTTTAATATGGTCTCCCATTGGTCCAAAATAAGCTGGGAACCAAAACTACGTCGTTTTGATTTCTAATATATCAAATTGTACTCCCAAAATAAATTACAAAAGTGGACTGTTATGGGGGAGAGTGCCGCGGCGGCACTGGGCCTGTGCCGCGGCGGTAGTGGGCCAGTGCCGCGGTAGCACTGCTTCTCCATTGTCCAGATAATGCTGTTTAGGGCCCCTGAGGCTCCGGTATTCGCGAAAAGGCCCTATTTCGTTCAAAATTCACAGAAAATGCATACAAACTCCAAATTGAGGTTGTGATATACCGTTGGAAAGGTAACGGAGTCTATTTTACATTAAAAAAATAGTTCAAAGATAGGTCACTTTGAAAAGTTTTCGGTATTTGCGATAAAATCCGATTTGATCGCCTTTTTCGTCTTTGGAAATTCATAATAAACTCGTTTTAAATCCGAAAATTGTGTGTGATATACCATCGGAAAGCTATTGACCTCTAGTATCTATGAAAAATATTTGAAAATTATTTTGGTGCTCCGGTTTCAAAGTCAAATTTTGGTCAACCTGATCAAACTTGGCATTCCCGGGAAGTTCTGGAAATCTCTGGGAACTCCCAAGAGTTGACGTTTTCGCTTGATTTTCTTTTAAAACTCATTTTAATACTTTCCACATGATCTATAATGATTCCGGCGAATTTGGACGATTTCGGTCAACTTGGTCAAACCTTGGTCAAACCTGGTCAAACCCTGGTCAAACCGGTCAACGGGGACTTTCCGGGAACTTCCGGGCCTTCTGGTGGTCTCTGGGAGCTGACGATTTCATCTGATTTTACTTAAAAACTCATTTTTTTTTTTACTTTTCTTACGACATAGCACATTTTCAGAACTTTTGGACCAAATATGGGAGTTTCCGGGCTTTCAGGGGCATTTTGGTCATTCTGAGTATTTTGAGAAATATAACTAACTTCCAGGAGTCCTTTTGAGTCTTTTTCGATCAGTGTGAACCACCAAGTTATGGGTCTCCTAAATTTGATAGCTGACAAAATGGGGTGTCTACATTGTATAACTGGTACTTAAGAAATCTGAACCGGACCAGATATACGGACCGGATATACAGATCTAACCAAATCCAACTATGGAACACATATCACAGATCCGTCGGATATGTGGTCCGGATCTGGTATACTATATATCTTAGCAGATCTGGATACGAAATATGCAAATCCGGTCCATATCCGATCCGTTTACAGAACTAGTTTAAACCATATTAGTCAGTGTTCTAATATTTGATATGGGATAGGCATTATTTGTACCATTTCACGAACGCATCCATCTAAGTATACATGACAAAAATGACATTTCTTGGTTGTGAACATTTTACTTCATAAAAAATAGCTGACATGATAATTGCTAATAAAATTTTCCTTTAAGAAATAGAGACAGATGGCAAAAAGTTAGACTATGTGAGAAAAAGGGCAAAAAGAAAAAAAAGAAAAAAAAAAAAGAGGTGCTAAATTATACCTTTTGGATAAAGAAAGTAAATAAAAATTAAAAAAAAATTAGAAAAAAAGAAAGAAAGAAAGAAAGCTAGCAAATTGGTCATCCCATCAGAATAAGACAAAAGTGGCAATGAGATGTGCCGAGGAGAATAAAAGTGTAAAAAGCATATAATATGTGTCCATTTTTTTTTTTTTATGTCTCAAAATCAATGTCTATTATGATAATTTTTTAGTTACTTTTTAAATTTATTCTTATTGATTTTGAAAATACCTAACAAAAAATCAAAGGAAACAAAAAACAAGTAGGGGTAACAATTGTATTTGTTTTAAGTAATTATTATATTTTCTTAAAAAATTAGTATCTCAAACATGAACACATAAAATAGAACGGAGGAAGTGTAACAATTTGACAATAAAGTTGTTTTGAATACCTAGCATCTCTTTTTGACCCACAAGAAAAAAGAGAAGAAGAACACGTAAATTTTTTCAAAAAATTTCCCTTAAATGTGATTCTCAGTTGTAGTCGGATAATATAAAATAATAATAATAATAATACTGAACACAAATGAAATAGTTCCACCAGATTTGAAAATTGTTTCACTATTCCGTGAGACCTGAATTTGGAACACAAATTCAGAAAACATAGCAATATTCTTGAATATTGGTAAAATCTCCTCTTACTACTATCATTTGTTGGGGTCAAATCAAATAAAAGAAAATCTCACTTTTTCTATTTTGGTCCACGAGGAAAATCAAAAATAAATTGTCTGCTTTACTGTAAAAACAAAAATAAATAAATGAAATAAAATAAAATAAAAGCATAAAATTCAAAACCAAAACGTGGACATTGTAGTAGGTACTAAGGCCCATTTTGACAACAATTTTTACAGTTCATAAATGATTAAGGATCTCCTTCAAAAATCAAATTGAAATCCTATGATTGAATCATAGGATTAAAGTGTGTGAGTGGCAAAAGTTTACTAATCGATATAAAAAATAAAAAATAAAAAATAAAAATCTTAGACAACTTTTGTCAAAAGTAATCTTTAATTATTGTATGACAGATGTTGTTACTCATGAACCGACTATAATTGAACTTACACGTGTGATGTGATTCATGCGAAAAACCCAAAAAAAAAAAAAAAAAAAATTCCATGTGGGCCACGTAGGCTAATAAAGGTTTCAAGTGCTTTGGACTGGCATAATCTATATTCAACTTATTTCTACAGCCATTAATCGGATTATTTCTACAGCCATTAATCGGACCTGTGGGGGACCTACATGTTTCATCTGAAACCAACCAATAAGCCTGTTGTGTTGTGAATGGTTACCACCTAGTAGACTAATCATGATTAATTAGTAAAGTTGTATGTTAATTAAGAAATAATTCTAGGTGTTAAAGTGAAAAATAGTTCAGTACTCTAATGCTTTTGGTAGTTTATGACTTTATGTTTTAATTAATGACAAAAATTCTGATTTATGGTAGATTTACTTTAACTATCAATTACAACTGTTTGTTTAGTCGATAAATCATTCTATTAAAAAGTCCGTTTAAAATGTTTTGGACATAACTGCCAGTCAGTACATCCCACGTGATTTTCTTAACAGTAATATTTAGGTTATTAACAAATTTCACTGACACTCACACTCTTACTCTATTTCTCTTTTAGTGGTATTATGAGGTTCGCTGTAGACCCCATAATACCAATAAGAGAGAAATAGAGTGTGTGAATGGAGTGTCAGTAAAATTTGTTCATATCCCTTGCATTGTTATTTTCTTAATTTACAGCAAAGTATAACCTGGACTGCCAACTCAAATTAGAAATGCATAACTATCCATCTAGAAAAAAAAGTTTCTGTAAAATTCATATTTTAGAATCTATTCAACAAATATCATTGTTGGCATAAAATTTCAACCAAAAAAAAAAGTTTATTTGAAATTCACAATAAAAAAGTTATGTGAAATTCAAGTTAAAAAAGTTATATGAGATTTCGTTTCAAGTAGTTATGTAAAAATCAAATAAAGTTCATCAAAATTAATTTTGTGAAGTTTTTGAATTTCACAACATTATGCTAAGGACGGTTCGAGAAAATTACATTATGAATTTGTGTATACAAGGAATGCACAAACTCCGGGCAGCACGGGCCTAAAACTAACCCACTTTAGTTAACTCATACAGAAACAAAATTTCACATAACAAGGGTAAATTATAAATTACACCCCTGTAGTTTGAAGAGTGTGCAAATTACAACCTATGTTTTTAATTTTGGCAATTTACACGCTACAGTTTAAAAATTGTGCAAAATTAACTCAATTACAATAAATAAATAAAACAAGTGCACAATGGGAATATCACATATTTTCCAGCGCAAAATAACCCAATGTGCAGGGGCGGATCCTACAGTATAGTAGTTCAGTGGGAGCAAAAGCATACAAGGGTTCATGGCAGCGCCCCAACCTAATTTTTTAAATTTATTTTTTATTTTTTGGATAGAAATAGTATAATTCTATGTATTTATTTATTTATTTTTTTTGTACGCAGTAATCTATCCTTTTAATTCTTTCACGAAATTTTGTAGCATAAGCTTAATTAGTGATTTATATTTATCAATTTCACTGTTTCAAAACTTTGTATAGGCTTCTGCTTCCACTAAACTGCACTCCTGGGTCTACCACTGCACATGAGGTCATATTAGGCTAAAAACGATGTAATATTCCTATTGTGCCCTTGTTTTTTTTGTAATTGGGTGGGCTTTGCACAATTTTCAAACTATAGGATGTAAATTGCCAAAATTGAAACCACAAAGTGTAATTTGCACAACCCTCAAACTACATGGGTATGACTTGCAATTTACCTGCATAACAATTGTGTGAAATTTGATTCGGTATTTTGAAGAATTGGGGATTACAAATTTCACTGTATTGGATTGTATAAAACTTTTGAACATTTTTGTATAAATCGAAATTAAAGCAAAAATGTACAAGAGTAATATTTGGGGCACTAAGAAATTCCACTAACACTCATACCCACACTCTATCTCTCAGTATGAGTGTGAGTATTAGTAGAAATTGTTAATACCCCTAAACCAAAACATGTGTACAAAAGCAGAGATACTGATAAAAAGCATCTCTTCAAGTTTACCTGACCATACAAATACAAGCAAAAGTCGTAGCCATAGCAAAACAAAAAAAAAACAAAAACAAAAACTAGCTATATGCAAAAGAAAAAGGGAATTACTATGTCCACTCCAAAATTGAACTAATGCACTTCGTAGTACTATTAATACATCATGCAATATCATCTGGTTAATGCATTCCATGGAATATATTAATTCGGATCCCCCTTCAGAGGGATGGGCGGATCGTTTTCTAGTAGGAAGAGTCCTCCATTACAAGGCGTTTTATTTCCATTAGGTAACTTGTTGATAGCCTATGATGATCGTTGTATATCCGACAAGTTTTCTAGTCAAATTACGAAACTGTTACTATGAAACTAGAAGGTTTCCCAATCGGTTTAGGAAACTGCTAGATTTCGAGAAGTGTGGGAAGCGCATCTAAGCAAGCCGAGCTGGTCCTGA
Source organism: Hydrangea macrophylla (assembly GCA_033977485.1). Lineage (NCBI taxonomy): Eukaryota > Viridiplantae > Streptophyta > Magnoliopsida > Cornales > Hydrangeaceae > Hydrangea > Hydrangea macrophylla. The sequence goes on along the minus strand of CM066995.1, from coordinate 5,006,680 downwards.
GTTGTATTGTGGTGGGACGATGTCATCCCGACCTTCTCCTCTGACAGGGCCTTGTGTTACAGGACTAGGGTGCCCTGGGTGCCTTAGACTACTCGGGATGGCACTCCTTTAGTCAGCTGTACATATCTTGGCCCAGGTAGAAGTTGGCCATTGAGTAGAACTGCTCGGAAAAGTATTGTAGAGCCAGCTTTGGGCGTATCAGTTGCCCCCCATTTCCAAGGTTGAATTGGTGCTGTATCAGGTAAAGCGGGAAAATCAGCACTTACTTCTTTAGTTTTTCATTACTCGGGAATTGGTAGCTATGTGATCACTCTGGAACTCGAGAACTCGATTGCCCACATGTCAACATAAGACAGGTTATAGTCAAGAAGTAACTGGACTAGTGCTATCAGAACCAGGTGGTTAGGAACGAACTGATCCGTCTTGTCTTGCATTTAATGTCGGTTCATCTCGAGGTGCCTTTTGGGCTGCTCGAGGTGACTGCTGGTCTGCTCGAGGTGGATGACAACTGTTTCCAACTTGGTTTCACGCCCAATCGTTGGATCTGAAAAGATCTGGACCGTCCAATAATTCTATATATTAAAGCCTTGAGTTCTCTTCCCTCCATTATGCCATTTTCGCAAACGTTTAGAGAGAGAAGCTTTGCCATTCTAGAGAGAAAAAGTTGTTCGACTTTGTAATAACCATAAAAAAATTCTATGTAAATAAAATGAGCTTCCGTTCTTAGTTTCGTATTTCCGGAACCCTATATAAATAATACGCATTTATGTTTTAATAACTTAGACTTTAGGTTACAGACCCTGACTGACTGTCACGCGAACCGGTAAGATTTGTATCAACTTAGACTATACGTCACGTTGTTTTAAATGATGAAAAACTATACAATTATAGTAATAAAAGTACTACCGAAAATGCTCTTAGTACAAACCCAAACTACCTAATATCTAATGAACAACCCAAATAATACCCTTAACCCGCGGGTCACCACCCCACCCCTCTACTCGCCCGTCAATCACCACCACCTCAATCAATCTTTCCCTAAACATCCCCTCCATCTCTACATTACAGATTTGCAAATCTGCATATATACATGTGTATATAGATGTATATTGGTGTATATATACCACCTTGGAGAGAGAGAGAGAGCGAAGAAGAGAGAGAGAGAGAGAGAGAGAGAGAGAGAGAGAGAGAGAGAGCTACCAAGGAAGAAAGACAAAGCAAGCAAACCCAAACACTTCCCTACCTTCACTCTCTACCTCAGTATAAACCACACACTCATACACTACAGAAGAGAGAGAGAAAGAGAGAGAGAGAGAGAGAGAGAGAGAGAGAGAGAGAGAGGGAGAGAGAGAGAGACTCGCCGAAGAAGGAGAAGGAGAAGGAGAAGAGAGAGATTGAACTAAGGTATATAAACTTCCGAAACCCCCTTATTCATTTTTGTACTCTTTAGGCTCACACACACTCACACACACAGCCAAACAGAGCCTAAGTCTCTGTGTAAAAGCCCAGATAACCATCAAAGCTCCTCACCGAAGATTGATTTTCAAGACTCAATAAAAGCTTGTAAAAGTACTTGTACCAAACAAACCCTTATAACCTCTTGAGTGACCACCAATAGCAGCTTTGCAAATGGTGTTCATTTGCTTGGCCATGCAAGCCATTATTCAAAAATTTGGCAGAAACAATAATCATTTCGTTGGAACCCTTAACAAATGAACCAAGGTATGAGCTTCTAGTATGTTGTAGAGGAAGAGAACTCGGTCATTTTGGCGTTGGTCTCATGCATTTGCATAGACAGGCGAGAGAGATATGGGTTGTTGAAGTTTCTGACGAAAACGGATGTCACTGGCGGTGGGTCATCTCGCTGGAGAAGACTCGACCCATTTTGGGTTAGGGTTATAACAATCGGGTTAGGGTTAGGGTTAGGGTTAGGCTTGGGTACGAGTTAGGATGTGTGTGTATATGGGTTGGTTTAAAATAGCGGGTTGGGTTATGTTATGACCCATGGACTTACTAATCTAAACGACATCATTTGGCGTCGGATCCTACCAGATCCACTGGATCGGGTCAGTTTGACCCACGGACAATTGGACTTGGACTCTTTTGAGCCTTCAAGTGGACTACCCATTTTGTTAACGGGTTGGGTTAGTTTGTGAGTTAGTATGGGTTTGGGCTTGGGTTCAGTTTGGGTTAGGTTTGTCCCGATTAAGTTTTTAGGATGGGTTTGGTTGAGTCTATATACAGGTAGCCCGTATTACGTTGGGCAGGGTCTGGTTTGACCCATTGGGTCATCCACTTGGGCGGTGTGGGCAACCCGTTTAGCTCGAGTCGGATTGGGTCTGACCTGCGGGTCTCTGATTATTATTAATTTAGTTTTATTAATTTGTTTTATTAATAAATACATTTAATATGTTCATTTATTGTTTTAAATTATATAAAATTAGTTTTAATAACACTTTAAATTCGGGAATATTGGAACTTAACATTTCTAATATTCTGAAATATAATTTTAAATAATAACCTAATATTCTGATATTATAAAATGTTAATTATATGATATACTTATTATTATATAGCTTATTTAGCCTAAATAAATAATAAGGGTTTATTTTAAATCATAACAATTAGGTATTAAATACCTAATGGTCGTTTTAAAATATAGAAAAATTTTATCAACTTTCCCTAAGACCTAATACCTTTGTTTTATAAGTTATTATTTACAAAACCCAGATGTTAATATTTTTAATATTACTTTATTATTGATAAAGGACCCGTTTGATTGTATTTTAATTAATTTAAATACCAAACGAATTTCAAAAATTATGAAAAAAATATCACTAGCCTATTTTAAGGCCTTGTATTTAATAAAAAAAAATTTAAGGACCAAACGTCTGCCTAAAATATATTTTATAATTATAGGACTCCTAAGTCTATAATTATATAATTAGGACTTCAATAATTCATAATAAATAAGCTATAACTCAGAAAAATACGTGGTCGATTCCCAGAGTCTTAGAATAATGTCTAGAACATTCTCTCAAAGTTTGGTGACCTTTTGACAGGGACAAAAATATAGCTCACCTTTAAGGGCCCACACTAGTATAGAAAACCCAACCTTTTATATGACGGACTCCATTTCTAGTCTAGTCAATGGTGTTAGACTTATAATGATGTCAGGACCATCATGTTGAGGTTTAGGAACCCATCCGACACAATTACCATTATGCCCTTATGAATAGAATGAATGTTAATCACCATTCTATGTATTAATATAAATTGTAGGGACCGATGCAATGCTTGTATTCACAAGCTCGCATCGAGGTGAGTCATCCTAACTCGGTATATTATAGAGATACTCCATGTGTATTATGTGAATACCCAGTACATCTTGTGTGGACATATTAAATGAGTATTATATATGTGTACATTAAGATTTACTGTTTATATGATGAACGCATGTTAGATAACTATACTCTCTTCTTAATTAATGGTTGTTATTGATATTCACGTTATTTACATTATACGATTATACAATCACATGAACACTCATATGGACGTAGTTGAGTCATGATGTCAAAGTAGACGTCTGCATGGTTAGTCGAGGAGACTTACCCCAATGTTATTGTCATGCATGTTTGAGTGGACCGCAGAGGTTCGAGTAGTACAGTCCAATCAATGGGAACAACGAAAAATACTATGCGGCCCTGTTAGGTGACGATAGCAAATGTACCAATTCGAATAAATGAAGTTCATTATGAGTTAGTGGTTTAAACGCTATGGGGTCTTGTTAGGCGACGATAGCGAAATATCCATATAAACATTGAATATAATAGTTACCAAATCTAATACTATAGGGCCCTGCTAGGCGACGATAGCGCTGTAACTATTCTGTTCTCTAGGTAAGGTCACGAGGACCTAAGAGTAAAATCACTACAAACTTTTAAACCAAAAATGCTATGGGGCTCTGCTAGGCGACGATAGCAACGTAATCATTCTACTCTAAGCAAAGTGTTACATTGGTAATGTAACAAGTCACGTGAGTTATTAATGGTGTCAGAGTAAAGTCGAATATATCGATACTGCATTATGCCATCACTGTTTCACTCATACCATCATATTATATGCTTATCAAATGCTTAGTTCAAGATATTTGTTGTACTTGTATAATATTACTTATATTAGGAGTGATCGGTTAGATCAACTCACTTAGCTTCAAAAGCTAATGGCTCCTCCTGCCCTGGACATATTATGTCTAGGTTATAATGAAGAAGGTCATCAAGGTAACTATGAAAAGGAGTATCCCGATCTTCAAGAAGGGGACTATCAGGAAGGTTACCCTGAGGGAGACTTTTCAGAAGAGTATGCTGATGAAGCGCATGGGTATGCCCGCTTGAAAGAAGATTATGGCCTACTATCGTATTAAAATTTTCTTTACGTTTTAGAAACTATCTTTTGTCTGATGTAATAATTTCAGTGGCGTCGATTGCCCAAACTTATATTTTGTGGTTTTCATTTGGAACTGTTGTAATAGCTTAGTAGCAAAACACTTAAAGTTCCCCCATGATACCATTAGATGTTTCATAATTTCTTCTTATGATATAACCATGTTAGAATACTTGCAAGGATAGGTCAGTCTTATGTAACTATTCATGGCTCAAGGATCCATAAAGGAAAATTTGATTTCTCTCTAATTTTCGCTACTCCGGGGCGTGATAGGATTTTTGGTATCTGAGCCAGGTTTAGCTGTGCTCGCTGACTGTCTAACATACTTAAGTTAAGAAACCTAAGATACTTTGTCACACCCCAACCGGCCTCAGGCGGATTAGGACACGTGTAACAATGCCACTAAGGCACGTCCCTAATGAATATAACATACATCAAGTTTAAACTCTTTATAAAACTCATTTGCATGTAATTAACCCCAAGGGTAAAATGGTCATTTAAGATTTTTGTCAGGATATAGTCTCAAAAGAAAGGTTTTCAAATAAGGTATCCAATGTTGAAAATGGCGCGTGAATACAAACTCTCTAGACCAAGTTATGTTCATTTAAATCTTGAATTTGATTGTTCAAAATGTGCTCAAACATTCTGCCAAGAGTTCGCTCAAGCACAATTATTTATGCTCAATCCAACTTCTGCAGAACAAGTTCTGCCAGAGTTCGCTCAAGCACAAATGTTTGTGCTCAATCAAACTTTTTGTAGAAACAAATTCTGCCCAGAGTTAGATCAATCTAACTTTCTGCAGAGATAATTTTGCCCAGAGTTAGATCAATCTAACTTTCTACAGAAACACATTTTTGCTATTGCTAAAAGCTTGCAGCTAAAAACTCTGGTTTGCAAGTTTAAATAATCCCAAATCCAAAACCAAATCTCATGGGAACATCCAAAACCACTTCAAAAGTGTTCCTAAATGTCTCTAAACACTAACCAAACACCATGAGAGTTTTTAAAATCATTCAAAAATATTCCTATGTGCCTCCAAACCATAACCAATCCTCACAAGAGTTACAAAGGATCATTTTGCCCATACGTGATTAGTTATACACACACAAACTCGTAATGCTCAAACTAAGAGCTTAAGCATTCATCAAACCACATTTTTCGAACATGAGTATAACTTGTCAAACAAAAGACCCCAAATCTAGTTTGCCTTTCAAAGTTACATAATCTATGCAGTTCTCTCCATATACACTTAAACATTACCCAAACATAAGAAACATTATTACCACTACACAAGATACAAATTCAACCTCATTTGAAGCAAAGTAAGGATTCAAACTCTAAGTTTTACCAAAACTAACATTTATATAGGAACTTTTTGGAAATAAGTTCATAAACTTGGCTACCAACTTGATTACAACCAAAGCTCATTCAAAACACACATACAACTTCTTTTGAGTCAAACAATCAATAACACTCATCCGTTGCTCAAAACCACATAGCTATGAAGAATTTTACCCAAAATATTTCTACAACTTTGTATATCATTTGTTTATAACCAAGACTCGTCCAAATCACTTGTGACACCAAAACCAGACTTGCCGGAAAGGCCCATCCTTCTCAACACACATAAACCATAGTTTTAACTTAAGGAAAGACATAAAATTCATAATTGAAACTCCATACTCCTACATACTTATATTACAACATGAGGTCTAGAAATCCCAAAACAACTCCATACTCCTACATACTTACATACCCTTCCACAGCTGGGTCGTCACCCACACACCTTTACACAGTTAAGTGGTGAGTACCCTTACACCGTTGGGTTTTTTCACCTCTCCTTATTATGGAGTAAATTCATGGTGAATCAACATAAGACTTTCTTCAACCCACATAACATATAATCACATAATTATCTCAACATAGCAATCCTTACAAAATTAGGCATAATAACTTCCAATTTATACTATCATGCTTTAACCAATATAATTCAACATACTAACATCATAATCAACATAATACATCATAAATTGTAACATTAAATACAATTATACATTCAGCCCATTGGTTAGAGTCACTCACCTCTCATAGATTTTACCCCAAACAAGCGAATTCCTTAACGATTCTTCCCCAAATCCTACTCCGGAGTAATTCCTACAAGTTTTTGGTAATCGCTTGTCACCGTTTAGAGTGAGCTACCAAAATCCGACAATTAGGATGTAAATAGAAGACATAGAAATGATCGTCTCACCTCCACGAGTCCGAATACGGCTTCCGTTCGCGAATTAGACGTTAGACGGCTACTAAACAGAAAGAATTGGACAGTGACATCTCGTGTTCTCTTCTCTCTCTCTAATTCTCTCTATTTCTTTTATTTATTTTCTATAGATTGGGAGACTCCTTAGTCTTTTGATACACATGCACAATGCATGTTGTATTGTCAATGCCACATTTTCCCATCTTCTCATTTACACCCCCGGAATTCTTAAGTTCTTATTATGAAATCTCCTAAACACTTCATTAACTACCCAATTATCTAAATAGGTGTTTGTTTAAGTCCCGTATGGTCCCACACGTGGTCCCAAATATTTGTAAAATTGCTAACGTACCTACTAGTTACGAATCATTTTCATTTATGCCCTTATTGTGTTAATTAGTATATATCAAACATATTAACCATTTGATATGGAAGCAACTAAACATATTTCAATTAGTCATATAAAATGCATATAATAATTTGAATATAAATTTTTTTATATTTAATTTCGGGCCCTTCACTAGGTCCCACTTCCAAACCTGTCCCTCTTCACTGGGAACTTTTCCATGGGCGAGTCCAAGCCTCCCCTTAATCTACCTTATTCACTAATTAATATTAATTAATGCATATTACGTGATAGTTAAACCTTTTTCCCGTACCTAATCTACCTTATTCACTAATTAATATTAATTAATGCATATTACGTGATAGTTAAACCTTTTTCCCAGGTACGGGTGTTACATACTCTGAGGATAGCAACCGATACTAAAATAGTTTTCTTTCAAACAGGTAGCATAGAGTACCAAAGAAAACCTGAAGTCAAAGGTGGAGAACATAGGACCACTAAGTATAAGAAGTCACTTCCCGGGGTCTAGTTCGTATTGGTGCCGCCATCAGGCACAGTGCTCATAAGAAGATAGGAAGTTTGACGAGATGTTTCTCCCTTGGGAATTATGTTCCTGAGATTGCTCATCATAGGGTCGTAGCACCGTACACTACGTCTATAGAGATGGACGAGATCTCTCACACTTCTGAAAACCCTACGACCATTGAGCAGTGAGAGCTACAGACTGAGATAATTTCCCTCGAGATCCCCACCAACCCAATAGACAGTTCGGATGATGAAGAAATAGAAATAGATGTAGCCAAAGAAGACGACATAGAGAAAGGGACATTGTACTTGTATGATAGTGACTGGCCAATAGGTTGGGATAATGAACGATGGATGCCGTGGACCCCTCTAGAGGAGATTTAAATTTCAGGAGAATTCCCACAGCTAGAAGATTAGAATGTTCTAGTTATTTTACCTTTTGATTAATATTGTATTGGGATTGTAATCCTACACTTTGGCAGAAGTATCTGTAAAACTCGTATTTAAAATCCTCTTGTAATATCTTTCTTATTAATGAAAACCTATCTATTACTTTATGACTACCCATATTTGTATTATTCACCACTATAATTTAATAAGTTAACAAGTTGGTTACTAGATAATAAACCTTAAGATACTTTGAAATAGTACCCTGTGAAGATAGTTTCTTTTGATGAAACAGGTAATATGGAACCCACCTATATCCCAGATGACTTTGGAGGACGTTTAATCTTTCCCGATCGTGTAGTGCCAATAAACCCAGACGTGTAACATCACCAAATCTGGCAACTCTCTAGAGATGGAGGAAAGAGAAACCTATGGCATGTTATGAGTAGGCACAATATCAATGACTCAAGGATACTATGCTTAGAAGCTATCAATGACGCCGAGATCATCAAGAAAGTCCACGATGAGATGATTAAGTTACTCAAGGATCCTGAGGACTTTCAGAGGATGTATACCGATGCTTATCAGATGCCCCCACACCTCCAGTATTTCTCCAACATTCCCCTCTATTCCAAGGAATGCCTATGAATCAGACACAACCCCAATAACCAGGCTACCATGTAAATAATGACTTCGGAGGACACATGATTTACCCCAATGGCATCGAACCAACCGACACCGAAGGATTCATAGAAAACATAAAACTGAAAGCCCATTAACGCCTCTGAGGTGGATTGAGAGTCCAGCACCATATATTCCATATCTCTGACCCACAATGACTTCAAGTTGTGGCCATTCATACTGCATGTACCCAAGGGTTAATGCACGGAGAGATAAGGAGGTTAGTAATGGATAACACTATATTTCGGCCAATAGTAAACCAAATACTACAAGAACCCTCCCTCCACCAGAAGACAGTCTTGTTTTGGCACCTATTAAGAACGTTACTGTAGAAATGGCACCACCAATGGTAGAATCTACTGCCAACCCCAACAACACAGATATGTCCAATGATGAATCGAGTATGTATCTGAATGAAGAGGATGACGAAGAGGATGATCCTGAAGACGATCCAGAGGAAAACAGAGGAAAAGAGGAAACGAATAGGTAGTACCCCTTTAGCCTATGTGGGGCCAACTTATAGTGGAAATGCCCATAGAAAATGATGATAACGAAGATGATGAGGGCGAAGTTGACATCGAGGATTAGGACTTAGGTGAACCCAATTTGGATGAAGATGGACCTCGCGACTCCGACATGGGAGAGATCACATCCGAGTCGGACATGGATGACTAGTCAAGATGATCTAATATAATATGCTAGTAGTTTAGTTTAATTGTACTTATGTTGACTAGGGCTAATGACCCTTTTGTTGTAAGAATACATATAATAGGGTACTATCCCCACTTTTGTATCCATGTATTCTAGGAAGACTTTAACTATGTAACTGTTATCCTTGTTATGAATAAATAAGATGTTTTAGTACCATACTTGTTCCAATGATCGTATTACTTGCTTGTTTGTTTTAAAAACATGTTCATAGATACCCAGGTAAACCCTGTATACAAGATTTCTAAGTAGAATACTTTTGTAGGTAAACCAGACAACCAATGGTAGACAGACCAAGGTGAAACCAACTCATAAGACCCCCGAACCCCACTAGAGGAGCACCGGAACCTATTCTTGCAGGAATGGATCCCACTGGAGTGTTTGGCACGTTTCTACAGTGCTTAGAACACATTGGGAACAATCACAACCCCAACAACAGAAACAACAATCCCGTAGTCCCACCTAGACCATAGGAGGATCATATAGTGGAACGATTATGTGGAATGCATCCAGACAAATTTAACGGAATGGCTGAACCTTGGGAAGCAGAATAATGGCTTCGTGGACTGGATATCATCTTTGATACCTTGGGATGTTCCAAAATAGAGAAACGTCGATTGGTTATCTACCAATTGACTTATGCTATTGCTGACTAGTGGGAGTCAGAGAAAGCAACACTAGGAGGAGCCGTACAAAGAATGACATGGGCGGCATTTAAGGAACTATTCTTGGAAAATAACTTCCCCGACAGAAAGGAACAGAGAGGAAAAAGAGTTTTTGACCTGAGGAACCGGACGGTACGAGAGTATACTGTGCAATTTGAACGTCTCTCTTGATTTGGAAATCACATGATCAATACCCTGAAAAAGAAGAACTAGAAATATCACATGGGACTTTCCTTACCTCTGTAGAAGCTAATCTATGGCCACTTGAACCAAATGTTCAAAGCTTTAGTAGGAATGGCACACGGTTTTGAAGAAATCACCGACCATAAATAGAATCATTTTGTGAATCGAAAACCTCCTCCGAGGTTTAATCAAGGACAAATATAAGCTATGGCTCGTAACAAAGGATACAAGAGAAACTGGAACGGCAAAAAGAAGCCACAGTTAGCTCCATTTTGTAATAAACCAGCTATGCTATTGAAATTGACTTAACTCTAGGGACAATCAGGGAGGACAAATGACAACCGTGGAGTCTGCTTTAACTGCGAAATCCCTGGACACATGTTTAAGGATTGTCGTGGCCCGAAGAAGAATAGTCACCCAGATGTGGTCTGCTTTAACTGTAATTAGAAAGGACATCTGGCTAAGGAATGTAGTGTACCCCGAGGCAGTTACTATGGAATATCTACTCAAGGACAGACCCGCCTCAATGCTATCATCCCCATTGAAGAAGGATTTGACGAAGAAGAGCAGTACAACCTAGAAGGTACTCTAACCTTATTTAATAATCAAGTAAAAGCTTTTGTTCGATACTGGTGCATCAAACTCGATTATTGCAATTAGAAACGTTCAACACTTAGGCTTAGTACCCCAAATGATGGATATAGCTCTGAAGTGAGCGCTAAGTTTGGAAAAATATGCAAGGACTACCCTCTAAATTTGAAAGATCATAATCTCCCTGTTGATTTGATAGTTTTGTCAATGAAGGAATTTGACGTGATCTTAGGAATCGATTGGCTCTCGAAATACCATGCCAAGCTAGACTATGCCAGTAAATCAATATTCTTTTCAGTACCCAAAGGCAAACCTTTTAATTTTAAGTGCAATTCCTCATGAAATGTTTTCCTCACTAACTGCTTAGCTACCCTTGGAACCACGAGTAATGAATTCCTATACCCTAAATCCCCATAGTCTGAAATTTTGAAGACATTTTTCAAGAAGTTAAGGGACTACCACCTAAGAGAAATATTGACTTTTGTATTGAGGGAAAATCATTTGTATTCAAAGTATAGCAAGTGCGAGTTCTTGCTAAAGAAAGTCAAGTTTTCAGGACATGTTGTCTCGCAAGAAGGAATAGTAGTAGATTCCTCAAAGATCGACGTTGTACTGGATTGGAATAGATCGACCACAGCAACGAAAGTCAGAAGTTTTCTTTGCCTAGCAGGATACTATAAGAGATTCGTGGAAGTATTCTCCAAGATCGCAGCCCCGTTACTAGATTAACCAAAAATGATTTTAAGTACGAATGGAAAGACAAGCATGAACGCACATTCCAAGAGTTAAAGGAGAGATTACCACGGTGTCAGTGCTTGTAATACCAAAGAGTGGTGAACAGTTCACCATATATACAGTGATACTTCACACCAAAGACTTAGATGTGTGCTTATGTAGGACAGAAGAGTGATAGTGTATGGGTTATGATAACTAAAATCGCATAAGCTTAACTATCCTACGCACGATCTCGAGCTAGCTGCAATTGTTTTTGCGCTTAAGATTTGGAGACACCACCTCTATAGAGAGAAATTCGATCTATTTTAAGGTTACAAGAGCCTGAGGTTCTTGTTCTCTCAGAAGGAGTTAAATATGAGGCAGCGATGTTGGATGGAATTGCTAAAGGACTATGATTTCAAGCTGCAGTACCACCCTATTAAAGCAATGGTTGTTGCTAATGTGCTAATCCAGAAACTCCGCAAACTCATCATCTCCTCTCTCATGGTCAAAGAATGGAAAGCACTAGAAGTTTTAGCAAATTTTGATCTTCAGATTACTGAGTCAAGTGAAGGATGACTCTTTAGATGTCTCGTAGTACAACCAATGCTCATAAGTCGTATCCTCAAAGCTTAAAGAAAGGACAAAGGACTTCGTCAATGGTTTGAGAAAGCATCCTCAAAAGACCCCACCGAATGGAATATAGGAGTAGATGGAGGATTCAGATGCTGCAGTCAACTTTTTGTACCGAATGAGGACAACCTGAGGAAAGATATATTGGATGAGGCACACAAGTCAAGGATGACAGTTCATCCTGGAGGAACAAAAATATATAAGGATCTGAAGATGAACTTTTGGTGGGATGAAATGAAAAGAGAAGTAGCAGATTACGTATCCAAGTACATGACCTGTAAACAAGTCAAAGCCAAACACCAGAAACTAGGAGGACTGTTGCAACCACTACCAGTTCCCAAATAGAAATGGGAACACATAATGATGGATTTCATTGTAAGAATGCCAAGATCACAGCAGAATCAAGACGTTATTTGGGTGATCGAGGATCGACTCACCAATTTATCTCACTTTATCGCTTATAGTATGACTTACCCGGTTAAAAAATTGAGCAACATGTACATACAACAAGTCGTTCAACTACACGGAGTGCCTGTATCAATCATGTCAGACCGCAATTCACGTTTCACGTCAAGATTTTGGGAAAGCTTATAAATAATATTGGGAACTTCATTGAAGTTAAGTTCAGCATTTCACCCCTAAACTGACGGACAGACTGAGAGAGTTAATCAAGTCATAGAGGACATGTTCCGAGCCTGTTTAAGAGACTTCAAAAGTTCATGGGAATAGAACTTGTCACTGATAGAGTTTGCATACAACAACTACCATTCGAGCATAGGGATGGCACCATTCGAAGCTTTATATGGAAGACCGTGCCGATCACCTTTGTGCTGAGCAGAAGTTAGAGATGACAAACTATTAGGATCGGAGAAGGTTAGAGAGGCGAATGAGAAGAACAATATCATTAAGGAAAAGATGAAGGCGGCACAGAGCATATAAGCACCGAAAGGACTTGAAATCCAATGTTGGGAATCACGTATTCCTAAAAGTATCACCCATATGAGAAGTTGTCAGATTTGTACAAAAGAGAGGAAAGCTATCACCACGTTACATCGGACCGTTCGAAATTCTAGAACGTGTAGTAAAAGTTGCTTATAGACTTGCACTGCCACCCAAGATGTAAAGAGTACACAACGTTTTTCATATTAGCATGTTGAGGAAAGTTATTCATGACCCGTCTCATGAGATCAACTTCACGAATATCGAAGTAAATGACAATGTGACTTACAATGAAGGACCGGTGAAAATTCTGGAAGAATGAACTAAGAAGCTGAGAACTAAGGAGATCCCCCTAGTGAAAGTCTAGTGGAAGCATCATGATGAGCGTGAAGCCTCTTGGGAACTAGAATCAGACATGCATGAGAAATTTCATTACTTGGTCATTGTATAACTAGTTCTGATTCCGGGGACGAAAATATTTATAGGAGGTGGATGATGTAATAAGCGTAAAAAAATTCTATATAAATCAAATGAGCTTCCGTTCTTAGTTTCATATTTCCAGAACCCTATATAAATAATACATATTTATGTTTTAATAAGTTATATTGTAGGTTACAGAACTAGATTGACTGTCACGCGAACTGGTAAAATCTATATCAACTTGGACTGTACGTCACGTTGTTTCAAATAATGACAAACTATACAATTATAGTAATAAAAGTACTACCTAAAATGCTCTTAGTACAAACCCAAACTACCTAATATCTAATGAACAAAACCCTGCCCTAAATAACCCCCTTAACCCACGGTCACCACCCCATCCCTCCTCTACTTGCCGATCAATCACCACCACCTCCAACCGTCGGCCTCCCTTGTTCCCCCAAGTACACACCACCTCAATCAATCTTTCCCCAAACATTCCCTCCATCTGTACATTTGCAAATTTGTAAATCTGCATATGTACATGTGTATATAGATTTATGTTGGTGTATATATACCACCTTAGAGAGAGAGAGAGAGAGAGAGAGAGAGAGAGAGAGAGAGAGAGCTATCGAGAAAGAAAGAAGAAGCAAGACAACCCAAACACTTCCCTACTTTTACTCTCTACCTCAGTATAAACCACACACTCATACACTATAGAAGATACACAGAAAGAGAGAGAGGGAGAGGGAGAGAGACAGAGAGAGAGTCGCCAAAGAAGGAGAAGGAGAAGGAGAAGAGAGAGATTGAACTAAGGTATATAAACTTCCGATACCCCATTATTCATTTATGTACTGTCTAGGCTCACATACACTCAAACACACAGCCAAACAGAGCCTAAGTCTCTGTATAAAAGCCCAGATCACCATTAAAGCTCCTCACCAAAGCTTATTTTCAAAACTCAATCAAAGCTTCTAAAAGGGGTACCAAACGGACCCTTATAACCTCTTGAGTGACTCCCAGTAGCAGCTTTGCAAATGGTGTTCATTTGCTTGGCCATACAGGCCATTATTCGAAATTTTGGCCGAAATAATAATCATTTCGTTGGAACCTTATAAGAATGAACCAAGGTATGAGCTTCTAGTATGTTGTAGAGGGAGAGAACTCGGTTATTTTGGTGCTGGTTTCATGCATTTACATGGAGAGACGAGAGAGATATGGCCTGTTAAAGTTTCCTGGCAAAAACGGGCATCACCGGCGGCTGGTCATCTAGCCGGAGAAGACTCGAACCATTTTGGGTTAGGGTTATAACAATCAGGTTAGGGTTAGGCTTAGGCTTAGGCTTGGGTATGAGTTAGGATGTGTGTGCATATGGGCTGGTTTAAAATAGTGGGTCAGGTTATTTTATGACCCATGGGCTTACTAATCCAAACGACATCATTTGGCGTCGGATCGTACCAGATCCACTGGATCGGGTCAGTTTGACCCACGGATAATTGGACTTGGAGTCCTTTGAGTCTTTAAGTGGACTACCCATTTTGTTAACGGGTTGGGTTAGTTTGTGAGTTAGTTTGGGTTTGGTTGGCCTGATAATGTTTTTAGGATGGGTTTGGTTGAGTCTATATACGGGTAGCCCGTATTAAGTTGGGCTTGGTTTGGTTTGACCCATTGGGTCATCCACTTGGGCTGTGTTGTAAGAGTTAACGGGTAACCCGTTTAGCTTGGGTCGGATCGAGTCTGACCCGCGGGTCTCTGATTATTATTAATTTAGTTTTATTTAATTTGTTTTATTAATAAATAGGTTTAATATGTTATTAAGTGTTTTAAATTATGTAAAATTAGTTTAGGTTTAGGAACCCATCCGTTACAATTACTATTATGCCCTTATGAATAGAATGAATGTTAATCGTCATTCTATGTATTAATATGAATTATAGGGATCGAAGCAATACTCGTATTCACAAGCTCGCATCGAGGTGAGTCATCCTAACTCACTTGGTATATTATAGAGATACTCCATGTGTATTATGTAAATATCGAGTTCGTCGTGTGTGGACATATTAAATGAGTATTATATATATATGCACATTAAGATTTACTGTTTATATGGTGAACGCATGTTAGATAACTATACTCTCTGCTTAATTAATAATTTTTATAAAGATTCATGTTATTTACTTGATGCGATTATACAATCACATTAATACTCATATGGACGTAGTTGAGTCACGATGTCAAAGTTGATGTCTGTATGGTTAGTCAAGGAGCCTAACCTGAATGTTATTGTCATACATGTTTGAGTGGACCGCAAAGGTCCGTGTAGTACAATCCAATCAATGGGAACAACAAAAAATGCTATGGGGCCCTATTAGGCGACGATAGCAAAAATACCCATTCAAATAAATGAAGTTCATCATGAGTTAGCGGTTTAAACGCTATGGGCCCTGTTAGGTGATGATAGCAAAATATCTATATAAACATTGAATACAATAGTTACCAAATCTAATACTATGTGGCCCTTTTAGGCGACAATAGCACTGTAACTATTCTATTCTCCAAGCAAGGTCACAAGGAGTGGTATTAACGATAGCAGCGTAATCATTCTAGTCTAAGCTAATGGTGTTACACTGGTAATGTAACAAGTCATATGAGTTATTAATGGTGTCAAAGTAAAGTCGAATATATCGATACTGCATTGTGCCATCACTGTTTCACTCATACCATCATGTTATATGCTTATCAAATGTTTAGTTCAAGAACTTTGTCGTACTTGCATGATATTGCTTGTATTAGGAGTGATCGGTTAGATCAACTCACTTAGCTTTAAAAGCTAACGGCTCCTCTTGCCCTTGACATATTACTTCTAGGTTATAATAAAGAAGGCCATCAAGGTAACTATGAAGAGGAGTATCTCAATCCTCAAGAGGGGGACTATCAGGAAGGTTACCCTGTGGGAGACTTTTCAGAAGAGTTTGCTGATGAAGGGCATGGTATGCCAACCACAAAGAAGACTCTGGCCCATTATCGTATTAAGATTTCCTTTACATTTTAGAAACTATCTTTTGTCTGATGTAATAATTTCAATGGAGTTGATCACCCAAACTTATATTTTGTGGTTTTCATTTGGAACTGTTGTAATAACTTGGAAGCAAAAACACTTAAAGTTCCCCCATGAATACCATTAGACGTTTCATAATTTATTCTTATGATATAACTATGTTAGAATACTTGCAAGGATAGGTCAGTCTCATCTAACTAGTCATGTCACAGATCTAGAAAGGAAAATTTTATTTTCCTCTAATTTTTGCTACTCTAGGGCGTGACAGACTTCTTCAATGAAAGAATGAAAGTAAAACATGTTTGCTGTGAATAGTAGACAGAACAATGAACTAATTTTGTAAAAATGGAAACATGAGGTTAGGAATGTTTGAATTCAATTTTTTTATGGAGATCATCCCTACTATGTCTAGAACACATATCAAAAAGCCAAATCAAGATTGAAGTTATAGATTGAGAGTACTCATATAAACATGAGAGGTTACTCAGAAATAGAATCTGTATTGTCCATGAAAATGTAGAAAAATCTTTGAAAATGACAAAAGAACCATTTGGAGGTGCATATTACACAGCAAGTTCCCAAGGACACTGAAGTTTAAGGGAAAAATGATTTTGGGCCACTCTTAGTAGAAATGTTTTCTGTAAAACAAGTTGCAATTCAACTAAGCTACTATGACAAAGAAAATAGAATGTTTGAAAGGAATGTTTGGGTCAACATGGAACCCTTCCAAGTGTTTTAAAATTCATCCAAAAATTATAGACATTCCCTAGTAAGTTAGGAAGAGTTTCCAAGTGGCCTTGCAATCATCCATTGAGTATTGTACTCATAATGACATTTTAAAGTTGAATAACTCACTGTTTTGAAGAATTGGAGAAAACAAGTATTTTATTTCTTGAAAACAAAATGAGGGGTTTAAGAGGGGTTTGAAAAGGAAGTTTTGAGAGTATATTTCTAGCACTAAATTGAGATTATAACACTTGGAATATCAACATCAAACCCACCTCAAGAACTTCTAAGATTGTTGGAGAGTATTGCTTTATTTTGGAAATAACTTCAAGAATGCTTGAGAAGTATTGAAATTAGAATCATCATCTATAAAACATGTTTTTGAGGTCAAGAGCTACTATCCATAAGAATTCACTTACCTCAAACACCATATCATCATCTAGAAGATGATAAATATATAAGTAAAATAAGAAAAATCAAAAGAAATGGGATAAGAAGAGATGAACAATAATATAAACAAGCAATCAATAGCATTCAATAGATGATATTCAATGAGATATTAGACTTATAGCTTGGTGTTTCACTCATATATAGTGGCATTTGGACATGGAAGTAGATACCTGTCTCATAAATACTCAACGAAATGGTGGTTGGGCGGATATTTGAATGTAAGAAATGAAGAGTAGTAATGGAAGAATTTGAGTTTAAAACTCACTTTCTATTGAAAATCAGTGGAGGAAGCTCACATTCTTTCTTCTAAATCTATCTCTATCTCTCTTTTTCTCTATAACTTTCTCAAGCTTTGTACTTGGGCCCCCAAAAATGAAGAGCAAAGGAGGGTTTATATAGGCCAATTTTTTGGGGTGATTTTGGGATTTAAAAAGTGCTACCATTGGTCCCAAACATTTGTGAACAAGAAACTACGTCGTTTTGGGTTTCAATTATTAAATTTGGGGCTATAAAACAACATTACAAAAAATGGACTTCTGGGGAAGAGTGCTGCGGCAACACTAGGCCAGTGTCGCGGTGGCAGTGGGCCAGTGCCATAGTGGCACCGCTCCTCAGATGCCCAAATTATTCTGTTTAGGCCCCCAGAGGTTCCGGTATTCCTAAAAAGGCCCTATTTCATTCAAAATTCACAGAAAATGCAAAAACTCCAAACTAATCTTATGCTATACTATTAGAAAGGTAATGGAGCCTACTTTTCATAAAAAAAATAGTTCGAAGATAGGTCACTTTGAGAAGTTTTGCGGTATTCGCGATAAAAGCTAATTTGATCGTCTTTTCACCTTCAAAAATTCATAATAAATCCATTTTAAATCTATAAATTATGTGCAATATAGTGTTGGAAATCTATCGACCTATAATATCCAAGAAAAATGTTTGAATAATGATACAGTGCTCTGGTTTCAAAGTCAACTTTTAGGTCAAATGGGTTACACCAGGGACCTCCAGGAAATTCTAGGAACCTCTGGGAGCTCCCAAGAGGAGTTGTCCAATATTCTTTTGAAACTCATTTTAGTACTTTTTACATGATCTAGGATGATATCAAAACTTTTAGGTGAATTTGGATATTTTTGGTCAAACCCTGGTCAAACCTGGGTCAAACTGGTCAACGAGGACTTTATGGAAACTTTCGGGACTTTCGGCCTTCGGGGGTCTTTGGGAGCTAACGATTTCATCCTATTTTGATTCAAAACTCATTTTATTACTCTTTTTATCACGTATCTCGTTTCCAGAATTTTTGGTCCAAATTTGGGAGTGTTTGGTTTTTCAGGGATACTTTGGTCATTTATACCATTTTCTATGCATTTTGAGAGATAATACTAACTTCCAAGAGTCATTTGTGGGTTCTTTTCAATCATCCTGAGCCACTAAGCTATTGGTATCCTAAATATGATAGCCGAAAAAAATGGGGTGTCTACAGTTTGCCCCTCTTTGGCATGAACTTACAAGGTAACGCATGTTGCAAGCGAGTGCCAAAGCTTTTAGGAGACAGGTCTTTTTGGAGATTATAGATTTAGGACAAAAAGTGTTGCAAAGATGCAATGATAAAAAACATGATGCTGAGGTCGGGTGCTGGTCGCGCTCTTCGTGAGTTGCCTACCTATTCTGGGAGGAATCAGACCACGACGTAGTTCAGGCAAATAAGGGATAAAACTACACATACAAATGCACAACAAAACAGGCGGATGCTATGCTATGCTATGAGAATGATATGCAATGCATGGATGTGATAAGGATGTGCACCGAGTCGTGTTGTGCCTGGTGTTGTATTCTAAAGCACTTGTGGTCCTAGTACACATGTTTTATGTGTTGCCACTCTCAATGGGCTTTATGTGTGCCTTTTATGATGCTGATGATCCTAGCATGAGCTAGTGCTATGGGTATGCCATTCCGAGTGGGCTTGTGCTGTGCTAATGCTTTTTTTTTACTCTAATGCAGTGATTTATCTTGATAAGGATACCAATGTGTTGAAGACTTTGGGCCTCGGGGCCAACTTCTTAAATTTTGCAAACGGATCATTTGGATGTAGGATCCCTGATGACACCAATTAAGGATAACCGACATGTGCGGGAGCTTATGATAAATGATAGGCGAGAAAGTTTATGATAAGTGAGGAAGTTCATGATAAGTGAGTGGTGAGAAAGCTCATGATTTTGGACAAAGAAGTGAGGAGGCTCTCGATAAGTGTGGAAGCTTATGATAATTGACTAGTAAAGAAGCTCATTTTTTGGACAAAGGAGTGAAGTAGCTCACGATAAGTGAGAAAGCTCATGATTTTTTGAGGAAGCTCGCGATAAGTGAGGAAGCTCACGATATTGGTGAGGAAGCTCACGATTTTGTAAGGAAGCTCACGATTTTTTAAGGAAGCTCGCGATAAGTGGCAAGAGAAGAAGCTCACGATAAGCGACAAGCGAGGCTCGCGATAAGCGGTAGGTGAGAAAACCTACGATAACTGATAAGTGAGGATGCTGACAATAACTTCATAAGTTAGGAAGCTCATGATAACCAGTAGACACAGAGCCTTGGATTGTGAATAGACAATGCTTGCCCCAGGAGTTGGGGTCTCTTGACTATTGGCAGTGTTTTCAATCATTGGCCGATTCTTTCGGTGATCAATCCGGAAAGCCGGTTCGGGTTTCTAGGAGTTGGTTTTCTCTATTTTCTTCTAGTGGGGATGGTAGGGGACTTTCTGGGAATCTCTCTTGACTGTTTCTCTTGATCGAGAACCAGGATTCAAATCCAAATCTCTCACGGTTGATCATATCTTGCAATGGTCTGTCCAAAGAGCCAATTTGGGCCTCTGAGGCAACTAACGGACGTGGCAGCCCTAATGATGGACATGGAATCCTTGAAATGATTAATGAACATGGAAGTCCTACCCTAACCTAGAGGGTTTACAATGAAAGATTTCCTTCAATCTAAAGGGCTAACAACGAATGATTTGCTTCAATCTCTAGAGGTTGACAACGAGTGACTAGCCTCAATCTAGAGGGATGATATATTCACCTTAATCTAGAGGGCTGATAATGAACGACTTGCCTCAATCTAGAGGGCTGATAGATTTGCCTCAATCTAGATGGCTGATAGATTTGCCTCAATCTAGAGGGCTGATGACAACAGATTTGCCTCAATCTAAAGGGCTTTCGGTGATAGATTTGCCTCAAGAGATTTACCTCGATTTAGAGGGCTTTCTGTGAAAGATTTTGCCTCAATCTAGAGGGTTTTCAATGAAAGATTTCTGTTGAGGATTGCCATGAAGGACTTTAGCAAGATTACAATGATTAGAAGAACTGACAATGTATGAATCGAGATGACGAGGCAATAGTGAACAATTGTGACTGTCATGGATTAGACTGACAATGTACAAATTGATAAGTCTGCTGAGGATAAATTGAATCTGCTAGGGAGAATGGATAAAATGTACTCTACTAGGGAAGAAGGAAATACGCCCATTCATGGGAGTGAAGGTATCATTCTATTTGTGATGAAGGATACGAAGATGATTCGTGGTGGCTAAGGATTTGACATTGATGGAGGAAGATGATCAATAGCCACTCATGGACTTATATTGCATGGAAGAAGATCAACAGCCACTCGTGGACTTATGTTGCTTGAACAGAAGAAGATGATCAATAGCCACTCATGGACTTATTGTGCATGGGCAAAGGAAGATGATCAACAGCTACTCATGGACTTATGTCGCATAAAAAAAGAAAGATGATCAATAGCCTTTCATGGACTTATATTGCTAAGAGATGATGGTAACTTTCGGTGGTTTGGAAAGGGATGAATTTTGCATTTGTCCCAAGTTGGACACTTCTCGTGTGATACCTTGACTGGTGCAGTAATGGTGTTCGGTACTTATTCTTGTTTCCATAGGTTTTTAATTGAGAATCACCTTAAACCCACACATTTAAGACCATCAAGATGAACGGACTTGACAGGAATAACGATAACAAGTTGGGTTAGTTTGTATGAACTTTGAGCTCTGATACACTTTAGATCAGATTGTTTCTAACTTAACCAAAGAAAGTAATGGCACAAAGCGCCCAAATTGCCATAATTCAAGGTGTCTTTATCATAAACGATGTACCGCTTTTCTTAGATGTACATTTCTTGTCTCTTTTTGTGGTAGCACTCTGGTGATAAATCTAAGTTTCGAAGACTCCTTCCTAAAGTCTAGCCAATTATTTACTTATCCAAAGTGTGCTTTGAATTAGTGTCCTAGCTTTGAGAATAAAGGATGCTCCATTTTAATTATTTCCACAATAGGCTCATGGGCAAATGAGGTGAAAATTGGAGTTTGCCCTAGTTTGAAAGGTAGGAAGTGGAATCTGTAGGCAAGCAAGGTAGGTGACCGAAGTTTGCCCCTAGTTTGGACGATAGTTTATTGGAGGTTCTGGGCAAACGAGATAGGTGGCCAAAGTTTTCCCCTTGTATGAAGGGTAGATAATAAATTTCATGCAAACGAGGCACGTACCCGATGTTTGCCCCAAGTGTGGAAGGAGATTTCTAGCTTGATGCAAGGACCGTGACTTTAATCTCTATGGATACCGGCATTTGGGTCCACTTTTAAAATATTTTCAAATTTCAAAGAGTTGCCACTTAATTATTTTTCAAAGAAAAATTAAGAAACCATTTTAAAGCAAACTGATCTTTTGCGAAACCAAAGATTAAACTAGGTCCGGGGATTATGAAATGAGAGGGGAAGGAGCCCGGCGGACTAAAACACCCCCTCTCATCCTATCTCGTGATAGGCCTCTACTCAACATCCTTTTTAATCGAATTATTAATCTAATCATGCCCTCAACTAATACATATATACATGTACATTACAAAAGCATGTCTAAAACGGTGTAAGATTGCTAACAATAAAAAATATCATTCATAAACCACATAATTCAATTATCAAGCGAAATGATGTGCAAATAGGGAACTAGAGAACTTACTCGGGGTCCAGCCGCAGAAATTGGAAGCGTGCAATGCATACAAAAAGTAAAAGTTCTAAGAAAAGGTCTCTAACACATATATACACATAAGGCAAGACCTAATTCCATGGTGTCGCACATGAAGTAGAAAATCAATAAAATCAAAAAGTAATATAAACTAGAGAAGAGATGAGAATTCATACCTCCAAAGTACTACAAAAAAGGGTTAGTCCACATGCTTTAGACAAGATATATAATATCAAATAACCATTCCTAAAAACGTCTAGCTTAAATCTATCAAGTAGAAAAAGAATTGACATAACTATGAATTCCTTTCAACTAGTTGGAAACATAGCACCTCTATAGATATACAAGTCTCAACTAGGAGCCAATGTAATGTCCATATAGAGAAGCTATAATCCCAACATGATCATAAGTGGTTGTGTTCAATTAGGTTAAACTAAATCCAACTTTATCCAAGAACTAGTTCTAATCATAAGCATCAACATACATGAATGAATGCATGGGCATGGACAAGAATGAGCTATGTACTTATTCATTAATTTGGATCATTGAGTCTCTGGAATTAAGTTCAATTGATCATGATTTAAATGTATTTCAAGGCTTAGGTCATGTAGACAACATTTGGATCATCATTAATCAGATTTACCAAATTTGTGACAGAGTTGCAAGAATTACAGAGAGCAGACCAGATTTTCAAAAACTAAAAAAACATACTTCCAACGATTGGATCTTAATGATTTTGAGTATTTTGTGCTTTTGTGAGTCTAGTTTCTAACCTAAAAAAAAAAATCAAAGATTGAACGATCTGATCTCCGGGAATTGGACCATAACCAGACAGTACTCAGAACTTATCACCTCTCTGTCCAGAGATTTTTTGTGATTTTCTAAAAAATGCAAATAAATCAGAATGACCTTGATCTTTTTAGGGGATCTTTTCAACACCTTAAACTTCCTATAAAAATTTATTTAAAGTCAAGAAAGCTCAATTAATGCTCTGATTGACTTAGTTTAAAACAAACTTACTGTTCTGAAATTTTGGACAGAGAGTGACTAGTTTATAAATCATAAGACCAAACCATCCTAACTACAAAATCTCAACAAAACAAAAATTATAGTGATACCTATATGAGTTATGAACATCCTCCATTTGTCTCATCCAATTCTAATGGACCATGATTTAATAAAAAATCTTTGATCACAGTTGGTTTATGGATTCACTGCATCATTGTTGAATTAATGTTCATAACTTAAACCAAACTTGAACTATATTTCAATGGAGAATATAGATCAAGTATGATTGCAACCAACACAATAATACTCACTTATTATGACGATCCATGGACTTAGCCTTAAGTAAACCCCATCATAAATCTCATGAGAGAAATGGGTCCTAAGGTCTTACTCAACCTCATGAATGAACCTAGGACACTTGAATTCACATGAATCCAATAACATAAAATCCACTAGATCTACATCAATTCCTCTACCAAATATATGGTCCTTGAGGATTCATAACTTACTTCCTTTGATTCCTCTCCCAAATTAATGATCCTAGAGGATTAAGGATCCAGACTCCATAGATTTCAATGAAATACAAAGAACTTCATGAGATTCAAAGGGGTAACCAAAATTATGAACATAGGCTAAGGCCTATCAATATATATATGATCTAGATCTACTAAATACATCTATAAACATGGTTCTATAGAAATTAAGAAATTAAATATCAAGGAGTTCAAATGGAAATTGGAAAGTTTCATGAATTCCAAGAGAAGAGCATAAGAGAGAGGAGATGAGATCCTTATGAATTGAAGGATCTAGTGATAGATCCATACCCAAAACATATTTCTTATAGATTTGATGACTAATTAGATCCAAATCAACAAGAAGTTTAAGAGGATTCAATCACAATTCAAGGTGGTGTGTATAGACACCCTCGACTGTTGGAATAAATCATTGCAATCACCTTGACTATTGAAATAATTCACCACCTATAGAGCATCGTGAAGTACCGTAAAACATTGTGAAATACCGAAAGGCATCATAGAATATTGTGAAACAAGCAGCACATATTAGTAACAACACTGGAGTATAAGGCGTGAAGCATCTCAGTCGATCAGATGACTTTATGGAAGATTATGGAGTGTAAGGCGTGAAGCGACTCACTCTTTCAGTGTGCTACCTAATTCGACAGTAGAGTATAAGGCGTAAGGCGCATCTCAGTCGAATAGATAATTATCAATGTACGTAAAATGCATATGTATCAATCATGACGTTCCCAGAGTAGGACAATATCGTAATAGGAAAAATTTGAAGCATAGAATGCATTTTGTTACTAGAAAAAAAGAGCATGATTCTGAATCATCGCGCTTAGGAGTATAGAGCACGAGATTGCTTGAGCATATGCATCACGATAAGATAGGTGCATTCATCCGTGTGATTATTTGTGCTTAGGTGTTGTCCCCTCACCCGAACTACGTCTTGGTCTGATTCCTGTTGGGATACGTAGGCAGCTCACCATCAAGCACGACCAGCACCGACCATCTCCACGAATGCTTTTGCAATGCATTTTATTTTTACCTAAGTTCAATAGCCCAGTCAAAGTCTTGTCTTCACATAGGCTTCGACATTCACTTGTGATACACGCTTCACAAGCTCTGCCGAAGAGGGGTAAACTATAGACACCCCAATTTTGACCGAACTATTAAACTTAGGGGGATTTACCTCTGGACATCAATGATGAATATATCTCGTCGGAATCAAGACTCTTACAAGCAATCTGATTCTCTTCCAAGAAGAATCTCGGTCCAAAATTGCCCTTTTCAGCTATAAAGATCAAAATTCTCATTTACCCGTCACCTTGTAGACCATGAGTTTTGAATACGTATAGAAACACGGCATTGTCCTTGAAGTATCTTAAAACCATTTTCAAAAGGAGAGAAATTCAGCATGAACCCCGAAAAAGTCAACAGTTGACCCAGTGAAAAGTCAACAGGTCAAAGGGGAGTCAATCGTAAAATTTTTGAATTTTAAGATGAAAAGTCCCGGTAATTGTTCATTGGATCTCCATTACGCTATAAGTGATTTTTAAGAATTCTTTAAATGAAAGGAATATTGAGAAATCGAAAGGTCTTTAAGAAGAATTGTGCAGGAAATTGGAAATTTTGCCTTCGGAGGGAGAGTTGACTTTTTTTCCTTAGGGATTTTGATTTTTTAGATATTTTTATTGAATCCAAATGGTGGGTAATTTCTTAATTACATTTAGTGTCTTAAGTAAATACATAAATTAAATGACATTTACTTAACTGACATGAAATGAAATTAAGGTGCTGAATTGCTATGAATAGTGCTGAACTGTTGTGCAGCAGCACTTAGAGTGCTCGAACGGTAGTTAGTGAATGCCACTGCGGCATTTACTGAGTGACATTCGGCACTCAGCGAGTGCCATTCCATGTTCATTGAGTGCCAGCCTGGGCTGGTTTGTATTTTTAAGCCAAAAATCCTCTTTAATCTTTGATCAAATGAATGCACCATACGATGCCCTTTTTTGTGTACGTGTTTACTACTCCTAGGTCATGTAAACTATGCTCCCACCATCCCTAATTGACCTATCTACCCTTATCTTAGCCCCTAAGATAATGAAAGTCTATAAAACCCCCATTTTTTCTCAATTGGAGAGGTTGGAGCCTTGAATCTTAGAGAGAGAGGCTGAATTTAGAAGATGAAGTTTGTTCTTAGAGAAATATAGAGAGAGAAACCCAAAAAACCCATAGAAATCCTACCCAATTTACCCAATTCCTCAAATCTCCATTGAAGAACCTTGAAGCTTCAAGGAAAAAGAAGAAGAGCATTGCTTGTAAGGCTTGGATCTCTCCAAATCAACCAAATCTTGAGAAGATCTAGAGGTTAAATCCTTATTCCTATACTTATTTACATAATTCAATCACAAATTCATAGATCTAGGATCTTTACACATTTTCAAAACCTCTCTTTCTACCTCATTTCATCACACACCACATAGAATTTGTGATTAAATCTCATGATAGTTCATTAGCTTGGATCAAAATAATCCTTGGGTTTAAAAGTATGAGTTGGTTTTGAAGAATTTGTTCTCTTGAATTTTCTTAAGTGAACCTTGATTTAAATTTCTATTTTCCTTTTAAGATTCATAAGATTTTATATGTTCCGATCCTTTGAGTCCCTTTGAGTTTGATTCCTTAGTTTTCTATGATTTTATGATTCATATGGAGATTAAGGTGGATCATGGTCATATCTACACATAGTTGGTAGGATTCAAGTCTTAACTCATGACTTGGATCTCCTTACTAAGAATCTTATGGGATTCATACTATATTCTATAGAGATTTGAGTAGACTTAGGTCTCATTTAGTCTCCAAGGATCATTAAGTTGAGAGGGGAATAGGATGTCATGACTCTACATTCCTCAAGGATCATATGTTTGAGAGAGGAATTAGATGTAGATTTTTATAGTTTACATTCAAAAATTCATAAAAATAAGTAGGATCTTAGGATTCTCTTGCTAGGTCTCCAACTATGAGATCTATGATGGAAATCCATTAAGGCCAATTCTATGAATCTCTTCATATTTCATTACTTATTCTAACAATCATAATCATACTTGATCCTAGTCCTCTCTAGAATCATGGATCAAGTTGGTTTCAATATATGAACATTAATTCATTAATGGTGCAGTGAATCCATGAACCCACTATGATCAAAGATTTTTCAAAAAACCATGGTCCATGGGAATGGGATGAGACCAATTGTAGGATGTTCATAACTTATTTAAATACCATGTTTAAGATGATTTGGTCTTATGATTTCAAAGCAAGCAACTCTGTACAAAATTTCAGAACAGTTAACCCGTTTTAAAATTAATAAATCAAAATCTTAACCGAACTTCCTAGGCCTCTAACAATTTTTTCTAGGTAGTTTAATGTGTTAGAAAGATATCCTAAGAAGATTCAAGTGTTTCTCATTTGTTTACTATTTTTAGAAAATCACACAAAATCTCTGGACAGAGAGTTGAAAATTCCAAAGTAATGCCTAGTGCTTTCTTTATTCCCAGAGATCTAACCGTTCAATCTTCAATTTGCTTTTTGGGATAGAAACTAGACTCAAAGAGGCATATCATATCCAAAAATCATTAAGATCCAACCATTGGAAGTATGGTTTTTCTATCTTTTAAAATCTGGCCTGCTCTCTGTAATTCATGAGAAACAGTCACTGTTTTTGTCTGATCTCATTGATTTAAACTTAAATGGTTTCCTATTGCTTTGAGACTCAAATCATGTTTTGAATAATGATAATTAAGTCTAAATCCAGAGGCTAAGTGATCCAAGTTAGTGAATAATTCATAGCTTGTCCTCATACATATCCATGCATTCATCCATGTACAATTGATACTTGTAGTTAGGATCTAGCTCTAGGTTGTTTTGTCCCTAATTGAACTTAGTTGTGAGTTTCTTGAAATCATGTTAGGATCATGCCACCTTTATATGGACATTGCATTGGCTCCTAGTTGAGACTTGCATATCTATAAAGGTGATATGTTCTCAACAAATTAGAAGGAATCCACAAATAGGTCAATTCTTTCCATGCTTGATAGATTTAAGCTAGACATTTTTCAGGAATGAATGTTTGATATTATATATCTTGTTTAAAGCATGTGGACTAATCCTTTATTTTGTAGCTCTCTTGAGGTACGATTCCCAACCCTTCTCTAGTTTAATTTTTTTGTTGATTTTATTGATTTTTCGACTCCATGTGCGACACTTTAGAATTAGGATTTTTCCTTATGTGTATATATGTGATTGGATGCCCTTTTCTTAGGATTTATATTTCGTGTGCATTACACGTTTAACATTCGCGGTGGGATCCAGGGTAAGTTCTCTAGTTTCTTTGTGCGTATCATGTCGCTTGCTAATTGAACTAGGTGGCTTATGAATGATATTTTGTCATTAGCAATCTTATACCCTTTGGACATGCTTTTTGTAATGTATATGTATATATGTACTAGTTAAGGGAATGCTTAGATTAATAATTTGATTAAAAGGATGTCGAGTAGAGGCCTATCGCGAGATAGGATGAGAGGAGGTGTTTTAGTCCGCCAGGTTCCTTCCCCTCTCATTCCATAATTCCCTGACCTAGTTAATCTTTGGTTTCGCAAAAGATCAGTTTGCTTTTTAAATGGTTTCTTAATTTCCCTTTAAAAAATTTAGTGGCGACTCTTAGTATTTGAAATTTGAAAATGTTTAAAAGTGGGTCCAAATGCTGGTATCCACAATCTGGCGACTCTTCTGGGAATCGAACCCAGAATCTTTGGTTTCGCAGACTAAAATTTTGATTTTGGGTTTACTTAAGGATTAGACTTGAAAGCGTCCTTTTTATTGAATTTGTTAAGTTTTGTGTGCTCGTTGCATTACACTTGCATGTCTCGCCAGTCGATTGCACGGAACTATGACCTTGGAGGCTCGGGGCAACCCGGTCGGTCAAGCCATCATGGGGCCGTGTGATCACCCTTGATTTCATACCATGTGTTGGTATATGAAGCATCCTATCGGGTGTATGTTAAGGGTCCCTTATTTAACCAAATCCCGACCTTTGCATGGTAGTTTCTATAGAACCCTTCAAAAAATAGGAAATCAATTCTTGATTAGGGTTTATGTGATTAGGAGTTTTGTATGCCCGAAAGGGATTACTTGAGATGATGACGATGCTTACTTGATAAAAGACGTGTAACCTCTTAATCACTTTTGAGCAATTCCTCTTCATGTCTTATGACATTTGAGAACATGCCGAATCTTGATTATAAGATTACATCTCTTATATCATGCTTAGCTAACCATCATTGACCTTGTATTATCCAAATTCATCGGAAGTATGGCGATAATCTGATCATGTGATCCTCCTACCCAATAGATTTTAAATCCATCTTTGTAAAAAAAAAAAAGAGAAGCAAAAGGATTTTTACCATCTTTATCCCAGGGTTTTTCGAAAAATCACGCTTTCAAAACCTTTAAAGTTGACTTGGTTAAGGTTCTAAACTAATCCTTGTTAAAGATATATTTTCACACCCCCTATTTTCAAAAGAAGAATCCCCATGAATTATTTTCAAAGATCTCGCCTTCTAAAGAGGTACTTTTCAAAATGAGTCTCAAAAGTAAAGATTCAACCTGACTATCTTTATTGAGAAATATTTTCATTCTCAAAAGCATTCTCAAAAATTATTTTCAAAAGTTCTAAGAAAAATCTTTCCAAATAAATTTCAATGCCTTTTTTTAATGAAAGGGTAATGAGGATCACAATGAAAATGAGAAGTTGGCGCACTTGATATGGAAGAGGATTTTATGTGCTTACGTGTCTATGTGTTAGGATTAGAATTTTCTTTCTTTGACATATAGAGTAGGCACACACGCACACATGCATTGCATCCGCATGACATATAGGCCATTCGTGAAAATTTCATAAAAAGCATTTGCAAGAAAAATGATAAAATAATAAAACTTTCTTTGATTTTGAAATATAAATAAAAGAATAAAATGTGGTTATAGGTAAAAGATAGAATCAGCTACGAGCACAGTCTGGTAGAGAGATTCTACTACAAGGTTAGTGAGAAGAGAGATGGCACAAGAAGCAAACGCAAGAGAGATAGCAGAATTGAGGGCCATAGTGGAACAGCAGGCAGGTCAGATGACTAGGATGATGATCATGATAGAAACACTAGCATGACAGCCGTCAGTTGTCAATCCTCCTCCACCTGTTAGGGAGGATGATTGGTTCGATGATCCAGAAAGAGCTGAAATGCCGAGGGCAGAAAAGGAAAGGATAGAGAAAGAAAAGGCTGAGAGAGAGAAGCTGATGACCGAGAAAGTAGAGAAACTGGAAAGGGTAGTCCGAAAGGCTCACAGAGTTGACACTTACTTGCTGGAACTGGCAGAATTATATGAGGGGGTTTGTGAAGTATTACCTGCAGGATTCAAAATGCTTGTGCTTGAGCACGACCATGATGGTTGTTTTGTTTCAACAGACATTAACTGGAGCTGCTTTGTCGTGGTACCTTACATTGGAACCTAGTAAAACTAGCATATGGGAAGAGGTTGTGAAGGCGTTCGTCACTCAGTACGAGTATAATTAGGAACTTGATGTGACAGTGAGGGACTTGGAGACGACTGTGCAAGAATACAAAGAGTCATTTGATGAGTATTTGAGTAGATGGAGAGGAAAGGCGGCTAAGATGGTTCAAAGGCCATTAGAAAAGGAACAAATCAGAATGTTGATGAAAAACCTGCAGCTAGTCTACCAAGAGAGGATGAGGTTCCAATCTATCAACAATTTTTGCTAAGGTTTTTGACGTGGGAACAAGAATTGAAGATGCTATCAGAGAGGGGATGATCACAAGAGATAATCAGGGAAATAAGCCCAAGAGACCGGTGTACCAGAACAATCATCATGAGCCAGATGTTAATGCCTTAGGACCTCATTCATCATTCAACCAATCGAGAAGGTTATTTCAGCGGCAAGGCCAATGTCAAAATATTTCTATTACGAGAAACAATCAATCAAGGTCCAACCGTGGCTTGCCAAGAGAGCATAGGGTGTTTGCTGATTTGAATATACCATTAAGCTTGGCATTGGAGAGAATGTAAGAGGAGGGGTATTTGAAGAAGTTGAATCCAAGGCCGATACTTGACCCCATCCCGCTGAGATATAATGTCAACGAGTATTGTGCTTACCATCAAGGGCATGGACATGATACTGACCGTCGTTTAAGGCTGAGGCATGAAATTCAAGATTTAATTGAGCAAGGGATCGTTACACCAGACGAGACTAAGATGAGACGGTGAAGTGATGATGTTTAGAACGGCTGCTGTTGAAACGTGGATGCTTTTTTAAAAAAAAAAGACAAAAGAATAAAAAAGACAAAAGAAAATAAGCGAGTCATAGCGACACTCCATTTGAGGTGAAGTCAAGTTGGGTCAAGTCGAGTATGTTTCGTATTTTTCAAGTTTAGTCTTTTGATTGAGTCTGTCTGTCTATCTATCATCGAGTTGTGCTGAGTCCATGTTGAGTAATAAAATTCTTATCTTGGAATGAAATCTCATTTTGCTTAATCTGATGCATTTAGTCATGAGTGAATGAATCACTAAGATGAAAATGTCGCATCTCAGATTGTTGTGGAAATTACTCTGTTAATGAATTTTTGCATAAAAAATGAATCTTGAATAGATCGAAGTCAATTTTGTGCTAACATGAAGAAAGCTAAGAATTGATTTGTCTTACTTTAAGAATTTAAAGATGCTCTCGCTCAATCTTGAAAAGATAAACTTTTGACTTGTGGCTTGCTCAGCATCCTCTTCTCCCAAATACCAAGCCTAAAAGATGAGCCCACAATCCAAAGCCATAAACTTGATCCTTGATGGTAGCCAGATATTTTAAATGAACTTCTTTTTCAAAAGAAAAAAAAAAGAGAAAAAGAAAAAGAAAAAGAAGCTCGTTAGGATGAAAACTCGAAAGCGCCTAGGCAAAAGTTAGAGCACAACAAAAAAATAGAGAAAAGGAAAAAGAAAAAAGAAAAAGAGCTTGGTGGGATGAAAGCCAGTTAGAGCAAAAATAAGATGCGTGTTAACTTCAAAACCTAAATCCTGGACAGTCAAAAACATAGAGAGAGTAAGAGATAGGGAGGTAAGAAAAGAAAGGAAAGAGAAAAGAAAAAAAAATAGAGAATAAATAAGATTGAGAATTCTTGAGCGCTTCAAAGTACATTATTGGCATATGAATCATCTCAAGGATTTGAGTTTGTTCTAAACAAAGAAAATAAATTGGAAATAAAAAGAGAGATTTGAAAGTATCAATCAGTCTCAATTGCTAAGTGAGCCTA
Organism: Hydrangea macrophylla; assembly: GCA_033977485.1. Classification (NCBI taxonomy): domain Eukaryota; kingdom Viridiplantae; phylum Streptophyta; class Magnoliopsida; order Cornales; family Hydrangeaceae; genus Hydrangea; species Hydrangea macrophylla. Next base: position 4,974,044 of record CM066995.1, on the reverse strand, counting down.
AACCAATGCATAGATATCTTTGAGAAAAAAATAAATAGAGATTCGAAGGGTTGATATTGCTTTGTGAATATGATAGAGTATGAATAAAACATGATGCACTGTAAAGCTTATTGGCCAGTGAAAAGGTGAAAAGAATCAATCGCCAAAAACCAAAAAAAAAAAGAACACTACACCATATGACCAGATTTCTAACGGACAGTTTTTATGCTTTCTAACGGATATATCCGTGAATAATTACTAACGGATATATCCGTTAGAATAGTTATATATCCGTTAGTAATAACTCTCCATAATGTGATATATTATTTCTAACGGATTTTAAAACATTACCAACGGATATAGCCGTTAGTAATATTTATAGAAATTAAAATTAATACAAAAAAGAAAATGAAATAAAAATTAAAATTGAAAGAAAAAGAGAATAGACCCAAATAATTAACGAAGAGGGAAAGACCAAATCAGACTTAGGTCTAGGGAAAGAGAGAGAGAGAGAGAGAGAGAGAGAGAGAGAGAGAGAAGAATAGACCCCCTCACCGTCGTGCCCTCGCCGCCCCTTCGCCGTCCCTTCACCGTCCCCGTGCGCCGGAGAAGGTATATATTTCCTCCTCCTCCTCCTCCTCCTCCTCCTCCTCCTCGTTCTTCTTCTTCTTCTTCTTCTTCTTCTTCTTCTTCTTCTAATGAAACCCTATATTTCCTCATTCAGATTTTTTTTTTACATTTCCTCCTCTTCGTTCTTCTTCTTCTTCTTCTTCTTCTTCTTCTAATGAAAGCCTAGATTTCCTCATTCAGATTTTTTTTTGTATTTCCTCCTCCTCATTGTAATTTGAGTTGTTTTGTATCAGATTTTTTTTTTTATTTGGGAAGTCTTTTCATGTATTAGCTTCGTCTTGTGTTTCTTTTCATTATATTGTCAATTAAGATAAAATTTTGGGAAGTCTTTTCATATTACTCTTCTCTGTGTATTAGCTTATGCTAGCCATTTTTGTTTTATGTATTAGCTTGTGCTAGCCATTTGTAAGAATCATTTGTTCTGGATAAGATTGGTGTTGACAAATCTTATAGTTATTGAGTCGGTTTCACTTTCTTCTCTAACATAATAATTTTTCACCCTCTTGGAATAAGTGGTCTTTTTTCTTAAAGTAATCAGTGTGAGAGTCGTTCCCAGTGTTTCCTTTCAAATAGAAGTATGGGAATTGTTGTATGCCGTCGGATGTCTCTGTTTGAAAATAACTTTCTATGTTAAGGCTTGTGCATTACCAGCTGGATCGATACAAGGAGTTATTTTGTTTTCTTCTTGTGTTTTGATGTGTTCTATATTTGGTAGTGAGTACAAACTTGCTATTTTCCTTATCTAAGACACACAGTTGTAGTACCTTTGGAGCAGTTAGGAGAATAACTTAAGTGGGAATGTTGAAAAGGCTATTGTCTGCTTATTCTCTATAGCAAAAGAAGTGAGGCTTGGTTCTAAAAACGTGACAATTTAAGATGGTTGCGACTTCGGGAGTGATGGAAAAAACAATTATGAAACTCAAATACTGTTTTTTCCTTCTTATTGTTTCATTTATTTATTTATTTTCGTTGGAGTGGGGATCCCCTTGGTATTGCGATAATCGTAGTTATAAATCAAAGCTTCTGGTTCTATGTATGATCGGGAGAGAACAAATCCTATTTATACGCCTTAACGAGCATTTGTTAGTATCTTTTTATCCTGTTTTTGTATATTTTTACTTCGTTTTCTATTTTCTGACAGGTTTTGAAAGAAATCAAGTATATTAGGCTAAACAGGGTGAAAAAGCAGAAGAAAAGAAGCTGAAAAAGCCAGTTCGCACGCGCGAGCCTCGCACGCGAGAATCCAGGATTCGCTCTAGCGATCCGCGCGCGCGAGGTGCCAATTGTCGCACTCGCGCGGCCCGTTCGCGCGACATATGCAAAAATGGAACTTGCGTATTTCAGTATACTGATGATTCCTATGCGAACGAAACTGCCTAATTACGTATGGAAAGCTAAATACAGCAATTTTAGTGCGTTTGGGGTTAGGAAAGCTTCCAAAACATGTTGTAAATCTATATATACCCTATTTTACTTCAATTAAAGGGTTGGACAATTATTATACACACAATATACAACCACACTTCCAGCCATTGAAGGGAGGGAAGCAAGGAGAAGAAGAAGAAGACCAAGGATTTCCATGGCCTCCTCCATCAACTACTTGCCATCTATCACTTCCATTGTCACGCCCCGACGTAGCATAATTCAGGAAAGCATTTAATTTCCTTTATGGACTCGTAGGTCGTGACAAGTGAGTATGACCAATTGTCCCTGCAACAAATAACTTAACAACATTTCTAAAAGAAAGGATACTAATAAACATAAGCTCCGAAATTTAAAACTTGCTAAACTATTACATAAGTCAAAGTCTTAGGCACAAAACGCCCTTATTTCAAAGCTATTCTCCAGTCTATTACAACTTCAGAAATGAAAGACATAGGAAAATAATAAGCAGCCTCCTGGAAAGTTTCCTGCCTCTAACTAGCATAGTCGAAGTACCCTGGCTGCTCCTGCCCCTGAAAATCTGGACATACAGTCCAGGACGCATCAACGCCGTCAGCTTATGAAAGCTGGTGAATAAAATAAACAAATGCTCGCAATGTATATATAAGCAAATAAACAACGGTACCATTTAACTTTAACAGTAATATATTCAAGGTTCCAATTCCAACATAATTCACGGGAGAATATAGTAAGAAATAAATACGCAATTGTACATAAATTGTGAAACATCTTATTTTGCCAATTCTTTTCTTTAGAACAATCCAATTAAATCAACACATCATTTCAGCTACCAGGAGTAATAAGTATTCAGTCATCCAATTCACACGCTACACTATCGCCTCCAATACCAGGAATACTATCCGATCGGTATTGAAGTCACACACCACACTATTGCCTCAGATACCAGGAATACTATCCGATCGATATCTAGACCGATCACAACCAACCATCGCTCCGGATATCAGGAATACTATCCGATCAATATCCGAAACGCGCCCCTTAGATACCAGGAATACTATCCGATCGATATCTAAGTCGTACACAACACTATCACCATCGCTTCGGATATCAGGAATACTATCCGATCAATATCCGAAACGCGCGCCTTAGATACCAGGAATACTATCCGATCGATATCTAAGTCGTAAACAACACTGTCGCCTCCAATACCAGGAATACTATCCGATCGATATTGAGGTCGCACACCAAACCGCCACCCTTTACTCTTTTTACACTTTATTCAACACATGCATGTTGACACAACCTCGACCCTAATATGTATGTCAATGTTCCATAAATAACACCATTAATAAATCACAAAGCCAGATAATCGTACGAGCATAAATTTCGGTCTTAGTTGTTCTTGTTCGTACAATTCTTAAAACATAGACTTTTAAAACAATATTTTTGTCAAACTGTTCTTTAAAAACTTTTAAAACATTTTCCAAACAGTACCTAATAAGAAAACATAGAAACTGCTCAAACTGCCAGGTCGCGAGAGCGAAGGTGAGGTGATGTCGCGCGCGCGGGTCGCGCGAGGGAAGGGGAAGGCTGGATCGCGCGAGCGGGTCGCGCGAGCGGAGGGGCTGGAAAGGTCGCGCGAGCGGATCGCGCGCGCGAAGGGGGGGTTGGTTCGCGCGAGCGGACCGCGCGAGCGAGCCTCGCGCGAGCGGGTCGCGCGCGCGAGTTCTTGCAGAATGTCATCTTCTTCGTTTTCTCCCCTGTTTTCAATTCCTGGACTGAAATTTACCCATTTCTGTTTTCTGTTCGTACCAGGACATGTAATATATGGATCTCCTCGGTTTTCCGCGTAGATTAAGAATACGCGATCAATTTTAACTAATACGGATTGTATCGCTTAATTTTCACGATTAAAGTTAGAGTGACAAAACTTAAAATCAACGGTACGTCGCGATACGGACGAATTAACTCGTAGGATTTGAACCGTAGCCTATTGGGACTAAGATCTTCCAAAATCAATTCACGGAATTGAATTTGGTTGAGTTTGACAAAACTCCAATTTTAAGCTTTAGTGGTGATTTCATATATATACATATATACATACATATACATACTGCAATACACATATATACACATGGCGAGTGAGTTTATAATACTCACAGAGACGATTATACAGAAAATTAAAAGCCGAGAACTTTCCGCCGCGATTCCGTCCTCCAATAATTTCTTCCTCCGTTCTTGATATTGAGATGGATATATATATATCTATATATGAGTATATACTGAATATATATGTATATATAAATTGTATGTGTGTGTGTTGTGTGATCTTGAGAGAGCAAGAGAGTGATTGAGAGAATTTGAGAGAGTTTGGGAATGAGAGATGAGAGACTGTGAGAAAGAGAGAGAGAATTAAACGTATATATAAATCCACAGTTTTGGGCTCCAAGAAAGCCATGGAAATCGCACGGTGTGGTTGAGCTCACGTGCTCCCACACCCAAGTCGCGGTAAAGGCGCAGTTTTAAAACAAAACTGGTATTTTTCGGTTGATATAAAAATACTGAAAATTATATTTTTGCGTAGGAATAAATTCCCAGTTTGTACAAAATATAGATATCGTTTTTGAAACCATAGAAAGTATTTTGGAAATTACAGTTTGACCCCAGATATATATATCAAATGGAAATCAAATCAAATACTCATGGAAATAAAATGCAATATTTATTAATTAATGATAATAAAATACAGGGCGTTACACCCTACCCACCTTAACAGAGATTTCGCCCCGAAATCTGAGCTAACTAATCCTGAAACAACTTGAGGTATCTAGTCCTCATGTCTGACTCTAACTCCCACGACGCTTCTCCCTCGTCATGATGCCTCCACTGAACTTTAACCAAAGGAACGTCTCTTCTTCTCAGCCTCTTGATACTCTGGCCAAGAATCCTCACAGGTCTATCCTTGTAGACAACATTCTGACTCGTCTCAATATCATCAAAATTTACTACATGTGAAGGATCCCGTATGTATTTCCTTAACATACTGACATGGAACACATTATGAACACCGGACATCTTTGGTGGCAACGTGAGTCGATAAGCCACTTTCCCAACACGTTCTAAAACTTCGAACGATCCGATGAAACGAGGTGCCAGCTTCCCTCTCTTCTGACCAAAACGTACTATTCCCCGAACAGGTGAAACCTTCAGGAGTACGTGGTCTCCAACACTGAACTCCAAGTCCTTTCGACGTCGATCCGCATAACTCTTATGCCTACTCTGTGCAGTTGTCATCCTTTCCTTGACCAGTGAGATCTTCTCATTGGTCTCTCTCACCAAATCTGGTCCCAAAAGTTCCGTGTCTCCCACTTCAGCCCAACACAACGGAGATCGACAAGGTCGTCCGTACAAAGCTTCGAATGGCGCCATTCCAATACTTGAGTGATAATTGTTGTTATACACAAATTCGACCAACGGCAAGTGCGTCTCCCAAGACTCTTCAAAGTCAATTGCACAGGCTCTGAGCATATCTTCCATAATCTGATTAACACGCTCGGTCTGTCCATCGGTCTGAGGATGGAAAGCAGTACTCATCTTGAGCGAAGTTCCCATAGCCTTTTGCAAACTTTCCCAAAATCCCGAGGTAAAACGTGCATCGCGGTCTGATACAATCGACACAGGCGCACCGTGCAGTCGCACCACTTGCTGTAGGTACATTCGACTCATCCTTTCTACTGGGTAAGTCATATTGTACGCGATAAAGTGTGCAGACTTCGTCAATCGATCCACAATTACCCAAATCGTGTCATGATTCTGTTGTGACCGGGGTAATCCAACCACAAAATCCATAGTTATGTGTTCCCACTTCCATCCTGGAACAGGTAAGGGTTGCAACAATCCCGAGGGTCTCTGATGTTCGGCCTTCACTTGTTGACAAGTCAAACATTTAGACACAAACTCGGCTACTTCTCGCTTCATCCTTTCCCACCAGAAGTTTCTCTTCAAATCCTTATACATCTTTGTTCCTCCTGGGTGTACTGTCAGTCTCGATTTATGTGCTTCTTCGAGAATATCTTTTCTCAAATCTCCGAAATCTGGCACACACAATCTGTCTCGACATCGGTATCCTCCATCGGTCCCAACCTTCCATTCTGTAGGGTCCTTTTCTGACATCTTGGCGAACCATGCTTGAAATTTTTCATCTTCCTTTTGGGCTTCGATGATTCGACTCACAAGTGTTGGTTGTACTACCAAGCATCCAAAGTGTTGCCCGACACTTCCCTCAGAAATCTGCATATCAAATTCTGCGATTGTCTCCAAGGCTTTCCATTCCCTCAACATCAATGAAGCAATCATTCCTCGAGGCTTCCGGCTTAGGGCGTCAGCGACTACGTTAGCCTTACCGGGGTGGTACTCTAATGTAAAGTCGTAATCCTTAATCAGCTCCATCCACCTACGTTGCCTCATGTTCAACTCCTTCTGAGTAAACAAATACTTAAGGCTCATGTGGTCCGAGAACAAATCAAACTTCTCCCCGTAGAGGTAGTGTCTCCAGGTCTTGAGCGCAAACACTACTGCTGCCAGTTCCAAATCATGAGTTGGGTAATTCAATTCATTGGGCTTCAACTGTCGCGAACCATAGGCGATGACCTTTCCGTCTTGCATAAGGACACATCCCAATCCTTGATATGAGGCGTCACTAAAAATAGTGAACTTCTCACCATCCTTTGGTATCGCAAGCACTGGCGCTGTTGTCAATCTCTCTTTCAATTCCAGAAAAGCGCGTTCATGCTTATCAGTCCATTCAAACTTCAAATCTTTCTTAGTCAAACCAGTTAACGGGGCTGCTATCTTGGAGAAACCCTCTACAAATCTCCGATAGTAACCAGCGAGTCCCAGAAAACTTCTGACTTCTGTTGCATTGGTCGGCCGAGTCCAATTCGCCACTGCATCGGTCTTTGATGAGTCAACAGCGATTCCTTGTTGAGAGATCACATGCCCGAGAAACTTAACTTCTTGAAGCCAAAATTCACACTTGCTGAATTTAGCATACAGGCGGTGATCCTTGAGAGTCTGCAACGCGATCCTCAGGTGTTGTTCATGCTCTTCCTCTGACTTGGAATAGATCAAAATATCATCAATAAAGACAATAACGAATTGATCCAAGTAGGGCTTGAATACTCTGTTCATCAAGTCCATAAACACAGCCGGAGCATTTGTCATCCCAAACGGCATCACTAAGAACTCATAGTGTCCGTATCTCGTCCTGAAGGCAGTCTTAGGTATGTCTTCCTTCCGCACCCTCAACTGGTGATACCCTGACCGTAGATCAATCTTAGAAAAGGTCGTGGCTCCTTGCAACTGATCAAACAGATCGTCTATCCGAGGTAAAGGATACTTATTCTTGATAGTAACCTTATTCAGTTCTCGGTAGTCAATACATAACCGCATTGACCCATCCTTCTTCTTCACGAATAACACTGGTGCTCCCCAGGGTGAAGTACTTGGACGAACAAAACCCAACTTCTCAAGTTCTTGAACTTGTTCCTTCAGCTCCAACAACTCTGTAGGGGCCATCCTGTAGGGAACCTTGGTTATAGGTCGAGTACCTGGCACCAATTCCACACAGAATTCTATGTCCCTTTCCGGCGGTAATCCTGAAATATCTCGGAATACTTCCTCGAACTCTTTGATTACCGGTATTGATGATACTGTCACCTCTGCACTGACAACCTCAATGTTTGCTAGGCATCTAGTGAGGAACATATCACCCGAAGGGTTACATTGGAAATCGAAGAGTCGATTCCCCTTGTCTGCAAATGTGATCCTCTTCCTTGCACAATCCAACTTCGCATGATTCTTCTCGAGCCAATCCATTCCCAGGATTATATCGAACTCCTTCATCGATAGAACCACAAGACTCGCCAAAAGTTCACGGTCTCCTAACCGTAGAGGACAGTCCTTACACACATGTAATAACTTGACTGTGGTCCCTAAGGGTGAGACAGCGCTCAGAGCTTCCTCTAAATGTTGCGGTACTATTCCCAACTTCTGAACGATCTTAACAGATATAAAAGAATGTGTAGCACCCGTGTCAAATAAAACTTTAACATGAGAGTTAAACAAGGTTAGAGTACCTTCCACTGTCTATTGCTCGGGCACTCTCTCCTCATAAGCACCTCCTTCATATCTTGTTTCTTCATAACCAGCAGCCTCGGGAATAACAGCATTCAGGCGGGCTTGTCCTTGCTGACCATAGTTACCTCTCTTAGGAGCCTTGCATTCCGGACTTATGTGACCGGGCATGCCATAGTTATAACACACGACTCCTGGACGATCCGCACGCCTAGGTGCTCTGCAATCTTTAGCTCGGTGACCAGGAACTCCACAATTGAAGTAGTTATTGTTTTTGGCCCCTTCTATTGCTAGAGGCTGATACTGCTGAACTGCTTGTGTCTGCTGAGGTTTCTTCCCTCCATCCCAGGTCCTTTTCTGTCCTTGAGGGTACCCAGGTTTCTGTCCTGAATAACTCTTCTGTGGAGGTCGATTTCCAAACGGCTTCGAATTCTGACACCCATCATTCTCCAACCCCGTAGCCAATCTCACCAGAGCTTCAAATGACTGGCTCAGATGCCCCATAGTCAGATGTCGGAGAGACAAGTTGAGGCCCCGGTGATACTTCTTGATTTTCCTCTGGGGTATGTCCACCATATGTGGAGCAAAGCGAGACAGACGCTCAAATCGAGTAGTGTACTCTCGGACAGTCAGATTTCCTTGAGTCAACTCCATAAACTCTTTCTCTCTCTTGTCCTTCTCTTCTTCAGGAAAATACTTCTCGAGAAATCTCTCCTTAAACACCACCCACGGCATTCTCCTTGCAGCTTCTTCCCCAATGGTCGCCTTTTCAGCATCCCACCAATCAGCCGCTGCATAAGACAGCTGAAAGATAGCCAGACGCTTCTTCTCCAGATCAGTGCACTCTATGGTCTCAAAGATACGCTCCATCTGACGTAGCCACTGTTCCGCTTGCCAGGGTTCATCAGTCCCCGCAAAATACTCAGGTCGCAGGACGCGAAACTCCTTGAGAAGCTTGTCTCCCGTCTGGTGGGCTTGCCTCCCATTCCCGTTGTAATTCCCATTCTGATTATTGTTCCTCGCATTCGGATCACTAACCCTCTCCAATCTTCTTACAAAAGCCTCGAACATTCCGGTTGGATCTATTACCGGGGGTGCATCTTCAATAGCGGGACGGTTCCTGAGATTTCTTCCAGCCATCGGATCGAGAGAAATCGGTACCTATCCATCAATCAACGGAATACGGTCAAACTCTCGAAAAGAAAGAAAATTCTAAACGATAGACAGTGACTAAACACGGAATAAAGTCGAACTATCTTATCTCAATTCTACCTTAACGGCAGATCCTAGGTGTTCTGGACAATTGGTCGTGCCATAACCTGGCTCTGATACCAAAAAGCCTGTCACGCCCCGACGTAGGATAATTCAGGAAAGCATTTAATTTCCTTTATGGACTCGTAGGTCATGACAAGTGAGTATGACCAATTGTCCCTGCAACAAATAACTTAACAACATTTCTAAAAGAAAGGATACTAATAAACATAAGCTCCGAAATTTAAAACTTGCTAAACTATTACATAAGTCAAAGTCTTAGGCACAAAACACCCTTATTTCAAAGCTATTCTCCAGTCTATTACAACTTCAGAAATGAAAGACATAGGAAAATAATAAGCAGCCTCCTGGAAAGTTTCCTGCCTCTAACTAGCATAGTCGAAGTACCCTGGCTGCTCCTGCCCCTGAAAATCTGGACATACAGTCCAGGACGCATCAACGCCGTCAGCTTATGAAAGCTGGTGAATAAAATAAACAAATGCTCGCAATGTATATATAAGCAAATAAACAACGGTACCATTTAACTTTAACAGTAATATATTCAAGGTTCCAATTCCAACATAATTCACGGGGGAATATAGTAAGAAATAAATACGCAATTGTACATAAATTGTGAAACATCTTATTTTGCCAATTTTTTTCTTTAGAACAATCCAATTAAATCAACACATCATTTCAGCTACCAGGAGTAATAAGTATTCAGTCATCCAATTCACACGCTACACTATCGCCTCCAATACCAGGAATACTATCCGATCGGTATTGAAGTCACACACCACACTACTGCCTCAGATACCAGGAATACTATCCGATCGATATCTAGACCGATCACAACCAACCATCGCTCCGGATATCAGGAATACTATCCGATCAATATCCGAAACGCGCGCCTTAGATACCAGGAATACTATCCGATCGATATCTAAGTCGTACACAACACTATCACCATCGCTTCGGATATCAGGAATACTATCCGATCAATATCCGAAACGCGCGCCTTAGATACCAGGAATACTATCCGATCGATATCTAAGTCGTAAACAACACTGTCGCCTCCAATACCAGGAATACTATCCGATCGATATTGAGGTCGCACACCAAACCGCCACCCTTTACTCTTTTTACACTTTATTCCACACATGCATGTTGACACAACCTCGACCCTAATATGTATGTCAATGTTCCATAAATAACACCATTAATAAATCACAAAGCCGGATAATCGTACGAGCATAAATTTCGGTCTTAGTTGTTCTTGTTCGTACAATTCTTAAAACATAGACTTTTAAAACAATATTTTTGTCAAACTGTTCTTTAAAAACTTTTAAAACATTTTCCAAACAGTACCTAATAAGAAAACATAGAAACTGCTCAAACTGCCAGGTCGAGCGAGCGAAGGTGAGGTGATGTCGCGCGCGCGGGTCGCGCGAGGGAAGGGGAAGGCTGGATCGCGCGAGCGGGTCGCGCGAGCGGAGGGGCTGGACAGGTCGCGCGAGCGGATCGCGCGCGCGAAGGGGGGGTTGGTTCGCGCGAGCGGGCCGCGCGCGCGAGTTCTTGCAGAATGTCATCTTCTTCGTTTTCTCCCCTGTTTTCAATTCCTGGACTGAAATTTACCCATTTCTGTTTTCTGTTTGTACCAGGACATGTAATATATGGATCTCCTCGGTTTTCCGCGTAGATTAAGAATACGCGATCAATTTTAACTAATACGGATTGTATCGCTTAATTTTCACGATTAAAGTTAGAGTGACAAAGCTTAAAATCAACGGTACGTCGCGATACGGACGAATTAACTCGTAGGATTTGAACCGTAGCCTATTGGGACTAAGATCTTCCAAAATCAATTCACGGAATTGAATTTGGTTGAGTTTGACAAAACTCCAATTTTAAGCTTTAATGGTGATTTCATATATATACATATATACATACATATACATACTGCAATACACATATATACACATGGCGAGTGAGTTTATAATACTCACAGAGACGATTATACAGAAAATTAAAAGCCGAGAACTTTCCGCCGCGATTCCGTCGTCCAATAATTTCTTCCTCCGTTCTTGATATTGAGATGGATATATATATCTATGTATGAGTATATACTGAATATATATGTATATATAAACTGTATGTGTGTGTGTTGTGTGATCTTGAGAGAGCAAGAGAGTGATTGAGAGAATTTGAGAGAGTTTGAGAGAGTTTGGGAATGAGAGATGAGAGACTGTGAGAAAGAGAGAGAGAATTAAACGTATATATAAATCCACAGTTTTGGGCTCCAAGAAAGCCATGGAAATCGCACGGTGTGGTTGAGCTCACGTGCTCCCACACCCAAGTCACGGTAAAGGCGCAGTTTTAAAACAAAACTGGTATTTTTCGGTTGATATAAAAATACTGAAAATTATATTTTTGCGTAGGAATAAATTCCCGGTTTGTACAAAATATAGATATCGTTTTTGAAACCATAGAAAGTATTTTGGAAATTACAGTTTGACCCCAGATATATATATCAAATGGAAATCAAATCAAATACTCATGGAAATAAAATGCAATATTTATTTATTAATGATAATAAAATACAGGGCGTTACATCCATGGACAGCTAGATCTTAGATCTAGGGTTTCAATGAAGCCCTAGTCGAGTAATAGGGAGTATTTTATGTTTTTATTTTAGTTTTATTATGTATGGATGACAGTCACATGTTCCGAGGATTTTTATAAATAAATCGTACTTCTATTGATTAAATCATTGCTTTCAAAGTTTATTCTTGTCTTAGATCTATTTTGACTGTGATGTGCTCAATGATCTATGCTCGCTGTGCTTGTTTAGATTATTTACATGTGATGGTGCTTTATTGATTTGTGCTATCAAGTATCCGAATAATCCATGCCTAGATTAGACGAATTATGTCACAACCCTAGTTTAGTGTGGGATAATTCGTGCTAACCGAAGATGGAATATGTTGGTGCTTGAACCATGATTATTTTCTTGACGGAGGAATTGGGCTTGTAGCCACAATTCCCCATAATCATCCAACTTAGTAAGCTATTTGAATGCATAAATATTCCTATTATGAAGCTAGTGGTGGAGTTGCAATCCTAGGTTCCCTTTACATATTTACAAAAACACTTTTAATTGCTTTCATAGTTTAGATTTATTTTTATTGTTATTAGTTTAATTAAAATCAAATCAAAATCTGTTTTCATAATTACCTAAAGTTAGGTTTTAAAATTAAGTCACTGTAGTTAACCAATCCCTGTGGGTTCGACCTTTGCTTTCACACTACAAATCTTTTGAAAAGTAAAGAACACTTTTTATATCTTGATATTGACAACATCAATTTTTATGGGAGCTTTTCAGCCAAAGAAAAGGAAAATATCTTGCATATTTCTTAATGCAAACCTGAGGATGAAAATGCATCTAGACTAAGTATTCATGCGTGAAATGTGCACTATAAGCCCCATGTAATGAAAACAAAGTAAAGAAGCAGTCTTTTTTTGATAACTCAACCTAAATGAAGCCTTCTTCAAAATGTGCAGCGTCGTCTTGCCATATTATGAAGATTAGGATTTTTTTAGAAAATTCAGTTGTTATATCAATATGATCATTATTTGTCAACTTCTGCACCATTTGCTCGATCAAACCATGTTACTTTGACTTCTTTCACCGTGTCCGCTTCTGATGTTGCCTTTAGCGTCTCAATGGTGCACCTCTCTCTCACTCTTTCCTTTCCCTGTCTTTTGTGAATATTTATCTCTGTATTTTAATAATTCGTTGTGCATAAAAGCTAGATCTCTGGTCATGATAAGTTGTACTGATCTGAATGGAGCCCACCCAGTTGTCCTTTGGATCGTAATATCACCTCATGTACGAAGTCTGGAACTTGCCATTATTGTTTCCTGTCTGCGTGACTACACCTCGTTACTCTTGATGTTAGTTTGCCTCACCCAATTTCTGCACCAAACTAAATATATGGTGTGCTTGCTGATGCAGTTTTGAGATTATCCTATTTAAATTGGAGGTATTGGATCACAAGGCTCGGGAAAGAGCAGGAGTTATAACTCCTACTCTTGGTGCACCTATTCCTGTACTTCTGCAAATTGATGCTGCTATTGAGGTGAAAGTTTACTCACTTTAAACTTTGGGCTTTCAGTACTTCTTCCTTTTTTTTTTTTACTTTTTTAATTGGTCAATACCGTCCCTTTGGGTTACGTCGTGCTGATGTTAATTAATAGGACATGATTTTTTTGCTTTTATTGATTGACTTGGTGGATTCCTAGGTCCGCCAATGATCCATTAGACGCTTTGGCTAAGACGGGAGCTTTTTTAATAGCCCCTGTTAGGGCCACTTCCCTCATTCAGATACATCGAAAATGGAGGTTCTCTTGTGGAATGTGAAACCTTGTTCCCCTTCCTTCTCCTTGGTCAATTTGCTTAGTGCTTAGTCTTTTCACCCCTATTAAAGGAGAGCCACATTCTTCCCCATCGTACTCTTTTACAATCTATGTTTAATAATATTAGTTTCTTTCTCATAAAAAAGTCATCTTTCTCTAGAAAAAGTTTCCTTGGCTGGTCTAGAAACAAGTGATAGACAATCTTTTGATATGTTTCCCTACAAAAAGTAAGGGTATTCTTATGTCTGTCAAGGCTTTCGCCATAGACGTATGGTGCCTATTTACTGGTAATTCAAAATGTTCGCTGGTATTGATCCTCTATTTAAGATATCTATACCTCAATTTTGGTTGTTAAAGCACTTTATTCGGGGAATATGAAACATCCCCGTTATTCTAATCATGGGATTATTATTTTCTGCAATGTGCATTAATTCCTTGAATTGAGTGCTCGTCAAAGAAATTTGGTTTTGTGAGAATCATTTGTTCTGGATAAGATTGGTTTTGCAATTATGAAATATTTGCAATCTTTCAAAATATATGCTGAATTTTATTCTTTAATATTTTGTATTTATTTGTCACTTTCTAATTGGAATGTAGTTGATGATTTTACTTAAAGTTGCCATTTTAGTGTAGATTCATATACCTTTTGACTTTTATTACAGTTTTTATGATAGTTTCTGTAGTAAAGTAGTAAGCTCTCTGTTGTAAATTTTGATTTTAATTTTGGGAGGAGAGTACTAATATTTTTTATTCAATAAAAAGACCAGTTAATGTTCTGTAGAAACTCTCAAGGCAGACAAAGAAGATCTAGAATCATCACTGTACAAGGAAAAGTTGCATTCTTTCCAGCTAAAGCAAGAGTTTGCTGAAGCCGAGAATCGAAATACAGACCTATACAAGGTAATCTTTTGTTTGTATATCGGTATTTGATTATTGAGGCATGGGTGTTTATTACATATTCACCTGTCACTTAGAGATTGGATAGGTTTTGAAGTAGATTAATGTGATGATAGATTCGTTTATGATTTTATCCTACAATCTTGGTTATGATGATGCCATATCTGCACTAACTAGTGCCCCTTACTCTGCTTGAATTTATACTCTTATAGTTATGTGTGCAAGTTTCTGACTCCAATGGTGGGTTCATTTTGATTACAATTATGACCAAATTATTTATGGAGAAGAAGCATTCATTCAGTGTAAATTGGTTCCTACAAACCTTGTGAGAGGACGACTGAACCAGTTCCTATGAAGAATTCGCAAACAGGCCCTTATAATTTCAGTTTGCTTAGGGATTTTAATTCTTTGTAAATTGGTTCTGACGCAGAGCTCATTGGCTCCGTTACTAAGCTTATTCTAAATACTCTTATTGGTGGAAGCATAAACTGAAAATAAAAAATCACAACGTTACCATGCGAGCCCTTAATTTGTATTAATTCCCATGGTTTGCCCTTAATTTTTTTACTTGTATTTTTATGGAAACAAAAATGTATCTATCTGAGCTTTCAATTCATTTTTTTTACTTGAATTTGTCCACTACACATTGAATGGCTTGTTGAAGTGAGATAGAGACCTTTTAGAATCACATGCACCTATAGAAATTCTTTAATACTATCTCTATGGACTAAGGTCTCTTCCCAAAAAAGTAGCAAGATTAAATACTTCTAAAAATAAATGGAGGCACTAATATAGAGCCTAGAGAAAAAAGGAGAGGAACAACTCCAAGCAATATATGTACATTACATATATATATATATGCAGGGGCATTGTTGCAAGGTAAAAGGAGACAGACAGGAACATGCCATGCTTCCCTCTTCCCTCCCCCACATGCAACTAAAGGGGTAATAGATAACTAGAAAAGTCTCATAATTGAATCTTCACTTGGCCCATACACCCTTTTGTACTTGTTTCGAAAAAGTGTTGGTCAAAGGGGAGTCTGAAAAGATAATGATCAGCATTTTATCTTTTTCTTTTTCTTTTTCTTTTTCTTTTTCTTTTCATCTAAGTTTCATTTTACTGGAAATACAATACATTACATTTGCATACAAACAGCCTATGCAAAGACTTGCCATAGTGTCATAGCCTAGAATGAAACCCTCAACAACAGGTTGCATATTTGTACTACGTTCCTCAAGTTCTTCTACCCCAATTTCAAGACCTTTGGACGATTTTTTTGTTTTGCTTACTAATAGTGATAGGATAAGTTTTCTGAGAATAATGCTATGATTCCCAAATTTACTTCCCAAAGCTTTGCCAATTGTACCTCATAAAGTGGCACATCATGTGGTAAACTATTAAAGCATTTGGAACTAAATTTATGATTCAAATTCGGGAAGGATAGCATTACTCATTTCCTTATCTTTTGTTGGACACTTTGGTGTGTTCTTATCTTGTTATCCCCTCCCCTTCCTCCAGTATGTTCAGCATGGAAATAGCTGTGGTGCTTTTCTTGCCCTAGTAACAAAGGATTTTCTTCAATCTTCTTTCTTCTATAAGTCTTCATACTGGGCTTGATCCCTCTACAACCGCCAAAATTTTTTCTTTTCTTTGTGATTCTTCTAATTAAGTTCCTTGCTTCATTTGTTTCATGACCGACTCTGTGGGAATAAATGCATGTTTTTGAACTATGTTAACATGCAAATCCGGAATATCCCAGATTTTTTCTAGGTATGTCCACTTAAAAGTTTCCTTTCCATGTCATACCATCTAGTCCTCTTTGGACTAACCTTACTAGTGACTTTTCTAAACAAGTTTAATATTTTGGTTTTCATACATATATAATATTTTCTTGTCTCAGAAAGTCTTGGATACAAACTGTCAGGATGTGGAATTTGTGATTGAGCAGATGATTAATTCCTTACTAGTGACTTTTCTAAATAAGTTTAAGGGAACCATGAATCAAAGTGGTGGACAATGAAAATAAATGAGGATACCTGATAACGCTAGTGTATGGCTTCCACCTGCAGCAACTGTGACTATCCTTACTCCTGGGTTCAATGTAACAAGACATGGCAATGCTGACAGACTTTCATCACCAGATGAGGAGCTTTTAGATGATTGCTTAGCCGATGATGTTCTTATACGCTTTGCACTTTCCTCCCCATTTATAGTATCCCCACCAGATACTGTGCCACTGATAGATATTGATCCCTGAGATTGAGGGCTCACTGTTACAAAGTTACCCTTTATCACATTAGTCTACAACCAGTAAAGATCGGCAACTATATGTCCTCCCTCTACAAGTCAAAACCATACCTTGTTCTGTCAAAAATAAACTCTATCTTTCAAACACATCCAGCTCTGGGCTTAAGCTAGTGGACGGATCACCGAAGACCTTGCCAAAGGGAACGCACTCTTTCCATCCCCAGGTGTAGACTTCCCCATTCTCTGGATTCTCAAATTGGAGCAACCCAAACTCATTAGATAGGAAAGTGACCAAATTTGACCTATCACCTATGTCTTTTATTCAGTTTACTGCCACATTTGGTTGCTAAAAAACTGGTAGTAAGAAAATGGAATCTAAATTCTGTTTGATTCTAATAACATATGACCTAAAACAATCTCTCACAATATTTATACGGGTTTGTTCCTTTCTTTGTGGGTACATATGGAGAAGGTTTATGGCTTTACTTTGAGCTTATGAATGTCAGTCTTGGTTTACCATAGTTTTTTGAGTATCTTCTCTTTCAGCTATAGCAGTTCACAAAGAACAAGATAGGGAAACAATTGTTTCAGGACCTATACTATTATATATGCAGTCTCGATGAGATTTTGCCAACTCTGTAAGATCTCAAACTATCATATGATTCTGTTGGGCCCGGCCAATGGCCTACAAGGACAAGTTAAGTTCTTAAGTTTTGTGCTGAGAACTATGACGTATGGGATTTTCAGGCTGTCTGAATTGGGATCTCAAGTTATTCAAAAATGCTGCTGAGAATTTCTCAAGCACTTTGGGTTCGGATGGGATACTATTAGTTTGTTAAAAAGTTAATTCTGGGGCGGGTAAGAAGCAATATATAATACTCTTTAGTTTGTTTAAAAGTTAATCTTGTGATCAAAAGGCTGCTGAATATGATAGTGGGTTTATCTTGTCCTTGTTTCAAAATTTAGAAGCATGTCCTTGAAAATAGGCCTGCCACAGTTCTTCCTGCTGCAATTGCTGGTTTTGTTTATAGGTAATTATGTAGAGTTATTGAGAAGATACTTACCCATTATCAGGTAACTTTTTTGACTAAGTACATTAAAAAGTGATTGTTCTATTGCAGTTCCTAAAAATTTACTTGGATTAAAGTATTTGCTGATATATGACTAACTTGCATGTTCATATGTATTGCACAACACCGTAGCAATAAAAGAGGTTTGCACATCTTCTCTCTTGTGAGTTGTCACTTCAATTTAAAATCTTAGGGAAGTGTTCCATCAATTTTTCAGTTTTATCGGGACAATAATGTCAAATCTCCAAATATAGATGTCAAAAGTTGAAGCTGCAAATGAAAGCTAGGCTCGAGAAATTCCTTTGGCTGAAATTATGTTCTAATCTTTGATCACTTATCTATACTGTGACTAATGTGCTTCTTGTGACGTAACCTGGCTCTTCCACAAAGTTCAACAAACATATTGCAAGCAAAATACCTATGGTAAGAAAGAATATAAAAGAACTATTTGGAATGAACACATCCACACCCTTTAGCATTTTTATTTTTCTATTTGGAATAGATAAGCCGACTTGTCTTCGTCAAACCTTACAAAACTGAACCTCCTTACACCTTTATTTTTTTCCTTATTGGTATGAACACATCCACACCCTTTAGCATTTTAAAAAATTCCTTTGATCCATGCTACATCCTCCCTATTTGGAATGCTGTTTACAAAGATTGTTGCAGCAACTGTGCCATGATGATGAAAGCTCTGCCTTGTTGCAATTCAAGCAAAGCTTTTTCATCAATAAATACGCTTCCCAATATTGTTCTTCTGCTTATCCAAAGGTTTTATCATGGAGCCTTGAGGGAGAAAACGGTAATTGCTGCTCATGGGATGGAGTAGAGTGTGACAACCACACCGGTCATGTGATAGGCCTCGACCTCAGTTGCAGTTTACTCTATGGTTCAATCAATTCTAGTAGTACCCTTTTCAAGCTTGTCCACCTTCAGAGTCTTTATCTATCCTTTAACCACTTTAATTACTCTCAAATCCCTTCTGAGATTCGTAATCTTGCAAAGTTAAAAAGTCTAAATCTATCAGGATTGTCATTTTTTGGGCAAATCCCATTAGAAGTATTAGAGCTTCCCAAGTTGGCTTTTCTTTATCTTTCTTCCATTGCTAACCCATTTTCTCAGAGTCTCTTGAAACTTCAAAAACCAAGTCTTAGTAATTTAGTTGAAAACTTAACAGACCTTCAAGAACTTGCTCTTAGTGGTGTGAACATATCTTTAACTGTACCTGAAATCATGGCTAATTTATCTTCCCTTTCTGCTCTTTATCTAAGAGATTGTGGTCTGTTTGGTACTTTCCTAGGTGGCATTTTTTCACTACCAAACCTGCATAATCTGAGTGTACGATTTAATCCAAATCTCATTGGATATTTACCAGAATTTCAGCGTGGTAGTCTTATGGAGGGTTTAAGTCTCGCTAACACAAATTTCACTGGGAAACTTCCTGAATCTATTGGTAATCTTGAGTACTTGAAATTACTGGATATGAGTAATTGTCACTTTTCAGGTCAAATCCCTTTTTCTGTTGGTAATCTCAACCATCTCACATATTTTAACATTTCAACAAATCATTTTATTGGCCAACTCCCTTCTCCTGTTGGAAGCCTCATTAAACTCACTGTTCTTGATCTTTCAGCAAATCATTTCACTGATTTCAATATTTGTCTCCCTTTTAATCATAAAACCAAAGGAACGCATAAATTCTATTGCAAATTGAATGCCATCTATAGAATATGCATGCATGTTCTTAAAGAACAATTTCAATTAAATATATTGAATTTACATTGCAGCTATATTACATAGGAGGCTTACTTTCAACTATTTCCTGGTTGATTAATAATTATGCTCATACTAGTCTACTGGTTCTCAACGTATTCAACATACAATTTGTTTGTACAAATTCTTAATTCCCTTTCCCTTTACAAATTCTTGTACAATTATGATGTGTTGTGTCCCATTTTATGTGTCCCCCTTTCCTTTTTGGGATATCCCAAAATTCTTGTCCACTTTCCTAAATTAGTATACAAATTCTTGGCCCCCTTTCCCTTTGCTTTATATTCTTTTTAAATGTTATATTGCAGAATGTCATGGCCTATTAATAAAGAGTGGATGAATGAAAATGATAGAGTTTGCCCGGTATATATAAAGGGAGTTGAAGATTTTCTTGAATTTGCGAATACAAACAATGTTGAAAAGTTGCCAACAATAACTTGCCCGTGTAAGAATTGTCGAAATAAGTATCGACACACACCTAGCAATGTTAGAAAACATCTCATTAGGCGTGGCATAGATAGGTCATATTCTGTATGGGCTTTGCATGGTGAGAAGCCATATAAGAATTTGATAGATCATCCACCAGTAGAAAAATACCGCGTTAATGGCTTTGTATTCTCTCCTAAATCTCACGACGAAACTGTTGTCATGTAAGATAGCGGTGTTTGCATGAAGGCTTGGACTCAATTTAGGGCCAAAAAAGGTGATAAAAGGCTCAAAGATGCTTGGACTATGTAGTATGGTGTTATCAAACAAATAATTGAGTTGGACTACACAATATTTAAAGAGGTGGTGTTTTATTGCGACTGGGTGAGAGTGGAGGACAAGACCAATGGTTGTAAACACTGCTCGGACTCTACCTTGGTGATGGTTAATTTTGATAAGTTCAAGAGTTCCAGTAGTGAGCTAGACGAGCCTGTCATTCTTGCTTCTGAGGCGAGTCAAGTTTTCTATTCAAAAGACCTTAAAAATCCCAATTGGTGGGTGGTTATATATTCACCGAGGAGATTGACCAGTCGGGTAGACGAGTTAGAGATACCAACAGTCTTCCAATCAACTCTTGAAGACCAACCTCATTTAGAAAATCTGTTGAAGCAGCATGGCTCTGCCTAGTTTTTTTTTATTTTGGAAATATTGATATGTATATTGGATTGAAATACTTTTTGTTCTATTACTTTTTGTGCATTCTTAATAGCCTCTATTTCTTAATCTAATATCTAGTTGTTGCTATATGAAATACTTGGTTGTTGCTATGTGAAACATTTAGTCGTTGGTATGTGAAATAATTGGTTGTTGCTATGTGATTTAATATTATAATTATTGATCTAATATTGCATGGGCAAACTAACATATTGTATTCCAATGATTGGCATTGAAAAGTAAGTCATCAAGTGCAGGTAATCCTAACCCGAGTTCATCTCACCCATCTTCTTCTGACCCACCCGCATCTGAGTCATCAAGAGACAAAGCCACAAAGGAGAAAATGAAAGTCATAATCGAAGAGGATGGGTCTTTTGTGGGTAGGTATGGAGTACTCGGACAGGAGATTTTGTAAGAGCTCTCATTCCCATTAGCTACGAAGATATTAGAAAAGTGCCAAAGAACTTCAAAGATGATGTTTGGAATTCTTTGATGGTAAGTTTTTGTTTATAAGCTTTGAGTTCCAAATGTTGTCTTACTTTAATTACATCATATATGTTTAACATTACTATCCTATTCATTAACTAGGGTGAATTTGAATTAAATGTTCCACCAGCTGTGGCTCGCCCATTAGCAGAACAGGCATGGCCCCAAAAATTTAGGACATGGAAAGCTTCCTTGCGGGCCCTTTTGAAGAAGGGTAATTTTAGTGACGGAGGTCCAAAAGGTGTTGATCCAATTTATTGGAAAAAGTTTGTAGAAAATGAGAGTCATCCAAAAAAGCAGGAGCAAACTCTTACAAACTCTAGCAATCGGAAACAGTTGAAGTGTGGACACACTCTTGGGCGTCGTTCCTATGCTCGAAACACTTTTTAATGGTTCGTACCATTGCTTACACTTTTTAATCTTAACAACTTTTCTGTAACTAACTCATTAAATTTCAATGTCTAGAACCAAGAAAATCCTGGAACCCAAGTTAGTCGTGTAGACAAATGGTTGGCGGCACATGAGCATAATGATGGGACTGTGTTGGAGAGTGCTAAAAGTATATATGTAAGTAACATATTTGTTTTTAGTTGTTTTAATTTTAGGATAGTTTGTATTTTGTGTTATCTAAATTTTGACATTTGAATACTATAGGATGAAGTGAAAGCTGCTGGAAGTAGAAGAAAAGTAGAAGTTTGAATAGCGAGGACATGTGTGAAGACCTTGAGAGTGATGAGTTAGCAGAAGTATTTGGGAAGGAATGCAAGGGAGGAGTTCGTGGAGTGGGTTCCCACATCTCTAAGAAGCAACTAGTTCAACTTGGTGTGGCAAAGTCAAAAATTGGACTAAAAGATAAGGCAAATAAAGAGGATTCCTCATTCAAAGATGAAATTATTTCAAGACTCAACAATTTTGAGGATAAAATTGAGTTTTTAGTGTCGAAACTAGAAGCTGTGAGTAACCCGTCATTGGTGAGTACGCCCTTAAGTGATCTTGGTTCCAATTCAGTTAATTGCTCAACTCATTTGGCTCAAAACTTGAGCAATGTTTTTCCCACAACTGACATTCCACATTTTTCTCATTCTATGCCTACTCACACCGGCAAACCCTCAGTTATCTTATGTGATAAGTTTGGTAAAGAGTTGGCAAAGGGGTATGTTGAGACGAATGCTACAGCTAACACGTGTCACTTCAAACACGTTAGTAAAACCGAAAAGAAGGTTTATATCGAGGAAGTGATGCAGCCCGATGCTTGTTTGTGGGTCCCTCCCCAGAATGGCCACGAGACTTTGGCAGGCTTTGTTGAAGGGGGGTATGTGATATGGCTCGAGTGTTGGTTAAATTATGTTTAAGAAGATTGAATGGCGATGGATGTAGTTTTATACAACTACTTAAATTTCAAATATGTTTTGTTTGTTAGCTTAGGTTTGAGTGGAACAACTCTTTAAATTTTCGACTTTGTTAGACATGTATGAACTCTTTACTTATGATTATTATGTATTATTTTTGTTGTTTTGGGTATAAAGATGTTGGTTAGGCATGGATATATATTAATCTTGTTATTTTTTGTGTTTGGTATAGATTAATATGCTTGTTAATTAGGTGAAGAAAATAAATTTGGGAAGCATATAAATAAATAAGTAATTTTTTTTATTTACGCATATTACTAACAGATATATCCGTTAGTATTTATTTCATTTTTTGACAATTACTAACGGATATATCCGTTAGTAATAGTTGACAAACCGTTAGTATTCAAAATAAATCTTTTTTAAAATTGGCTGAAATAGCCGTTAGTAAGTTGCTTTCTAACGGATATATCCGTTAGAAATCCTTTCATTTTCTAACGGATTTACTAACGGATATATCCGTTAGTAAATCCGTTAGTAATATTACTAACGCCAAAATACTAACGGATATATCCGTTAGTAATATTTATACTAACGGATATATCCGTTAGTAATGAGGCCATATGGTGTAGTGGAAAAAAGAAAAGAAAAGATAAAAAGAGAAGAAAATAAAAGGGAGAAGTAGTTCATGTTCTCATCATCCTGTTCAAAGGCTACCATAAGTGACCCATTTCAGAAAGAGCACTCATTGGACCCAAATGAAAACATGGTTCGATAGCCCACCAATTTTTGAAGCCCTATTCTTTCAAAACCTCCAGAGTACCTGAACAACGTTTGACCTGATTCCCACTCGGGGATACATAGGCAACCTACCCGGTTCGGTCATCACCCTCGCCAGCTCATGGCATCTTTCTTTCAGGCATTGTACGAACTACTTTGGACCTGATTCACACTCGGAGATACGTAGGCGAGCCTCACTTGTCTCTCGGTCCATAAATACTAACCTTTGCAGCTTTGGTTCAATTCTTTCAGGCTAGGGGCAAACTCGCATTTGCCTAAATTCTCATTTGTATTGCCAATCAGGGGCAAACTTTGTTTGCCCATCAGTATTGGGACATCCAACCTCACCCCACCCTATTCATGATGACTGCTTCTAAGCTATGAGCGCACTTCTGATATCTTTGTGCCACCATGTTTTCAAAACCCATTGAGATAAGTTTGTGTAATCCCGATCACATCTTCAACGTAGAGGCAAGCTGTATTTGCCCAAAAGTCCCATTCATTCTAAAAGTAAGCCTCCAAGTCCCCTATAAACTAGGGGCAAACTTCGTTTACCAATACCTTTTTCAAGTAAGGGCAGGTCCTAAGTTGTCAAGTATGTTTTAGAAAAGATTTGGAATGAATCATCTTTTATTCTCAGAGCTAAGGCACTAATTTGAAGCACACTTTGGAAAGAGCAAAATGTTGATTAGATCAATGGGAAAACATTTTCAAAAGCATAACTTTATCAGTTGAGTACTATCACGGTAAGATGAGAAGAGAACATGACAAGTAATGAGATACATCAGGCATGACAAAAGTGCATTAAATCATGGCAAGTTGAGTTCTTTCCTTAAAAATCTTATTTCAGTGTCAAGTGTGTTTGTCCTCCTACGTCAATATCTATCAGTCATCGAGTCTGTCATGATCTCAAATGTGTGGGTTCAAAGTGATTAATAATGAGTTTTCAAAATTAAATAGTTAAATCTTCGAAAGCATTTCAGAGGAGTATAAGAGCAGAAGTTTTGAACACTATTACTGCATTAGTCAAGCTGCAATATGAGCCGAGTTGAGTATGAAATCATCGGTATTGTTTGAAAAATTGGTTGAGCCTCGTCGAGTCAAGTGGCATCCAGTTGAAATAGCAAGTATAGTTGAGAATCGCTGAGCCAAGAATCAGTCGATTAAATTAACCCGATGATTGTAGAGATAGTTGAAGCCTCGCTGAGACTAAGCATCAGATGATTGCAAAGAGATTTAACTGTTGGAATAAGTCAATGAGGATGAATGTTGACTGTTGGAATAAGTCAATGCAGATAGATCTTGACTATTGGAATAAGTCATTGTCTAAGATACCGTCTTGGTTGTCGGAATAAGTCGTTATGAAGAGATCTTGACTGTTGGAATAAGTCATTATCTAAGATACCACCTTGGCTGTTGGAATAAGTCAGTGCAAATGAATCTTGACTGTTGGAATAAGTCATTATGAAGAGATCATGGCTGTTGGAATAAGTCATTATCTAGATAACGTCTTGGCTATTGGAATAAGTCATTACGAAGAGATCTTGGCTGTTGGAATAAGTCATTATCTAGATAACGTCTTGGCTGTTAGAATAAGTCATTATCTAAGATACCGTCTTGGCTGTTGGAATAAGTCATTATGAAAAGATCTTGGCTGTTGGAATAAGTCATTATCTAAGATACCATCTTGGCTGTTGGAATAAGTCAGTACAAGGAGATCTTGACTGTTGGAATAAATCAGTGAATTTTGAACGCTATAAATGAATTTTGACTATTGGAATAAGTCACTGTCGATGAATCTTGACTGTTGGAATAAGTCAATGAATTTTGAACGCTGTAAATGAATTTTAACTATTGGAATAAGTCACTGTCGATGAATCTTGATTGTTGGAATAAGTCAATGAATTTTGAACACTGCAAATGAATTTTGACTGTTGGAATAAGGCAATACGCGGAGATCTTGACTGTTGGAATAAGTCAATGAATTTTGAATGCTACAAATGAATTTTGACTGTTAGAATAAGTCACTGTCGATGAATCTTGACTATTGGAATAAGTCAATGAATTTTGTTCGCTGTAAATGAATTTTGACTGTTGGAATAAGTCACTGTCGATGAATCTTAACTGTTGGAATAAGTCAATGAATTTTGAATGCTGCAAATGAATTTTGACTATTGAAATAAGTCACTGTCGATGAATATTGACTGTTGGAATAAGTCAATGAATGTTGAAAGCTGTAAATGATTTTTGATTGTTGGAATAAGTCACTATCGATGAATCTTGACTGTTCGAATAAGTCAATGAATTTTGAACACTGTAAATGAATTGACTGTTGGAATAAGTCACTGTCGATGAATCTTGACTATTAGAATAAGTCAATAATTTTTTCAGTACATATTAATTTTGAATGTTGGAATAAGTCACTGTCGATGAATCTTGACTGTTGGAATATGTCAATGAATTTTTCAATGCGTATGAATTTGGACTGTTGGAATAAGTCAGTGCAAATGAATTTTGACTGTTGGATTAAGTCACCTCAGAGCAAACACCTTGACTGTTGGAATAAGTCACTTCAAAGAAATTACCTCGACTGTTGGAATAAGTCATTGCAATCACCTTGACTGTTGAAATAAGTCACCACCTATAGAGCACCGTGAAGTACCATGAAACACTGTGAAATACCGCTAAGCATCACAGAATATTGTGAACCAAGCAGCACAGATTATTAACAAAACTGGAGTGTAAGGCGTGAACATGTCAGTCGATCAGATGACTTTTTGGAAGATTATGGAGTATAAGGCATGAAGCGACTCAATCTTTTAGTGTGCTACCTGATTCGACACCAGAGTATAAGGCGCAAGACGCATCTCAGTCGAATAGACGATTCTCAACGTGCGTAAAATGCATATGTATCAATCATGACGTTCCCAGAGTAGGACAATATCGTACTAGGAATAATTTAAAGCATAGAATGCATTTTGTTACTAGAAAAAAAAGAGCATGATTCTGAATCATCGCGCTTAGGAGCATAGAGCATGAGATTGCTTGAGCATGTTCATCACGATAAGATAGGTGCATTCATCCGTGTGATTATTTGTGCTTAGGTGTTGTCCCCTCACCCGAACTACGTCTTGGTCTGATTCCCGTTGGGATACGTAGGCAGCTCACCATCCAGCACGACCAGCACCGACCATCTCCGCGAATGCTTTTGGCACCGCATTTTATTTTTACCTAAGTTCAATAGCCCGGTCAAAGTCTTGTCTTCACATAGGCTTCGACATTCACTTGTGATACGCGCTTCACAAGCTCTGCCGAAGAGGGGTAAACTGTAGACACCCCAATTTTGACCGAACTATTAAACTTAGGGGGATTCACCTCTGGAGATCAATGATGAATATGTCTCGTCGGAATCAAGACTCTAACGAGCAATCTGATTCTCTTCCAAGAAGAATCTCGGTCCAAAATTGCCCTTTTCAGCTAAAAAGATTAAAATTCTCATTTACCAGTCACCTTGTAGACCATGAGTTTTGAATACGTATAGAAACACGGCATTGTCCTTGGAGTATCTTAAAACCATTTTCAAAAGGAGAGAAATTCAGCATGAACCCCGAAAAAGTCAACAATTGAATTTCAATCGTAAAATTTTTGAATTTCAAGATGAAAAGTCCCGGTAATTGTTTATTGGGTCTCCATTATGCTAGAGATGATTTTTAAGAATTCTTTAAATGAAAGGAACATTGAGAAATCGAAAGGTCTTTAAGAAGAATTGTGTAGGAAATTGGGAATTTTGCCTTCGGAGGGAGAGCTGACTTCTTTTTCTTAAGGATTTTGATTTTTTAGATATTTTTATTGAATCCAAATGGGGGGTAATTCCTTAATCAAATTTAATATCTTAAGTAAATACATAAATTAAATGACATTTACTTAACTGACATGATATGAAATTAAGGTGCTGAATTGATGTGAATAGTACTGAACTGTTGTGCAGCGGCACTCAGAGTGCCCGAACGGCAGTCAATGAATGCCGCTGCGGCACTTACTGAGTGCCGTTCGGCACTCAACGAGTGCCATTCCCTGTTCATTGAGTGCCCTTTTTTGTGTACGTGTTTACTACTCCTAGGTCATGTAAACTATGCCCACCATCCCTAATTGACCTATCTACCCTTATCTTAGCCCCTAAGATAATGAAAGTCTATAAAAACCCCATTTTTTCTCAATTGGAGAGGTTGGAGACTTGAATCTTGAGAGGGAGACTTGAATCTTAGAGAGAGAGAGGCTGAATTTAGAAGATGAAGTTTGTTCTTAGAGAAATATAGAGAGAGAAACTCAAAAACCCCATAGAAATCCTACCCAATTTACCCAATTCCTCAAATCTCCATTGAAGAACCTTGAAGCTTCAAGGAAAAAGAAGAAGAGCATTGCTTGTAAGGCTTGGATCTCTCCAAATCAACCAAATCCTGAGAAGATCTAGAGGTTAAATTCTTATTCCTATACTTATTTATATAATTCAATCACAAATTCATAGATCTAGGATCTTTACACATTTTCAAAACCTCTCTTCCTACCTCATTTCATCAAACACCACATAGAATTTGTGATTGAATCTCATGATAGTTCATTAGCTTGGATCTAAATAATCCTTGGGTTTAAAAGTATGAGTTGGTTTTGAAGAATTTGCTCTCTTGAATTTTCTTAAGTGAACCTTGATTTTTAAATTTCTATTTTCCTTTTAAGATTCATAAGATTTTATATGTTCCTTTGAGTCCCTTTGAGTTTGATTCCTTAATTTTCTATGATTTTATGATTCATATGGAGATTAAGGTGGATCATGGTCATATCTACACATAGTTGGCGGGATTCAAGTCTTAACTCATGACTTGGACCTCCTTACTAAGAATCCTATGGAATTCATACTATATTCTATAGAGATTTGAGTAGATTTGGGTCTCATTTAGTCTGCAAGGATCATTAATTTGAGAGGGGAATAGGATGTCATGACTCTACATTCTTCAAGGATCATATGTTTGAGAGAGGAATTAAATGTAGATTTTTATAGTTTATTAAAAAATTCATAAAAATAAGGACCTTAGTTTGTTCTTGCTAGGTCGCCAACTATGAGATCTATGATGGAAATCCATTAAGGCTAAATCTATAAATCTCTTCATATTTCATTACTTATTCTAACAATCATAATCATACTTGATCCTAGTCCTCTCTACAATCACGGATCAAGTTGGATTCAAAATATGAACACTAATTCATTAATGGTGCAGTGAATCCATGAACCCACTGTGATCAAAGATTTTTCATAAAATCACAGTACATGGGAATGGGATGAGACCAATTGAAGGATGTTCATAACTCATTTAAGTACCTCTGTGAATTTTTTTTTTTTGATGAAATTCCATGTTTAAGATGGTCTGGTCTTATGATTTCAAAGCAAGCAACTCTCTGTCCAAAATTTCAAAACAGTAGGCCCGTTTTAAAATTAATAAATCAGAGTCGTAACCGAATTTCCTTGGGCTCTAATAATTTTTTCTAGGTATTTTAATGTGTTAGGAAGATACCCTAAGAAGATTCAAGTGTTTCTCATTTGTTTACTATTTTTAGAAAGTCACACAAAATCTCTGGACATAGAGTTGAAAATTCCTGAATGATGCCTAGTGTTTTCTTTATTTCCAGAGATCTAACCGTTCAATCTTCAATTTTCTTTTTGGGATAGAAACTAGACTCACAAAGGCATATCATATCCAAAAATCATTAAGATCCAACCGTTCAAAGTATGGTTTTTCTATCTTTAAAAATTTGGCTGCTCTCTGTAATTCATGAGAAACAGTCACTGTTTTTGTCTGATATCATTGATTTGAACTTAAATGGTTTTCTATTGCTTTTGAGACTAAAATCATGTTTTGAATAATGATAATTAAGTCTAAATCCAGAGGCTAAGTGATCCAAGTTAGTGAATAATTCATAGCTTATCCTCATACATATCCATGCTTTCATCCATGTACAATTGATACTTGTAGTTAGGATCTAGCTCTAGGTTGTTTTGTCCCTAATTGAACCTAGTTGTGAGTTTCTTGAAATCATATTGGGATCATGCCACCTTTATATGGACATTGCATTGGCTCCTAGTTCAGACTTGCATATCTATAAAGGTGATATGTTCTCAACTAATTAGAAGGAATCCACAAATAGGTCAATTCTTTCCATGCTTGATAGATTTAAGCTAGACATTTTTCAGGAATGAATATTTGATATTATATATCTTGTTTAAAGCATGTGGACTAATCCTTTGTTTTGTAGCGCTCTTGAGGTACGATTCCCAACCCTTCTCTAATTTATTTTATTTGTTGATTTTATTGATTTTCTGACTCCATGTGCGACACTTTAGAATTAGGATTTTTCCTTATGTGTATACATGTGATTAAAGACCATTTTCTTAGGATTTCTATTTCGTGTGCATTACACATTTAACATTCACGGCGGGATCCCGGGTAAGTTCTCTAGTTCCTTTGTACATATCATGTCGCTTGCTAATTGAACTATGTGGCTTATGAATGATATTTTGTCATTGGCAATCTTATACCCTTTGGTCATGCTTTTTTGTAATGTATATGTATATATGTATTAGTTGAGAGCATGCTTAGATTAATAATTCGATTAAAAGGATGTCGAATAGAGGCCTATCGCGAGATAGGATGACAGGGGGTGTTTTAGTTCGCAGGGCTCCTTCCCCTCTCATTCCATAATCCCCGGACCTAGTTAATATTTGGTTTCGCAAAAGATCAGTTTGCTTTTAAAATGGTTTCTTAATTTTCCTTTAAAAAATTAAGTGGCGACTCTTGGTATTTGAAATTTGAAAATGTTTTAAAAGTAGGCCCAAATGCCGGTATCCACAGTGTGTGAAAAAGAGGATGGAGAAGAGACTTTTTGAAAATGAGTAAAAATCGTATAGATCTATGAATTGTGATTGAATTATGATATAATATGATCTAAGATGAGAGAATTACCTCTAAATTTCCTCGGATTTTGAGTTGGTTCGGTTGCATATTTAAAGATCTTCAATGCTTCTTCATGCTCTTCTTCAAGCTTCTATAACTTCAAAGTGGGTTTGATCCAATTTGGGTAGAGATTCCTCTTGTTTTTAGATGATTTTCTCTCTCTAAAATTCAATAGAAATCACTCACCCCAACTCACCATCTCATTCTCACTCTAACATGAAGATCCAATTCCAAACTAGGGTTTCCTCTTCCTTTTGTGAAAAAATGGGTTTCTATTTTTAGACAAATGAAGTGAGGGTATAAAGGTAATTTTTGGAGTGTTATAGGTATGGAAATGTGACATATGAGTGTTAAACACACACAAAAAATGGAGACATTTGGAGTATCCAATTGATCCAAATATGCTTTCAAAGTCACATAAAAAACTGTTTTCCACCAGGGCGACACTCGATGAAGCCTCATGGCACTTGCTTAGTGCTGCCTCGTCGCATCTGGTGCCACAAAACTTCAAAAATTCGTATCTACATCATTGCAAATCCAAAAATCGCAAATCATATACCGTTGGAAATGTATTGGAGTCTAGTATTTTATAAAAATGGTTTGAAAATTATAAAAGAAAAAAAAATTATTTGTGACCATTTTGCCCTTGAAGAACCATTTTGCATTGATTTTGCTTGAAAATGTATATTTTGAACTTTCGGCTTTTTCTTGTGCAATTCCTTTGATCAAAGGGATATTCCAACGATGCTTCCATATTTGGTACATGTTTTCACATGTTAGTCAAAAAGAGTCACTCCCGGGGTAGTTTGACCATTTTGGCTTTGAAATTGGCAAGTTTTCGAGTTAAGAAGCTTTCTAAAGAAGATGATTTTATCCTTGAGGAATTCGAATTCTTTCGGACATTGTTGATTCGAGGTGAAAAGTGCATGTTCATAGCGTATTATATGGTCTTTTATGCATACTTTTATCCCAAAGTCCCTACATTTAGGTGCATTCTAATAATAATGTTCTTTTTATTGTGTTAATGCTAAACTATATGTTTTTTGCATGGTTTTATAGGTATTAGGATGTAAATCGATGAAGTGGAGCTAAAGAAAAGTGATTCTGGTGGATGGAACAACAGAAGCAGCTGAGAAAACGCCATTTTTGACAATGATGACTTCAGATTTGGAAGATTTTCCCAGAGACAAGAAATGTAGATCTTTGAGTTACGGTCGCGTGGCCGCAAACGGGAGGTCAATCCGAGGTCCGAGTAAAAAGTTATGGCCATTCTCCTATCGGTGTGCAGTGTTGTCAAAATCAGAAGAGTTCAAGCGATTGAAGAAGGGTTCAATCGATCGAACCTTCGATCGATCGAACTAAGCTCGATCGATCGAACCTTATTTTCACCCAAAAGTTGCGTAAACTCTGTGGGAACCCTATATATACGTCGTTTTGACGCCAGACGAAAAGAGGACGCACCAGAACGCGAAAACAGCAGTTTAGGGTAGTTTTAGGGTTAGATTAGGAGTAGGTTAGGTTAGATTCATGTTATTTTTCATCTTTTCCATTGATTCATTGAAGATTATTGATGATTCAACTGTATTACAAGTTATTTACAAGTTTATTTCAGATTATTTACAGGTTTTTCTTCTCCTTTCCCTCTATTTGATTGTTTATTAGTTTATATGCTATGATTACTCTAGTTTGTTATTCCTGTATTAGTTTAATCATGTTTCCGTAGTTTAGACGTTGGGAATATGTGATGAAACATTGATTCCCAGCCTCTGCCATGCAACCTTTAGAAACCTTGGGCTCGATCGATCGAAGGCATTTCGATCGATCGAACCAGAGCCAGTCAAGCGATCGAACACCTTTCGATCGATTGAAGGATGATGCAGTTCGATCGATCGAGAGCGCTTCGATCGATCGAACATGTAATTCCTGAGATGATTCTTTTAAGTATTCCATGACTTTCTGTTTTAGAAATCTGTCATCAAATTGTCCCTATAAGCTCAGTTTGTCACAACAGTTTTTAGAACTTAAAGCCTTAAGACTATTTTCTTCAATGACTTTTGAAAACCACTTTGAATGCTAACACCATTTAGAGTGCAAGTAATTACCATTGTTTTAAACCGTCTTCCAAGTATTTTAAATCAACTGTGATGATGTAGTCCCGGTCATGAAAGGGCTATTGATTCTTTATCTTTAGAAAAATACGGAATACTGAAAAGGGATGTACTCCATAGAGCGTTAATGAATATGCATGGTAGATGGTTAGGATTAATGTGGATTCACGTGTTTCCAACACCTTTAGTTTATTGATTTAATTAGTTGTGTTTTTTTATGCTTTAGATTATTCTTTAGTTTAATTTAATTAATTAGGATTTAGTCGCTACTACAATTAAACTTTTCTTTTTCTTTAGGTTGTAACTTAGTAGATATTCTTCATATTCCTTCCCTGTGGGATCGACCTGGACTTATCCAGTATTACTTGCACGATCACCTACACTTGGGTGTTGCACAAGAGCGCACAACTTTTTAGTCGTGTCATGTTTTTGGCGCCGTTGCCGGGGAAGGCAACTAGGTTAGGATTTTACTAAGTTATTTCCATTTTTCTTCTTTTACTTAAAAAAAAAAAAAAAAAAAAAATCATCATTGGACTTATTCTCTCACAAGAAAAAAAAAAAAAAAAAAAAAATTTCTTTTGTTTAAATATTTTGGGTAAACATGTCTTATCCATATTACCTTCCATACAACACAAATACCACGAATGGGTACACATTAGGTAATGAGAACTATACCCCGAGTTGGCAAGCACCCACATATGATGCACATTATCAACCTGAGTGCTACCAATCACCACAATGGGAAAACCATCGTGTTAGTCCCCCATGTTATCAAACGTATCAAGAACCTCCACCTGGAGAGTTCTATCAATCGCAATGGGGATATAACCAAAATGATAGTGTAGGATATAATAGTAGTTCCCACGATTACCAAATGCACCAAGACTTTCCTTCTGGGGAGTCTTGCACACAAACACAATGGGAAGGGGACTATTACCAACAACAATGGGGTGAAACTTCATATAGTCATAATGAGGAGAATAACCAAGTTGAGGATAATGGTATGTTAGAATTGCTGCTTAGTGAAATGAAAAGGCTAGAGAGTGCAATTGATAACTTAGGAGCTAGATATCAACAAGCATTTGATAGCCAACCTTTAGAAGACTATACCAGTCCTTCAACGCTACAACCTGAATTTCAAGACACTAACAATGGAATGGAATTAGAGGACAATGATGGGTTCATACCGAGTGAGGTTAACAACTCATTTGAGGAAGTGATAACCCAACAAGAACTCCAAAACCAAACCATTGAGTATGAAGTTGTAGAACCATCTTCTCCTCAACATACAACCCCAGACATCAACTCCTTCACTGCCTGGATAAAGTTGCACAATTCCTTTGTCCAGAGCACCTCAATAGATGACATATATAGTGAGGAGAGTTACAAGGATGAGAATGAGGTTTTAAAAGATGACGAGAGTTTAGGGGATTGCACGCAATTAGGAAAGGAAGAGTCCCCTGTTGACTCTACCCCTACCTTTGAAAGTTACCCTAGAGAGGACATAATTGAAAAATCTAAATCTGATTTAGATTCTTGTGATATTCATGAACCCTCACCTCTTTCGACCGAAGAGGTGGTGTCACCAAGTTGCCCATCACCTATCATTGCTATCAATCAAAGCTCTCGTCCTGAGCTTGAATGTTATGTGTACCCCATTCGTGAACAAACAGAATGTGTTGTGGAAGAGGATGGTAAGGATACTAGCACATGTTCTTCACAAAATTTTAAATTTCAAAATTCTTTGAGAGAAGACTTGGAAAATATTGGGCCCACTTTAGATGATCTTAAAATTCAACAAGAAGCTAGCAATCTTCTAGACTGCTTAACCTTCTTGAGTGATTATGACATTGAGGCCCAAATAGATAGCTTTATCCAAGTCCAGTCCAAAATCATGTGCATAGAACAGAAATTTAATTCCTATGATTATATCTCCATAGATTCTGTTCTAGGACAAGCGGAGGGTGGTGAAGCTTCATTAGAACATCACTTCGACCCTGACCCTTTCATTGAACCATGGCCTCCCCCTGTTTTTAGTATTCAAATAGAGGCTGTTATAGGAAATACCAACACTAAAGATCGTTTCTTGCATATAATTCCTAAAAAGTGTGGTATTCCTTTTATAACTGTCCCAAAAAAATTTGGAAGCCATAGGTTTTGCATCATCTCCTCTGACCTTGAGCCTAACATTAGTTGGGGGGAGTTGCATTTTTATGAGGATCCCAACATTCTTCAAACTGTTCAATTATTTTATTGGGAAGATCCTCAAAAATTTCGGTTGTTAATCTATGATAAAAATTTTGATTACCTGAATTTATTTACTGAGTGATTGTAGTTTATTCTCTATTTTTCCTTGTTGCTACTAATGATTTTGCAGGTAACTTTAAAAATAAAAAAAAATAAAAAAAATAAAAAAAAAAAATTGGATATTAATGCCTCGAGGTAACATCCTTCCTTCTCTCGCTTTACTTTACATGTCCATGTGCATAGTTTAGAACATTGGGGACAATGTTTAGTTTTAGTTGGGGGGAGTGAGTCATTGCATGCCTCGTTTATTTCTTTTTATGGTTTCGTGTCAATACACCTGCTTAGCAACATGACTCAGTAAATCAAAATTGCAAAAATTTTGAAATTTTTAATGGTTCTTGTATTTCTCTCATAGTTAATGTAGTCAGTTATGATGCATTAGTGTTATTTTCTATATGTTATTAGTATGCGATACACTATGGTAGTTTGTTTACTATCTTAGTTATAGTATGTTCTATGTTTTTTAATCTTCAAACAACTATGAGCACATTGTGACAACCTTGTACTTAGCTAAAATGGATTAGTAAGCATAGTTTAAGTGTCTTGAGAGACTGTAGTGGAGACTAATAACCCAAGTGAGCTTTTGTACCATTCTTTTGTTTTTGAGGGTTTTATAAAATTACTCTTACTTTTTGAAAAGCGTATTAATTCGTTGAAAGTCTCATTTTTCTTCTTCATTTTGACTGATCACTAGAAGAGAACGTTCAGGATTTACCAAACTTTAGAGCTCTTGAATTTACTGAAATGAATTATCCTATTAACTTAGAAGATGATTTAGGCCATCTTTTGACCATGCATGGATAATACAGCCTTGGCCTACCTCTATGCTATTCCTTTACTTCACCTCTTGAGCTTATCATAATCGCCTTGTCTACACAATCCTAAAGTCAATACCTAACTCCAAATTAGGAGTTCAAGCCTCAGTTCTTTATCTAGGAATGATTGGGATGTGTTATCTTAACAAGAAGTTTGGTTCTGTGACTAAGGGAAAGTTGGCAAAGAAAAAAAAAATGAAAAAAAAAGAAAAGAAAAAGAAAAGAAAATAAAAGAAAAAAAAGCATGAAAAGAAAAAAAAAATGCCAATGGTTGTGACAAAAGAAAAAAAGGAATGAAAAGAAGAGTGTGAAAAAAATAAATAAAAGAAAAGAAGAAGAGAGAGATTGGAGATGTGGGAAGTTTGAAAAGTTATAGTAGACATTCCAATCACATACTTTGACCCAATTGAATATCACGAGCCTTTTTCTTCTTAATCTAACACCTCTTTTTCAAAGTCCTGATGATTTTAAGTAAATTGGATTTGAAGTTAAGGTAATGAGAGAGTTATCCACGGTATCTCGCTCTTCTAGTGAAAAGTATCATTTCATGAGACTTTGTGCACTAAAATGTCCGTTTTTCTACTTAGATATGAGAAGCATTAGATTCCATTTACAATTACTCTTTATAGCTTCCATATCATGAGTGATAATTATTACACCTAATTCAGAGTGATTTCATCTTAAGAGTGTAATCCCGGTGAGAGTTGAGTCAAAATGAACGTCTTGATAGTGTCTTAGGTTATGCAAGCTTTGAAATTAAAGTTTTGTATTTTGGTTGTCCATTCACACACACACTTGAAGATTAATAGGTATGGAACATTCTAATGACTTTGATAGTAGATTAACTGTAATATGTGTGTTGCATGGCTATGGCATACTAGAGAGTTTCATGAGATTGTTGAGCTTAATTATATTGCTAAATGAGAGGAAAAATTTCTTGAAAACATTTAAATGAGAACCATTACCATAAGCATGAATTTTGTGGGTAGATTCACTGCAAACCCTCACGAGACAACACTCGTCCACTAGGGGGAACCTAGAGGTTTAAAGGCTTGTTGCATACGCTAAATGCAATCGCGATTCCTGCGAAAGTGATTTAGGATTTTTACTTTCTTTTGTTTTCAATTTTTAGAGTTAAATAAACACTGCTATAGTTCGCTTCATTGCTAGGGACTAGCAACGAGCTAGTTGGGGGGTGTGATTCGAGGTGAAAAGTGCATGTTCATAGCGTATTATATGGTCTTTTATGCATACTTTTATCCCAAAGTCCCTACATTTAGGTGCATTCTAATAATAATGTTCTTTTTATTGTGTTAATGCTAAACTATATGTTTTTTGCATGGTTTTATAGGTATTAGGATGTAAATCGATGAAGTGGAGCTAAAGAAAAGTGATTCTGGTGGATGGAACAACAGAAGCAGCTGAGAAAACGCCATTTTTGACAATGATGACTTCAGATTTGGAAGATTTTCCCAGAGACAAGAAATGTAGATCTTTGAGTTACGGTCGCGTGGCCGCAAACGGGAGGTCAATCCGAGGTCCGAGTAAAAAGTTATGGCCATTCTCCTATCGGTGTGCAGTGCTGTCAAAATCAGAAGAGTTCAAGCGATTGAAGAAGGGTTCAATCGATCGAACCTTCGATCGATCGAACTAAGCTCGATCGATCGAACCTTATTTTCACCCAAAAGTTGCGTAAACTCTGTGGGAACCCTATATATACGTCGTTT
Organism: Hydrangea macrophylla; assembly: GCA_033977485.1. NCBI lineage: Eukaryota > Viridiplantae > Streptophyta > Magnoliopsida > Cornales > Hydrangeaceae > Hydrangea > Hydrangea macrophylla. The sequence goes on along the minus strand of CM066995.1, from coordinate 4,936,529 downwards.
TGACGCCAGACGAAAAGAGGACGCACCAGAACGCGAAAACAGCAGTTTAGGGTAGTTTTAGGGTTAGATTAGGAGTAGGTTAGGTTAGATTCATGTTATTTTTCATCTTTTCCATTGATTCATTGAAGATTATTGATGATTCAACTGTATTACAAGTTATTTACAAGTTTATTTCAGATTATTTACAGGTTTTTCTTCTCCTTTCCCTCTATTTGATTGTTTATTAGTTTATATGCTATGATTACTCTAGTTTGTTATTCCTGTATTAGTTTAATCATGTTTCCGTAGTTTAGACGTTGGGAATATGTGATGAAACATTGATTCCCAGCCTCTGCCATGCAACCTTTAGAAACCTTGGGCTCGATCGATCGAAGGCATTTCGATCGATCGAACCAGAGCCAGTCAAGCGATCGAACACCTTTCGATCGATTGAAGGATGATGCAGTTCGATCGATCGAGAGCGCTTCGATCGATCGAACATGTAATTCCTGAGATGATTCTTTTAAGTATTCCATGACTTTCTGTTTTAGAAATCTGTCATCAAATTGTCCCTATAAGCTCAGTTTGTCACAACAGTTTTTAGAACTTAAAGCCTTAAGACTATTTTCTTCAATGACTTTTGAAAACCACTTTGAATGCTAACACCATTTAGAGTGCAAGTAATTACCATTGTTTTAAACCGTCTTCCAAGTATTTTAAATCAACTGTGATGATGTAGTCTCGGTCATGAAAGGGCTATTGATTCTTTATCTTTAGAAAAATACGGAATACTGAAAAGGGATGTACTCCATAGAGCGTTAATGAATATGCATGGTAGATGGTTAGGATTAATGTGGATTCACGTGTTTCCAACACCTTTAGTTTATTGATTTAATTAGTTGTGTTTTTTTATGCTTTAGATTATTCTTTAGTTTAATTTAATTAATTAGGATTTAGTCGCTACTACAATTAAACTTTTCTTTTTCTTTAGGTTGTAACTTAGTAGATATTCTTCCTATTCCTTCCCTGTGGGATCGACCTGGACTTATCCAGTATTACTTGCACGATCACCTACACTTGGGTGTTGCACAAGAGCGCACAACTTTTTAGTCGTGTCAATTGTCGTCATTGGTTTTAGAGGTAACCATCCCCTGAATTCGACGATCAGTCAAAATTGGGGTGTCTACAGTTTGCCCCTCTTCGGCAGAGCTTGTGAAGCAATGCGTATAACAAATGAATGTCGAAGCCTGTGTGAAGACAAGCCTTTGACAAAACTGTCGAATTCAGGTAAAAACAAAGTGCGTTGCAAAAACAGGATGCCTAGATTGTCGGTGCTGGTCGTGCTCAATGTTGAGCTGCCTACGTATCCCAACAGGAATCAGATCGGGACGTAGTTCGGGCAAGGGACCACACACAAGCACAACTAGTCATGCATATGAATGCACCTATCCTATCATGATGCACATGCTCAAGCAATCTCATGCTCCATGCTCTCAAGTGTGATGATTCAGAGTCATGATGCTCTTTCTAGCATTAAAATGCGTCCTACACCTCAAATTTCCTATTACAATATTGTCCTACTCTGGGAATGTCATGATTGATACATATGAGCTTCATGCAGGTTTTGAGAATCATATAACCGATCGAGATGCGCTTTGTGCCTTATACCCCGGTGTAGATCAAGAATCGTGTGATCGACTGAGATGCGCCTCGCGCCTTATACTCTATAATAAATCAGGTAGCACGCTAAATGACTGAGACGCTTCACGCCTTACTCTCAATGTCTTCCAAAAATCATCTGATTGACTGAGATGCTTCATGCCTTAAACTCCATAGTCGAATCAGGTAGCACGTTAAAAGACTGAGACACTTCACGCCTTACACTCAATGTCTTCCAAAAATCTTCCGATCGACTGAGATGCTTCACGCCTTACACTCCATAGTCGAATCAGGTAGCATGCTAAAAGACTGAGACGCTTCACGCCTTACAGTCAAAGTCTTCCAAAAATTATCTGATCGACTGAGATGCTTTACGCCTTACACTCCATAGTCGAATCAGGTAGCACGCTGAAAGACTGAGACGCTTCATGCCTTACACTTAATGTCTTCCAAAAATCATCTGATCAACTGAGATGTTTCACGCCTTACACTCCATAGTCGAATTAGGTAGCACGCTAAAAGACTGAGACTCTTCACGCCTTACACTTAAAGTCTTCCAAAAATTATCTGATCGACTGAGATTTTTCACGCCTTACACTCCATAGTCAAATCAGGTAGCACACTGAAAGAATGAGATGCTTCACGCCTTACACTCAAAGTCTTCCAAAAATCATCTGATCGAGTGAGATGCTTCACGCCTTACACTCCATACTTAAATCAGGTAGCACGCTGAAAGACTGAGATACTTCACACCTTGCACTCAATGTCTTTCAAAAATCATCTGATCGACTGAGATGCTTCACGCCTTACACTCCGTAGTCGAATCAGGAACCGTTCTTAGTATCCGCAGCCCTTTGGCCCCATCGGATATGTTTGTTCATTTTAATCTTCAAAATTGGGAGTCAGTCATACTTAATTCAATTCAATTTTCAAAAATAGGAGTCAATCAGACTTGAATCAATTCATCTCTTCAAAATTGGGAGTCAATCAAACTCAAGTCAATTCATGTCTTTCAAAATCGGAGTCATTCAGACTCGAATCAATTCATCTTTTCATAATTGGAGTCTTCTGGACTCGAGTCATTTCAATCTTCTAAAACCAGGAGTCAATTAGACTTAAATCAGCTTAGATTCAACCAAACTCAAGTCAATTCATTCTTCTAAAATCAGGAGTCAATCAGACTCGATTTAATTCAATTCTCAAAATCGAGAGTCATTCAGTCTCGAATTAGTTTATCTTTCTAAAATCAGGAGTCAATCAAACTCAAATCAATTCATTCTCCTAAAATCAGGAGTCAATCAGACTCAAATCAACTTAGATTCTTAAAATCAACCAAGCTCAATTCCATTCATTCTTTTAAAATCAAGAGTCAAACAGACTAAATCACCTTAGATTCTTAAAATCAACTAAACTCAAATCTATTCGTTCTTCTAAAATCAGGAGTCAATCAGACTCAAGTTAATTCATGTTTTCCAAAATCAAAGTCATTCAGACTCGAATCAATTCATGTTTCTACAATCAGGAGTCAATCAAAGTCAAATCAATTCATGCTTCTAAAATCAGGAGTCAGTCAGACTCAAGTCAATTCATGTTTTCCAAAATCGAAATCATTCAGACTCGAATCAATTCATGTTTTTACAATCAGGAGTCAATCAAACTCAAATCAACTTAGATTCTTAAAATCAACCAAACTCAATTCAATTCATTCTTTTAAAATCAGGAGTCAATCAGACTCAAATCAACTTAGATGCTTAAAATCAACCAAACTCAAATCAATTCATTCTCATAAATCATGAGTCAATCATACTCAAGTCAATTCATGTTTTCCAAAATCAGAGTCATTTAAACACGAATCATTTCATGTTTTTATAATCAGGAGTCATTCAAACTCAATTCAATTCATTCTTCTAAAATCAGGAGTCAATTAGACTCAAGTCAAATCATGTTTTTCAAAATCGGAGTCATTTAGACTCAAAAATTCATTTTTTTACTAACACAGAGTCATGCAAACTCAAAAACCCATTTTTTACAAATACGGAGAGGACTCGAAACATTCTTATTTTACAAACATGGAGTCACGCGGACCTAAGAATTCATTCCTTTATATTAACGGAGTCACGCGGACTCAAGAATTCATTAACGGAGTCACACGGACTCATGAAATCATATTCTAGACAAACAGAGTCATGTGGACTCAGGAATTCTATATTTTACACAAACAGAGTCACGCAGACTCAAGAATTCGTATTTTGCAATAACAGAGTCATGCAAACTCGAGGATTCAATATTCTACATACAAGGAGTCACGCGGACTTAAAAATTTCATATTTTACACAAATGAAGTCATGCAGACTCAAGAATTCATATTTTACATTAACGAAGTCATACAGACTGAACAAATTCATTTAAATTTTTTTAAAATTTTTTTTATTTATACAAATGGAGTCATACGGACTCAACAAACTCACTTTTTATACAAATGGAGTCATACGGACTCAACAAGTTCACATTTTATTCAAACGGAGTCACATGAACTCAAAGAATTGACTTTACAAAGATGGAAAGTCCCCAGACTCAAAGAATTGGTTTTTACAAAAATAGAGAGTCCTTGAACTCAAAGAATTGGTTTCACAAAAGTGGGGAGTCCTCAGATTCAAAGAATCTGAACGGAGCTTATGGGGTCATGAAGGGAGTTGTACCCTAGCGGTCTTTGGAAAGCATGATTTTCTGCACTTATGGATCATTTGGAAGAAACACAATAATTGTGTCAAAAGAGGGACGTCCTCTTTGCCCTTAGTCTTGGACGGTTCTCATATTTCCAATTTTAACATTATGTTGTGATAGCGTTTAAAGCTCCTGCTTGCAATGCTCGTGGGATGCTTATGGAGACTTTTCAAATCTTTATTCATCATCTTAAACCCACACATTTGAGACCATTATTGACTCATTGAAGGAGGACAATCTTGACAAAGCAATTACACAAGACGACTTACTCAAACTCTGTATTATTATGGATCAATGTGCTTTATCGTGAATAATTTATCATCTCACCTTTTATTTATTCATCATCTTATAATGGTAGTACTTCACCGACAAATCTAAACTTTGAAGATTCTCCCTTTTCGAGTTAGCTAGTTCTTTGCATATCTAGAGTGTGCTTCAAATTAGTGCTTTAGCTTAGAGAATAAAAGATATTCTATTTCAATCCATTCAAAACAAGCTTGATTACTTGAGAACTTTTCTCTGACATAGAGGGATTTTTGGCAAATGAAGTTTGCCCCTAGTTTGAATAGGACTCAGAGGCATTGCTTCTGGATTAAATTAGATGTTCAGCAAATGAAGTTTGCCCCTAGTTTGGCGATATATATATATGTGGATTCAGGCAAACTTATGCAAGTTTGACCCTAGCTGAAGGAAGGAAACTAAAGGCACAAAGGGTGATGCTTACGGTTTAGGGATGGTTATGGACCGAGAACCTTGCAAGGTTCGCCTACTTATCCCTGAACTGGAATCAGGTCCAAAGTAGTTCGGCCAAAGCTTGAAGAAAGTGCCAGATCATTGCAAGGGTGGTGATCGTACCGGGTATGTTGCCTACGTATCCCCAAGTGGGAATCAGGTCGAACGTAGTTCAAGTCAACTCTGGAGATCTTGAAAGAGTTAGGTTTCAAAGATTGGTAGGCTTTTTGAGCCATATTTCCATATGTGTCCAAGGAGTGCTCTTTCTTGAGCAGATTTCCTAAAAAAAATCCTTGTGGTAGTTGTGGAATGGGATGATGAGAACATGAACTACTTTTCCCTTTTAAGCATTATTTTTTCTTCTTCTTCTTTTCCCTTCTTTTTTTTTTGGTGGTTAATTCTTTTCACCTTTTCACTAACCAATCAATCTTTACAACTCTCATAGCACATCACGCTATTAATCATACTTTATCATTTTTACAAAGCAAAAACTAGCTCTCCAAATCTCTTTTTGTTTTCTTTTTCTCAAAGATATCTCCTCATTGTTTTAGGCCCACGTAGCCATTGAGCTACTGACTGACATGCTCAAGTCTCTCTTTTCATTTCCAATCTTTTTCTTTGTTTAGAACAATACTAAGCCTTGAGATAATTCACGTATCAATGATGTACTTTGAAGCGCTCAAGAATTCTCAATCTTTATCATTTTCTTCTTTTCCTTTTCTCTTTCCTTTCTTTTCTCTACCTCACTATCTCTTATTTTTCATGTTTTTTACTGGCTAGGATTCGGGTTTTGAAATCAACATGCATTTTATTTTGCTCTAACTTTTGCCTATGCACCCTTTCGGGTTTTCATCCTAGCGAGTCCTTTTTTTTTTTAATTTTAATTTTTTATTTTTTTCTCTTTTTTGTTTTGTGCTCTAACTTTTGCCTAGGCGCCCTTTCGGGTTTTCATCCTAGTGAGTTTTTTTTTGGAAGAAGAAGTTCATTTAAAATATTTGGCTACCGTCAAGGATCAAGTTATGGCTTTGGACTTATTGGGCCCATCTTTTAGGCTTGGTAATTGAGAAAAAGGGATGGTGAGCAAGTTTCAAGTTCTAAGTTCATCTTTTCAAGATTGAGAAAGAGCATCTTTAAATTCTTAAAGTAAAGCTAATCAATTCTCTACTCCTCCTTGGTTTTGGCACAAAATTTGCTTTGATCACTTGGGGATCCTTTTCAATGCAAGGATTTATTAACAAAGTATTTTCCATGATCGTTTGAAAAAAGTGATTTTTTTGGCTTAATGATCCATTCATTCATGACTTAGCACACTGAATCAAACAAAATGAGATTTATTCAATTAGGATAGAAGGGGGATTACATCACTCGACTCAATAAGAAAAACCTTAAAAATAAACTTGATAATAGATTGACTCGAAGACTCGACTGGACTTGACATTTGACTCCTACTTGACATGACTCAATCATGGACCATACTAAAGTAGATTCGGTCTCAATTGGAGTGTCACAGATGATTTTCAATGTATTGAGTTTCCAAGAGCATCCACATTTGCTTCAGCAATAGTATTTCCAAACACTATCACCTTGCTATCATCATTTGAACCTTTGGGTTTGCCACCCCCTAACAGCATGGGTACTCCTTTTCTCCTTCAGATTTTTCATTCGGCTCTTTCCCAGCTTTCTCTACTTTCTTTCACTCTACTTTATCTCTTCTACCCTAGGCATTTTAGCCCTCCGAGGCTTAGAATCCTTATACCAATTGTCCTCTCCAACCTGAGCCGCGGGTGTAGGTGGAGGAGGATCAACCACTTGCGTCTCAACCATAAGCTTCTGACGGGCCAATGCTCTTAGCATGATCATCACTAATTTACCCTTTCATTTAGTAATACTATTTTCTACTACAGTCAGATTTCATTTTTTGTTCAATTCTGACTGATTTCAAAATAATTTTCATCATCCGTCCTTTTTATTTTTATTATTTTTTTATATATATTTTCATTATTTTTATCATTTCTAGTTAATTTTATCAAACGATTGGTCCAATGTTCATGAATGATTCATATATGTTCATGAGTGATTCATATGTCACGCACATGCAATGCATGTGTGTGTGTGTGTGTGCCTATTCTATATGCCAAAGAAAAGAAAATCCTAACCTAACACAAACACATAAGCACATAAAATCCTCACCCATGTCAAGTGCGCCAACTTCTCCCTTCATTGTAATCTCGTTACCCTTTCGAAGGTTCGACATTCTTTCGGGAAGTGTATCTTGGATGATAAAATCTTTTGAAAACAATTTTTGAAAATTCTTGAGAACGAGGATGTTAACATTCCTCAACAAAGATGATTGGATTGAAATTTTGCTTTGAAATTCATTTGAAAAGCATTTCTCCCAAAAACAATTTCCAAGATTTTTGGATTTTTCCTTTGAAGATGATCATGTGAAAATATACTTTAACAAAGATTAGCTTGGAGCTTTAATAAAAACAAAAGTGAAGAACTCCAGAGAAAGAGCGATTGAAACCTTTGGAATAAAGATGTCAAAAATCCGTCTGTTTTTAAAGATGGATTTAAAATTCTTTGGGTAAAAGGATCACATGATCGGATTATCATAGTACTTTTCATGAATTCGGATATATACAAGGTCAATGATGCTTAGCTAAACATGATGTAAGAGATGTAATCTTATAATCAAGATTTAGCATGTTCTCAAATGTCATAGGCATGAAGAGGAATTGCTCAAAAGTGATTAAGAGGTTACACATCTTTCATCAAGAAAGTATCGTCATCATCTCAAGTAATCCCTTCCAGGCATACAAAACTCCCAAGCATATAAATCCTAAACAAGAATTATTTTCCTAAGATTGAAAGGATCTATGAAAGCTATTATGCAAAGGCCGGGTTTTGGTCAAATAAGGAACCCTTGACACACACCCGATGAGATGCTTCATATACCAATACATGGTACAAGATCAAGAGTGATCACACAATCCCATGATAGCTTGACCGAGTAGGTTGCCCCGAGCCTCAAAGTTCATAGTTCCGTGCAATCGACTAGCGAGACATGCGAATGCAATGCAACAAGCACACAAAAATTAAAAAATTCAATTAAAAGGATGCTTTTAAGTCTAATCCTCGAGTGAACCCAAAACTAGAAATTATGGTTTGCGAAACTAGAGATTTTGGACTCAATCCCTAGCAAAGTTGCCAGATTGTGGATGCCGGCATTTGGGCCCACTTTTAAAATATTTTTAAATTTCACAGAGTCGCCACTTAATTTTTTTTAAAGGAAAAAAATTAAGAAACCACTTTAAAGCAAACTGATCATTTGTGAAACCAAAGATTAAACTAGGTCTGGGGATTATAGAATGAGAGGGGAAGGAGCCCGACGGACTAAACTTCCTTCTTTTTCTACGGATAAATGGCACACCCCCTCTCATCCTATCTCATGATAGACCTCTAATCTACATCCTTTTTAATCGAATTATTAATCTAAGCACGCCCTCAACTAATACATATATACATATATATTACAAAAGCATCTCTAAAAGGGTGTATGATTGCTAACGATAAAAAATCATTCATAAACCACATAATTTAATTAGCAAGCAAAATGATGTGCAAATAGGGAACTACAGAACTTACCCGGGGTCCAGCCGCAAAAATGGGAAATGTGCAATGAATACAAAAAGTAGAAGTCCTAAGAAAAGGTCTCTAACACATATATACACATAAAGCAAGACCTAATTCTAAGGTGTCGCGCATGAAGTCAAAAATCAATAAAAGCAAAACGTGATATAAACTAGAGAAGAGATGAGAAGTCATACCTCCAAAGCGCTACAAAAAAATGGTTAGTCTACATGCTTTAGACAAGATATCTAATATCAAATAATCATTCCTAAAAACGTCGAGCTTAAATCTATCAAGTAGAAAGTGAATTGACATAACAATGAATTCCTTTTAACTAGTTAGAAACATAGCACCTCTATAGATACACAAGTCTCAACTAGGAGCCAATGTAATGTCCATATAGAGATGCTATAATCCCAACATGATCATAAGGAACCCATGGTTAGGTTCAATTAGGTTCAACTAAATCCAACTTTATCCAAGAACTAGTTCTAATCATAAGCATCAACATAGATAAATGAATACATGGGCATGGATAAGAATGAGCTATGAACTTATTCATTAATTTGGATCATTGAGTCTCTAGAATTAAGTTCAATTGATCATGATTTAAATGTATTTCAAGGCTTAGGTCACGTAGACAACATTTGGAACATCATTAATAAGATTTACCAAAACTGTGATAGAGTTGCAAGAATTACAAAGAGCAGACCAGATTTTCAAAAATAGAAAAAACATACTTCCAACGGTTGGATCTTAATGATTTTTGAGTATGTTGTGCTTCTATGATCTAGTTTCTAACCTAAAAATAAAATCAAAGATTGAATGGTCTGATCTCCGGGAATTGGATCATGACTAGACACTACTCAGAACTTATCACCTCTCTATCTAGAGATTTTGTGTGATTTTCTAAAAATAGCAAATAAATCATAATGACCTTGATCTTTTTAGGAGATCTTGTTAACACCTTAAACTTTGTAGAAAATTTTATTTATAGTCAAGAAAGCTCAATTAAGGCTTTGATTTAATTAGTTTAAAACATACTTACTGTTCTGAAATTTTGGATAGAGAGTGACTAGTTCATAAATCATAAGACCAAACCATCCGAACTACAAAATCTCAACAAAACGGTAATTTTTCTTGAGCATGGTGTTGTAGTAGGTGTGTCTTGACTACGGAAAACGGTATAATTTCAACTCACTATGCTGGTACACTTTGTGTATTAAACGGGACTGACTTGGGGTAATTATCTTTATACTGACTTATAAGATAATTAATACCTCATGGCTATTATGAGTGCTTATGCTCTAAATCCTAAGTTAATTTGTAGACACGTACATTTGATATTTACACTTTGATCCCTAAAAGGGTGAGATCCTTAAATGGGTCAATATCTCATTGGATTGGGTGGCAATATTAATTGTGTGGTGGATATTAATTAATGATGGAATCCATGTTTGAATTTTGGGATTGATGATATCCCCTTGAGAAAGCTTATAAGTTTTGATTATGTCAAACCCTGCAGGTGGATTTTGTATCCGACATATTAGATAAGTTAAGCAGAGGATCTCAAGGAATTTTAAGAAATTAATTAAATCTGATTGTCCGTAATTATATTTAATTAATGGATATCTGTAATCTTAACATGGGGAGATAATAAGCATTATATAACATGGAGCTCGAAATATATTTTTGAGATAAGGGTAGGAGTGCAATTATAATTATTTAGTGGTATGAATTATAATTTATGGAAATAGGAATCTGATTCAGTTCAAATTAGGGTTTCCTAATTCCATAAGGAAGCCTATTCCTTATTGACTTCTTATGTTCCCAATCGTAGCCTATATATATGCTGCTTTGGCTCTCTCCTAAGTTAGCGTTTTTCTATATAGAGAATTATAACTCGAAATAGAAAAGAGAGCGTAAAAGAGGGAGAGCAGAAAACAGAAAGGATTTCGAGAGAGCCCACACTTAGTTCGATATTCTGGCAGCAAAGGAATACAGTAGAAGATTGTGAGCTGTTATCGAGCCCGTGTTCTCGATTCGTCTACTACAGTAATCCGTTTTAGCAGTTTAAGGTAACCCTAGTTTCGCCCTTGTCGGGTTATTGTAGTTTTCACGTAATTTTTTTGCAGTACCAACTTATACGCACTGTCAATGGATTCTGGGAACACAGTTTCCTAACAGTGGTATCAGAGCAACGTTGATTCTGCGTATGGGTTGGACGCAACCATGTTGTCCAATAAAATAGATCTTATACGTGTTTTGATGGATGGATAGAACGTAGAACTGTGCTAACCCTTGTTTTGCAGCGTTCTTATTCCACTATTATGGTCACTGATTTTGTGTGATTGGATCCCACGATGGTTTTATCCGTGGTTAATTTTGCTGTTTTAATATAGCATGTGAATTTCTTTATGGAGGCATAGGATTTATGTGTATTGGATCCCACGCTTGATTGATGTGTGGTTAATTTACTACAAAGAAATAGCATGTGAACTCCTTTACAGAGGCATAAGGTTTGTGTAATATATCTCAAGCAAATCCGTGAAGACAATTCGTGAAGACAGTTTACAAGCAGTTTCAGAAAGCAATCTGGAGGCGATTTCTGAAGGCTATTTCAGAAAATAGTTCTGGAAGGCAGTTGCTGATGGTAAATCGAATTTAGCTTCCGGAGCGCTGCCCCGGAAACCCCGCGGGGGACACTGCCCCCTTGACCCCCGCGAGCTGACTGGGCAGCTCAGCCCCTGTTGCGTAGTGGCGACATAGAGCTAATCGTGTTCAATGAAGATTTCTTCACAAGAGTTGCAGCTTGACCATAATAGTGGGATTTCTATTTTATTGTGGTTTCCTTATTTGTGTTAGATTGAATGATTATTATTGTTTCATGTTTAATGAATAGGACAACATGGATAATTGTTCCTAGACCTATTTCAGATGTCTAGCTGCATGTTTAATTTATATTAATTTAAAATGATGGACAACTACATGTGTATTTAAAAATAAAACTAATTCCATAATTTGAAAACATAAGTACTTATTTTCAAAAATCATGAGAATAGAATAATTTTATTATCTACACATGTGGGTTTCACAAGTAAGGATGAATTAATCTTTGTCAAGTATTCCATTATTTTTTATTAATTAAATTAAAACTTTTTCTAAAAAATTATAGCCCTCAATTTTTTTTAAAAATTCTAAGTGGGAGAGGGAATTTATCAAGTATAAATCACATGGTCTCCATCACTGGTTTGTAGATGAAATGATTAATTTTGTGTGATGGCTCTAGTGTCATCCTCCCTATCGGATGTAGTTGATCATGGAATCATCAGTACAAACTTCTTTAAAAGAATGTTTTGGGTGATTGTTGGTGTGGGTCACCTCTCCATCAGAGGTGTTCTTCATGGAACTCTTGACCTAGAATTAAGTGATGGTATACACTTAGCTATAAATAATAATATCCTCTCCATCTGAGTCATTGTTATTATTTATAGGACCAAAGCAAGTAAGCAGTTTAATTTTATTAGGCAAAGTACATAGCCTGGATAGTAAAATTAAAAGGCAATTGTCTATCTGAACAAATGATGGATAGTATATGGCTTCCCATCGAGTCATACTATTTGTGGTGTATCAGGTTGCTGGCGGATTCCTTTCAAATATGGTAGAGGGAACCAATATTTTCAACTCGAATCCACAGTAATTTTTGCCCAAATGTAATTATTTATGCTATGTGATTCTCAGGCTATTAAATGGGTACTTTCAATCCACTTGCTGTTATACTTAAAGAAAACAAACTTACTGGACCAAAATATATAGACTGGAAAAGGAATTTGGATATTGTGTTAACTGCTGAAGAGTACAAGTTTGTGCTTACTCAAGAATGTCCTGAGCAACCTGGTGAGGGGGCAACCGCTGAGGAAACCCAAGCTCACAAGAAATGGGTCAAGGCTGATGAGATGGCGCGGTGTTACATTTTGGCATCCATGTCAAATGTGTTGCATCATCAGCATCAGTCAATAGCCAGCGCCTATGACATAATGGAGAGCCTCCGAGAGATGTTCGGGGATCAAAGTCGTGCTGCTAGGCAGGTTGCCATGAAAGACTTGATGAACACAACCATGGCTGAGGAGACACCTGTAAGGGATCATGTTCTTAAGATGATATCTCTTCTTAATGAACTAGAGATCCTTGGAGCTACAATCGACAGGGAAACCCAGGTTGATATCATACTCCAGTCACTGCCAGAGTCTTTTAAGCAATTCCGCCTCAATTACAACATGAATAAATTTAAATATACTTTGGCGGAGCTACTTAAAGAACTCCAAGCAGCTGAGGGTCTCAATAGAAAGTTAGGGAGTGCTCTTGTGTTTGAGAAAGGTTCTGTTTCAAAGCCGAAAGGCAAGAAGAAAATGAAAAAGGCTCAAAAGAAGGACGCGGGTCCTCCGCCAATCCAAAGGCCATGAGGACAACCGGGAAAGTCTAAAGGCAAATGTTTTATTTGCAAGCAGCCAGGACACTGGAAGAAGCAATGTCCAGTTTATCTCGCCAGACAGAACAATCAAGGTAAATCACATTTACTAGTTGTTGAATAGTGTTTAGCTGTCCGATCTACCGGTACCTGGTGTGTAGATACAGGAGCCACTGATCATGTATGCAATTATTTGCAGGGGTTCCAAGGAACCAGGCAGCTCAGTGATGGAGAGATTTATCTATATATGGGAAATGCTGCGAGAGTAGCAGCAGTTGTAGTAGGAGATCTACATCTTAGTTTTGGTAGAGATAGGATTTTAATATTAAGAAATTACTTTTATGTACCTTCTATTAGAAGGAATTTAGTTTTAGTTTCTAGTTTAGTAAAGAATGGATATTCAGTTCATTTTAATAAAGTAGTAGTTATTAAAGAAAACAAACATTTTATTTGTTCTAGTCAATTGGTGGATGATCTTTATATTATAAATCCTATCTCTCCTATACTGCAACTTAATGAATTGAATAACACAAATAGTTTGCCATTTAAGAGAAAATAACCTTCGAGGATGAACCAAACGCATCTTTGGCACTTACGCCTTGGTCATATTAATTTGAAAAGGATTCAAAGACTGGTTCAAAATGGGCCATTAGGCTCATTGGAAGTGGAGGCACTTCCAGTTTGTGAATCCTGCTTGGAAGGTAAAATGACTAAGAGGCCATTCTCGGCCAAGGGCTATAGAGTAAAAGAGCCGTTGGAACTGGTTCACTCTGATTTGTGTGGTCCTATAACTGTCCAAGCAAGAGGGGGATTTGAGTACTTTGTCACTTTCATCGATGATTACTCAAGGTATGGGTACATTTATTTGATGCGGCGTAAGTCTGAATGCTTTGAGAAATTCAAAGCCTTCAAGGCTGAAACAGAGAAGCGTCTAGGTAAATGTATCAAGACACTACGATCTGATCGTGGTGGAGAGTACCTCTTGGGAGAGTTTAGGCAATACTTATTGGAGCAAGGGATTACATCCCAATTGTCTGCACCCCGTATGCCTCAGTAGAACGGTGTAGCAGAAAGAAGGAACAGGACTCTCATGGATATGGTAAGATCTATGATGAGTTACTCGGATTTACCGATTTCCTTTTGGGGACACACATTAGAGACAGCTGCATACATTCTAAACTTGGTACCATCTAAGTCAGTACCTACTACTCCCACAGAATTGTGGACTGGGCGAAAGCCTAGTCTGCGGCATGTTCGGATCTGGGGTAGTCCCGTACATGTGCTGAAAGGGAACGCAGAAAATTTGGAATCAAGAACAGAAGTATGTTTCTTTGTTGGGTATCCAAGATGAACTAAAGGTGGTCTGTTTTATAGTCCTAAGGATTAGAAGGTTATTGTTAGCACCAATGCCACATTCTTAGAAAAGGACTATGTTATGGACCACAAGCCCAGAAGCCGTATTGTTCTAAAGGAAATGAGAGGAGAGACACCGAGACATACTTCTTCAATACCAACGGTACAAGAAGAAACACCACAAGAAAGAGTTATCGATATTCCATTACCACGTCGTAGTGGGAGGATTATCGAAACTCGTGTAGATCCCGAACCAACCATTAACACGCAGGTTCCTGAACCAGTACAATGTGTAGATAATGGTGTATTAAGTTCAGAATCTTCACAACGAAATATCAGTGATACACAGACACGGGTTGTGCCTCGTCGTAGTGGGAGGGTTATTATTCAACCTGGCTGGTATATGTTCTTGGGAGAGTCTTATGACCGGGTCCCTGATGAACAAGGTACCGACCCCTGTAACTGCAATGAAGCACTCCAAGATAAAGATGAAAATCTTTGGCAAAAGGCTATGAAATCTGAAATGGAGTCTATGTACTCCAATCAAGTCTGGGATCTTGTAGAACCACCCAATGAAATAAAACCCATTGGATGTAAGTGGATCTATAAGAAGAAGAGAGGAGCAGACGGTAAGGTGGAAACCTTTAAAGCAAGGCTTGTTGCGAAAGGGTTCACTCAAACAGAGGGAATCGATTATGAGGAAACCTTTTCACCGGTGGCCAAGCTAAAGTCTATTCGCATTCTCTTATCCATTGCTACACATTTCGATTGTGAAATTTGGCAAATGGATGTCAAGACAGCATTTCTAAATGGGAATCTTGACGAGTGCATCTATATAATGCAACCAGATGGGTTCATTGCGAAGGGCCAAGAACACATGTTGTGCAAGCTTAAGAAGTCCATTTATGGACTTAAGCAGGCATCTAGGTCTTGGAATATCCGCTTTGATCAAGTAATCAAGTCTTTTGGTTTTGATCAATGTGCGGATAAATCTTGTGTGTACAAGAAATATGATGGAAGAGTGGTGGTGTTCTTAGTACTATATGTGGATGATATCTTTCTAATCGGAAACGATATGGGGGTATTATCTTCTGTAAGGGTATGTTTGTCTAGTCAATTCAATATTGTCACGCCCCGGAACGGCAAAAATAGAGAAAAATAAATTTCCTTTTTGGGTCCAAAGGCAGCGACGGGTGAAGTCACATGATTGTCCACACCACACAGTACTAAGCAACAAGAAGTAATAGTGTAACAAGAATGAAGTCTAGGTTCTGATCGCAACGTAACATAAAGTTAACAGAAGTTACTAACTATTACACATCAGAGCCTTGAATCAAATATAAGACAGCGGAAGTACAAATGCCAAGGAAACATATGCCTGACTACAAAAAGGGTTCTAAAATGGTAAAGACAATTAGCTACAATTCTAGTCTAGTCTTCAGTTGGCGTAGAGGTAGTCCTCGGCGTAGTAGTCTTCTTCGGTCTAACCTCCGTCAGGGAAATTCTCCACGGGGACGTCGTCACTAGCATGGTAGTCTTCTCCTGTGGGCCCTTCACCTGTATAGTCATAACCAAGGTGCGCTGGAACATAGAAATGTCCAGCAGCATAAACGCTGTCAGCTTAATGAAGGCTGAGTGAGTTAAATACTAACAGGGTATCGACTATTGATGTTATTACAAGTTATAAACCGTAACCAAATTAGAGTTCAGTGAGGGTAACTCCTTCACATCAAACCGATTATCCGATTACTAACGTCTTACTCATTTTAAGACCGATAACACGTCTTGAGGGGAAACAGACTCGACAATAGTTCAACTCTATAAATACACCATTGCTCATCCACCGCTTTTAAGAACATATGCACAGTTCACCGCATGTCATGGATACCATGTTAGTCCATCCCCCGCTTTTAAGAACATATGCACAGTTCACCGCATGTCAGGGATATAACGCTTTAAACAACAGTACATCATTCTATGCCACGACTTAGCGACGTCTACCAGTGATCACGGTCCACCGCATGTCATAGACACCTTCGTCTGTCTACCGCTTTTAAGAACATATGATTAAATCATCTGGCTATCTTAGGGCAAATGGTCCGGTTCACCGCAAGTCATAGACACCTTCGTCTGTCTACCGCTTTTAAGAACATATGATCGACCAAAGCCCGCCCACGCAAATTTCCCGAATCTTAGCAAACCTACTTAAGTTCAACTCTATCACCGATACATGACAATCCCAATGTGGCCCGACTACTCTGAATGAAATGAACGTTAACTCCAAAGGATTCACGACTATTCCGTTATCTAACATTATAAACATTATCCGTTAATCTTGTTGTTACTACGACCCTACGCTGCATTAACTCTTTATCATGTCTGTATTACAATAATAAAGCATGTTGGGAAATACTGAACAGTAAATAAATAACTAAATAGTTATTATAAGAAAAACAGTATTCTAAAGCTTCCAATCGATTAGTATAGAAGTTCAATCGATTGGTATAAAAGTGGCATCAATCGATTGGAAAAAGATTCAATCGATTGGTATAGAAGTAGTGTCAATCGATTGATAAAAGGTTCAATCGATTGGATCACGATCCATGTCAATCGATTGCACAAAATGTCAATCGATTGGTATGAGTACCAATCGATTGATACTTCGTCTTCTTCACAGAGAAGACTGTCCAGCAACATATAAACGGAAATACATGGTTTCTGCATCTCTTCTTTATTAAAACAAGTGCTAACATCAATGTAAGGCTACCAAGTGAGTTTAAAACTCACCTTAGGCGTTAAGGGCGTGTTTGGTTGTGTGTGTTTGAGCTTTGAGCTTCAATGGTGGCTTCTCTCTCTCTCCTCTCCTCTGTCTTCTTCTTTCTTCTTCTCTTTCTTTTCTTCTTCTTTCTGGTCTTCTTCTTCTTCCTCTTCAATCTCTCTATGTGTGTGTGTGTATATGAATATATGTATATATATGTGTGTATATATATATAAGTGTATATATATAAAATACACACACAAGACTCTCCCTCTCACTCTCTCTAATTTCTGTAAACAGAAATCCGCCCACAATGGGCTGGTATATATAGAGGGAAAGTGTTCACTTGGCTTCTCCCTAGCTAGAGCAAAAGAATCTGCCCAGCTGCCTCCAATCGATTGGCATAAGTGTCAATCGATTGATAAAAGCAATCGATTGGTATAAAGTTCAATCGATTGGTATCTAAAATAAGGTAATCGATTGGAAAACTTGTCAATCGATTGGTATCCAAAATATACCAAGGTAAGGCCAAGCTCAAACAAGTATTAAAAGAAGTATACAGGGTCTTCATCACGTAATATACTACAAAGATATAGGGTATTACATCATCCACCACCTATTAAAGATTTCGTCGCCAAAATCCAAAGTAAGTAGGGTTCGAAACAAAAATGAAAACTTCTCCTGCATCTCCGACTCCAGCTCCCATGAAGCTTCTCCTTCGTCGTGGTGCTTCCACTGAACCTTTACTAGCGGAATCTCCTTGTTTCTGAGCTTCTTCACTCCTCGGTCTAGAATACGCACTGGTCCTTCGTTGTATGTCACATTCTCGTTCACCTCGATATGTTCAAAACTGATCTCGTGCATTGGGTTGTGGGCACATTTCCTCAACATGCTGATGTGGAAAACGTTGTGCACTCCTGACATCTTTGGCAGCAATGCAAGTCGATAAGCAACCTTTCCAACACATTCTAGGATCTCAAACGGTCCAATGAATCGCGGCGACAACTTGCCTCTTTTCTGTCCGAATCTGACGATACCTTGAACTGGCGAGACTTTGAGTAGCATATGATCTCCAACTGCAAACTCTAGATCTTTCCGTCGTTTGTCGGCATTGCTCTTGTGTCTGGATTGCGCTATCTTCATCTTTTCTCGTATAATCTGGATCTTCTTGCTGGTTTCTCCAATCATCTCAAGCCCAAGTAGTTGAGTATCTCCGACTTCGGCCCAACATAGCGGCGATCGGCAAGGTCTTCCATACAAAGCTTCAAACGGCGCCATCCCTATGCTCGTGTGGTAGCTGTTGTTGTAGGCAAACTCGATCGAAGGTAGATGCGTCTCCCATGAATTTTCGAATTCAACGACACAGGCTCGCAACATATCCTCCATCACTTGATTGACTCGTTCGGTCTGACCGTCTGTCTGTGGATGAAAGGCTGAACTCAAATTCAATGAAGTTCCCATTGCTGTCTGAAGGCTTTTCCATAATTCTACGGTGAAGCGTGAATCTCGATCCGAAACTATTGAGACAGGTACACCGTGCAGTCGCACTACTTGCTCTAGATACATCCGGCTCAATCTTTCAACACGGTACGTCATGTTGTAGGCGATAAAATGTGCTGACTTGGTGAGTCGATCCACTATTACCCAAATAGCGTCGTGGTTTTGCTGAGACTTTGGCAATCCAACCACAAAATCCATGGTGATGTGCTCCCATTTCCATTAGGGAATCGGTAGTGGTTGTAGGAGTCCAGGTGGTTTCTAATGCTCTGCCTTCACTTGTTTGCAAATAAGATATTGCGATACATACTCGGCCACTTCTCGCTTCATTCCTTCCCACCAGAAGTTTCTCTTCAAGTCCTTATACATCTTGTTTCCTCCTGGGTGGATAGTCATCCTTGACTTGTGTGCTTCGTCCAGAATGTTCTTCCTGAGACCATCGTTATTTGTCACACAGAGTCTACCTTTACATCTCAGTTCTCCGTCCGTACTAATACTCCATATCTATGGTTCCTTTGCGGACATCTTGGCAAACCATAACTTGAAATCCCCGTTCGACTATTAAGCTTCCAAGATGCGTCTGATTAGAGTCGGTTGAACGACAAGACATCCAAGGTGTTGTCCTTCTCCTGATTCCACTGGTCGAAGGTCAAATTTGGCTAACGTCTCCATTGCTCGCCATTCTCTAATCAAAATCGAAGCAACCAAAAGGCGTGGCCTCCGGCTCAGAGCGTCGGCTACAACATTTGCTTTACCCGGGTGGTATTGCAAACAGAAGTCGTAGTCCTTGAGTAGTTCCATCCATCTCCGTTATCGCATGTTCAACTCCTTCTGAGAGAACAGGTACCTTAAACTTTTGTGGTCTGAGAACAAGTCGAACTTTTCTCCATACAAATAGTGTCTCCAAATCTTCAGGGCGAACACGATTACAGCTAGTTCCAAGTCGTGGGTCGGATAGTTTTTCTCATGCGACTTCAATTGTCTTGATCCGTATGTGATGACATTCCCTTCTTGCATTAGCACACAACCAAGACCTTGGTGCGATGCATCATTATAGATTATGAATTGTTCACCACTCTTAGGTATCGCAAGCATGGGTGCTGAGGTTAGTCTTTCTTTCAATTCCCGAAATGCATCCTCATGTTTATCAGTCCATTCGTACTTCGTCTCCTTCCTAGTCAGGCTTGTCAACGGTCCTGCGATTTTAGAGAATCCTTCCATAAATCTCCGGTAATACCCAACCAATCCAAGGAAACTCCTAACTTCGGTTGCGTTGGTTGGCCTGTTCCAGCTCAAGACTGCATCGATCTTAGATGAGTCTACGAAAATCCCATCCTGTGATATCACAGGTCCCAGGAATTTAACTTCCTGAAGCCAGAATTCACATTTGCTGAATTTCGCATACAGACTATTGTCTCTGAGAGTCTGTAGAGCAATTTGTAGATGCTTCTTATGTTCCTCTTCTGTCCTTGAATAAATTAGAATGTCGCCGATGAATACTATAATGAATTGATCCAGATAGGGTCTGAATACTCTATTCATTAGGTCCATGAATACTGCCGGGGCATTAGTCAATCCAAAAGACATCACTAAAAACTCGTAGTGTCCATATCTCGTCCTAAAGGCAGTTTTCGGTATGTCTTTCGGTCGAACTAGCAATTGATGGTATCCTGAACGCAAATCAATTTTCGAGAATATCCTTGATCCTTGCAGTTAATCGAATAGGTCGTCTATCCGGGGAAGTGGGTATCTATTCTTGATCGTGACTTTATTCAGCTCCCTGTAGTCGATACAGAGTCGTAGCTCTTCGTCTTTTTTCTTCACAAATAGAACTGGTGCTCCCCAAGGCGATGTACTGGGGCGAACAAAACCTAAGTCTTCAAGTTCCTGAACTTGCTTCTTCAATTCTAACATTTCCGTTAGCGCCATCCGATATGGGGTCTTGGAAATCGGCAACGTTCCGGGTGCTAACTCAATGCAGAAGTCTATCTCTCTCTTCGGCGGAAGTCCTGAGATACTTCAGAACACATCTTCAAAGTCTTGAATAACGGGGATCTGCTTGATAGTAAGCTCCGTGCTTGAAGTCTTAATCGGGGCTAGGCAGCTCGTGATAAACATGTCGCTCAACGGTTGGCACTAAAATCTGATCTGCGGGCAACCAGGCGTCGAAAAGACAATGGTCCGACTAACACAATCCAGGTTAGCGCCATACTTAGTAAGCCAATCCATTCATAGGATCACGTCGAACTCAGACATTGACAAGACTATCAAGTCTGCCGGAAGATTTCTATCCTCTAGTGTTAAGGGACAATCCTTGCACACCTTACCTAACCCAATGGATACTCCCAAGGGCGAAACGGCATTAAGTGTCGGTCAAGTGCTAGGGGTAGAAATCCTAAATCACGTACCATCTTAATAGCTATCAAAGAACGGGCGGCACCGGTATCAAACAAAGCTCTAACTTGACAGTGAAATAAAATGAGTGTACCTTCCAAGTTCTGCTGTTCCTCAGCATCATACCCTGCATTGTCAGGAATGATGGTATTCACCCTAACCTGTCCTTGCTGTCCTTGCTGTCCTTGAGCAGGCGCCCCATAGTAGCCCCCACGTGGTGCTCGACAATCCTTGCTTATGTGACCAGGCTTGTTACAGTTGCGGCAGACGAGGTCATTACGACAGTTGGTCTTGGGGGCTGTGCAATACCTTGCAATATGTCCGGGCACTCCACAGTTGAAACATCCATCAGTGTTCTGTCGCTGGGCGGCGGGCTGTGCCTGAGGTGGTCCTCGCTGTTGATTCTGCTGTCGAGGAAAATTAGCTTGGGGCTTCCTTGTCCCATCCCATGTGCGCTTGGTTCCCTGGTAGTTGTTGGTCTGGGGTTTCCATCCTTGATTGTTCCTCGATGATTGCGCGGGAAAGTTCCTTGGTTGGAAGGTCCTGGGTAGAGGTCGATTCGCTTGTGGTCCTTGCACAGGGTAAGCATCCTTTTCCAAACTTGAAGCAAGACGGACAATCCCTTCAAATGACTGGCCCAGATGGCCTATCATCATGTGCCGGAGGTGTGGGTTGAGTCCTTGGTGGAATCGCTTGACCTTCTTGGCGGAGGTGTCTATCATATGCGGAGCGAAACGGGAAAGTCGCTCGAATTGTGTAGTATACTCCCTGATTGTCCAGTTTCCTTGGGTTAGACTCAGGAAATTCCTCTCTTGTTGGTCTCTTTCGTCCTCAGGGAATTACTTCTCGAGAAATCGAGTCTTGAATGCTTCCCAAGGCATTCTCCTTGCAGCGTCGATCCCAATTGTGGCTCTCTCGGCCTCCCACCAGTCCGCAGCGGAGTAAGTCAGTTGAAATGCAGCTAGATGTCTCTTGTCAAGCTCACTGCACTCCAGGGCTTCAAAAATTAGCTCCAACTCTCGTATCCATTGCTCTGCTTTCCAGGGCTCTACCATGCCATCGAACTTCTCGGGTCGCAGGCCACGAAATCGTTCCAACAGCTTATCGCCTGCCTGTCTTGGAGGGACAACGTGGTTGTTGCCATTGTTATTGGTGGCATGGTTGTAGGTAGCGCCGATGTGCTCCATCTGTTGCATGAAAGCTTCGAAGACTCCAGTTGGGTCCATACCCTCGGGAATGGGTGCTCCTAGTTGCGCTTGGTTCCTTGTGGGTCCCATCATAGTGATTCGTGTGAGGTGTACCTATGAAGGATCTAACGATTAGCTGGCAATCTCCTCGGGGAAAATGACCATAATTAAATAACAGATAGCATAACATGAATCAAAATTACAATCATAACATAACAATGAGACGATAACAGAAATAATCAAGAGAAACGATCTGCCACATATATATATACCCAAAAGATGTACAGCGGAGTACACAATAGATCATCTGTGTACCGCGTAGTACATGGTCCTATACAAGATCTAAACAAAAGGAAAGATATACACAAGACCACTACTGGTGGCTACCTATACAAAAAGGCTACGGTCAATAGCTGTCTATGTAAGCGTCAAAAGTAAGTGGACAACATGTCCTAAAGTCAAATGAAAAGGTCTAAGTCCTAAAGGTACTGGACTCAAAAGTTGTCCACATCGGATCCATAGATGGAAGCCTCGTCCTCTGGGGCAACCTCAGATAAAACATCATCCTCATCCATATCATCGTCATCCATCATGTCCTCATCCTCTATCACAACATCCTCAATCAGCTCGGGTCCATCATGCTCCACAACAGCTCCCAAATCCCCTGCGTCAGCGGCCATGTCAGCCTGGGCTGCATCAAATGCGGCTGCAAGTGCCTCAGCCTGTACCATAGCCTGTGCTAACTCCGGTGCTCCAATCTCAAATCCATGGGGATGTGCAGCCATCTCTGCAGCCCACTCAACTGCCAGCTGTGCTATAACTCCTCCTGGTAAGACTGGTACTACTGCATCATCACCTGCATCATCATCTGCGGCTACCTCATCCTCCCCTATCAGATAACCCTCTACAACTACAATATCCACGCCAACTGGCACATCCATACCGGCCGGGTCCTCGGGGTCCTCCTCCTCTGGATCATACTCCGATTCCTCGTCATTGGTGTCCTCGTCCTCCTCATCCTCTATCTCCTCATCGTCATCCTCTGGCTCATCATCGCCATCGTTCTCATCATCATTCTCCGGATCCTCATCTGCTGGGGGTGCATCAGCCATGTCCTCCTCCGGTGGGGGTGGAGGTGTCTGGGGTGGTGGCTCTGTCGGGGGTGGTGGAGGCGCTGTTCTAACTTCTGCAAGTAGAACCTGGTACGAAGAACAGTCTCGTAACATCAATAAATAATCCTCCTAGATGCGTTTGAAGGTCTCCTTGCAGTAGATCATCTCCCGACGTATCACTTCTGGGTCCTGAGTCCCAAATCTCTGCTGCTCAATCCGCATGTCCCGCTCTGTCTCTGCAATAGCTCTCTGTCTAACCTTCCAGGCGTAGTACTGTGGATCTGCTGGCGCAATACTCCTCTCATACACATAGTGTCCTCCAAACTCGTCTGGAACGAACAGCGGTGGTGCCATGCTACCTGAAAAGGGACTACCTTAAGTCAGAACTAATCTTAATACTCATCTATAGAATCTCAAGGTTCTAGGACCAGATGGTGTGGGACAATCTGTGAGCGAAAAAAGGTATAAAACCTAGGCTCTGATACCAAAAATCCTGTCACGCCCCGGAACGGCAAAAATAGAGAAAAATAAATTTCCTTTTTAGGTCCAAAGGCAGCGACGGGTGAAGTCACATGATTGTCCACACCACGCAGTACTAAGCAACAAGAAGTAATAGTGTAACAATCATTACCATAGCCCTTAGCAAACTTCCCCAAGATACGATCATAGTTGGAACTCTGTGTAATCTCACAATCTCTTTCACATATAATACTACTAACCTAGATAGTTTGGTCAGCTTGATTGGTAAGAAATGAGCTGACTTTGTCAATCTATCAACTATCACCCAAATCTTGTCATTCTTTTTAGGCAATCATGGAAATCTATAAACAAAATCCATCGTGATCTCATTCCATTTCCACTCTGACACTGGTAACGGTTGTAGTAGTCTTGTAGGTACTTGTCTTTCTACCTTGACTTGTTGACATACCAAACATTTAGAAACAAACTTAGCAACTTCACGTTTCATACCTTTCCACCAAAAATTCTCTCATAAGTTCCGATACATCTTATTACTTCCCAAATGAACTGAATACTTAGTATTATTCCTCTAGGATTCATTCCTTTTAGTCTTTTAAATTCGACACACACATTGACTCCCAAGCATCAATACTCTTTGTTCTAAAATGAAACTGGGTCGTTTCTCCAAAGGTATCTCATCTCTCATTTTGCACAAGTAATAGTCATTGAACTATTCTGTCTTGATCTCATCAATAATGTTTGGGTGAGCTATGATTGCCATCATTAAGCCACCATTGGTCTTTGGAATTACCTCAAACTCTAAGCATTCTATTTCTCTAATCAGTTCCTTTTGTTGTGTTAGCTCGTCAGCTAATTCCCTATCATTTTTTAGCTTAAAGCATCAACTACTACATTAGCCTTCCCGTATGATACTCGATCGAAAGATCGTAATCCTTTATCAACTCTAGCCATCTCCCTTGTCTCATGTTCAAATCTTTTTGCATGAATAGGTACTTCAAACTCTTGTGGTCTATGAAGATCTCACACTCCTCACCATACAAGTACTTTCTCCAAATCTTCAAAGCATGGACTACTACAACCAATTCAAGATTGTGAGTCAGATAATTAACCTCGTGCATTTTTAACTATCTTGAAGCGTAACCAATCACCTTGCCACCTTGTATAAGTACACATCCCAAACCCTGATTTGACGTATCACTATAGATCACAAACCCCTCGATTCCAGATGGTATCATTAGAATAGGTGTTCTTGTCAATCGCAACTTCAACTCTCGAAAACTATCTTCACATTCTGAACTCTTCTCAAAAGTAATACCCTTCCTCATCAACTTTGTCATAGGCAATGAAATCTTTGAGAAATTTTCAATAAAATGGTGGTTATATCGAGCTAATCCGAAGAAACTTCAAATTCGGATACTGATGTTGGTCTCTGCCGATTAGATACAGCTTTTACTTTCTAAGGATTAACTAAAACTCCATTCTTTTCAATCACATGACCAAGAAAAGCAATGCTAGGTAGCCAAAATTTACACTTCTTAAATTTCCCGAACAGTTGCTTCTCTCGTAAGCTCTGAAGTATAAGTCTCAAATGTTTCTAGTACTCTATCTCACTCGGTGAATACATAAGAATGTCATCTATGAACACAATCACAAAGTCATCTAAGTAATCATTGAAGACTCAGTTCATAAGATCCATGAACGCAGCTAGTGTATTTTTAACTCCAAATGGCATTACTAGAAACTCTTAGTGTCCGTAGCGCATCTTGAAAGCAGTCTTCTCTACATCTTCAGCTTTTACTTTCAACTGATGATAGCTTGATCTCAAATCTATTGTAATACATGTAATTTTCCTCTACTTCTAATAATATCAATTTTTTGAATTTTTGTATTTGACATGTTGTAGTATTACTAATTAGACTATAAGCACCGCACCGACTCAACCATAATTGGACTTAGCTTAGTCCTGCACTCGGACCCGGATATTAGAAATAATACTCGATTACACGTAAATCAAGATCAACACATATAACGAGGACTTATGCACATAAATTGAGGAAGTGGCACAAAATCTAAGGTGGGCCCTACCATGGGCGGCCACATATGGCATATGCAACCCTCCTAGACACTTGTCACCACCTCTTGTGACACTTGTCCACATGTTGCACATGTGTCCTAGTATGCAAGCATGTAATGGACACCTAGCAGATGCATTTTTCTCTATAATCATGCACATGCACATGGACATGCACATGCATTTCTAGTTTTTGAGAATTATAATCTGCATATAGAGTTAGAGAGAGCTATGGGATGAACTCCATTGTGAGACAAAAGAAGTTAGAAGAAGAAGAAGAAGCTTCCACCATTGAAGCTTGTGTTCAAGCTTCCCAAGCTCAAATCCAAAGCCCAAGTCCATTTTCAAGTTTAGGTGAGTTTTCTAACTCATTGTAGAACATATATAGTATGTAATAATGTTTAATAAGTGCTTAATGTTGTTATTTTGAGGTTTCCATACCATGCAAGATAAATCTTTAAATCTGGGAAATAGAAACTTCCAGCAGAATGTAGTTTAGTAAAATGAATGTTTTGAGCAGCTCAAAAATTTGAATAAAGCTAGGTTGTGGAGAAAGCTAACTCATTTATCTATAAATAACTCTTCTATAGCTTAGTCTAAAAATCATTCCTGCATAGGTGAAATGTACGTACAACCCAGTGCTAAATATCTGGGATAGAGCAGTCTGAAAATTAAGAAATGTCTAAGTAAAATAAATATTTTGAGTAGCTCAAAAATCTAAATGAAGCTAGATTTTTTTGTACACGAAGATAATCCAATTACCTATAATGTTCTAGTTTTGAGTTTGATCTACAAAGCAATTTATCATGCCCAAGTAAATCATATTAATTCTATCAACATGGTGTAAATATATCCTGGCAGATTATATAGCTTTTTGTATGATGTTTTGTTTATGCATGGTGTTGATTGATGATTCTAGTTTTCTGGTACCTGTGTTGTTATGAATATCTTGTGCTATATTAGTTCTATCGTATAGATGAGTAAGTTAATGGTTTCATCTATATGTTATTGGTATCAAATCCATGTCATGGATCCATGAGCTACATGCTAGGTTTCCATTATTATGAATATAGTGTGATGACCATTGAGAGTTCATACCTAAGCTATAAGTATGTTGTATGGCATGATTATTGCATTGATAGTGATTGGGAAAGTTTCCACCGTAAGTAAATTGAGGGGTAAAATAGAACGTCAAACGTATAGTGAAATCTTAATGGTTACAACTGGAAATCATTTCATGAACCAAACTCCTTAATGAGTGATGTGTGCGTGGTCGGGTATACGTGAGTACCAGCTGTGTAATATCGAAAGCAACCTATGCTGAGGATTATTGTCAAATAGATAAACCAGGCTGCGGAGGCTAGGATAGTGAGAAAAGAGTGTGTTTGTTAGGTTGTAATGTTGTGTATCCTTTCAGTTCTTCGTGACGAAACGGATATGGGGAAATACTTCGGTTCTTCGTGAAGAAGTGATGGTTATGAAATTGTGTATCCTTTTGGTTCTTGGTGACGAAACGGATATGGTGAATACTTCAGTTCTTCATGACGAAGTGATGGTTATAAAATTGTGTATCCTTTTGGTTCTTCATGACAAAACGGATATGGTGAATACTTCGGTTCTTTATGACGAAGTAATGGTTATGAAATTGTGTATCCTTTCGGCTCTTCATGACGAAACGGATATGAGGAGTACTTCGATTCATCGTGACAAAATAATGGTTATGAAATTGTTTATCCTTTCGGTTCTTCGTGGAGAAACGGATATGGTGAATATTTCGATTCTTCGTGACGAAGTGATGGTTATGAAATAGTGTATCCTTTCAGTTATTCGTGACGAAACAGATATGGTGAACACTTCAGTTCTTCGTGACGAAGTGGTGGTTCGTAGAGTTAAGACTCCTTTTGGTTCTTCGTAACGAAATGGATGACATTAAACTTTATAACACTTCAGTTCTTCGTGACGAGGTGGTTAGTAAAAGGTGTGTTGGGTTGGTAAATGGTGTCGGATTATAAAAATGGATTGTAGTAGCGGTAAGGATGTCGAGGCAAGTCAAGTTGGTTGTTTGTATTCTTTTCGGATACTTAGTCGGGCACGTTAGTGGTTATAGTTCAACGGTGAGAACGTGGGAGAATTTTAAAAGACGTAATAGAGGTAGTAAACATATCTTGTTTGTTTGTGGCTGTATAAGTTCAATTTGATTTAGTTTTCTCACTCGGCTTTCATAAGCTGACGACGTTCATATCGCTGGACATTCTCATGCCCATCTTTTCCACATAAAGATTACACTTGATGTGATGCTAGCCAGGAGGAGTACAATGAGGCAGAATTCACCGAGGACTATGGCTACTCTAGTTAGAGAAAAGACTAGTGTTTGTATCTTATAAATGTTTTTGGTAGTAACCTCTAGCAGAGGACTTCATCTATCTTTTGTAATAGTTCTATAAGGCCCTAGAGCCATAAGACTCTGATGTATCTACCATGATGTAATAGTTAACTACTACTATGGCCTCTCATTGTAATATATCCATGTAAGCAAATGTTGATTTTATCCTTTTGGTTACGTTGTTTATTATTAGTATTTGGTCATGGACAATTCGGTGAATGCAACCAGTCACGTACCTCAGGGTCCAAGATGGAAATTTTAAATTTTTCCTATTTTGGCTACTCCGGGGCATGACTGGGATTTTTGGTATCAGTGCTTTAGGATAAGATGTATACACTGATTGTCCTACACACTTAATTTATAAATCGTTAGACTCTTTTCCACCGATGAAGATACTAACCTTACGATAGTTTTAGGTTGG
The DNA here is from genome assembly GCA_033977485.1 of Hydrangea macrophylla. Lineage (NCBI taxonomy): Eukaryota > Viridiplantae > Streptophyta > Magnoliopsida > Cornales > Hydrangeaceae > Hydrangea > Hydrangea macrophylla. The sequence goes on along the minus strand of CM066995.1, from coordinate 4,907,678 downwards.
ACAGGTTAGCATGGAACTTTTTTTTACATCTAGGATGGACTTGGAGGACTTTTGGGATATGATCCCCAAGATTTAGAGCTACACTTGTAATAGGGCTAATCGCCCATCTTTTGTGTATATAGTTGTTCTCAGGCATGTAATACGTATTAGCAGTAACGTGTATGCCTTTTCTATGAAAATGTTTTCTTTATAACTATGTTGTATCATGTAAATATTTGAAGTTATCATTAAAGACTTGTTTCCTTTATATGATGCTCTACATGATAATGTGAATACTTGATATATTATGTACTTATATTAGAATTGCTATCTGTATATTCAGTCATTTATGTCTCGTATCCCTATTTAGGATTGGAGAGTAACCGATAGATATGCATGCATGTAGGAACATAAGCACACAAGCATTATGGTGGGCAGATCGAGAAGTAATCGCAATAGAGGACCACCAGATCCCATTCCCAAAGGAATCGATCCTATTGGAATCTTTGGTTCATTTCTACAGCATTTGGACCATATAGGCAACAACCATGGCAACAAAAACAGCACAACAATGACAATCGCCCAAGACCACCACCCCAGACATGCGACAGACTAATGGAAGGATTTCAAGCTTTGCATCCTAATAGGTTCGACGGCACCGGTGAATCCTGGCGAACAGAGCAATGGCTAAGGGATACGAATCATATCTTCAAATCAATTGAATGCTTCGAGATAGAGAAGTACCATCTCCCTACTTTCCAACTCACTTATGCAGCGACCGATTGGAGGGAAACTAAGAGCAACTTTGGAGTAGAAGCTTCAAGAAGGATGACATGGACTACCTTCCGGGAGAAGTTTTTGGATAAGTATTTCCCCAACAAAGAATAGGACTAGAAAGAGAAGGAGTTCATCAAATTGACTCAAGGAAATAGGAGTACAAAGGATTACACAACACAATTTGAATGCCTGTCCCGCTTTACACCTCACATGGTTGAGACTCCTCAAAAGAAGATCAAGAAGTTTTGCCGGGGACTCGATCTGCACCTCCAGCATCTGACATTGGGACACCTGAATCAAACTTTGCTTTAGTCAGGCTGGCGGTAGGATTGGAAAGAGATGGTTACCAAGGCCCGAAGCAAATGGTACACCGACCACCGTCAACATGGAATGTACCACGAGGAAGACCTTCAACTCGTTTCCAAGGAAACAAGCGCACATGGAACAGCGACAAGAAACCAGGACCCTCCCTTCCTCGGGACAAGAATACAGTACCCCCTGCACCACAAGTACCAACCACTACTACCGGGAACAACAAGGATGAATGCTCTAAATGTGAAATCCCCGGGGACATGGATCGAGACTACAGAGCCCCTATCGAATTAATGTTATCTGTTACAACTATGGCAAGAGGGGACACATAAGCAGAGAATGCAAGGCACCAAAAGGAAACTATCATGGGCCTACTACTCAAGGTCAAGCTGGAAAGGCTTGACTCAACGCTATCATACCCATGGCAACTGGCTATGATGAAAAGGAATAGCAGAACTTGGAAGGTACACTCTCATTATATGCTAGTCGAGTTAAGTACTCTTTGATACGGGTGCTATGAATTCGTTTATTGCCTTTGAGATTGTACGACGATTGGGTTTAGTACCCCCAAACACTTGAGGTAGCCCTGAATGCGGTTTCGCCTTTAGGAATGACCGTGAAGCTAGGAAAGGTGTGCAAGGACTGCACTTTGACATTAGAGGATAGGAACCTACCTGCAGACTTAATTGTTCTGTCAATAAAGGAATTAGATGTAGTCATAGGATTTGACTGGCTTACTAAGTATCATGCGAAGTTAGATTGTGCTAGTAGGTCAATTACATTTTTTGTACCTGGAAGTACACCCTTCAGTTTTCAATGCAACCCCACTAGTGATGCCTTTCTTACAAGTCACTTAGCCACTATGGAAACTACAAGCTCAAAATTGATGATTGCTCAGATTGCAAAAGTCCGAGACTATGAAGATGTCTTTCAGAAAATTTTTGAACTACACCTAAGCACGAGATTAAATTTTGTATTGAGTTAGTACCCAGAACGACACCAATATCCAAGGCTCCTTACCATATGGTCCTAACAGAAATGTTGGAGCTGAAGAAACAAGTACAAGAGTTAGAAGATCTTTGATTTATTAGACCAAACATGTCACCGTGGGGAGCCCCGGTTCTATTTCTTAGAAAGAAGGATGGAAATCTTCAACTCTGTATCGACTATAGAGAGTTGAATAAGGTCACCATCAAGAACAAGTACCCCCTTCCTAGGATAGACGACTTATTCGACCAACTTCAAGGAGCAATAACCTTTTCAAATATCGATATACGATCTGGTTACCACAAGTTACTTGTTAGACCGGAGGACATACTAAAAATGGCTTTCAGAATAAGATATGGGCATTATGAATTCTTACTTATGCCTTTTGGGTTAACTAATGCCCTGGCAGTATTCATGGATTTGATGAATCGGGTGTTCAGACCTTTCTTGGATCAATTCATCATCGTGTTTATCGACAACATCCTTATTTATTCGAAGAGTGATGAAGAACATGAGTCCAGACACTTAGAGAAAATTGCCTTTATGCTAAGTTCAGTAAGTGTGAGTTTTGGCTGAAAGAAGTTAAGTTCTTGGGGTATGTAGTATCACATAATGGGATTTTGGTAGACTCAACAAAGACAGACGCAGTTTCTAGTTGGAGTAGACCAACCAACGCATCAGAGGTACGAAGTTTCCTCGGATTGGCTGGATACTATAGGAGATTTGTGGAAGGATTCTCAAGGATTACGTCTCCTTTAACCAGACTAACAAAGAAGGATTCAAAGTTTGAGTGGAAGGACAAGCACGAACAAGCCTTTCAGGAACTAAAGGAGAGGTTGACCTCAACGCCAGTGCTAGCCATACCCAAGAGTGGTGAACAGTACACTATCTACAGTGACACTTCATATAAGGGACTAGGATGTGCACTTATGCAGAATGGTCAGGAAATCGCTTATGGATCCATGAAATTAAAGCCACATGAATTGAACTACCCTACGCACGATCTGGAATTGGCTACAATTATTGTCTTTGCACTAAAAATTTAGAGGCACTATCTCAACAGAGAGAAGTTCGACTTCTTTTCGAATCACAAAAGTTTAAAATATCTATTTTCTCAAAAGGAACTAAACATGAGACAACGACGCTAGATGGAGCTACTTAAGGACTACGACTTTAATTTGCAATACCATCCCGGTAAGGCAAATGTAGTCACAAATGCTCTGAGCCAGAAACCCTTAAGGTTGATTGCCTCACTTTTAATCAGGGAATGGAAAGCCTTAGAGGCTTTAATAGAATTTGACTTTCAGACTACAAGACTAGGTATATGACAACCTTTTGGATGTCTTATGGTGCAACTGACCTCATTCATCGCATACTCGAAGCCCAAAAGAAGGACGAGAGATTGAGGAAATGGTTTGAGAAAGCGAAAGCAAAGGATCCGACTAAATGGAATATTGGAATAGACGAGGGATTCATATGTAAGGACAGGTTATGCGTACCTGACATGGATAATTTGAGGAAAGACATTCTGGATGAAGCACACAAGTCAATGATGACTATACACCCCGGCGGAACCAAGATATACAAAGACCTAAAAAGGAACTTTTGGTCGGAAGGCATGAATCGAGAAGTCGCAGAATATATAACAAAATGCCATACTTGTCAACAAGTCAAGGTAGAACACCAACAACCTCCAAGATTATTACAACCTCTACGAGTCCCAGAATGGAAATGGGAGCATATCACCATGGATTTTATTGTGGGATTGCCAAGATCCCAACAGAACCATGATGCCATTTGGGTAGTTGTTGATCGACTGACCAAATCAGACTATTTTATTGCCTACAACATGACCTATCCTGTCAAGAAGATGAGTCCACTATATATGTAACAGATTGTGCAGTTATATGGGGTACTGATATCAATAGTATCAGATCTAGATTCAAGATTCACTGCTGGATTTTGGGAGAGTCTTCAGAAAGAGATGGGAACATCTCTGAAGTTGAGTTCTACATTTCATCCACAAACTGACGGATAAATAGAAATGACGAATCAAGTAATGGAGGACATGCTCCGAGCATGTGTAATTGATTTTGAAAGTTAATGGAAAACTCACTTACCATTGGTTGAGTTTGCTTACAACAATAGTTTTCATTCGAGCATAGGGATGGCACCATTTGAAGCATTATACGGAAGACCGTGCCGATCACCTTTGTGTTGGGCTAAAATTGGGGATGGAAAACTGTTGGGACCAGACTTAGTTCAAGAAACTAATAAAGGAATCAATACAGTGAAGGAAAGGATGAAAGCAGCACAAAGCAAATACAAGAGCTACGTGGACAAACGGCGTCGAGATCTAGAATTTGAAGTTGGAGATCATGTGTATTTGAAAGTTTCCCCGGTTCGTGGTATTGTAAGGTTTGGACAAAAGAGGGGAAAGCTATCACCGTGCTATATTGGACCATTTAAAATTCTAGAACGCGTGGACAAAGTTGCCTACAGATTGGCGTTACCACCAAAGATGTCGGGAGTTCACAATGTTTTCCATGTGAGCATGCTGAGAAAATGCCTTCATACCCAGTATATGAGATTGATTTCAAAGATATCGACGTGAATAACAACGCTACATTCGTCAAAGGACCTATAAGGATTCTGGATCGTGGAAGCAAGAAGCTGAGGAACAAAGAGATATCACTGGTAAAGGTTCAGTGGAAACACCATGACGAAGGAGAAGCCTCTTGGGAGCTGGAATCGGAGATGCGAGGGAAATTTCCTTTTCTGTTTAGTGCCTAGATAGTCCTGATTTCGAGGACAAAATCCTGTAATAGGTGGTACAAGATGTAATACCTGTAATTTTCCTCTACTTATAATAATATCAGTTTTCTGAATTTTTCGTATTTGACCAGTTATTATACGTGACTGTTTTGACATGTTGTAGTATTACTAATTAGATTGTAAGTACCGTACCGACTTGACCATAATTAGACTTAGCTTAGTCCCGTACTCAGACCCGGATATTAGAAATAATACCCGATTGCACGTAACTCGAGACTGACACACATAACGAGGACTTGTGCACACAAATCAAGAAAGTGGCATAAAATTTGAGGTGGGCCCCACCATGGCTAGATACTTGTGGGACATGTAACCCCTCTAGACACTTGTCACCACCTCTTGTGACACTTGTCCACATGTTGGACATGTGAACTAGAATGCAAGCATGCAATGGACGCCTATCACATGCATTTCTCTATATAATCATGCACATGCACATGCATTTCTAGTTTTTGAGAATTATAATCTACATATAGAGTTAGAGAGAGCTAGGAGATGAACGCATGGTGAGATAAAAGAAGTTAGAAGAAGAAGAAGAAGCTTCCACCATTGAAGCTCGTGCTCAAGCTTCCTAAGCTCAAATCCAAAGCCCAAACCTAATTTCAAGTTTAGGTGAGTTTGCTAACTCACTTTAGAACGTATATAGTATGTTGTAATGTTTAGTAAGTGCTTGATGTTGTTATTTTGAGGTTTCTATGCTATGCAAGACAAATCTGGGAAACAGAAACTTCCAGTAGAATGTAGTTTGGCAAAATGAATGTTTTGAGCAGCTCAAAAATTTAAATAGAGCTAGGGTTTTTGTGAAAAAAGCTAACTCATTTATATACAAATAACTCTTCTATAGCTCAGTCTAAAAATCAATCCTTCATAGGTGATATGTACGTACAACGCAGTGCTAAAAATCTGGGACAGAGCAGTCTGAAAATTAAGAAATGTCTAAGTAAAATAAATATTTTGAGAAGCTCAAAAATCTAAATGAAGCTAGATTTTTTTTGTACATGAAGATAATCCAATTACCTATAATGTTCTAGTTTTGAGTTTGATCTACAAAGCAATTTTTATCATGCCCAAATAAATCATATTAATTCTGTCAACACAGTGGAAATATATCCTAGCAGATTATATATTTTTTGTATGATGTTGTGTTTATGCATGGTGTTGATTGATGATACTAGTTTTCTGGTACTTGTGTTGTTATGAATATCTTATGCTATGGTAGTGCTATCGCATAGATGAGTAAGTTAAGGATTTCATCTATATGTTATTGGTATCAAATACATGTCATGGATACATGAGCTACATGCTTGGTTTCCGTTGTTATGAATATAGTGTGATGACTATTGAGAGTTCATACCCAAGCTATAAGTATGTTGTATGGCATGATTATTGCATTGATAGTGATTGGGAAAGTGTCCGCTATAAGTAATTTGAGGGGTAAAACAGAACGTCGGACGTATAGTGAAATCTTGACGGTTACAACTGGAAGTCATTTCATGAACCAAACTCCTTAATGAGAGACGCATGCGTGGTCAGGTATACGTGAGTACCAGCTGTGTAATGTTGGAAGTAGCTTATGTTGAGGATTAGTGTCAAATAGATAAACCAGGTCGCGGAGGCTGGGATAGTGAGAAAAGGGTGTGTTTGTTGGGTTGTAAAGTTGTGTATCCTTTCAGTTCTTCATGATGAAATAGATATAGAGAAATACTTTGGTTCTTCGTGACGAAGTGATGGTTATGAAATTATGTATCTTTTCAATTCTTCGTGACGAAACGGATATAGTGAATACTTCGGTTCTTCGTGACGAAGTGATGGTTATGAAATTGTGTATCCTTTCGGTTCTTCTTTACAAAACAGATATAGTGAATACTTCGCTTCTTCATGATGAAGTGATGGTTATGAAATTGTGTATCCCTTCAGTTTTGTGTGACGAAACGGATATATGGAATACTTCAGTTCTTCATGACGAAGTGATGGTTATGAAATTGTATATCCTTTCGGTTCTTAATGACAAAACGGATGTGGTGAATACTTCAGTTCTTCGTGATGAAGTGATGGTTATGAAATATTGTATCCTTTCAGTTCTTCATGACAAAACGGATATGGTGAACACTTCGGTTCTTCGTGATAAAGTGTTGGTTCGTAGAGTTAAGACTCTTTTTGGTTCTTCGTGACGAAATGGATGTCCTTCAACTCCGTAACACTTCAGTTTTTCGTGATGAGGTGGTTAGTGAAAGGTGTTTTGGGTTGGTGAATGGTGTCGGATTATAGAATTGGATGGTGGTAGCGGTAAGGATGTCAAGGTAAGTCAAGTTGGTTGTTCGTATTCTTTTCCAATACTTAGTCGGGCACGTTAGTGGTTATAGTTCGACGGTGAGAACGTGGGAGAATTTTAAAAGACGTAATAGAGGTAGTAAACATATCTTGTTTATTTGTGGCTGTATAAGTTCAATTTGATTTAGTTTCTCACTCGGCTTTCATAAGCTGACGACATTCATGTCGCTGGACATTCTCATGTCCATCTTTTTCAGATAAAGATTACACTGGATGTGATGCTGGATAGGACGAGTACAATGAGGCAGAATTCACCGAGGACTATGGCTACGCTGGTTAGAGAGAAGTCTGGTGTTTGTATCTTGTCAATGTTTTTGGTTGTAACCTCTGGTAGAGGACTTCATCTATCTTTTGTAATAGTTCTGTAAGGCCCTAGAGCCATAAGACTCTGATGTATCTACCATAATGCAATAGTTAACTAGTATTGTGGCCTCTCATTAAAACATATCCATGTAAGCAGATGTTGGTTTTATCCTTTTGGTTACGTTATTTATTATTAGTATCTGGTCATGGACAATTTGGTGAATGTAACCAGTCACGTGCCTCAGGGTCCAAGATGGAAATTTCAAAATTTTTCCTATTTTGGCTACGCCAGGGCGTGACATCTATCTTTGAAAACACTTGTGCTCCACGAAGTTGGTCGAATAGGTCATTAATTCTAGGCAATGGATACTTATTCTTGATGGTTAATTTGTTTAACTCGTGGTAATCAACACACATATTCATTGATCCATCTTTTTTCTGTACACAACACTAGAGCTCCCCATGGTGATATGCTAGGTCGAATGAAACCTTTGTCAAGTTACCTTATAGTTGAACTTTCTGTTCTTTTAATTCCACAACTGCCATTCTATATGGTGCTTTCGATACAGGCCTTAAGTCCGGCATTGTCTCAATGGTGAACTCGATTTCCTCTTAATAAGAACATCTGGTAGGACGTCGAGAAACACATCTGGATACTCTCATACTATTTGAATATCTTCTACTTTCAATTCGGTCACCGAAGTATCAATCACTAAACACAGATATCCCTGACATCCTTTTCTCAACAATCCACCCGCTCGGATTGCCGAAATTAAATACGGTGATGGTGTAACCCCACTCCCTTAAAAACAAAAGTTCCCGTACACCGGTGATCAAAAATTAACTTTTTTCTATTCACAATCTATCATGGCTTGGTTATGGGCTAATTAATCCATTCCTAGTATCACGTCGAAGTGGTTCACCACAATCGGTATAAGATCCACGGTCATCAACTTCTTACCTAGTTTGACCTCACAATCCTTGTATATCATAGGCGTCACTATTGGCTTACTAAGGGGTATAGCAACAAATAATTCATATCCTAACGGTGCCGATCTAACATTCAAATGTTCAATGAAATTATGCGATACAAATGAGTACGTAGATCCTAAGTCAACAAGTATGCATGCTAGATATGAACATATAGGAACCATACCTAAGACCACTGTCTCTGAAGCAGCCATATCTCCTGGGTTCATCTGAAATGACCTTCCCTGACATTACTCTATCCTCTATCCCCCGTCGTTGGTCTGTCTATGCTTCGAACCACTGGAAGCCATAGAACTAGTTCCTTCCTCGGGATATGCTTCCCCAGGCACTCCTTGGATTGATATCCAAACATCCAATAATCATAGCACTTGCCCCTTATATCTAGTGTAGCACTTGCACTGTTCATCCATTGAGTCTTGTTCTAAAAATTAGTCATAAAACATCAACCTATGCATGGTCAATTGCATAATAGTATGCCACTCATCGACTTCCTAGGTCCACTAAAGCTTGAACCAAAACCCCATGCAAACGGTCTCTTAAATGCTCCCCCTTGGCTCCGGTCATTACCCTCATGGTTTATTTTCCCTTGTTGGCCTTGCTAATTTTTCCTTGATCTCTCAATTCCACTTCGGCTACAAGCGACGTTTGTTGTACTACGGCAACAGTCGAGTGCTCATAGGTCTAGACCCTCAAACGGATATTCTCTCTTAACCCATCCTCATACTTTCTTGCTCTATTTTCATCGGTTAACACAAACCCCTTTCCAAATCTCAATAAGGCATTGTACTTTGAAGTGTACTCCGTTACCATTATATCCCCTGTCTAGAGTTATTAAATTCTTTCTTCTTCATATTGAGAGCAGCTTGTGGAAAGAATTGGCGATTAAACTCCGCTTTGAATCCCTCCCAATCTATCAGTGCTTCTTGGTCTAGAACATTCACCCACCAATTCTGGGCCTCACCCATGAGTATATCACTAGCATTCTCAATCTTCAACGCATTGGACATCAGAGTAGATCTGAAAATCCTTTCCATATCCATAACCCAATGCTCTGCTAGCATCGTATTAGAAGTCCCATGAAACTCTGTCGGCTTCTTCCTTGTAAATTGCTTTAACACAGACCTTCCACCCTTGTTCTCAGGTACCGGCACCATGGCTCTCGGTGCTGCCTCGAATGGAGGTGTTGGACGTAATCGTTCCGTTAAATTCCATATTAAGTATCTTATATTTTTTATCATTTCTATCATATGGTCCATTCGTCGAGTAAGTGGTGATAGATATTGGTCACTGTCACTCAAGATTACAGTCTTGTCAATCTCAATGCATAAACACTATGCATATATGACAAAAAATATAAACATGTATGTATAATAACATACATATGCATCAAACATCTCTACAATGCATGGATACAATCTAGAACATGTGCCCAAAATCATTCAAACTCCACTCGTTGTCGAATGTTCCCAAAGTTTTGTTACCTATAGCTCTTATACCAATAAATGTCATGACCCATCCTACTACGGGCAGAAATAGGACACGTGGCATGCCACCAAGGCTTATCCAGTTCCATTAAAGTAAATACCAGCAAAAAACAAAAGTACTCCACTAAAATCAGAGTTATAAAAAGTTTGGCACATTTGAAGACACTCAAAGAACCCATTGTTTGAAAACCAGCAATCCAGTTGACTGATCATAGGTCTGGTCGACTGGAAATACAAGATATAGAGAGCTTGAAAATCTCAGTGTTAGGGACCTGTGGACACCGGGCTTCCACCGCTTTGTTATGTTTCGTTTTGAGAACTTGGTTTGATTTTGAATCAAGGAAAGAGAAAATAGTCTGTTGAAAACAGATACAGAGTCGCCACTTGGTCTTTAAGGAACCAAGAAACCTAATTTTGACTCACCCAAGCGGATAAGGGCACCGGCCCTTCATCACCAAAGAACTTGGTTCGGGGTTTTGGTTCGAGAGAGGAAGGAGCCTTTGTCGCGACTAAAACACCCTCAACTCGCCCCGTCTTTCGACGGGCCTCAATTAGCATCCAAATAATCATCTTATACTATGTATGGTTCGACAAATAATACTATGATAGTATATTACATTACATAAGAAACTTGAAAATGGAAGATCTAAAGATAAAATATCATTCATAAGATCTAAATCAAATATCATGCAATGTAAAGTGAAAGATCACACAAATAAACCTAGGAAAAATCGTCTAATCATGTATCAAATAATCAAGACTTCCTAATCTACAAGGGGACATGAATGGTTATTAGAACAAATAATCAAAGAAATCAAAATGTGCTTAGCAAGCTAGTATGATGCATGTTAATCTTTGAGAAAAGAAGATCTCTCAATCCCCGGGACGGATGAGATAAGGATGATTAGATCGAGGGGAGCATGAACGTGTAATCATGATCATTCCTTATAATCTTCTTAGATTAAGAGTTACAAAAACCCCAAATCTTTGCATGGATGTAATGTATGTATCTAGAATGTGCCAAGGTTGTAGTGTGCTTTGTGTTCATGGATTCCTAGAATGTCTTAGAAGTCTAAAATGTATATGAATGGATGGATGAAATCAATATGGGATATGTGCAAATGTAGTATGAACTACTTCCTAAGATATGAACTAATTTGGAATGCATATAAGCATCAAATCAAAGAGTGAAAGTTAAAATGTGCTTGCTGTGAATAGTGGACAGAACAGTAGCATCATCTTTTGGAAATTGAAAAGAGGGGTTAGGAATGTTTTCAATGCATGATTTTTTTATGGAGATCTTCCTTATTGTGTTTAGAACACAACCCAAAAGGCTAATCTTGAATAGCTATCACAGATTGAGAGAAATCATATAAACAACAGAGGTCACTCAGAAACAGAGTCCGTACTGTCGAATGAAATGTTAGAAAATCTTAGAAAATGAAAAAGAATGATCTAGAGGCCCATTTTATACAGAAAGTTCCCTATGACATTGAAGTTTAATGAAAAAATAAGTTAGGACCACCCCTTTTGGAAAAGTTGTCTGAAAAAGAAGTTGGAAGTGGACCTAGCTGCTGTGAAAGCAAAAACAGAATGTCTGGAAGGAATGTTGGGATCCAAATGGACCATTTCCAAGTACTTCCAAGTCAATCCAAAAATCATGGGTGTTCTCTAATGAGTTAGGAAGACTTTCCAAGTGGCCTTGCATCCATAGGTTGAGTATTGAGTCCTAGAGAAATCTTTGAACTCAGCTCACTCACTGTTTTGACTCATTATTTTGAAGATTTTGGAGAAAACAAGGTTTTGTTTCTTGAAACCAAAATGAAAGGGATTGAGAGGGGTTTTGAAATAGGTGTTTTGAAAGCATGTTTTCAATACTCAATAAGGATTATAGCCACTTAAAATGTCAACATCAAACTCATCATCAAGAACCTCCAAGATTGTTGGAGAGATTTATTTTGTTTTGAACATAACTTCAATACACTTCAAGAACACCTTGGAGGTATTAAAGTTATGATCATCATCTATCAAACATGTTTTTGAGGTCAAGAGCTACTATCCATAAGGATTCACTCACCTCAAACTTCATGTCATCATCTAGGTGATGATGAACTAGTAAGTAAATAAAGAAAATAAAAAAGAAATGAGGTAAGAAGAGATGAACATAATATGAATAAGCAAGTAAATAGCAATCAATAGATGATAATCAATGTGATTTTGGACTTGTAGCTTGGTGTTTCACTCATAGATTTTGACATTTGGACATGGAAGTAGCTTCCTAACTCAAGAATGCTCAAGAATGGTGATTGGGGGTGTTTGGAATGTGAAGTATATAGAAGGATAGTTGAAGAAAACAAGATTAAAACTCACTTTCTTTATGGAAAATCAATGGGAGAAGCTCCCTTTCTCTCTTCTAAACCTATCTCTATCTCTCTTCTTCTCTACAACTTCTCAAGCTTTGCACTTGGCCCCCCCAAAATGAAGACCAATGGGGGGTTTATATAGACCAATTTGGGGTGGTTTGGGATTTTAGAAGTGTTCCCATTGGTCCCAAACATCTGTGAAAATAAAACTACGTCGTTTTGGCTTTCAATTAATCAAATTGGACCCCCAAAAAAATTACAAAAATGGACTCTGCGAGGGTTGAGTGTCGCGGCGGCACTGGGCCAGTGCCGCGGCGGCACTGCTCCTCAGAAGCCCAGAAAATTACGTTTAGGCCCCTAGAGGTTCCGGTATTCGCAAAAAGGCCCTATTTTGTCCGAAATTCACAGAAAATGCATACGAACTCCAAACTGAGGTTGTGATATACCGTTGGAAAGGTAATGGAGTCTACTTTACATACAAAATAGTTCGTGGATAGGTCACTTTGAAAAGTTTTGCGGTATTCACGATAAATGCTGACTTGATCGCCTTTTTCGCCTTCGAAAATTCAAAATAAATTCGTTTTAAATCCAGGAATTATGTGCGATATACCGTTGGAAAGCTATTGACCTCTAGTATCCATGAAAAATATTTGAAAATTATTTTGGTGCCCCGATTCCAAAGTCAAACCTTGGTCAAACTGGTCAAACCTGGGATTCCCGGGAAGTTCTGGGAACCTCCGGGAGCTGACGATTTCATCCAGTTTTACTTAAAAACTCATTTTATCATTTTTCTTACGATATAGCATGTTTTCAAAACTTTGGGACCAAATCTGGGAGTCTTCGGGCTTTCAGGGGCATTTTGGTCAATCTGAGCATTCTGAGAGATAGAGTTGACTTCCAGGAGTCCTTTTGAGTCTTTTACGATCATTGTGAACCACCAAGCTATGGGTCTCCTAAATCTGATAGCCGACAAAATGGGGTGTCTACAGTTTGCCCCTCTTTGGCAGGAACTTGCGAGGCAACGCATGTCGCAAGCGAGTGCCAAAGTTTTGAAGAGACAGGTCTTTTGGAGGCTATAGATTTAGGATAAAAAGCGTTGCAAAAGATGCAATGATGCTGAGGCTAGTGCTGGTCGCGCTCTGCGTGAGCTGCCTACGTATCCCAAGGGGAATCAGACTAGGACGTAGTTCAGGGCTCAAAGGGATAAATCACACATGCACACACGCAACAATCAGGCGGATGCTATACAACAAGAGTGATATGCAATGCATGGGGGTGATATGAATTGTGTCATGAGTCTTATCATGTCTAGTGTTATGACCCTAGTATGAGTAAGTGCTGTGGGGTGTGCCACTCCGAGTGGGCTGGTGTCGTACTAGCGTTCGCGACTGTGACGTGATGGGTGACTCGGATAAGGACATCAAGGTTTAGAAGACTCTGGGTGTAGGGGCAAACTTCTGGAACTTGGGAAGTGTGCTTTGCAAGCAAATGTAATCGAATGTGGGGTCCCAGAGGACAACAATCGACGGACACAGAAGTCCTGGATGCCAAACGATAGATGAGGAAGTTTAAGATAGCCAATCGAAGAAGGGTTTCGCGATAACCGTTAAGCGAGAAAGCTCACAATAGCTGATGGGTGGGTGAGGGGGCTCATAATTTTTGACAAGGGAGTGAGAAAGCTCATGATAAGGGAAAAGCTCACGATTTTTGTTTGCTGAAGAAGCTCATAATCTTTATTTGAGGAAGCTCATGATAACCGATGGGTAGGTGAGGGGGCTCACAATTTTAGACAGAGGAGTAAGGAAGCTCACGATAAGTGAAAAAGCTCATGATAAGTGAGAAAGCTCACGATTAGTGAGAAAGCTCACGAGTTTGGACAAAGGAGTGAGGCTCACAATAAGTGAGAAAGCTCACGATTTTGGATGAAGGAGTAAGGAAGCTCACGAAAAGTGAGAAAGCTCACAATTTTGGATGAAGGAGTGAGGAAGCTTATGAAAAGTGAAGAAGCTCACGATAAGTGAGAAGGCTCACGATTTTAGACGAAGGTGTGAGGAAGCTCATAAGAAGTAAGAAGGCTCATGATGATCAGTGGACACGAATTGTGAACTGCGTATAGACAGTGCTTGCCTTGGGAATTGGGGTGATTTGACTGCGGGAGATGTTTTAGCCGATGATGACATGTCCAGAGAATCGGTTCGGACTTCTACTATCTTCTGCTGGGGATGGTAGGGGACTCTCTGAGAATCTCTCTTCAATTCTTGACCTAGAACCAGGATCCATCTCTGAATCTCTCGTGGATGGTCAGATTTCGCAATGCTCAATCCAAAAGAGCCGGTTAGGGCCTTCGGGAGCTGATGGACTCTCTGAGAATCTCTCTTGGCGCTCAATCCAAGAGGGCCGGTCGGGGCCTCTGGGAGCTGGTATCTATCGGTTTCTGTCCTCGAGGGATGATGTAGGGTTCTCGGAGAATCTCTTTTGGCGCTCAATCCAAGAAGGCCGGTCAGGGCCTCCGGGAGCTGGTATCTATCGGTTTCTGTCCTCGGGGGATGATGTACTCTGCTAGGAAGAAGGAAATACGTCCGTTAAATGGGAGTAAAGGTATCATTCTATTTGTGACAGAGATGATTTACGGTGGTCTGACACTGATGGAGGGTGATAATCAATAGAAGATCATCAACAGCCACTCATGGACTTATGTTGCATGATCGAAGAAAGATGGTCAACAGCCACTCATGGACTTATGTTGCTCGGAGACACTGATGGAGGGTAATAATCAATAGAAGATCATCAACAGCCACTCATGGACTTATGTTGCATGATCGAAGAAAGATGGTCAACAGCCACTCATGGACTTATGTTGCTCGGACGAAGGAAGATCGTCAACAGCCAGTCATGGACTTATGTTGCATGAAGAAAGATGAAAGATCAACAGCCACTCATGGACTTGTGTTGCTAGGAGAAAGGAAGATCATCAACAGCCACTCATGGACTTATGTTGCATGAAGAAGAAAAATCAACAGCCACTCATGGACTTATGTTGCTAGGAGAAAGGAAGATCATCAACAGCCAGTCATGGACTTATGTTGCATGAAGAAGAAAGATCAACAGCCACTCATGGACTTATGTTGCTAGGAGGAAGGAAGATCATCAACAGCCACTCATGGACTTATGTTGCATGAAGATGAAAGATCAACAGCCACTCATGGACTTATGTTGCTAGGAGGAAGAAAGATCATCAACAGCCACTCATGGACTTATGTTGCATGAAGATGAAAGATCAACAGCCACTCATGGACTTATGTTGCATGAAGAAGAAAGATCATCAACAGCCACTCATGGACTTATGTTGCATGAAGATGAAAGATGGACTTATGTTGCTAGGAGATGGTGGTCGACTTTTGATGGTTTAGAAAGGGATGAAATTCGCATTTGCTCTAAGTTTGGACGCTTCTCATGCGGACGCCTTAACCGGTGCAGTAATGGTGTTTTATACTTCTGCTTATATTGGCATGCTCTTTATAACTTGATTTGAAAATTTTATTAGTCACTATTGACTTACACATTTGAGACCACGACCGACTCTTTTCCTGAAAAAGACTATGACAGACTCAAAACTGACAGACACCGACACACGAGGGTGACATATTCGACACTGAAATGAAACAAGCTCGTCTTGTCAAAACTTGATGTGCTTTTGTCATTAACGATGTACCATTTCTCTTTTGGTGTTCACCCCTCATCTTAACATTGTAGCACTTTGCTAATAAATCTGATTTTTTGAAAATTCCTCCCTAGTGATCTAGTCAATTTCTTTGCTTCTCCCTAGATGTGCTTTGAATTAGTGCCTTAGCTTTTAGAATAAAAGATGCTCCATTTCAAAGTTTTTCAAAGTAACTTGGTAACTTGAAAACTCGCCCTCGGTGTGAAGGGATTGTATTAGGCAAACGGAGTTTGCCCCTAGTTTGAGGTGTACAAAGTGGGATTCATAAGCAAACGAGGTGGGTGATCGAAGTTTGCTCCTAGTTTGGATGATGGTTTATTGGAGGTTTTGGGCAAACGAGGTAGGTGACCGAAGTTTGCCCCTTGTATGAAGGGTAGATAGTAAAAGTCAGGCAAACGAGGCGGGTAGCCGAAGTTTGCCCCTAGTGTGGAAGGTGATTTTCTGGCTTGAGGCATGGACCGTGACTTTAATCTCTCAAATGCTCATAACTTTTGCCTAGGCACCAGTGAGGTGACCTAACGAGCTCTTTTCTCTCTTTTGTTATTGCTCACCTTGGATTTAACTCTAATTTTTTGCCTAAGCGTCCTTTCGAATTTTCGACCTAGCGAGCCATCCTTATTTTTTTTCTTTTTTGAAAGTCTGCCTACGTATCCCCAAGTGGGGATCAGGTCCAACGTAGTTCGGGCCATGGTCGGAAAGAAGCGGGTTAATTTTTAGGTAGGTGGGGCGACCGAGCCGTTGTGGTTGCCTACGTATCCCTGAGTGGGAATCAGGTCGAGCGTAGTTCAAGGCAAGGCTTGAAGGAAAGGGTTATTTTTGTGAGGTGACCGAACCGATGTGGTTGCCTACGTATCCCCGAGTGGGAATCAGGTCAAGCGTAGTTCAAGCCAAGGCTTGAAGGAAAGGGTTATTTTTGTGAGGTGACCGAACCGATGTGGTTGCCTACGTATCCCCGAGTGGGAATCAGGTCAAGCGTAGTTCAAGGCAAGGCTTGAAGGAAAGGGTTATTTTTGTGAGGTGACCGAACCGATGTGGTTGCCTACGTATCGCAGAGTGGGAATCAGGTCAAGCGTAGTTCAAGGCAAGGCTTGAAGAAAATGGTTTGATTATGATGGTGTCGACCGAACCGATGTGGTTGCCTACGTATCCCCGAGTGGGAATCAGGTCGAGCGTAGTTCAAGGTAAGGCCTTGAAGGAAATTGGGTATGAGGGTTTTTCAAACCAATCGTCAAAGAAGTTCAAACTTGGGTTGCTTATGGTAGCTTTGAATAAAAGGATTCAGTTTCCATCTCCCTTTCTTTTCTTTTCTTTTCTTGTCTTTTCTTTTTCTTTTTCTTTTTCTTTTGTTTTGAGGATTGATCCTTTTCACTTTCGCCTAGCCAGTCAATTTTGTTTTTCATGCAGCTGATTCTTGCAAGATCTTTCAATCGCAATCTTAGAATTCTGAAATGTGCATGTCATTTTTCAGAATTTATTTGTGGTTGTTCCGTGCCTTTGGAAATGTGATCTAGGCACATACGATTCTCTCATTTGTTTTATTTCTTTCATTTTCTCCATTTTTTTGACTGGCTAAGGTCAGATCTTGGAAATCAATACCTTTTCAGCTCTAACTTTTGCCTAGGTGCCCTTTCGGGTTTTCAACCTAGCGAGCTTTTTTTTTTTTTTTTTTTTTTTGAAAGTGGAGATGAAACTCATTGAAATGTTTAGCTACCATCAAGGACCAAGTCCGCACAGGTTCGCATGGCTATCAATTGGGTTGGGCCCAAAGCTCTGAAATGGTAGAAATGGTGGAAAGGGGTGTTGGGCAAGTCCCAAATCAGTCTCAAGTATGTCTTTTCAAGATTTGAGCAAAAGCATCTTTAAATTCTTAAAGTAAGACTATTCAATTCTCGGCTCTTCATTGGTGTCAGCGCAAAATTGATTTTGGCCTTTTAGGATTTTTTTGTTTGAGTAAAAAAAAATTACCCTTTTTTTTAGCACAGTAATATCCATAGTAATTTGAAAAGTGACACTTCAGTTCAGCGATTCATGCATCTATGACTAAGCACATCAGATTAGGCAAAATGAGACTTCATTCCATCACTAGAGAAGGTTACAGACTCATAACAACTTGATGACAGACGGACTCGACCACAAGACTAAACTTGAAATAGACAAAACACACAACAGACTCGACTGGACTTGACCCGGTCTCAAATGGAATGTCACAGTGACTCGCTTATTCTTTTTTTTTAAAGAGCATCTTCAAAAAGTCCCAAACACCATCGCTTCACCGGCACAGGTTCAACATTCATGGTCCTTAGCGAAGGGGATCATTGAAATGGATAGGTCATTGGTTGGTCCAGACCGAGGTAGTGAATTGGATTGGGGTGCGACGCATTATCTAAGAGATCCTGAATTGAGTGACGGAGCCTCTTACAGTTGTCGGTCTCGTGGCCTTGGTCTTGGTGGTAATCACAATACTTGGATTCATTGTACCCAGGAGGTGGGTGATTAGGAGGCTTACTGGGCTCCAAAGGTACAAGGTGGCCCTTTTGAACAAGGTGATTGAGAGCGGAGGGTAAGCTCATGTCAAGTGGTGTGAAGACTCTTTGGTTTCCTTTCTTGTGCCTCTTACTGCAGTCATTTTGGCTTGATGATGGGCTCAAGGCATTGACATCTAGGCTCTCTTGATCTTCACCAAAGGTATGGGGTCTCTTCTCCTTTTGCAGTGACCCAGCTCCATTGATCTTGCCTTCACAGATGGCATCCTCGATTCTAGTCCCAACCTCAAACAATTCTTCAAATGTTGAGATGGACTGGTAGAATAGTTTTTCATGGTATACTGGTTGCAGGTTCTTGACCAGCATACGTACTTGCTCTTTCTCAACAGGCGTGTGGATCATTTGGGCTACTTTATTCCTCCATCTGCTCAAGAATGCAGCGAAGGACTCATTGAAATTCTGCCTGGTAGTTTCCAGATCTCGGATGGTGACATCAAGCTCTTGGTTGTAGGAGTAGTGATCAATGAAAGTTCTAGCAACATCTTCCCAAACTCGGGTCTTGGAAGTTTCAAGGGTTAGGAACCAGGATAGTGCGGCTTTCTGGAGGGTTTGAGGGAACAGCATAGCTATGTGCTCATGGGTGCAGCCCATTGACTGGAAAATGCTCATACAAAACTTCACGTGGCTCTTCGGATTTCCAGTTCCGTCAAAACGGTCAATTTCAGGCATCTTGAAGTTCTCGGGTAGCCTCACCTTGTTGGGCTCAAACAATCCTTCCAGATCTAACATGTAATCGTCGACCCCCTTACTCTTCCTTAGTATGTTCTCAAGCTTGTCGACCTTGTCCATTTTCTCTTGGAGCTTTTTCTCATATGCTGGCGGCAGGACCCCTTGAAACCATTCTTCTTCTCCATTATTTTCGGGAGGCGGTCCAAATCCAGGTGGTGGTGGTGGCATGAACCCAGGTGTGTACTGTGGCTGCTGCTGCCGGAACTCTTCCATAAATTTCAGAACTTGAGTCAGCCGATCTGATTGTTCAGTGACCTTGGCTTCCAAAGTTTCTTGATTCATGTTGAATTTTCTCGGCGGGCTGATTCTAACCAAATGACTGCTCGAGCTTCTGACCCGGGATGGGGATCTCAGAGGCTGACTTTGGGAATCTATAATGACCTATAGATTCGAGAGGAGTGTATCAGATTCTGATAATGATGACTTAGAGAGACAATGACAGTGATGTTAAGGAAGATGGACCGGCTCATGTACAGACTGACTGAGATAGTGTGCGCAGACTGATGAGAATGGTGCATGCACATGAGACAAGCATGCGGATGCAAGCCCTAATCTATATGATGCTCCTATTTCTAACAGATAGCAGTTAAATAAATAAGGTCCTAGCCATACAGAGTGTGCTAACCTTACTTTCCAGTGTGATCACCAAGGGATAACAGGGATTTCCGGGATACTTCGGGAATTTTGGACAGTGTTTCTAGGAGAAACAGGGATTTGGAAGATTCGGAGAAATTTCTAGAAGTCATTTGAGTTTCTAGGAGAAATAGGGATTTCTGATTGATTTGGACTGAGCTTCTAGGAGAAACTGGAAAATCAGAATTTCTGGGAGAAATTGGTACATCTAGGCATTTTGGGAAGTTTGGATGGAGTTGCTGGAATTTGGGGAAATCTTGGAGATTTGGATAGAGCTTCTGGGAAAAATTGGTTAATATGGTTATATCTGGGATATCTGGACAGAGTTTCTGGGAGATTCGGGTTAATATGGTCATATCTAGGATATCTGGGCAGAGTTTCTGGGAGAAGCAAGTTAATATGGTTATATCTGGGATATCTGGGCAGAGTTTCTGGGAGAAACAGGTTATGATGGTGATATCTGGGATATCTGGACAGAGTTTCTGGGAGAAACAAGTTATGATGGTGATCATACTGTCTAGCTAGTTTTCATACTCCTATGTCCTAGGACCAACAAACAAGGTTTGCGGTGTATATCTTTGTAATCATGGAGCAGACATCCTTGTCATGGCGCCTAGGCAAGTCAACTCAATGTGATTACATGTGAGTGATTGCCTTGGGAATCATAAGAAAGAGATTATGTTCTATGTCACATAAGCGTCTACACCGCGTAGGTAATCCCACCAGGGCATACAACAGTTATATCACATTGTCCTATCTGAAAAGATAAATGAAAAGTCCTATGAAAGGTTCTACAGGAATCTATATGCAAAGGCTGGGTTTAGTCAAAGAGGGTCCGTTGACGAGAGTTCCAATATACCGTCGGAGGGACAGTACGGAGATTTTTACTCTTTTTGATATACCTTGGAAGGTAAAGTATCAACGGTGACTTGTGCCCTGGCACAGCAAGACCTGAACAATGTCAGCGCCGCGTTTCAGACACAGTCGAAGGGGAGGAAATGCAAGAGTGCAATGCGGTGAACCAAACACAGTAAAAAGATGATTTTAAGGATGCTTCTTATGAGTCAAACCTCTGTATTATTTGTTTTAAAATAAACTTCCCCAGCAGAGTCGCCAGATTGTGGACACCGGGCTTCCACCGCTTTGTTATGTTTCGTTTTGAGAACTTGGTTTGATATTGAATCAAGGAAAGAGAAAATGGTCTGTTGAAAACAGATACAGAGTCGCCACTTGGTCTTTAAGGAACCAAGAAATCTAATTTTGACTCACCCAAGCGGATAAGGGCACCGGCCCTTCATCACCAAAGAACTTGGTTCGGGGTTTTGGTACGAGAGAGGAAGGAGCCTTTGTCGCGACTAAAACACCCTCAACTCGCCCCGTCTTTCGACGGGCCTCAATTAGCATCCAAATAATCATCTTATACTATGTATGGTTCGACAAATAATACTATGATAGTATATTACATTACATAAGAAACTTGAAAATGGAAGATCTAAAGATAAAATATCATTCATAAGATCTAAATCAAATATCATGCAATGTAAAGTGAAAGATCACACAAATAAACCTAGGAAAAATCGTCTAATCATGTATCAAATAATCAAGACTTCCTAATCTACAAGGGGACATGAATGGTTATTAGAACAAATAATCAAAGAAATCAAAATGTGCTTAGCAAGCTAGTATGATGCATGTTAATCTTTGAGAAAAGAAGATCTCTCAATCCCCGGGACGGATGAGAAAAGGATGATTAGATCGAGGGGAGCATAAACGTGTAATCATGATCATTCCTTATAATCTTCTTAGATTAAGAGTTACAAAAACCCCAAATCTTTGCATGGATGTAATGTATGTATCTAGAATGTGCCAAGGTTGTAGTGTGCTTTGTGTTCATGGATTCCTAGAATGTCTTAGAAGTCTAAAATGTATATGAATGGATGGATGAAATCAATATGGGATATGTGCAAATGTAGTATGAACTACTTCCTAAGATATGAACTAATTTGGAATGCATATAAGCATCAAATCAAAGAGTGAAAGTTAAAATGTGCTTGGTGTGAATAGTGGACAGAACAGTAGCATCATCTTTTGGAAATTGAAAAGAGGGGTTAGGAATGTTTTCAATGCATGATTTTTTATGGAGATCTTCCTTATTGTGTTTAGAACACAACCCAAAAGGCTACTCTTGAATAGCTATCACATATTGAGAGAAATCATATAAACAACAGAGGTCACTCAGAAACAGAGTCCGTACTATCGACTGAAATGTTAGAAAATCTTAGAAAATGAAAAAGAATGATCTAGATGCCCATTTTATACAAAAAGTTCCCTAAGACATTGAAGTTTAAGGAAAAAATAAGTTAGAACCACCCCTTTTGGAAAAGTTGTCTGAAAAAGAAGTTGGAAGTGGACCTAGCTGCTGTGAAAGCAAAAACAGAATGTCTAGAAGGAATGTTGGGATCCAAATGGACCATTTCCAAGTACTTCCAAGTCAATCCAAAAATCATGGGTGTTCTCTAATGAGTTAGAAAGACTTTCCAAGTGGCCTTGCATCCATAGGTTGAGTATTGAGTCCTAGAGAAATCTTTGAACTCAGCTCACTCACTGTTTTGACTCATTATTTTGAAGATTTTGGAGAAAACAAGGTTTTGTTTCTTGAAACCAAAATGAAAGGGATTGAGAGGGGTTTTGAAATAGGTGTTTTGAAAGCATGTTTTCAATACTCAATAAGGATTATAGCCACTTAAAATGTCAACATCAAACTCATCATCAAGAACCTCCAAGATTGTTGGAGAGATTTATTTTGTTTTGAACATAACTTCAATACACTTCAAGAACACCTTGGAGGTATTAAAGTTATGATCATCATCTATCAAACATGTTTTTGAGATCAAGAGCTACTATCCATAAGGATTCACTCACCTCAAACTTCATGTCATCATCTAGATGATGATGAACTAGTAAGTAAATAAAGAAAATAAAAAAGAAATGAGGTAAGAAGAGATGAACATAATATGAATAAGCAAGTAAATAGCAATCAATAGATGATAATCAATGTGATTTTGGACTTGTAGCTTGGTGTTTCACTCATAGATTTTGACATTTGGACATGGAAGTAGCTTCCTAACTCAAGAATGCTCAAGAATGGTGATTGGGGGTGTTTGGAATGTGAAGTATATAGAAGGATAGTGGAAGAAAACAAGATTAAAACTCACTTTCTTTATGGAAAATCAATGGGAGAAGCTCCCTTTCTCTCTTCTAAACCTATCTCTATCTCTCTTCTTCTCTACAACTTCTCAAGCTTTGCACTTGGCCCCCCCAAAATGAAGAACAATGGGGGGTTTATATCGGCCAATTTGGGGTGGTTTTGGGATTTTAGAAGTGTTCCCATTGGTCCCAAACATCTGTGAACATAAAACTACGTCGTTTTGGCTTTCAATTAATCAAATTGGACCCCCAAAAAAATTACAAAAATGGACTCTGCGAGGGTTGAGTGCCGCGGCGGCACTGCTCCTCAGAAGCCCAGAAAATTACGTTTAGGCCCCTAGAGGTTCCGGTATTCGCGAAAAGGCCCTATTTTGTCCGAAATTCACAGAAAATGCATACGAACTCCAAACTGAGGTTGTGATATACCGTTGGAAAGGTAATGGAGTCTACTTTACATACAAAATAGTTCGGGGTTAGGTCACTTTGAAAAGTTTTGCGGTATTCGCGATAAATGCTGACTTGATCGCCTTTTTCGCCTTCGGAAATTCAAAATAAATTCGTTTTAAATCCAGGAATTATGTGCGATATACCGTTGGAAAGCTATTGACCTCTAGTATCCATGAAAAATATTTGAAAATTATTTTGGTGCCCCGATTCCAAAGTCAAATCTTGGTCAAACTGGTCAAACCTGGGATTCCCGGGAAGTTCTGGGAACCTCCGGGAGCTGACGATTTCATTCAGTTTTACTTAAAAACTCATTTTATCATTTTTCTTACGACATAGCATGTTTTCAGAACTTCGGGACCAAATTTGGGAGTCTTCGGGCTTTCAGGGGCATTTTGGTCAATCTGAGCATTCTGAGAGATAGAGCTGACTTCCAGGAGTCCTTTTGAGTCTTTTACGATCATTGTGAACCACCAAGCTATGGGTCTCCTAAATCTGATAGCCGACAAAATGGGGTGTCTACAGGACCCATTTGACTGGGGTCTCAAATTCTCAATTAGTGATTCATCCAGTCGACGAAAATAGAAAACCATTTTTAAAACCAAAATCTAGTCGACTTTGGTCTCCCCACATAGTCGACTGTGGTCTCCCCACCTAGTTGACTGTTTCTTTCATAGAATCAAAAACAACATTCCAACCAATACTCCAGTCGACTGTGTTAGAGACCTAGTCGACTATTTTTCATTATTCCAAGGCAGTGGTCATTTTAAAATAAGGGTCCAGTTGACTGAACAGGAGCTAGTCGACTGTTTCAAATCAATTTACTAAGCTTCCTACAGATTTTAAACGGTGCTTATACCAACTCAAATCCAACACATCCACCACCATGATTTAATGATTCTAAACATGAAACATGAGTTTGAACACATATTATAATAATACGAATCCACCCCAAGATTTCCAAGTTAAGTACATAGCTTTAACTCCTCAAAATTCTTATTACAACATGTGAAATGGAAAACAAAAACATATACAAGAGATGCTCCTCGCTACTCCCACGACCCCACTACTCACGCTTCTTCTTGTTCTTCCTCTTATCACCTGCAATGGAGGAAGTCTCCACTACTCAGCTATATACTAATTGTACAATTCTAAACAAATGTATATAAGGCAATTCATGCTTTAAACATCTAAACCATATAATTTAGTCCCTAGGGAGAGATACACATTTATCTGGTGTATCGGCAAGTCTTAAATCTTAAACCGCGATGCCAATGGCTAGCTAAAATCACTCAACCATTGCATTGAACTACTCTGGCTAGGCCGGTTCCCAAACCAAGTAGCCATCACTACTGTAACTCTCAAGCTTCGAGAGGCATGCCCGGGCATGAAATTATACCAAACTCCCTTTTGATCCACATAGTCATTTAGCATGCTCACATAACCATGTCACCATGCTTTTTAATACGTACTCGCTAAAATTAGCAGGCATAATTTAACACATGAATTTTGCTCGAATCACAATTTCCATACATAATGATACACCCAAAGTCAAAATCTTGGACAACCCGAGCACCTACAGTACTCAGAGGCATTAACTCCACTTAGGTCCAGACCGACGATAGAGGTGACTAAATCTCTTAGGTTGGCCGACGATAGAGGAGCAAAAGGACCCTAAAGCAACGTGATTTAGGTCGGCTCCACCAACATGGTCAAGTTCTTCTCCCAACAGTTTTGACGAAGGCTGGCCGGGCAGAAGACAACCATCCTGGGGAGTTAACATAAAAAAGGACCCTAGAGCAATACGCTTTAGGTCGGCTTTTCTAACATGGTAAAATCCTTCTACCCACAGCCTTGACGAAGGTTTACGGGCAGAAGATAACCATCCTGGGAGCTAACTCATGCAAAAAAGACTCTGAAGTAGGCCGAGTCTCAACTCTCTGTCACTTCCCGAGCACTCAAAGACTCCGAATTAGGCCGGGTCTTAACTCCTGGTCAGTTCTCGAGCACTTAAAGGTCCCGAGCTAGGCTAGGTCTCAACTTTCAGCCAGTTCCCGAGGACTCACCAGACTCAGAAGCCCCGAGGTCTCAACTTTCACAAGCACTCAGATAGCGGCAAGTAACATCAAACTGATTTCCAAACTTGCCCCGATATAGCATCTGGCCAACCTTGAAAATGGGGGGGGGGGGTGCAGCTGATACACCCAAAATTGGCTCTATCCTATGACCGAGATGTTCAAATCAGCAGCCAGTCAATCATGCACCACTCATTATCCCGAGCAGTTCATCTACGACCCACTAGCAGGTCGGGAAAACTGCACATGCACATCCCACCGCGGGAACAGCTCATCCGGGCCCACAGGCATGATCCCGAGCACTACAGGCAGTTTTCTACTCAAGCTAGAAGACTAATGGAAAGCGTGCACTATTTTCTAATCCAATTAGGAAATCCCCATAATTAATGCCAATCTATATTAATAGGATTATATTTCCTTATCTATGTATGAGTAGGTCTCTTACATCTATAAAAGAGACCTCTCACCCCCCATTGAAGGGGCCGCCAATTCTTTAGTCTACACAGCACCTCTATGAAATTCACCATTATATGCATACACCCGGTCGGTATTACTGGTAGTGTCGCCCCTCTTTGTTGGCTCACCAGGCCCACCGGTGATCTGCTAGTGAACGTGCTGAGATATACCCGTGGACGTAGGTACCTTCATTAACATGGTCGAACCACATACAAAAAATAGTCTCTCTCTCTCCTAAAATTGTTTTACTTTACTCTTACCAAATTCTGGCATCATCACATAATATTCAAAACATCTAAAATTGTCTATATATCACAAGTTCGGAATTCATACCTCAAGCTACGATCCTATAATTTCAAAAGAAATACTATTAGCCCGATTAACTGTTGGATCTCTAATCTTAAAGGATTCCTACAAGTACACACATGCATTTCCCAAGTTTTTAGAATTAGCTTTTCAAAAATAATTTTCCAAACGAGGCCTAAGAGGTATCAAAATAAAGCTCTTACTTTAACGAGTTCAAATATGAAATCTGGAGAAAAACTGATGATCAAAAGTTCATCGTATGGCCTCGTGAAGCTCGAAGCCCAAAAATCTCCTTTTTCTCTCTCTTGGTTTGTGAGATATTTTGAAAATATCTCAACCACATCTATATATAGGGATAACTCTTGGGAATTACATTTAACTCCCAGTGAGTTCTCAAAACTTCTAATTATCTCTCAAAATGCTGCACACATACAAATTATTACTTCACGAGTGAAAACTATAAATTCTAAAAGTTTCCGACTAAGTTCCGTTTAGGTCCATAATCACGTTCGAAAACTAAATTCCATGGAATCTCTAGATAACCTACCTTTTATGCAATGTATTACATTGGTTATCTCTAATTCGTTCTAATTGATCTTTATCAAGATCAAACCAAAAGAAATTACACTACGTATGTAAATTTACTATTCACAATTTACTAGATAAGTCCTATAACATTTAAATTATATAAATGTCATTTAATAACATAAATGCCTCTATGATTATCAATTCATCGTGTCTTCACTAGACACCTTCCGTTGACCACAGTCAACCACTTATCTCAATTTTCAAGCAACATTGAAACTCGTTGAAATTTAATTGTGCAATTTAAAATAAATGATTTTCTCCGGGACGGGTATGAAAAAGATTCATTTTTATGCAAAAATTTATTAGCAGAGTAATATCCATGGTAATTTGAAAAGTGACACTTTCAATTCAGTGATTCGTGTATTTATGACTAGACACATTAGATTAAGCAAAATGAGATTTCATTCCATCAAAAGAGAAGGATTACATTACTCGACATAGACTCATAACAACTTGATGACTGACAACTTGACAACAAGACTAAACTTTAAAAGAAAAAAAAAACTGACTCGACTAGACTCGATTGGGTCTCAAATGTAGTGTCACGGTAACTCGCTTATTCTTTTTTTCTTTTTTTTTGAAAGAGTATCCTCATTCATATAGCTAGCAAAAGTCCCAAGCACCATCACTTTACTTGTACAGGTTCAACATTCATGGGCCTCAACGAAGGGGATGATTTGAACAGATAAGCCAGGGGGCTTTAGGTTTAATGAAGCTGATATTTTGGTTAACATAGGGTTGGATAGGTGATGGCTCGATAATTTTTCGATCGATGAGGTCTTAGACATCATGGCGATGGCACATACAACTGTCGGTGTCATGGCCTGGGCCTTCGTGGTAGGCACGACATTTGGACAGGTCACAGTTAGGCAGAGGGATATCCGCACGAGGCTGAAGGAGTTGGAGGTGCCCCACTTTGATGAGGTTATCAAGGATTACGAACAACGACATACCTAGGTTGGCGAAGGTTCTTGGGTTGTGGGCTTTGTTAAACTTTGAGTTCAAGTGGGTCCTCAGAGTGGCTCTTAGGTTTGGATATGGAATAAGATTACCAAGGCTAGGGTATGGGCTTGGATACAAGTAGAGATTTAGATGCGGAAACAAGCTTAGATAGATGGCGTTGGGCAACCCATACTTCCCTTTATCAATGCTTTATACCATTTTCTCAAATCGGCTTATCCTTAAACTTAGCTGCTCAATAGTCATTTTTAGTTTGTTCACTTTCTCTTTCAAAGCTTGGTAGCCCAATGGTGGGTTTATGATAGCTTGGGTCAGACCACGATCAAGACAATGAATTCGGGGAGGTACAGAAGTGTCCTTACGGGCAGTGTTTTTAGGAAACAGGGATTTCTGGGAAATCTAACTAAATTTTGGAAGAGTTTCTGGGAAACAAGGATTTTTGGGAAATCTGGTAGATTTTGGCTAAGCCTCTAGAATACAGGAAAATCAGGTTAATTCAGACAGAGTTTACGGGCAAAATTGACATATCCTAGGGAGTTAATTAGAGTTTCCGAAAGAAACAGGTATATCTAGGTGCGTTTCTAAGAAATAGGAATTTCTGGGAAGTTTAGGTAGATTTTGGCAGAGGTTTGGGAGGAACAGGTATTTCTAGGGAATTCTAGGTGAATTTTAAAGAGTTTTTAGGGAACAGAGATCTTGGTAGAGTTTCAGGGAAGTATGTGAAATTTAGTAGACTCTTAGTGAAACAAGGATTCTCGGGAGATTTTGGCAAGAGTTCAAAGGGAATATGGATTTTTTGGAATTTCAGGTAAAACAAGGATACCTGGGGAGTTTGAATAGGGTTTATGGGAATATCTGGGTGATTCAGACAAAGTTTCTAGGAGAAACAAGTATAACGGAGTTTCTGGAAGAAACTAAGATTTTTGGGTAATTTGGGGCGAAACAGGGATTTTTAGGAAATTCCGACCGAGTTTCTCGGAGAAACTAGAATTTCTGGGAAATCTGGGTAAATTGGATAGAGTTTTTGGGAGAAACAGGGATATTCGAATGAGTTGGACAGAGTTTTTGGGAGAAACAGGAATATATGACGGGAGCAGGTGATGATGGTGATCATACTGTCTAGCAAGTTTTCATACTCCTATGTCTTTGGACCAACAAACAAGGTTTGCGGTATATATCTTTGTGAACATGGAGCAGATATCCTTATCATGCTTCCTAGGCAGGTCGACTCAATGTGATCACATGTGAGTGATTGTCTTGGAAATCATAAGAAGGAGGCACTGTCCTATACCACATAAGCGTCTACACCACGCAAGTAATCCCATCAGGGCATACAACAGTTATAACACATTATCCTATCTGAATAGATAAATTAACAGTCCTATGAAAGGTTTTACACAAGTCTATTTGCAAAGGTTGGATTTAGTCAAAGAGGGTCTGTTGATGAGAGTTCCAATATACTGTCAGAGAGACAGCACGGAAGTTTTTACTCTTTTTGATATACCATGGAAGGTACAGTATCAACAGTGACTTGTGCCTTAGCACAGCAAGACCTGAACAATGTTAGCGCCGTGTTTCAGACATAGTCGGAGGGTGAGATGCAGAAGTGCAATGCGGTGAACCAGACACAGTAAAAAAATTATTTTAAGGATGCTTCTTCTGAGTCAAACCTCTGTATTATTTTGTTTTGAAATAAAAATCCCCTGTAGAGTCGCCAGATTGTGGACACGCGGCCTCCAGGGTCCACCTCCCTTTCCAGGATTTTGGAATTGATTTTCCTTTGAAATATTTAAACAAAAAAAAAAGTTAAGTCCGTGAAAATAGATACAGAGTCGCCACTTGGTCTTTAGGGAACCAAGAAATCCAATTTGACTCACACAAACGGATAATGGCATCGGCCTTCAATACCAAAGAACTTGGCTCGGGATTTTGGTACGAGAGAGGAAGGAGCCTTTATCATGACTAAAACACCCTCAACTCACCCCGTCTCTCGACAGGCCTTAATTAGCATCCAAATAATCATCTTATATTATGTTTGGTTCGACAGTTAATATTTATGATAGGTATATTACATCGCACAAGAATCTTGAAATGGAAGATCAAAAGATAAGATATCATTCATAAGATCTAAGTCAAATATCACACAATGTAAGAGTGAAAGATCACACAAACAAACCCAGGAAAAATCGTCTAATCACATATCAAGTAATCAAGTTTTCCTAATCTAAAGAGGACATGGATTGTTCTTGAAAATAAATAATCAAAGAAAATTAGATTTGCTTAGAAAACTAGTATAATGCATGTTAATCTTTGAGAAAAGAAGACCTCTCAATCCCTGGGACTGACGAGAAAGGAAGATTTGATCAAGGGGGAGCATGAACGTGTGATCAAGTTCAATCCTTATGATCTTCTTAGATTAGGAGCCACAAAAACTCCAAATCTTGCATGGATGCAATATATGATCCTAGAATGTGCCAAGGTTGTAGTGTGTTTTTTGTTCATGGATTTTCTAAAGTGACTTAGAAGTCTAAAATATGCATGAATGAATGAAGAATGACATTGTAGGATATGTACAAATGTAGTATGAACTAATTCCTAATATATTAGTGTGGACACCGGAAGTGGACCACTTCTCTTGTTTGAGATTGTTTTGAAAAGGAAAAGAAAAGGTCTGTTGAAAACAGATACAGAGTCGCCACTTGGTCTTTAAGGAACCAAGAAACCTAATTTTGACTCACCCAAATGGATAAAGGGCACCGGCCCTTCATAACCACAGAACTTGGCTCGGGGTTTTGGTACGAGAGAGGAAGGAGCCTTTGTCGCGACTAAAACACCCTCAACTCGCCCCGTCTCTCGACGGGCCTCAATTAGCATCCAAATAATCATCTTATACTATGTTCGGTTCGACAAGTAATACTATGATAGTATATTACATCACATAAGGAGATTTGAAATGGAAGATCTAAAGATAAGATATCATTCATAAGATCTAAGCCAAATATCACACAATGCAAAGTGAAAGATCACACAAATAAACCTAGGAAAAATCGTCTAATCATATATCAATTAATCAAGTTTTTCTAATCTAAAGGGGGACATGAATTGTTCTTGAAACAAATAAACAAAGAAATCAAAATATGCTTAACAAGCTAGTATGATGCATGTTATTCTTTGAGAAAAGAAGATCTCTCAATCCCCGGGACGGATGAGAAAGGATGATTAGATCAAAGGGGAAGCATGAATGTGTGATCAAGTTCATTCCTTATAATCTCCTTGGATTAAGAGTTACAAAAACCCCAAATCTTGCATGAATGCAATGTATGTATCTAAAATGTGCAAAGGTTGTAGTGTGTTTTGTGTACATGGATTTCTAGAATGACTTAGAAGTCTAAAATGGGTATGAATGAATGAATGAAATTAACATGGGATGTGTACAAATGTAGTATGAACTACTTCCTAAGATATGAACTAATTTGGAATGCATATGAGCATCAAATCAAAGAATGAAAGTTGAAATGTACTTGCTGTGAATAGTGGACAGAACAGTAGCATGATCTTTTGGAATTTGAAAAGAGGGGTTAGGAATGTTTTCAATGTATGATTTTTTATGGAGATGTTCCTTATTGTGTCTAGAACACAACCCAAAAATCCAATCTTGAATAACTATCACAGATTGAAAGAAATTACACAAACAATAGAGGTCACTCAGAAACAGAGTTCGTACTGTCATCTGAAATGTTAGAAAATCTTAGAAAATGAAAAAGAATGATCTAGAGGCCCATTTTATACAGAAAGTTTCCTAAGACATTGAATTTTAAGGGAAAAATAAGTTAGGACCACCCCTTTTGGAAAAGGTTTCTGGAAAAGAGGTCGTAAGTTGACCTAGCTGCTGTGACAGCAAAAACAGAATGTTTGGAAGGAATGTTGGGGCCCAAATGGACCATTTCCAAGTACTTCCAAGTCAAACCAAAAATCATGGGTGTTCTTCAATGAGTTAGGAAGACTTTCCAAGTGGCCTTGTATCCATATGTTGAGTATTGAGTTCTAGAGAAATCTTTGAACTCAACTCACTCACTGTTTTGACTCATTGTTTTGAAGATTTTGGAGAAAACAAAGTTTTGTTTCTTGAAACCAAATGAGAGGGGTTTTGAAATAGATGTTTTGAAAGCACATTTTCAATACTCAATAAGGATTATAGCCACTTAAAATGTCAACATTAAACTCATCATCAAGAATCTCCAAGATTGTTGGAGAGATTTATTTTTATTTTTTGAACATAACTTCAATACATTTCAAGAATACCTTGGAAGTATTGAGGTTATGATCATCATCTATCAAACATGTTTTTGAGGTCAAGAGCTACTATCCATAAGGATTCACTCACCCCAAACTTCATGTCATCACTTAGATGATGATGAACTAGTAAGTAAATAAAGAAAAGAAAAAGAAATGAGATAAGGAGAGATGAGCATATATATAATCAAAGCAAGTAAATAGCAATCAATAGATGATAATCAATGTGATTTTGGACTTGTAGCTTGGTGTTTCACTCATAGATTTTGACATTTGGACATGGAAGTAGCTTCCTATCTCATGAATGCTCAAGAATGAGGGTTGGAGTGGACTTTGAATGTGAAGTATATAGAAGGATGATGGAAGAAAATAAGAATAAAACTCACTTTCTTATGGAAAATCAATGGGAGAAGCTCCCTTTCTCTCTTCTAAACCTATCTCTATCTCTCTTCTTCTCTACAACTTTTCAAGCTTTGCACTTGGCCCCCCCAAAATGAAGAGCAATAGGGGGTTTAAATAGGCCAATTTGGGGTGGTTTTGGGGTTTTAGAAGTACTCCCATTGGTCCCAAACAACTGTGAACATAAAACTATGTCGTTTTGGCTTTCAATTTATCAAATTGGACCCCCAAAAAAATTACAAAAATGGACTCTGCGAGGTTTGAGTGCCGCGGCAGCACTGGGCCAGTGCCGCGGCGGCACTGCTCCTCAGAAGCCCAGAAAATTACGTTTAGGCCCCCAGAGGTTCCGGTATTCGCGAAAAGGCCCTATTTCGTCCGAAATTCACAGAAAATGCATACAAACTCCAAATTGAGGTTGTGATATACCGTTGGAAAGGTAATGGAGTCTACTTTACATAAAAAATAGTTCGGGGATAGGTCACTTTGAAAATTTTTGCGGTATTCGCGATAAAAGCTGATTTGATCGCCTTTTTCACCTTCGGAAATTCAAAATAAATTCGTTTTAAATCCATAAATTATGTGCGATATACCGTTGGAAAGCTATTGACCTCTAGTATCCATGAAAAATATTTGAAAATTGTTTCGGTGCCCCGATTCCAAAGTCAAATCTTGGTCAAACTGGTCAAACCTGGGATTCCCGGGAAGTTCTGGGAACCTCCGGGAGCTCCCAGGAGCCGACGTTTTCGCTCGATTCTCTTTTAAAACTCATTTGAATACTTTTCTAATGATTCCGGTGAATTCGGACGATTTTGGTCAAACTTGGTCAAACTTGGTCAAACTCTGGTCAAAACCTGGTCAAACCTTGGTCAAACCGGTCAACGGGGACTTTCGGGGAACTTCCGGGACTTTTGGGGGTCTCTGGGAGCTGACGATTTCATCCAGTTTTACTTAAAAACTCATTTTATCATTTTTCTTACGACATAGCATGTTTTCAGAACTTCGGGACCAAATCTGGGAGTTTTCGGGCTTTCAGGGGCATTTTGGTCAATCTGAGCATTCTGAGAGATAGAGCTGACTTCCAGGAGTCCTTTTGAGTCTTTTACGATCATTGTGAACCACCAAGCTATGGGTCTCCTAAATCTGATAGCCGACAAAATGGGGTGTCTACAGTTTGCCCCTCTTTGGCAGGAACTTGCGAGGCAACGCATGTCGCAAGCGAGTGCCAAAGTTTTGAAGAGACGGGTCTTTTGGAGGCTATAGATTTAGGATAAAAAGCGTTGCAAAAGATGCAATGATGCTGAGGCTAGTGCTGGTCGCGCTCTGTGTGAGCTGCCTACGTATCCCAAGGGGAATCAGACCAGGACGTAGTTCAGGGCACAAAGGAGCAAATCATACATGCACAACGAGACAGACAGATGCTATGCTATGAGGATGATATGCAATGCATGGATGTGATATGAATTGTGTCATGAGTCCTATCATGCCTGGTGTTCTGATCCTAGTATGAGCTGGTGCTGTGGGGTGTACCACTCCAAGTGGACTTGTGTCGTGCTAGTGTTTCTAACTGTGATGCAGTTATTGACCCGAATAGGGATACCAAGGTGTGAAGACCCTAGGTCTCGGAGCAAACTTCTGAATTTTGGAAAGTGTGCTTCGTAAGCGAATGTAATTGGATATGGGGTCCCGGAGGACTATATTCGGAGATGCCGTTTGACAGTTAACCGACGGACACGGAAGCCCTGGAAATTAAGAGACGGATACAGAAGTCAAGAGACGTCAAGTGATGAAATCCCGAGATGTCGAGCGATGAACATGGAAGCCCCATTAATAGAAGCCCAAGATTTTGAATGAGAATGATGAACACGGCACATTTTGAATGAGAGTGATGGTAAACTAATGATGATTAATGAACTGACGATGTACAAATCGAGATGATGAGTCGACAATGAACTACTGTGACTATCATGGATTGGATCAACAGTTGGACTAACCGTGACCAGAAGAAGTGACGATGTACGAATCGAGATGATGAGTCAACAGTGAACTGCTGTGACTATCATGGATTGGATCAACAGTTGGACTAACCGTGACCAGAAGAAGTGACGATGTACGAATCGAGATGATGAATCGACAGTGAACTACTGTGACTGTCATAGATTGGACTGATGATGTACGAATCGATATGACGAGTCGACAGTGAACTACTGTGACTGTCATAGATTGAACTAACGATGTACTAATCGAGATGACGAGTCGACAATGAACTATTGGGATTGTCATGGATTGAACTGGCGATTGAACTAACCGAGATGTCGAGTCGACAGCGAACTACTGTGACTGTCATGGATTGGATCTACGGTTGGACTAACCATGATCAAAAGAACGGACGATGTACTAATCGAGATGACGAGTCGACAGTGAACTACTGTGACTGTCATAGATTGAACTGACAATGTACTAATCGAGAAGACGAGTCGACAGTGAACTACTGTGACTGTTGTGATTGAACTGACGATGTACGAATCGAGAAGACGACTCGACAGTAAACTACTGTGACTGTCATAGATTGAACTGACGATGTACGAATCGAGAAGGCGAGTCAACAGTGAACTTACTGTGACTGTCATGATTGAACTGACGATGTACGAATCGAGAAGGCGAGTCAACAGTGAACTTACTGTGACTGTCATGATTGAACTGACGATGTACGAATCGATATGCCTGCTGGGGGATTAAACTGAATCTGTTGGGGATGAAGCGACTCTTTCTGGGATCTCTCTTCAACTACTTTTCTTGACCGGGAACCAGGATTCAAATTCGAATCTCTCATAGTTGATCAAATCTTGCTGGCCCGGAACCGGGATCCATCAATAGCCACTCATGGACTTGTGTTGCTTGGAGATGAAGGAAAATCAACAGCCACTCATGGACTTATGTTGCATGGACGAGAGAAGGTAATCAATAGCCACTCATGGACTTATGTTGCAAGGAGATGATGGTCAACTTTCGATGGTTTGGAAAGGGATGAAATTCGCATTTGCCCTAAGTTTGGACGCTTTTCATGCTGACGCCTTAACCGGTGCAGTAATGGTGTTTGGTACTCCTGCTTGTATTGGCATGCTCTTTATAACTTGATTTGAAAATTTTATTAGTCACTGTTGACTTACACATTTGAGACTACAACAGACTCAAAAACTTGACAGACATTGACGCACGAGGACGACACATTTGACATCAAAATGAAACAAGCTCGTCTTGTCAAAACTTGATGTGCTTTTGTCATAAACGATGTACCATTTCTCTTTTGGTGTTCACCCCTCATCTCAACATGGTAGCACTTTGCTGATAAATCTGATTTTTGAAAATTCCTCCTTAGTGATCTAGTCAATTTTCTACTTCTCCCAGGAAGTGCTTTGAATTAGTGCCTTAGCTTTTAGAGTAAAAGATGCTCTATTTCAAAATTTTCAAAACAACTTGGTAACTTGAAAACTGGCCCTCGGTGTGAAGGGATTGTGTCAGGCAAACGGAGTTTGCCCCTAGTTTGAGGCGTACAAAGTGGGATTCATAAGCAAACGAGGTGGGTGACCGAAGTTTGCCCCTAGTTTGGATGATGGTTTATTGGAGGTTTTGGGTAAACGAGGTAGGTGACCGAAGTTTGCCCCTTGTATGAAGGGTAGATAGTAAAAGTCAGGCAAACGAGGTGGGTAGCCAAAGTTTGCCCCTAGTGTGGAAGGTGATTTTCTGTCTTGAGGCATGGACCGTGACTTTAATCTCTCAAATGCTCATAACTTTTGCCTAGGCACCAGTGAGGTGACCTAACGAGCTCTTTTCTCTCTTTTGTTATTGCTCACCTTGGATTTAACTCTAATTTTTGCCTAGGCGTCCTTTCGGATTTTCGACCTAGCGAGCCATCCTTCTTTTTTCTTTTTTTAAAAGTCTGCCTACGTACCCCCAAGTGGGGATCAGGTCCAACGTAGTTCGGGCCATGGTTGAAAAGAAGCGGGTTGATTTTTAGGTAGGTGGGGTGACCGAACCGATGCGGTTGCCTACGTATCCCCGAGTGGGAATCAGGTCGAGCGTAGTTCAAGGCAAGGCTTGAAGGAAATTGGTTTGATTATGATGGTGTTGACCGAACCGATGTGGTTGCCTACGTATCCCAGAGTGGGAATCAGGTCGAGCGTAGTTCAAGGCAAGGCTTGAAGGAAATTGGTTTGATTATGATGGTGGAGCGACCGAACCGATGTGGTTGCCTACGTATCCCCGAGTGGGAATCAGGTCGAGCGTAGTTCAAGGTAAGGCTTGAAAGAAAAGGTTATTTTTTTTGTTGGTGGAGCGACCGAACCGATGTGGTTGCCTACGTATCCCCGAGCGGGAATCAGGTCGAGCGTAGTTCAAGGCAAGGGTTGAAGGAAATTGGGTATGAGGGTTTTTCAAACCAATCATCAAAGAAGTTCAAACTTGGGTTACTTATGGTAGCTTTGAATAAAAGGATTCAGTTTCCATCTCCCTTTCTTTTCTTTTCTTTTCTTGTCTTTTCTTTTTCTTTTTCTTTTTCTTTTGTTTTGAGGATTGATCCTTTTCACTTTCGCCTAGCCAGTCAATTTTTTTTTTTTTGCAGTTGATTCTTTTAATCGCAATCTTAGAATTCCGAAATGTGCATGTCATTTTTCAGAATTTATTTGTGGTTGTTCCGTGCCTTTGGAAATGTGATCTAGGCACATACGATTCTCTCATTTGTTTTATTTCTTTCATTTTCTCCATTATTTTGACTGGCTAAGGTCAGATCTTGGAAATCAATACCTTTTCAGCTCTCACTTTTGCCTAGGTGCCCTTTCGGGTTTTCAACCTAGCGAGCTTTTTTTTTTTTTTTTTTTTTTTTTTTGAAAGTGGAGATGAAACTCATTGAAATGTTTGGCTACCATCAAGGACCAAGTCTGCGCAGGTTCGCATGGCTATCAATTGGGTTGGGCCCAAGGCTTTGAAATGGTAGAAATGGTGGAAAGAGTGTTGGGCAAGCCCCAAGTCAGTTCCAAGCATGTCTTTTCAAGATTGAGGCAAGAGAATCTTTAAATTCTTAAAGTAAGGCTATTCAATTCTCGGCTCTTCATCGGTGTCAGCGCAAAATTGACTTTGACCTTTCAGGATTTTTTTGTTTGAGTAAAAAAAATATATATATTTTTTTTTAGCACAGTAATATCCATGGTAATTTGAAAAGTGACACTTCAGTTCAGCGATTCATGCATCTATGACTAGGCACATTTGATTAGGCAAAATGAGACTTCATTCCATCACTAGAGAAGGTTACAGACTCATAACAACTTGATGACAGACGGACTCGACCACAAGACTAAACTTGAAATAGACAAAACACACAACAGACTCGACTGGACTTGACCCGGTCTCAAATGGAATGTCACAGTGACTCGCTTATTCTTTTTTTTTTTTAAAAGAGCATCCTCATTTGTTTTGATAGCAAAAGTCCCAAACACCATCGCTTCACCGGCACAGGTTCAACATTCATGGTCCCCAGCGAAGGGGATCATTGAAATGGATAGGTCATGGGTTGGTCCAGACCGAGGTTGTGAATTGGATTGGGGTGCGGCGCATCATCTAAGAGATCCTGAATTGAGTGACGGAGCCTCTTACAGTTGTCGGTCTCATGGCCTTGGTCTTGGTGGTAATCACAATACTTGGATTCATTGTACCCAGGAGGTGGGTGATTAGGAGGCTTATTGGGCTCCAAAGGTACAAGGTGGCCCTTTTGAACAAGGTGATTGAGAGCGGAGGATAAGCTCATGTCAAGTGGTGTGAAGACTCTTTGGTTTCCTTTCTTGTGCCTCTTACTGCAATCATTTTGGCTTGATGATGGGCTTAAGGCATTGACATCTAGGCTCTCTTGATCTTCACCAAAGGTATGGGGTCTCTTCTCCTTTTGCAGTGACCCAGCTCCATTGATCTTGCCTTCACAGATAGTATCCTCGATTCTAGTCCCAACCTCAAACAACTCTTCAAATGTTGAGATGGACTGGTAGAATAGTTTTTCATGGTATACTGGTTGCAGGTTCTTGACCAGCATACGTACTTGCTCTTTCTCAATAGGCCTGTGGATCATTTGGGCTACTTTATTCCTCCATCTGCTCAAGAATGCAGCGAAGGACTCATTGAAATTCTGCCTGGTAGTTTCCAGATCTCGGATGGTGACATCAAGCTCTTGGTTGTAGGAGTAGTGATCAATGAAAGTTCTAGCAACATCTTCCCAAACTCGGGTCTTGGAAGTTTCAAGGGTTAGGAACCAGGATAGTGCGGCTTTCTAGAGGGTTTGAGGGAACAGCATAGCTATGTGCTCATGGGTGCAGCCCATTGACTGGAAAATGCTCATACAAAACTTCACGTGGCTCTTCGGATTTCCAGTTCCATCAAAACGGTCGATTTCAGGCATCTTGAAGTTCTCGGGTAGCCTCACCTTGTTGGGCTCAAACAATCCTTCCAGATCTAACATGTAATCGTCGACTCCCTTACTCTTCCTTAGTATGTTCTCAAGCTTGTCGACCTTGTCCATTTTCTCTTGGAGCTTTTTCTCATATACAGGCGGCGGGACCTCTTGAAACCGTTCTTCTTCCCCATTGTTCTCGGGAGGCGGTCCAAATCTAGGCGGTGGTGGTGCCATGAACCCTTGTGGTGGTGGGAACCCAGGTGGGTACTGTGGTTGCTGTTGTCGGAACTCTTCCATAAATTTTAGAACTTGAGTCAGCCGATCTGACTGTTGATTTATTAGTTCAGTGACCTTGGCTTCCAAAGTTTCCTGATTCATGTTGAATTTTCTCGGCAGACTGATTCTAACCAAATGACTGTTCGAACTTCTGACCCAGGATGGGGATCTCAGTGGCTGATTTTGGGAATCTATAATGACCTATAGATTCGAGAAGAGTGTATCAGATTCTGATAGTGATGACTTTAGATAGACAATGACAGTGATGTTAAGGAAGATGGACCGGCTTATGTACAGACTGGCTGAGATAGTGTGCGCAGACTGATAAGAATGGTGCATGCACATGAGACAAGCATGCGGATGCAAGCCCTAATCTATATGATGCCCCTACTTCTAACAGATAGAAGTTAAACAAATAAGGTCCTAGCCATACAGAGTGTGCTAACCTTACTTTCCAGTATGATCACCAAGGGATAACAGGGATTTCCGGGATACTTTGGGAATTTCGGATAGAGTTTCTGGGAGAAACATCGGTTTGGAAGATTCGGAGAAATTTCTAGAAGTCATTTGAGTTTCTAGGAGAAATAAGGATTTCTGGTTGATTTGGACTGAGCTTCTAGGAGAAACTGGTATTTTGGGTATTTCTGAGAAATATGGATAGAGTTTCCAGGGGAAACAAGTATATCTGGGCATTTCTGGGTGATTTGGGCAGAGATGTTGGATTTTTGGAGAATTTGGGAGATTTGGGCAGAGTTTCTGGGAAAAATTGGTTAATATGGGTGTATCTGGGATATCTGGACAGAGTTTCTAGGAGAAACTGGACAATATGGTTATATCTGGGATATCTGGACAGAGTTTCTGGAAAAGTTGGATAATATGGTTATATCTGGGATATCTGGACAGAGTTTCTAGGAGAAACTGGACAATATGGTTATATCTGGGATATCTAGACAGAGTTTCTGGGAGAAACAGGTTATGATGGTGATCATACTGTCTAGCTAGTTTTCATACTCCTATGTCCTAGGACCAACAAACAAGGTTTGCGGTGTATATCTTTGTGAACATGGAGCAGACTTCCTTACCATGGTGCCTAGGCAGGTCACTCAATGTGGTCACATGTAAGTGATTGCCTTGGGGATCATAAGAAATAAGTTCTGCCTCATGCCACATAAGCGTTTACACCGCGCAGGTAATCCCGTCAGGGCATACAACAGTTATATCACATTGTCCTATCTGAAAAGATAAATGAACAGTCCTATGAAAGGTTCTACAAGAATCTATATGCAAAGGCTGGGTTTAGTCAAAGAGGGTCCGTTGACGAGAGTTCCAATATACCGTCAGGGAGACAGTACGGAGGTTTTTACTCTTTTTGATATACCTTGGAAGGTACAGTATCAACGGTGACTTGTGCCCCGGCACAGCAAGACCTGAACAATGTCAGCGCCGCGTTTCAGACACAGTCAGAGGGGGGGAAATGCAAGAGTGCAATGCGGTGAACGAGACACAGTAAAAAGATGATTTTAAGGATGCTTCTTATGAGTCAAACCTCTGTATTATTTTGTTTTGAAAATAAATATCCCCAGCAGAGTCGCCAGATTGTGGACACCGGAAGTGGACCACTTCTCTTGTTTGAGATTGTTTTGAAAAGGAAAAGAAAAGGTCTGTTGAAAACAGATACAGAGTCGCCACTTGGTCTTTAAGGAACCAAGAAACCTAATTTTGACTCACCCAAATGGATATAAAGGGCACCGGCCCTTCATAACCACAGAACTTGGCTCGGGGTTTTGGTACGAGAGAGGAAGGAGCCTTTGTCGCGACTAAAACACCCTCAACTCGCCCCGTCTCTCGACGGGCCTCAATTAGCATCCAAATAATCATCTTATACTATGTTCGGTTCGACAAGTAATACTATGATAGTATATTACATCACATAAGGAGATTTGAAATGGAAGATCTAAAGATAAGATATCATTCATAAGATCTAAGCCAAATATCACACAATGCAAAGTGAAAGATCACACAAATAAACCTAGGAAAAATCGTCTAATCATATATCAATTAATCAAGTTTTTCTAATCTAAAGGGGGACATGAATTGTTCTTGAAACAAATAAACAAAGAAATCAAAATATGCTTAACAAGCTAGTATGATGCATGTTATTCTTTGAGAAAAGAAGATCTCTCAATCCCCGGGACGGATGAGAAAGGATGATTAGATCAAAGGGGAAGCATGAATGTGTGATCAAGTTCATTCCTTATAATCTCCTTGGATTAAGAGTTACAAAAACCCCAAATCTTGCATGAATGCAATGTATGTATCTAAAATGTGCAAAGGTTGTAGTGTGTTTTGTGTACATGGATTTCTAGAATGACTTAGAAGTCTAAAATGGGTATGAATGAATGAATGAAATTAACATGGGATGTGTACAAATGTAGTATGAACTACTTCCTAAGATATGAACTAATTTGGAATGCATATGAGCATCAAATCAAAGAATGAAAGTTGAAATGTACTTGCTGTGAATAGTGGACAGAACAGTAGCATGATCTTTTGGAATTTGAAAAGAGGGGTTAGGAATGTTTTCAATGCATGATTTTTTATGGCGATGTTCCTTATTGTGTCTAGAACACAACCCAAAAAGCCAATCTTGAATAACTATCACAGATTGAGAGAAATTACACAAACAATAGAGGTCACTCAGAAACAGAGTTCGTACTGTCGTCTGAAATGTTAGAAAATCTTAGAAAATGAAAAAGAATGATCTAGAGGCCCATTTTATACAGAAAGTTTCCTAAGACATTGAATTTTAAGGGAAAAATA
This sequence comes from Hydrangea macrophylla, assembly GCA_033977485.1. Lineage (NCBI taxonomy): Eukaryota > Viridiplantae > Streptophyta > Magnoliopsida > Cornales > Hydrangeaceae > Hydrangea > Hydrangea macrophylla. The sequence goes on along the minus strand of CM066995.1, from coordinate 4,865,434 downwards.
AGTTAGGACCACCCCTTTTGGAAAAGGTTTCTGGAAAAGAGGTCGTAAGTTGACCTAGCTGCTGTGACAGCAAAAACAGAATGTTTGGAAGGAATGTTGGGGCCCAAATGGACCATTTCCAAGTACTTCCAAGTCAAACCAAAAATCATGGGTGTTCTCCAATGAGTTAGGAAGACTTTCCAAGTGTCCTTGTATCCATATGTTGAGTATTGAGTTCTAGAGAAATCTTTGAACTCAACTCACTCACTGTTTTGACTCATTGTTTTGAAGATTTTGGAGAAAACAAAGTTTTGTTTCTTGAAACCAAATGAGAGGGATTGAGAGGGGTTTTGAAATAGATGTTTTGAAAGCACATTTTCAATACTCAATAAGGATTATAGCCACTTAAAATGTCAACATTAAACTCATCATCAAGAATCTCCAAGATTGTTGGAGAGATTTATTTTTATTTTTTGAACATAACTTCAATACATTTCAAGAATACCTTGGAAGTATTGAGGTTATGATCATCATCTATCAAACATGTTTTTGAGGTCAAGAGCTACTATCCATAAGGATTCACTCACCCCAAACTTCATGTCATCACTTAGATGATGATGAACTAGTAAGTAAATAAAGAAAAGAAAAAGAAATGAGATAAGGAGAGATGAGCATATATATAATCAAAGCAAGTAAATAGCAATCAATAGATGATAATCAATGTGATTTTGGACTTGTAGCTTGGTGTTTCACTCATAGATTTTGACATTTGGACATGGAAGTAGCTTCCTATCTCATGAATGCTCAAGAATGAGGGTTGGAGTGGACTTTGAATGTGAAGTATATAGAAGGATGATGGAAGAAAATAAGAATAAAACTCACTTTCTTATGGAAAATCAATGGGAGAAGCTCCCTTTCTCTCTTCTAAACCTATCTCTATCTCTCTTCTTCTCTACAACTTTTCAAGCTTTGCACTTGGCCCCCCCCAAAATGAAGAGCAATGGGGGGTTTAAATAGGCCAATTTGGGGTGGTTTTGGGGTTTTAGAAGTACTCCCATTGGTCCCAAACAACTGTGAACATAAAACTATGTCGTTTTGGCTTTCAATTAATCAAATTGGACCCCCAAAAAAATTACAAAAATGGACTCTGCGAGGTTTGAGTGCCGCGGCGGCACTGGGCCAGTGCCGCGGCGGTACTGCTCCTCAGAAGCCCAGAAAATTACGTTTAGGCCCCCAGAGGTTCCGGTATTCGCGAAAAGGCCCTATTTCGTCCGAAATTCACAGAAAATGCATACGAACTCCAAATTGAGGTTGTGATATACCGTTGGAAAGGTAATGGAGTCTACTTTACATAAAAAATAGTTCGGGGATAGGTCACTTTGAAAAGTTTTGCGGTATTCGCGATAAAAGCTGATTTGATCGCCTTTTTCACCTTCGGAAATTCAAAATAAATTCGTTTTAAATCCATAAATTATGTGCGATATACCGTTGGAAAGCTATTGACCTCTAGTATCCATGAAAAATATTTGAAAATTGTTTCGGTGCCCCGATTCCAAAGTCAAATCTTGGTCAAACTGGTCAAACCTGGGATTCCCGGGAAGTTCTGGGAACCTCCGGGAGCTCCCAGGAGCCGACGTTTTCGCTCGATTCTCTTTTAAAACTCATTTGAATACTTTTCTAATGATTCCGGTGAATTCGGACAATTTTGGTCAAACTTGGTCAAACTTGGTCAAACTCTGGTCAAAACCTGGTCAAACCTTGGTCAAACCGGTCAACGGGGACTTTCGGGGAACTTCCGGGACTTCCGGGGGTCTCTGGGAGCTGACGATTTCATCCAGTTTTACTTAAAAACTCATTTTATCATTTTTCTTACGACATAGCATGTTTTCAGAACTTCGGGACCAAATCTGGGAGTTTTCGGGCTTTCAGGGGCATTTTGGTCAATCTGAGCATTCTGAGAGATAGAGCTGACTTCCAGGAGTCCTTTTGAGTCTTTTACGATCATTGTGAACCACCAAGTTATGGGTCTCCTAAATCTGATAGCCGAAAAAATGGGGTGTCTACAATTAGTTAATTTGGAATGCATGTGAACATCTAATCAAAGAATGAAAATAAAACATGCTTGTTGTGAATAGTAGATAGAACAGTGAACTGATTTTGTAAAAATGGAAAAGTGAGGTTAGGAATGTTTTTAATTCATAATTGTTATGGAGATCATCCCTACTGTGTTTAGAACACAAATCAAAAATCCAAATCAAGATTGAGGTTACAGATTGAGAGAAATCATATAAACAATAGAGGTTGCTCAGAAACAGAATCCGGGCTGTCGACTGAAATGGAGAAACATCTTTGAAAATGAACAAAACATATTTAGAGACCGATATTACACAAAAAGTTCTCTAAGACACTGAAGTTCAAGGGGAAAATAAGGCATGGCCACTCTTAGTGGCAAAGTTTTCTTTAAAACCAGTTGTAAGTCAACTAAGCTGCTATGATATAGAAAACAGAATGTCTGGAAGGAATGTTTGGGTTAAAATGGAACCCTTCCAAGTGTTTTAAAATTCATCCAAAAATCATGGACATTACCTAATGAGTTAGGAAGACTTTCTAAGTGGCCTTGCAATAATCCATTGAGTATTGAACTCAGAATGACATTTAAAGTTGAATAACTCACTGTTTTGAAGATTTGGAGAAATCAAGTGTTTTACTTCTTGAAATCAAAATGAGGGGGTAATGAAATAGAAAAAGTTAAGAGGGGTTTGAAAAGGAGGTTTTGGGAGTATATTTCTAGCACTAAATGGAGATTATAACCACTTGGAATATCAACATCAAACCCACCTCAAGAACTTCCAAGATTGTTGGAGAGTATTGTTTTATTTTGGAAATAACTTCAACCATGCTTGGGAACTATTGGAAGTTAGAATCATCATCTATCAAAAATGTTTTTGAGGTTAAGAGCTGATATCCATAAGGATTCACTCACCTCAAACACCATGTCATCATCATTGATTGTTATTGATTGCTTGTTTATATTAATGTTTATCTCTTCTTATCCCATTTCTTTTTTATTTTTCTAATTTTACTTACTTGTTTATCATTATCTAGCAATCAATAGATGATATTCAATAAGATATTGGACTTGTAACTTGGTGTTTCACTCATATATAGTGGCATTTGGACATGAAATCTCATAAATACTCAACAAAATGGTGGTTAGGAGGGTATTTGAATGTAAGAAATGAAGAAAGCTCACTTTCTATAGCAAATCAGTGGAGGAAGCTCACTTTGTTTCTTCTAAATCTATCTCTATCTCTCTTTCTCTCTACAACTTTCTCAAGCTTTGCAGCCCCTCCCCCCTCCCCCACACACACACACACAAAAATGAAGAGTAAAGGGGGTTTATATAGGCCAATTTAGGGTGATTTTGGAATTTAAAAAGTACTCCCATTGGTCTCAAACATCTGTGAACAAGAAACTACATCGTTTTGGCTTTAAATTATTCAAATTGGGGCCACAAAACAAAATTACAAAAAATGGACTTCTGGGGGAGAGTACCCCAGCGGCATTGGGCCTGTGTCGCGGTGGCAGTGGACCAGTGCTACAGCGACACTGCTCCTTAGATGCCCAAATTATTCTATTTAGAGACCCAGAGGTTCCCGTATTCGCGAAAAGGCCCTATTTTGTTCAAAATTCATAGAAAGTGCATACAAACTCCAAATTGAGCTTGTGATATACCGTTGGAAAGGTAATAGAGTCTCTTCATTAAAAAAATATTTCAAAGATAGGTCACTTTGAGAAGTTTTGCGGTATTTGAGCTAAAAGTCAATTTGATCACCTTTTTCATATTCAGAAATTTATAATAAATCCATTTTAAATCTAGAAATTATGTGCGATATATTATTGGAAATCTATCAATCTCTATTATCCATAAAAAAAATATTTGAAAAATGATACGGTGCTCTGGTTTCAAAGTCAACAAAACGGTCAAACCGAGGACCTCGAGGAAGTTTTAGGAACCTCTAGGAGCTCCCAAGAGCTGACATTTTTGTCTTATTTTCTTTTGAAACTCATTTTGGTACTTTTTAGATGATCTCAGAACTTTCGGGTGAATTTGGATATTTTTGGTCAAATCCTAGTCAAACCTGGGTCAAACTGATCAACGAAGACTTTCCGAGAACTTTTGGGGGTCTCTGGGAGCTGACGATTTCATCATATTTGCTTCAAAACTCATTTTATTACTCTTCTTATGACGTAGCTCATTTCCAAAAATTTTAGTCCAAATTTGGGAGCGTTTGGTCTTTTCAGGGGCATTTTGGTTATTTGTACCATTTTTTGAGCATTTTGAGAGATAAAACTAACTTCTAAGAGTCCTTTTTGGGTCCTTTTCAATCATCGTGAACTACTAAGCTATAGGTCTCCTAAATCTGATAGCCGACAAAATGGGATGTCTACAGGTCCCGAATTCAAGTTGATTATCAGATAAAGACGATTAAATAATTCCCAATCATGGTCCTTGCGGATCGGATCATCCATATAATATACAAAAAGAAACTCTAGATATTTGATATCTTTCTCTTTGAAAAAGATCTCAATTCCAGCGATGGTTTCATTAGATATCTTATAACTAGAATCCCTTTTTTTTCCGATCTAGTTCCTCCATCCCGGCGAACCCCAGTTAGATTCAGGCATGATACACATTTTAGTTATTGGGGTCTAGAGGTTTTGAAAGAATGGGGATTCAAGAATTGGAGGCTTTTCAAGCCATGTTACTGACTGATATAGACTAGTTTTTCTTATGCATGTCACTTGTTATAGCCTTGGAAGAAATTGAACGACCTCTCCTTTTTTTCTTTTCTTTTCTTTTCTTTTTGACGATTGATTTTTTTTACCTTTTCAATAGCCAGTCAACTTTACATATCTCATAACACATTAGTTTTCAAGCATTTACTAACGAAACAAGATCAGCCCTTCAAATTTCTCTTTATTGATTTGGGCTTTCTTAAAGAAATTACAATTCAAGGCTTTGGGACAATTCATGTTCGTAGTTTCTCAATATTTTTTCATTCTCCTTTCTCTTTTCTCTCTTTTTTTATCATCCCTAAGATTTTGACTGTGTCACACCCCGCGTTGCGATAATTAAAGAAGTAAGCTTCCTTATCAAACCCATCGGCTTGTAACAAGTTACATATTGCATGATTGTCCAAATAGCAACGATATATAAAATATCAGAGTATAATAGCAGCAGAAATGATTCTAAGTTTAGTGGAAGCAACATCAGAGTCTTACAACTTCAGTTATACATACTTTTATTACAATCACCCAAAATAAAATAGAAGTCTAGAGGCCAAACGGCTGATAGCAACAACAACAACAACAACAACAACAACAACAACAACAACAACATAATAATAATAATAATAATAATAATAATAATAATAATAATGATAATAATAATAATAATAGTAAAAGATAGATAACAAATTCCCCAGCGGAATCAAACAACTTCAACAACACGAACTCTTCAGCTAGCAAAGCCCAACCTTTTTCGTCCATGATCTCATCTCCATGGTACTCGCCCAGCAGAAGAGCATCTCCAACACCTGGATCTACAGCAGCTGGACACAGATGTCTAGGGCCACACGCCCATTAGCTGAAAGTTAAGTGAAATACTACAAACCAAACACAATATGAACATATACGTCATTTATGTTATCACTAAAAACTTATCGCGACGTTACGCAAGTTCTCGCCCAAAACCCAGCATTCTTCCCGACAATGCAACCACAACAATGCAACAGAACGAGCACGAATCCACCATGCAAACAACTTACAACTTGACAATACTAGCTTCTGTCATACACAACCACAACTCTGGCAATACTAGCTCCTGTCCACAGCCACAACAACATGGAACAGACGGTACTAGCTTCCATCAATACACAACAATCATGCCTAGTTCGGCCTCAAATTTATAAACAAACCCAATTCGTCCACAATACAACTCCTAGCCCAATTCAGCCCTAACTCAATCATCCTAGCCCAATTCAGTCCTAACTCAATCGCATTCTTCCACATGGCCACACATGACCCTCAAATGCGAAATACAGCCACACATGGCCCTCGTATCATTACCTAGACCACAATTGGCCCTAACTTGACACCAACACAACACAACTGACCACAATATACTGATGACAACACCTTATGAAACACAACACAACACACTTGTCATCAACACCATGAGGTTACACAATTGATGCAAACATCCATGTAACAACTAACGAGGTTATTCGACACAACCATCCAACAAAACCATGCTCACACATCCGTCAACACGCTTATTCATTTAAGTATATTTTTATCACATTATTCTTCATTACATCATTAATGATTTGAACCACCGCATTACTACTAATCGTCACAAATTGATCATGGCAATAATCCAACATTAAGGAATTACAGGTTATATGAATCGACATATAAAGAATGAATTGATTGTTCTCTTAAACATGGTACTACTAAATAAGCATATAGTACAACTACATAATTGACAAGCTAATTCATACATATCATATGCAATCTCATGTTCAGTTGAACTAATCAGAGTTAGGATTTACACATATAATGACTATATTAACTTCAACATGCAACCAAACAAGGAATACAAAAATTGTCAAGCTCGAGCGCTCTGACCACTCAAGCACTCCTGGCTCGAGCACTCAGGTTTTAGCAGTTTATAGTAGACTATTTTATTTTGAGATATAATTACGATTTTGATTCTAAAACTTTAAAATCTCTACTCAAAGCACATGCAACTTAATAAACATATTATTCATGTACATATATCCATCATACATGAATTGTAGTGCGCACAATATGATCAAAATCATTTAGATGATGAATAACATAAAAATTTGATAATGAAATAAAGATCATGATGATCTAGAGTTAGATTATGCTAAATCAAACACATGCAACTCATTTTTACATATTATATATGTACGTATACCCATTGTAACTGAGTTGTAATACTACAAACCAATAGAAGTCAAATAGATGATGAAAGATGTTGATGATGGTGATGAATATGAGATTATTCTTGAACTAGGACTCCAAAACTTGATAAAGACTTTAAGATTTCAGCTCCAGAACTCCACGATAGTTAAAATGTAGGTGTTTGTGTATAGTAGAGTAAATAGATCATGATTTGGAGAACATGCAAAGTATGCATGCATGTATAGAAGTATATGGTCCCTCAAAACCCTCTCTTAAGCTCTCTGTCTGTATAATCTGTTTGTAAACGTAAAAATGCACAGGAGGGCTGGGTATTTATAGATTTTTTAGATCCCTGGGACAAAAAGGTCATTTCACAATTTTAAGCTTGAGCATTCGCCCCTCCCGAGTGCTTGAACCTCGAGCGCTCGCACTTCTTGAGTGCTCCGGCCTACTGAATAAATAAGATTTTATTTTGTTTTGAAATAATGATCATGTTATGCATGAACATACTTATGAAATGTCAAGCATCCACGGAATATCATTTACAGATATAGAAAATATTAATAATAAATATCCAGATATTACATTACAGATAATAGAAATTAATACGAGTGTTACAGACTGGCTAGGATCAGGTTCTTGAAAACAACATGCATTTTTTATGCTCTAACTTTTGCCTAGGTGCCCTTTCGGGTTTTCATCTTAGAAAGCTCTTTTCTTTCTCTCTTTTTTTAAAAAGCAGTTCATTTAGAAATGTCCAACTATCATCAAGGACAAAGTGTGCATGGGTTGTAATTAGATTGGACTCATTTTTCTAGGCTAAAGGTTTTGAAATGGGAAAAGAAGGGAGTTAAGCTAATTCTGAGTTACTACCAAGCATATCTTTTCAAGATTTGAGCAAAAGCATCTCTAAAAATAAGATTAATCAATTCTTAGCTCTCTTCAGTGTTAGCACAAAATCAATTTCAACCCTGTCGGGATTCTTTTCAATGCAAAAATTTATTAGTAGATTAAAATTCATAATAATTTAAGAGGTGACATTCTCAGCTCAGTGTTTCATACAATCATGACTTGGCATATTAGATCAAGAAAATCAAGATTTCATTTCATTATTAGAAATAAAAGGATTACAGTACTCGACATAGACACAAAATAACTTGATAACAAACAAACCTCAATAACAAGACTAAGCTTCAAAAGACATGCAACATAAAAAAAACTCGACTTGACTTGACTGGACTCAACCTGATCTCAAGTGGAGTGTCACTGTAATTGCTTATTCTTCTCAAGAATCTACGCTAGTTTCAAAAAATAATATCTCCAAACACCATCACCTCATTGTCTTATCTCAGCCTCGTCTGATGTAATGAACTCTTACTCAATTCAACTTCAAACAAACAGTCAGTAACATGCCCTTGGCTTCTTGATCTAACAAACCCTTTACAGACTAGCTAATCCCTCAATCATACCCATCATGGTAGTTAATTATTCCCTATTCTGATCCAAAGCGGCTTGTATCACAATCATTTTAGCTTAATTCGTGCGCCATATCTCAACCCTAACTGATGAAATCTCTTACATTTTCCCAAATTCTGATCTGACCAAATGTCTGTTCAGAGCTCTGACCCAGGAAGGTGCACAACATTTTGGTCCTATCTTCTCTTCTGGTTTATTAGGTGTCTTATTGAAAAGAATTTTTGAACAATGACATCTATAAGAGTGGATTTACAAAGATGGAAAGTCATTTCCTCTTTCATTTCAAAACATTTTTTCCTAAAATCAAAGAATTTAGGCTTGTTTTATTTTCAAAATTCTGAGGAAAATAACTCTTTTCTTCTTGAAATTATATCAGAGGTGTCGCACTTGTGAGTCGTATATAAAATGCTCATGTAGTGTATGCAATTTAAGTGAAATGCAATCTAATCTAAAGGCAATGCACGTTAATCTAGCGTAGACCTAGCATATCAGCACATAAACACATAAGATTCCTTAATTATGCTAATCATCTTACTAATCATTATCCAAGGATTTTGGCTTTAAAATTCTTGATGGCTCAGGTTTATAAATTGATCTTTTCATAAAAAGAGGGGGTGGTTTATAATTTTCAAAAATAATTTAAACCATCAATGCTTGAGGTATGAAATCATGATTGTTGAAAACCAATGTAGGGAAATTTGAAAAAAAAAAATCCAAGGGGGGGCGGCGCAAATTTTGAAAAGATTGTCAAAGTAAAGTGAATTTTCAAAAGGGGATATTCCTGAAATTTTCAAAAGCTTTGGTTTTCCTAAGAAGTGTTCATATTTTCAAAAAATTTCAAAAAATTACCTTTTAATAATGACTGGATGTTCGGATAAAGACCATACTTTCCTAGAGAAATCAATCATATAAGGTTTGATGATGCATTTGCATGCACGCCCTCATCATCCACATAATACCATACGGGAATTGGCAAGTAATTCATCACATAGTCCTAATCAAAGATGATAATCAAGAACCTAGTTGAAAGGGTTCTATGGAAGCTATATGCAAAGGCTGGGTTTTAGTCTCAAAAAGGGTTCATTAGCAAGCCCAAGGGCTCCATATACCATGTATGGTACAAGGCTAATGGTGACTACATAGTACCAAAGTCTCTTGCCAAATAGAGAAAGGAGGGCGCTCCACCCACAAGACAATGTTTTCAAGGTTTCGCGGTGAAAAAACCATGCAAGTGCAGATACAGGCAGAAATAACACAATTATCGAATAAGTAACAAGGATATTTAATGTCTTAAGTCACCCACGAAGAACAAGAGATCAGAGGTGTCATATTCCAATTCCCAGTAGAGTCACCAAACTGTGGGACAGCAGCAACAGTTTGGCCCACCGTTTGGGTACAAGAGGATCGCCAGTTAGTTCTATCGAACTTGACAGTGTCCTAGGATGGATCCAAGGCTCACTTCAAGAGACTAGAACTCATGATTGACCACCTAATTATTATCAAGAATTAGGAAATCAAAATTTGACTCGCCCAAATGAATAAGGTTACTCACCCTTCATCATAAAAAATAAGGTTCGAGAGTTTTGCTCAAAAAGAGCAAGCCAAAGTAGGACTAAAGCACCCCTCCTCGCCATACCGAATGGTAGGCCTTGATTTAAATATCCTTATTCTTAATTTATAATAGGTCTTATTTTCTCAAACAAACTAGATAATATATACATGGAAAAAAGAGCATCTAGTTGAAAATCATTTCAAGAGGCTAAATTCAAGTTGCAATCGGATACACATGCAATACAAGGGAGAAGTATACTCATAGTGGCTAGCCCCGCCCAGGATTGATGCAAATAAAGAAAATGGGCCATGATATGCAGAGGGAACGAGAAGACTTACATTGAGGTGACTCAAGCATAGTAGCAATGGCAAGAAAAAGGAAACGTGATATACAATAATGCAACAATTCTAGATAAAATGTCTCTAATACATAAGCACATAAGCGGAGACTATCCTAAAGAAATCCTATCATTGAGAACAAAGTTGTATACCTAGAAAAATTCTAAGAAAAGGCTAGAGAAGAGTACATGATACATAGGCACTAAGCCACATGTAGAAGAGGTAAATTCACAAACCAAAGGCTGGATCCATGGCATTCAATTCTCTGTAATAGGACACCAAAGATTACCCAAGCATTGGCAAAAATCCAAGAAAGAAAATCATATGCATTAGAAATAAGAAGAAATGGTCATCAATCAAATTTTTAGATTTTGTGACCTCAATTGAAACCTATCAAAAATGGTTTTAAATATGAGATGAGTTAAAATCCTTTTACAGAAAGTTATATACATGTCTTAGGGAACCTTTCCAAAGGTAGGACCTCATTAGCATCTTTTAAGTTCAAGTAATAAGAGTTTTGGGAACAGTAGATTAGGACTGTCCACTATTGTTGTAACAATCATAATTAATTCTAGAAAAATCACATGAACGTTTACATGGTGTCAAAAGAAAGCTATTTCATTTTAATTTGTGACTAAAATAAACCCATAGACATTGTGGGAGTTTAAACTCTCTAGAAAAAGATTTTAACCAAACTCTGTTACTCTGGAAGTTTGGTTTCATCTGACAAGATGAATGCAAGACATAATAGAACTTTAAAAATCATGGCAATCAAGTTGATCTAAGATTTTGATCTCTCATCCATTTATCCTAGATGGTTTCTAATCCAAGTTTTATTCATTAATGGTTGTTGAACGATCAATGTGTGACCATTTTGTATACATAATCATGATTGTGATTGAATTTAGAAAACCCTAGAATATTTGCATCAACTTCAAATGCTTAGGAAATGATCTTAACTCGGTCGTATGCTCATGATTTTATATCAACATATAGATACATGAGTTAGGAATCATCCCCAAGAAGCGGATCATTGATTACTATCATAGATTTTCTGATATTCAAGCACAAAGAGACTATGTTCAAATCTATCAATCAATTTTTCAACAATTCTTAAAAATAGTAGATGGATCCTAATGATTCTCAAAACAGAATGAATGAAAGCTAATTCATCAAAATTTATCCAAAAAATTTGAAATCTATCAAACTATAGAGTTTGATAGACCAAAACCTATGGACAAAATCACTCTGTTTTGCAAAATTTGAAGCAATCAATTAGTTCATTTTAAAGTGTGAGGAAAACACCTTGAGTGGTGGTTTTAGTTCATTAGAGAGATAAGACTCATAGATCAACATGTTTGATATGATTCCTAATCAATTTTGCCCCTAAGTTCTATGAAGAACTTTAGATTATGGATCAAAGGGTCTTATAAATATCCTTTTGGAGGTGAAATTCAAAATAGAAATTCTCGGTAATAGAAGTAATCAAGAGAAAGGTATCAACATAGAAATCATCCTTCTCATAAATCGACCTTCCAAACTATCATAGAACTAAAAAATAAGATATATATATAGATATATATTTATCTATATAATCATGTATGGATGGATCTAAACTAAATGGAAAGAATGAATCAAAGTCAAAATCAAAACATGAAAATCATAGTAAAAGTGGATCTCTAATCATAGAATATCAATAAAATCAAGGAGGATCTGGATCTAGCTATGTGAGTGTGTGAAGAATGAGAGAGGAAGAAGAAGAGTATTCCTAGAGACTAAACTAGATCCAAATCCTATAGATCTATATATAAAAATAGGGATTAGAGATGAATTATAGTGTTTACCTCTTGGAGGATTCTCAATTATACTTCAAAAGTTAGTATGAAGGATCTTCTTCAAGAAGTGATCTTCAAGTACTCATCAATGGTAGATGCTTAGGGAAGCAATTGATGTCAAAGTTCTCCTTAATTACCCATTCTAATTATCCTAAAATTAGTTTAGAAGAACTTCATTCATAATTCTCTCTCTAGAAATCTCTTAAAATTCAAGTATATTCAAAGTATGATCTAAGATACCTCTAGGTGATCTCAAGGTATGTTCAATATATTCAAGGATTATCTCATATAAGATGCATGGTATCTATATATAGAGATTTGAAGACTTAATTCTTATGGTTCAGGGTTAAAAGAGGGATTTCAGAGATTAAAATTGGGCTAAAATGGTCAATTTGATGCTTAAACGTAGTTTTTGGGCCATTTCTTTGCATAGGGAACTCTTGGAAGGGTCTGGAACAAAAAAACATGATGGAGGGTAAAAATGGGGATGAAGGCTTATAGGGGAGTCTCCACCTCCTCCTGTGAGCTGCCACTTGCTTAAATCCCTTCCTTGGTTACCCTTATGCCCTGTTTTAAGTTTCATGCGCACCACTTTTCCAAATTTTTGTAAAAATGCTTCTTGGTCTCCAAAATTGCCATTGGAAGGCTATCAAGTTGAATGTTAGTATAAAAATATTTTGAAAGAAGTTGACATAATAATTGAAGGTCAATTAAAATCTGGAAGTCTCCCAAAACTTTCGTCATCTTTTTGAAATCAAACAACTTTCTTTTCAAAATTACTTTCCAATGCGCATCGATTTTGAGTTTTTCTTTGAAATTGATTCTCTGGATACCTAGAATACTACCTTTAGAATATTTCATGTCCTTTATCCCTGAGTGAATGAGAATTCTCAAAGACGTTTTTGACAAAATTGAGATTTTATGCTTGAAAAGGGGATTTTCGAACTTTGAATCACTTTTCTAAGTTCGATCTTTCTATTGTGTGAAATCCAACACCTTCTATGGGGTACTTTTCATCATTGAATCCTTCAAGAGGTTGTCCACCATAAATCCTAACGGTGTGGTCAATATTGGGTGTCTACAGTTTCGACTTTGTATCGGTTATAGAGAATTAAACAAGGTCATGATCAAGAATAGATATCCACATCCTTGGATAGATGATTTATTCCACCAGTTGTAGGGATCTATGGTCTTCTCAAAGATACATCCAGGTTTAAAATATCATCAATTGTTGGTTCGACTAGAAGATGTGTCAAGGACCATATTTAGGATATGATATGGGCACTATGAGTTTTTGGTTATGCCTTTTGGATTGACCAATGCCCCAACGGTATTTATGGATCTAATGCATCGAGTATTCAGGCCATATTTATATGCATTCATCACTGTGTTCATCGACGACATCCTGATATACTCCGAAACAGAAGAGGAGCACAAGAAACATTTACAGATTACTTTGCAGACTGAGAAAATCTTTTATATGTGAATTTGGCTATAGGAAATGACGTTCTTAGGATATATTATTTTGAAGAGCAGAATATCTTTGGACTCATCCAAGATCGATGTCATCTTGAAATTGAATAGGCCGACTAATGCCACGGAAGACAAGAGTTGCCTTGGCCTAGTGGGTTATTATCAGAGATTCGTGGAAGGATTCTCCAAGATTGCAGGACCTTTAACACATTTGACAAGGAAGGAGGTGAAGTACGAATGGACAGACAAGCACAAAGAAGTTTTCCAAGAACTCAAGAAAAGATTGACCTTGGCGCTAGTAGTTGCAATACCCAAGAGCGGAGAAAGGTTTATAATCTATAGTATTGCTTTACACTAAGGGCTCGATTGTGTGTTGATGCATGATGGGAAAGTGATTGTGTATGGATCAAGGCAGTTGAAACCACATAAGAAGAAATATCCTACGCAATTTTTGGAGTTAGGTGCGATAATATTTGCTCTTAAGATTTAGAGGCACTACTTGTACAGAGAGAAGTTTGATTTATTTTCATTTCCTTTTTGGACCTGTAGGTCATGATAGGTGAGGGGATCCATTGTCCTGTACTTAGCTTAACCTATACCAAACAGAGTATATAAAACAATAGGGAAGATAATAATAGTCATTGTAATTAATATAATCCAACTTAGAGTTATTACATTGTTTATCAATATCTTAAGGCACAAGCCGCCTTATCCAAACTTTAAATCACTATTCCTTATTACAACTTAAAAGTAAAATATATAAGCATCTCCACGAGACTTCTTCTTTCTAGCTTGCATAGTCGTACTGCCCTACATAATCGGAACTTGAGAAGTCTGGACATTTGGGGTGTCTAGGGCACAAATGTCGTCAGCTTATGAAAACTGAGTGAATACAATAAACAAGCACACACAATATATATATAAGCATATTTAAACGTCATCGTCGTTCAGTACCTTAAAGTATAGTTAATCAATTATTTGAGTCATCATTTATGAACATTCATCACACTGTTAATAAGAATATATGACTGTGCATGAACAATGTAACCATCTCTTCTTACTGACTCTTTTTTATTCAACAACAATCTCTCAACTTAGTCAGTTCGCCAAAACCATCTAGTTCAAGGGCATTAATTTAGAACATCATTGCCCATAAAAGCTGCTTGATATGACTACTGTACCGATATGGTATTAGCAAAACCCATCAAGATATTCAAAGGTTGCAATAACCTGTTTATCCTGATTAATATACTATCGTCACCCATAAAAGTCACTTGGTCAAACTCTACTGACCAAGATAGTATCGTTGCCTGTAAAAGCCGCTTGGTTAAACTCTATTAACCAAGATAGTATCGTCACCTATAAAAGCTGATCAATTCAGGTAACCATGCACATAAAGACCAAACTGACATATCTGATTCTTTTCTCACAAAACACACATGCTGAAACACAACTTGATCCCTTACATATAGGCTATTTCGACTACGAAATATACGACATATTTCTTTTATATATCTTTTCAACGTAGTTTATACTCTATTTAAACATGTAATGATAATTGCATCCACGTATCTAAGTCCAATTATAGAATCTAGTTTCACTTTCTTTAAAAATTGTAAAATAGTAAGGTATATTAGTTAAATCAAAATGTACAACTGATTTAAAGTATAAAACAAAACTTTCTTGAAACTAAAACTCGAGCGCTCACACTGGCTTGAGCGCTTGAGCCTCGAACACTCTCACTATCTCGAGCATTCCACTCCCGAGAAATCATGCTCAACCTAAGCACTCAGATCCCGAGCACTCTAGACCGTCGTCTTCAACCTCCAGCCTGTTAGTTACAATATGAAATTCGAGTTTTTGAAACTTAAACCAAATAAGGGTTGTGATATATCGTTCTCTTTGTATTTTTTAATAGATTGTGAATATATATAAGTTTGGTGATTTGAATTGTAGCATAGCTCTACTTATATGTGAAAAATCGAGAGTCACCAAAGCTTAAAGTCTACAGTTCATCGTAACCATCACGAATTAGCATTCAAGACTTGAAAAAAGGTTTCTACAGGCTCTAATCTATCATTTTCAATTTACAGAATTCATTTTCAGTAACGTTGACGGTATCATAACTTTTGGTCCTCCATTGCTATATATACGTATATAGACACACACATATACACACACACATATATATATATATTTAGCACTCACATATCTTTTATATACACTTAAGCTACATTGGTACTAAGTTTGAAGGACTCACTGAAATGAATTGGCACTGAATTAAGGAATTTTGAGATTTTCTGAAAACTTCAAAATTCAGCTTCGTGCTTGGCTATGGAGGTTCTCTCATTATCTTCTAAGTTATCTCTCTTCTTCCTCTACTATAATTCAGTTGCTATGCTTGTTTGTGTGTCCTGTGTATTGTGTAGTTGAGAGTATAGAGAGCTTGAGAGTTGTGAGTCGTATATATTGTGTCTGTGTATTATACATGTATATATATGAGTTTTGGAGAACTTGGTGCCCAAGTTCTATTCTTGTGGCTATCAGTCCGTACACAACACAAATATTTACACACCACAGACTGTTCATCATTACACTCATTATTCCTAAGCTAGTTTGGATAGTTTAGTTGGTTCAACTGATTTGTTAAGTTAGTTACGTAGATTAAGTTAGCTAAGTTAGCTTTAGGAAAAATATCATAAAACATAATCATTAGGAAAATTAATGTGAATGATGTGAAGTTATATTTAATTAATGGTTTTATCCCAAATCGTAGGGTATTTTTGGGGCACAGTCTTTACTTGATATTGCAGATAAAATACTAGGCGTTACAAAGTTAAAGTATTGAATTGGCAAATAGTAACACATGTACTGTTCATACATTAAAATAATATATTCACTAGGAATAATACACAGTAATAAAATAAAATTGGTATTTTTACTAAAATAAGAGGATTAGAAATTATAGATTGCTACAGCCTCAATGATTATGAATCATAAAATGCGATTCTAGGGTTTTTTATCAGGTTAAAGACACATAGAGGAGAGAGAGAGAGAAAGAGAGAGAGAGAGAGAGAGAGAGAGAGAGAGAGAGAGAGAGAGTACTAATATGATATAGGGTATTAGTGTGAGGATATTTATGTCCAATAAGGCTGAGGGACTTATTGATACACATTTTTTTTAGTTATCCTTAAATCAAAATAATTACCATAAATTGCCCTTATATCTAATTGACCCTTTTTTATATTTCAGTAAGCTACGCAATAATAATAATAATAACTAGTAGCCAACGCACACGCATTGCGTGTGTAAACGCATTTTTGTGTTAAGAATTATATTGTGATAGTACTAAATTTGGGAATCATGACACTATTGTTAAAAATATAGTTGCTTAAATAATCTGTTTTTGTAGAGAACACCTTACATGACCAAAATCTTTAGAATATTTAAAAAAAAAAAAAAAGCACCCAATTGATGTCTCTACGCAAACAAATTTTGAATCTACAAAAATAAACACGAAATATGCAAGAACAAATATTCACTTTTTTTAATCAGTAAAAATGGGTACAACCTTTGTGTATCTTTTATAAAGAAAAGAAATTATCTACTGATTCGATCTCCTTGAGGTCTTCCGCTTCAAGGGCTGAACAGCTTGATCTTGAATGGAACGTGGCAATTCTTGAAATTGTTGAACCATCAAAAGTTGAAGAAAAATCCTTCACAGATTTAGCATGTAAATAATTATTCCTTTGAATTTTGTGAATACTTAAGTGAAGATTGGCACAAGTTTGGTGTGGTTGTTGTTCTTTAATGAAGTATCAAGACTTGAGTTTACTGGATTTGGATTTAAGAGAGAGAGCTTGAGAGAAAACTTGTGCAGAGTTTTGCCTTGTAATTTTCTCTCCCTTTTCTCTTCCAATGAGCCTCTATTTTGTAGGCTCCATGAAGGACTTGGTTGCAAATACCCGATGATTAGATTCGAGAATTGTCGGCTATGAAGTAGAATTTTGATGAAACACTATGGTGTCTTAGATATGTTAGAATAACCTCTTGGAGGACTTGTGTATGTTAGAAACTCAATTTAGAAAAAGAACCCAAGTTAGGATAGTCGTTTCACATAAAATGACAAAAATCGCCTTTTACTGAGCAAAATCAGGACCTCGGGATGGGATCCTAAGAGTTCCCTTTACAAAATATTCCTAAAATAGTTTAAATTGATGCCCCAAGCCCTCACATTGGCCAAAAACCTCTGTTTGCTTGTAGTTTTACGCGGTTGTGCCAGAACCACAAGTGGTTCGGTGTGTGCAAACTAATTTCCTAAATCGCTTGTGTGAGTGATACACAAGGCTTTGAGATCTGATTTCTAACAGGGTGATTGTGTGAGGTGAGTAGGAAAATACCTTTGCCAAAAGTTCTATGCCAGTACTGAAGTGTACAAGCCAATTAGTGCAGAGTTTACCAGATAAACAATCACAACAATTAATAAAATATGAAGATATCTTATTCAATGTGTTTGGAAAAACTAACAACAAAGAACGCAATCAGAACATGCTCTGACTGTTTAACAAGAAGACTGAAAATAGAAAATCACAGAGAATAGACCTATTGCTAATAATACACAAACGCAGGGTTGAATGCTCTGAGTGTAGTTTGAATGTTGTTTTCGAGAGTGACGTGGAGTGCCCTGCACGGTTGGCCAGCCTTTTTATTTATAGTGGCCTTTAGGAAATTCTGATATGGCAAGGATTCCTTGAATTGCACCCCAAGAAAGATATAGATGGCAAATCCTTCCAAATCTCAAACTCTTTCCTTATCTTTATCTTGATTGATTCAATCCCAAAATATTTGGGCTTATCCCTCCATACCCAGATGGATGTGACCATATTGCTTCCTAAACAGACTCTATTTCCTTATTTTTAGGATAACGACCCCATGACAATTAAAAATAGAATCACCTACTCAATTTATCCATCGGGCTCCCATGACTACGACTACGCCTTTACTTGCCAGCTGTCATATCTTCTGAAATGTATAAGCCCGATGATGGCTAAGTACCCATTTCCAATCAATCGGGCTTAACTACTTGTTACTGTTTATCCCAAATATGGTGCACGATCGCTGGGTATCTGACCTTTATTACCTAATCAGGCTCCAACAGGCTTGATCTACACTATCTTTCTTGACCACGTGATGTTTCACCTCGTGAGCCCGATAGCCCTTCATAGCCTTGGGCTGGCCAGTCCTAAACAGATTCTGAGCCAGCCCGATTCAAGCCCATCCCAATTCATTCGGGCTCACAAAACCTTTGGCGGTTTTTTGGGTGCAAACAACCTCATATTTGTGTACGTTCCAGTAAAACTGTAAAAGTTAAGAAGTTTGAGCAGACATCTTCTTTAATATTTGAACAAAACCTATGGCTTGGGGTAGAAAAAAAAGTGACATAAATACCTATTTATGTCACTTTTTAAGTGACATAAAAAAGATTTTTTCCTTGTAGTGATTGTATGATATTTATACAATTTCTTACATGATTTTCTTTCATTAGCTGTTCATAGCTTGAATTAGGATTGCATTAGTATAAATGAAATGGTCCTCATATTGTTTAGTCAAATACCTTGAAAGCTGAGTAGAGGCCCATCTCTTGATGGATCAAGAGGGGGATGTTTTAGCACGATCTAGCTCCTTCCTCTCTCATATATTAAACTCCCGAATTGAGTTCTTTGGTGATGACAGGGCGGTGCTCTCTATCATTAGATTTAGTTTTCTTAGTTTTCTTTATCAAACCAAGTGGCGACTCTATTAGTTAGGATCTCTCCAGATTTAGCCTTGTGAGATATTATTGGATTACTCACTCGTGTAGCCACGGATATGGATCATGGGTATCTATTGTAGCCATGGGGTATAGATAAAAGCACCATACAATCCAAAATACGAGTAATCCAAATCAGTCAGATTGAATAAAGGCCAATGAAGGGTGGTGAACCTCACTCATGGTTGTTGACATGAGATTTGTAATGGGACCAATCAAGTGGGATTTGGTCTTTCTAGGCCTTATACTTGGTTCAGGTACCCACAATTGGCAACTCTGTTGGGGACTAAACTAAGTGGGTTAGACTCCAAAACTTTCAAGGTCTTTGACTTTATATTATGAGGATCGCATTTGCGTTAGTTTTAGGAAGCTTGGGTGGACCAAAACTGAGGCCTGTAACTCGTCAGACCACCCCTGTGAAGGACTTACCATCCCTAGCCATACCTACAGGTATAAAAAGTATGCCCACGTACCACGCCAAACCCTATAATGAGGGTATATAAGACATCTCGCTGGGGGACCCTTTGACTCTATCCACCTTGATGCATATAGTATCCATAGATCCCAATCCTTTAGGGCTTGACCTGTTATGACAATGTGTGCACACACACTTTATATGCCCTTTGGGATTACATGACATGATAAGGAAGCCTATGCGACACGTGATGCATAGCCCTGCCTAACATCATAGGCATTTTGTCCATGTAAAATACTCGTCACATGACATGAGGATGATATACTTTAGTGTTATACTGGGAATATATGTCACAAGTCCGTAGGATGACAAGTCATAACCTTGTTTGTGTCCTATTTGCTAGAGTAAGCCCTAATTAGACCTAGGCTATCATAAACCTTGTCACATGTGAATTTTTAAGCATGGGATAACTAGTGTGACACTGATTATGGTGACCGTGGGATGAAAAGGGATTCTCGATGATGCGATTAGGACTTAATTGGCTACATGATGATTTGAGATAACGTCACTTATCTAGATGCTTCATTTCATGCATGTCGTATTAAAAATCAAAAATCCAAAACTATTATTTTTCATTGAAACATGAGCCCTTTTTCAAAATTCCTTCCCCTAAGAAAATCACTTTTAAACAAAACTGTTTTAGAAATAAAATGGAAATGTAATTCATAGAAAAGGGGAAGAACTCATAGCTTGCCTGAACAATAGTTCAAAAGAATAAAAGAGAGGAATTCCTAATTTTGAAAAAGAAAAGGATTCAAGAAGAAAATAAAAGGTTAGAATGTAATATAATAGGGACTTGTGAACATAAATAAGAGGGGCACAACCATTCTGGGGTTGAAACTTAATTTAAAATTTGAAATTGCAGAGAGATAAGTGAACATAGCTCCTAGAAATAAAGAAGTCTACGCCTTCTTAGGTTTAATCCCCCAATAGTTTCAAAATCAAGACTGTTCTAATGGCTCAGAAGTATCTCGAAAGAAGGTTCAATACACTTCAAAGTATAGTAGAACAACAAGGTCACTTGCTCTCACAAATCACTGAGAAATTAGATGAATTGCCAGGCTTTGTCAACCATCTATTCTATATAAGCTACAAAAGATAGACAGTTGGAGAGTATAATGGAGGCAAGACATGGGTCCAGTGATTATATCCTAGGGCTATAAGGATCTATTAGCATTCTCAAGGATGTGCTCAGAAATGGGAGGATTAGGAAGAAATAAGATGTGCCTCGAATGAAGCTTATAGAAGGGAATCACTCCACCAATCATACCAAACCCGATGTCAATATCTTCCACAAAAACCTTAGCTATAATTCCAACCCAAGATTCTCCCAAAGCAATGACCATAGGACCTTTGCTAAGCTCGACATGACCTTATCTGCCGCCCTTGAATGACTTGTTATCGCATGACATCTTAAATCCTTGGACCTGAGACTACCTCCAAACCCACTACCACCGAGATACAACTCCACTAATTATTATGCCTTTCACTAAGAACCTAGCCATTCCACCGACCACTGTACCCGAATCTGCCATGAAATCCAAGACCTCATTAATACCAAGGTCAACATACTTTTGCCAATTGAACCTAATACCACTCAAACCCGCTACCAAACCACCATGTTGTTCACCCACCTCCACATATAAACCTTATTAGCCTTGATCCTACAAACTATAACCCAACGTTATACATCACACATATTACCAAATCCGAGCCTAGAGTAACCTCCCAAAAGATACATAAATTTATAGTATGAGCCATGGCAAAGAACTAGACTTCTGTAAAGATGATGGCTATTTTGAAAATGATGATGAGGCAGACCTTTTCTTCTTACAAGATCTAGACCTTGGGTTACAAGAAATCAAGTGGTGGGATGGAGAGTCTCCCAACGACTCAATATGGCATGAACATGAGCAAGGGCTTGAGGTTAGTGGCTATAAAGAAGACTAGATGGGGAATATGGACCACACGTCTATGAGGCCTACTGTTTAGGGGACCTAGACTTAAGAATGGTAGTGACGGTGCTAATGAAGTAATAATGCTAGGAACTGCTCTAAAACATGGATTCTAACGGACCAGTTAACGAAGAAGGGTTTTCAAATAAATTGTTCACGATACACCTATGGAGTCAAGTTAGAGTCTATTTGAGTGTAAGTCTAAGTTTAGATTGAGTTCATGTCGTGTCATCAAAAAAGGGAAAACATAGGAAAAAAAAAAGGGAGTCCAATTTAGGATATTGTAATGGCCATGGTTGTGCTTTGTCAAGAGTCTAGTTTACTTAGTCTTTGATTTCAATAAAAGAATAAATAGAAAGATTTGAGCGATGTATCTATCTCTCCTTTTGACCAATAAAAAGAATTTCATCTTTATCAAGTATGTTGTGCCAAATTATGAGTGTGTGAATTGCATGATGATTACCAAAAAGAAAAATGAATCACTCAAGAAATCATAGAAGAGACTTCACATATGAAGTCGAGTATTAAGAAGGATCCTAAAATGCATTTGAATTAGCTCTTTGCTAACTTCAAATGAAAGGCAAAAGTTGTCGCTCTATTCAAATAACCGAAAGAAGATTTTGACTAAGCTGTAAAAGACATACTCAGAATGAATCCCAAGTTTCCCCCACACCCATTCATTTTCTATCCAATACCTGTGTCCGTTCCCATCTTTTAATGAGACCGAAATTAGTGCCCAAATTAAGGAGTGGATTTTATTCAGAGCTATGGTGATCATGTGGTATAATGTCTTTGATTAAGAGAAAAAAAATTCATCCATGCGGGAAAACTTCTTGGACATAAAAGTTATCAATGAGATGAAGAAATAAGTGTGTCAACACTTACTTACCAAAACCTGCGGGTGTGGATATCGCAGGTTTTCTTACCCACTTTTAAAACATTTTTCACATCAAAATCAAATACGAGTCGCCACTTAATTTTTAAAAGGAAAATTAAGAAACCATTTTTAAGCGAACTGATCTTTTGCGAAACCAAAGATAAACTGGGTCCGGGGATTATGGAATGAAAGGGGAAGGAGCCCGGCGGACTAAAACACCCCCTTTCATCCTATCTCGCGATAGGCCTCTACTCAACATCCTTTTTAATCAAATTAATAATCTAAGCATGCCCTCAATTAATACATATATAGGTATACATAACACAAGCATGTTGGAAATGGTGTAAAATTGCTAACGACAAAATATCATTCATAAGCCACGTAATTCAAGCAGCAAGCAACATGATATGCAATAGAGAACTAGAAAACATACCCGGGATCCGGACGCGAATATTAAACGTGCAATGCATGCGAGAACAAAAATCCTAAGAAAAGGTCTCTATCACATATATACACATAAGGCAAAACCTAGGCTAAGGTGTCGCACATGGAGTCGAAAATCAATTCAAAAATCAACGAAATGAATTAAACTAGAGAAGGGATGAGAAGTTGTACCTCAAATGCGCTACAAAACAAAGGTTAGTACACATGCCTTAGACAAGATATAATATCAAAGAGTAATTAATCCTAGGTCATGTTCAACTAGATTCAACTAAGACAAGAGATAAGTCCTACTTATGAATATTACCATGTATGCATGAATATGAACAAGAATGAGATATGAATTTATTCACTAATTTGGATCCCTAAGCCTCTGGGTTTAATCTAAATTATCATTATTCAAAACATGGTTTGAGTCCTAAGACATTAAGAGACCATTTGAGTTGAAATAAATAAGATTAGACAAAAATAGTAGCAGTTTTTTATGAATTACAGAGAGCAGACCAGATGTTCACAAATAGGAATAAAATACTTCCAATGGTTGGATCTGAATGAGTTTTGGATATGTTATGTCTCTGTGAGTCTAGTTTCTAACCCAAAAAGAAAATCAAGGTTTGAACGGTTAGATCTCCGGGAATACAGAAAATACTAGACCTCACTCAGGATTTTACAACTCTCTGTCCAGAGATCTTGTATGATTTTTTAAAAATAGCAAACAAATCTGAATTGCTTCATTATTTTTAGGGAACCTTCCTAACACATTAAAGTTCTTATAAAAAATTATTAGAGGTCATGAAAACTTGGTTAGATCTCTGATCTATCAATTTTAAAATCGATTTGCTGTTCTGAAACTGTTCTGAAATATTGGACAGATTATAGTTGTCCCACAAAACTCATGATCAAATCATTCAAAACATGGAACCTTCTTAAAACAAAAATCACAGTGGTAGATCTTTGTGTTATGGACACTTTCCCATTGGTTTCATTCGATTCCAACGGTCGGATTTCAAACTAAAAATCCTTGATCAAAAATAGTTTGTGAACCCACTGTTTTCCTTTTGCTAGTTCAACTTTGTTGGTTGGCCTTAACTATTAAAAACATGAAGTTGAGCTCAAACCAAACTACTTCTTCTACCATTTGATGGTCATTGAAGACTAAGAGACATATATACTCATAGATTTTAATGAAGTATGGCATGGACTTCACAAGATCTAAAGAACAATGAACTCAAACTTATGGACCAAAACTTTGAGTTCAAATCATTACTCCTACCACTTGGTGGTCATTGGAGGCTAAAGACACACATATATGTAAGTTTTGGATGAAGTATGAAGAACTTCTCAAAACCCAAGGAAGAGATTAGTCTAAGCCATAGAGATGAACTTAAACTAAACTACTTCTCCTACCATTTGATGGTCATTGGAGACTAAAAAGAACAAATCTACTTTAATCTCCATGGAATATAGTATGAATTCCATAAGATTCATAGTAAAGAGATCCTAGTCATGAGTTGATACTAGTATCTCACCAACTATGTGTAGATTATGATCATGATTCATTTTAGTCTCCGTATGGATCATAAGATCATAGGAAACTAAGGAATCCAAACTCAAAGAGTTTCAATGAGATATGGAAGATCTCATGAACCTCATGAATGAAATAGAAATAAAGGAAACCAAAGTTTTATTTAGGAACACAAATTTCTTCAAAACTAATTTATCTCAAACCCAAGGCTTATTTAGATCCAAACTAATGAACTACCATGAGATTCAATCACAAATTCTATGTGGTGTGTGATGAAATGAGGTAGGAAGAGAGGTTTTGAAAATGTGTAAAATTTCCTAGAACTATGAACTTGTGATTGAATTATTATTATTGTATATATAGATTTGAAGGCTTTACCTCTAGATCTTCTCAAAACTTGTAGAGATGTTGAATTCCTCAAGCTTTTCCTCTTCTCCTTCCTCAAGCTTCAAGCTCCTTCAATGGTGATTTGATGGTTGGGTAGAGTTTTGGTGGGATTTGGGTAAAATAATTGGTAGAGTTTCTCTCTCTATATTTCTTTCCTCTAAAGCTCTCCCAATATTTTTTCTATATCATTCAAGTGTCCCTCCCAAAATGAGAGAAATGGGTTTTTTTATAGACTTTCATTATCTTAGGGGCTAAGATAAGGGTAGATAGGTCAATTTGTGGTGGGTTAGGAATATTCTATGGCATCTCTAATTCTCCATGGAACTTCTATGTAATTCCAAGAAACTTGAAGGGCATTTAAGTTGGCTAGAATAAAGGAACATTCTAGAGCATCTTCAAAGCACATGGGAGATTAGTGCCCAACAAAGGGCTTTTTGGGTATTTCTTAGATAAGGAATATGCCAAGGGATCTCTAACTCTCCAAATCACATGGGCTACTTTCTTTTATTATTTTCCTTTTCCTATATATACATATATATATATATATGTATAGACACATTTTTCATTTTAAATCTAAATTAATCATATGAGTCACCAAATAGTATATTTTTTTCTTTTTAAATCTAAATAAAATACAGGAAACAATGTTATTTTTAGAAAATATAATAATAATTATTATTATTCAATGTATTCTATTTTTTTTTAGAAAGTAACCCATGATCCAGTGAGCTCAAGACAGATGGTCAGTGATTGGCCAAATTTAGGGATATTAGGAGCAAGGTTTGGGAACTTGAAGCTTTTCAGAAGTCGAAGCGATGAACTTGAAGAAAATCGTCGGGACATTATCCATCATTGATTTCTAGAGATAAATCCCCCTAAGTTTAATAGTTCGGTCAAAATTGGGGTGTCTACAGTTTGCCCCTCTTCGGCAAAGCTTGTGAAGCAACGCGTATCACAAGTGAATGTCGAAGCCTGTGTGAAGACAAGCCTTTGACCGGGCTATTGAACTTAGGTAAAAAAATAAAATGCGTTGCAAAACATTCGCAGAGACGGTCGGTGCTGGTCGCGCTCGATGGCGAGCTGCCTACGTATCCCAATGGGAATCAGACCAGGACGTAGTTCGGGCAAGGGACAACAATACACAAACGCAGGTAGTCACACAGATGAATGCACCTATCCTATCGTGATGCACGTGCTCAAGCAAATTTATTCTCTATGTTTTCAGGTTCAAATGACTTAGGACAATGCTACTCCCTAGAGTTAGCAAAACGTACCTTTGTCTTGAAATCCTTCTATGCTGATGACGTCCTGTCCTAGGAAAGTCGCGATTGCCACTTTTATGAGGATAACAATCGGCTGAGATGCGCTTTGCGTCTTATACTCCGGTGCTGAATCATGAAGCGTGTTGAAAGACTGAGATGCGCTTTGCGTCTTATACTCCGGTGTCTTGAGGATCATCTGATTGGCTGAGATACGCTTTGCGTCTTAGACTCCGGTGCCGAATCAGGAAATGTGCTGAAAGGCTGAGATGCGCTTTGCGTCTTATACTCTGGTGTCTTACAAGAAAATGAGATGTTATGCAGAAAAGTCAGAATCGCTTCCGATTCAATGACCCCAAACAGTAGAAAATGAAACTTGATATTTCCAGGGTAAATCCCCTTTCTCTTTTTTTGTTTTGATTGGTAACCCCAGGCTGCGGTAGATGACTTATGCCAAGATCGAAGACTTGATCGGTGACTTCAAAGGCTGCGATTGACGACTTATACCAAGACTGAGGATTTGATCGGTGACTCATAGGATGCGATAGACGACTTATACCAAGACCGAGGATTTGATCGGTGACTCATAGGATGCAATAGACGACTTATACCAAGACCGAGGATTTAATCGGTGACTCATAGGATGCGATAGACGACTTATACCAAGACCGAGGATTTGATCGGTGACTTATAGGATGCTATAGACGACTTATACCAAGACCGAGGATTTGATCGGTGACTTATAGGATGCGATAGACGACTTATACCAAGACCGAGGATTTGATCGGTGACTTATAGGATGCGATAGAAGGCTTATACCAAGACCGAGGATTTGATCGGTGACTTATAGGATGCGATAGACGGCTTATACCAAGACCGAGGATTTGATCGGTGACTTATAGGATGCGATAGACGGCTTATACCAAGACCGAGGATTTGATCGGTGACTTATAGGATGCGATAGACGACTTATACCAAGACCGAAGATTTGATCGGTGACTTATAGGATGCGATAGACGACTTATACCAAGACCGAAGATTTGATCGGTGACTTATAGGATGCGATAGACGACTTATACCAAGACCGAAGATTTGATCAATGACGGTACAGCCTCAAAAGATTTGCTTTGGGGTTATTCTAGCAGAAGAGATGTTTATATGCTTCTTATTTCGGATTTTTTTTTTTTTTTTTTTTTATCATTTCATTTTTTTCTTCTTTTTTTTCAAAATATTCTTTTTGATGGATTGCTTGCTATGGACAGCAGTTTGGGTGATTCGGGCAAGAAAAGGAAGAAGTATGAGCCAGTTCTCCACAACAACCCCCACTTTTCTATTCACTGATTTCCTTTTTGATTATAGACAAATCCAAAGGCTTTCTGGTTCATTCGATGATTAGCTTGTACGGCTTGGAGCCTGATCTGCTGAGGGTATTCATTTGATTTTGCTCTCTCTGAAGATATTACTCGACCTCTATTTGATTTCCTTAGCGGAGCAGAATCTGACTCCCAGACCTCCCTGCTATTATCCTTCTTTTGGGATCTTCAATTCTTGTTGATCCCTCTGCGGAATATATCTTTTGGATTTCAAGAAGGTAGACTCAAACTGAGTTGAGATACACACATTTTCAAATTTGTGACCAATTCTGCTTTCTTTTCTTTGTGCTTCTTTGATCAACTTTTTTAGAAAAAATTGTTATCCCATAATATTCTTTCATTGTATCTTCCTTTACGATTGACTTTTCATGATGAAGAATTCTTCTTTTCATGTTTCTTTCCATCTTAAATCAATTTTAGATTTATGCATGAAAACTTCAACTTCTTACTTCAAGAATTCTTAGGATGCCTGAGCTTGGTCCTTGAAAGCCAGTAAACACAGAGATACTTCAATTGGCTAACAACAGTTTGCCCCTAGTTTGACAGGGGGCTTGGGAATGCTAGGCAAACGAAGTTTGCCCCTGGTTTGAGGGAGTTGACGCGGCCTGGGCAAACGATAGTTTGTCCCTAATTCTCAAGGTAATTTCATGAATTGATTGGGTTTCTTCTTTGGACCGAGGGCCTTGGGAGACCCGCCTACTTATCCCCGAATGGGCATCAGGTCCTATAGTAATTCGATTGAGGCCTGAAAGAAGTGCAATGATTGACTATATCTGTAGTTGTGACCGAACCCTGCAGGCTGCCTACGTATCCCCGAATGGGAATCAGGTCAAAACGTAGTTCATCGACTCTGGAGGTCTTGAAAGAATAAGGCTTCAAGAATTGGTGGGCTTTTCGAGCCATGTTTTCATTTAGGTTCAACGGATGCCCTTTCTGGGCAGATTTTCCGAAACATATTCCTTATGGCAGCTTTCGAACAAGATGATGAACTACTTTTCCTTCTTATGCATTTTTTTTTCTTCTTTTCCTCTTTTCTTCTTTTTTCTTTTTCTTTTCTTTTCTTCTTTCCCCTTTTTTTGTTTTTTGGCGGTTGATTCTTTTCACCTTATCACTAGCCAATCAATCTTTACAACTCTCATAATACATCATGTTTTACTCATACTCTATCATACTCACATAGTAATATCATCCCTCCAAATTACTCTTTATCTTTTTCAAAGATATTTCTGCATTGTCTTAGGTCCACTTATTGAGTTTCTCACAAAAATTTAATTGATACTTTCAAATCTTTTTTTTTCATTTCCAATTTCTTTTCTTAGGATAATTCATGTACTTTGAAGTACTCAAGAATTCTCAATCTTATTTATTCTCTACTTTCTTCTCTTTCTTTTTTTTTTTTCTTTTCTCACTATCTCTTATTCTCTTCATGATTTTGACTGGCTAGGATTCGGATTTTGAAATCAACACGCATCTTATTTTGCTCTAACTTTTGCCTAGGCGCCCTTTCGGGTTTTCATCCTAGCGAGCTCTTTTTTTTTTTTTTTTCTTTCTTTCTTTCTTTCTTTTTTTTTTAGAAGAAGAAGTTCATTTAAGATATCTAGCTACCATTAAGGAACAAGTTCATGGCTTTGGATTGTGAGCTCACCTTTTGGTATAAAGGGGTGATGTGGGATAATTTCTGAATTCATTCTGGCATATCATCATAGGACCATGCAAGGCATCCTTGTATTCTTTTAGCAATGAGATCAATTTTATGCTTTAATCTTTATTGAGTGAGATATGGAAAGAATCACTTTGAGAATCTTCTTCATTTTCTGAGTCAAATGCCAAGGTTTCTTCAATGATTTTGCATGCAGGTTCATTTGCTCTCTTTTTTTTTCACAGTTATTAAAAAAAATCATTAAGCGGAATCAAATAAGCAGAATCAGTCACTTTCATTGATAACAGAAAATTTAAAAGGTTTGGCTCATACTGGCCATTACAGACTTCCAGGGTAGGGGAATCCTATCACTAGACTTAAGGACCTTTGGGCAAATTCTCTGATTCTATCTCTCCTCCATTTTCCGACTTCTCCCTCCTTGCTTTATTTCCCTTGACCTCTTCTTTCAGTATTTCTCCCATCTGGTCTTTCCCAATTTTCACCTCCATGATCTTCTTTGGACCACTTTCCTCGGTCTTACTGCATTCTTCATTAAAGAGGTTCCTCATGGCCAGGCCATCCAGTGCATAAATCCAATCTTGGACAGTCATAGGTTCTGTGAGCGCTTGCAGGTATGGATCTTCATAGCCAGTGTATTCATGTAAGAAAGAGTATTTATCCTTGCAGTCCACCCATGGCTCTGGAGAGCCGTAGTAGGGGAAATCTCCTCCTTTCTGGATGAAATGTAACGCTTGACCTTTTTCCAAATCATTCCCATCTAACCCACACAGCTTGGCATGATTGACCACTTCCTCAGCATTTCCTTCTTCTTCTCCTTCGGACCACAGACCATCCGTGTCACTGTAAACCTCTTCTTCCCAGACGGAGTTATCAGTAGGATTGTTCGGATCCCACCAATTGATTTGGATGATTTCATTGTCCATATCTTCCTCAAATGCTTGTTCTTCTTCTCCTCCTATCAGCCAATCCTCTTCCTCGACTACTATAAGGCATATCCTTTGATCTTCTGGGAATTCATAGGCTTTGGCAGCTTGTCCTACCGGTACGATCAACACAGATGGGTCAAAGATTTCCTTCCCAACATCTAAAAGATTGATGTTCCGTGGTGGTGGTACAGCATGATGATTTGGGAGCGGGTTTCGAGTCACATGCGGTCGATCTGCAGGTGGAGGAGAAATGGTCTTGTTATCAATCAGATTCTGTACTTCATGTCTCAGCCTCATGCATCGGTCAGTTGTATGGCCATGTGCTTGGTGGAATTCACAATAGAGGCTTGTATTGAAGCTCGGTGGAAGTGGATCAGGCATTGGTTTTGGATCTAGAGGCTTGAGATATCCTTTTTCCTTTAATCGCTTGAGAATGGTGGACAATGAGATCCCTAAATCAGTGAACTGACGAGGTTGTCCCCCCAATCTTGGTCTTGGTGCACCTTCTTTGCTCAAAACATTGACATCAGTCGCTACCTGGATTCCCGTGTTCCCCCCATAAAATGGTTTTCTAGAACGGTTCCCCTGAGATTCCTCCTTCTTAATCCTTCCATCCTTGATTGCATCCTCGATCCTAGTTCCAATTTCAAATAATTCTGCGAAGGTATGAATGCACTGGTACATAAGTTTCTCCTGATAGATGCTCTACAGGTTCTTGATTACAATCCTTATTTGTTCCTTCTCTGATGGCCGTTGGGTCATTTTTGCAGCTTTTCCCCTCCATCGTGCCAGGAATTCAGCAAATGACTCTCTATTCTCTTGTATGGTTGTTTCTAGATCCCTCACAGTTACATCGAGCTCTTGATTGTATTCATATTGGGTGACAAAGGCTTTAACCACTTCCTCCCATATGCGACTCTTGCTTGGCTCTAATGTGAAATACCAGGATAAAGCTGCCCCAGTCAAAGTTTGTTGAAACAGCATGGCCATCATGGCAGGACTCAGACCACTTGGCTGAAAGGCCCCAATGCACATCCTAACGTGGTTTCTGGGGTTGCCAGAACCGTCAAACTTATCGATCTCGGGCATCTTGAAACCGGCTGGCAATTTTTCTTAAGTTCCCTCAAATAAACCCTCTAGCTCTAGCAGATAACTATCAACTCCATTGGACTTGCGGACAACTTTCTCTAGCTTTTCCACCTTCTCCTTCATCTCGATACGCTCTTTCTCAGCTTTCTCAATTTTCTCTCTTTCTGCCCTCGGTACATCAGCTCTCGGTGGTTCTGGATCTTCAAACCATTCATTTTCCTGAAGCGGAGGTGGGTCGGCCATTGGTGGATCATTTAATGGCCTTTGGCGGATCAGTGCTTCCATCATGGCCATCATCTGGTCCATTCTCTCTTTCAACTGTGCTATCTCTGCAGTATGTTGTTCGTGATCCATTTCTATTTCTGTCTCTGGCTCTCTTCGTACTAACCTTGCACTCGAATCCCTGACCCAAACTGTCCTGGTGTCCAAAGCTATCTTTCCTACAACCATTTTTATTTTTAATCAATTTCCAAACAACCTTATTTTTTGAAAATGCTTGGTGAAAATTCTTTATGAATGGCTCATATGTCACACGGATGTGATGCATGTGTGTGTGTGTGCTTATTCTATATGCTAATAGAAAAGAAAATCCTAATTCTAACATATAAGCATATAAGCACATAAAATCCTCCTCCATGTCAAGTGCGCTGATTTCTCCTTTCATTGTGATCTTCATTACCCCTTTATAAGTATTAAAATTTTAAAATTTATTTGGAAAGTATTTCTTATGTGAAAGCTTTCTTGAGAGTTCCTTGAAAATGGGGATGAAAAACATTCTTTAACGAATTTGTTGGTTTGAAACTTTGCTTTGAAATTCATTTGAAAAGCATTTATCAAAACGATTCCCAAGATTTTTGGGTTTTTCCTTTGAAAGTGGGGATGTGAAAATATTTCTCAATAAAAGATGATTGGGTTTTACTTGATTTAAAGAAAATGAACCTTGGATCTTTTTCTTTGAGAGGGTGATTTTTCAAAACATATTTTTTTGGATTTAAAGATAATGATTAATCAGAAATTTTCATAAACAATAAACTTTGGATTCTTGGGTAGGAGTATCACACGATTAGATAATCATCGCACTTTTCATGAATTCGGATGCATACAAGGTCAATGATGCTTAGCTAAACATGATACAAGAGGTGTAACCTTATAATCAAGATTCGGCTTATTCTTAAATGTCATAGGCCATGAAAAGGAATTGCCCAAAAGTGATTAAGAGGTTACATATCTTTTATCAAGTAAGCATCGTCATCATCTCAAGTAATCCCTTTCGGGCATACAAAACTCCCTAGCACATAAATCCTAATCAAGAATTGATTCCCTAATTTTGAAAGGTTCTATGGAAACTACTATGCAAAGGCCGGGTTTTGGTCAAATAAGGGACCCTTGACACACACCTGATAGGATGCTTCATATACCAAAACATGGTACAAGATCAAGGGTGATCACACGGTCCCATGATGACTTGACCGACCGGGTTGCCCCGAGTCTCCAAGGTCATAGTTCCGTGCAATCGACTGGCGAGACATGCAAGTGCAATGCAACGGGCACACAAAAATTAATTAATTTGATTAAAAGAATGCTTTCAAGTCTAATCCTCGAGTGAACCCAAAATCAAAATTCTGGTCTGCGAAGCCAGAGATTTTGGGTTCGATCCCCAGCAGAGTCGCCAGATTGTGGATATCGCAGGTTTTCTTACCCACTTTTAAAACATTTTTCACATCAAAATCAAATACGAGTCGCCACTTAATTTTTAAAAGGAAAATTAAGAAACCATTTTTAAGCGAACTGATCTTTTGCGAAACCAAAGATAAACTGGGTCCGGGGATTATGGAATGAAAGGGGAAGGAGCCCGGCGGACTAAAACACCCCCTTTCATCCTATCTCGCGATAGGCCTCTACTCAACATCCTTTTTAATTAAATTAATAATCTAAGCATGCCCTCAATTAATACATATATAGGTATACATAACACAAGCATGTTGGAAATAGTGTAAAATTGCTAACGACAAAATATCATTCATAAGCCACGTAATTCAAGTAGCAAGCAACATGATATGCAATAGAGAACTAGAAAACATACCCGGGATCCGGACGCGAATATTAAATGTGCAATGCATGCGAGAACAAAAATCCTAAGAAAAGGTCTCTATCACATATATACACATAAGGCAAAACCTAGGCTAAGGTGTCGCACATGGAGTCGAAAATCAATTCAAAAATCAACGAAATGAATTAAACTAGAGAAGGGATGAGAAGTTGTACCTCAAATGCGCTACAAAACAAAGGTTAGTACACATGCCTTAGACAAGATATAATATCAAAGAGTAATTAATCCTAGGTCATGTTCAACTAGATTCAACTAAGACAAGAGATAAGTCCTACTTATGAATATTACCATGTATGCATGAATATGAACAAGAATGAGATATGAATTTATTCACTAATTTGGATCCCTAAACCTCTGGGTTTAATCTAAATTATCATTATTCAAAACATGGTTTGAGTCCTAAGACATTAAGAGACCATTTGAGTTGAAATAAATAAGATTAGACAAAAATAGTAGCAGTTTTTTATGAATTACAGAGAGCAGACCAGATGTTCACAAATAGGAATAAAATACTTCCAATGGTTGGATCTGAATGAGTTTTGGATATGTTATGCCTCTGTGAGTCTAGTTTCTAACCCAAAAAGAAAATCAAGGTTTGAACGGTTAGATCTCCGGGAATACAGAAAATACTAGACCTCACTCAGGATTTTACAACTCTCTGTCCAGAGATCTTGTATGATTTTTTAAAAATAGCAAACAAATCTTAATTGCTTCATTCTTTTTAGGGAACCTTCCAAACACATTAAAGTTCTTATAAAAAATTATTAGAGGTCATGAAAACTTGGTTAGATCTCTGATCTATCAATTTTAAAATCGATTTGCTGTTCTGAAACTGTTCTGAAATTCTGGACAGATTGTAGTTGTCCCACAAAACTCATGATCAAATCATTCAAAACATGGAACCTTCTTAAAACAAAAATCACAGTGGTAGATCTTTGTGTTATGGACACTTTCCCGTTGGTTTCATTCGATTCCAACGGTCGGATTTCAAACTAAAAATCCTTGATCAAAAATAGTTTGTGAACCCACTGTTTTCCTTTTGCTAGTTCAACTTTGTTGGTTGGCCTTAACTATTAAAAACATGAAGTTGGGCTCAAACCAAACTACTTCTTCTACCATTTGATGGTCATTGAAGACTAAGAGACATATATACTCATAGATTTTAATGAAGTATGGCATGGACTTCACAAGATCTAAAGAACAATGAACTCAAACTTATGGACCAAAACTTTGAGTTCAAATCATTACTCCTACCACTTGGTGGTCATTGGAGGCTAAAGACACACATATATGTAAGTTTTGGATGAAGTATGAAGAACTTCTCAAAACCCAAGGAAGAGATTAGTCTAAGCCATAGAGATGAACTTAAACTAAACTACTTCTCCTACCATTTGATGGTCATTGGAGACTAAAAAGAACAAATCTACTTTAATCTCCATGGAATATAGTATGAATTCCATAAGATCCATAGTAAAGAGATCCTAGACATGAGTTGATACTAGTATCTCACCAACTATGTGTAGATTATGATCATGATTCATTTTAGTCTCCATATAGATCATAAGATCATAGGAAACTAAGGAATCAAAACTCAAAGAGTTTCAATGAGATATGGAAGATCTCATGAACCTCATGAATGAAATAGAAATAAAGGAAACCAAAGTTTTATTTAGGAACACAAATTTCTTCAAAACTAATTTATCTCAAACCCAAGGCTTATTTAGATCCAAACTAATGAACTACCATGAGATTCAATCACAAATTCTATGTGGTGTGTGATGAAATGAGGTAGGAAGAGAGGTTTTGAAAATGTGTAAAATTTCCTAGAACTATGAACTTGTGATTGAATTATTATTATTATATATATATAGATTTGAAGGCTTTACCTCTAGATCTTCTCAAAACTTGTAGAGATGTTGAATTCCTCAAGCTTTTCCTCTTCTCCTTCCTCAAGCTTCAAGCTCCTTCAATGGTGATTTGATGGTTGGGTAGAGTTTTGGTGGGATTTGGGTAAAATAATTGGTAGAGTTTCTCTCTCTATATTTCTTTCCTCTAAAGCTCTCCTAATATTTTTTCTATATCATTCAAGTGTCCCTCCCAAAATGAGATAAATGGGTTTTTTTATAGACTTTCATTATCTTAGGGGCTAAGATAAGGGTAGATAGGTCAATTTGTGGTGGGTTAGGAATATTCTATGGCATCTCTAATTCTCCATGGCACTTCTATGTAATTCCAAGAAACTTGAAGGGCATTTAAGTTGGCTAGAATAAAGGAACATTCTAGAGCATCTTCAAAGCACATGGGAGATTAGTGCCCAACAAAGGGCTTTTTGGGTATTTCTTAGATAAGGAATATGCCAAGGGATCTCTAACTCTCCAAATCACATAGGCTACTTTCTTTTATTATTTTCCTTTTCCTATATATACATATATATATATATATGTATGTATAGACACATTTTTCATTTTAAATCTAAATTAATCATATGAGTCACCAAATAGTATATTTTTTTCTTTTTAAATCTAAATAAAATACAGGAAACAATGTTATTTTTAGAAAATATAATAATAATTATTATTATTCAATGTATTCTATTTTTTTTTTAGAAAGTAACCCATGATCCAGTGAGCTCAAGACAGATGGTCAGTGATTGGCCAAATTTAGGGATATTAGGAGTAAGGTTTGGGAACTTGAAGCTTTTCAGAAGTCGAAGCGATGAACTTGAAGAAAATCGTCGGGACATTATCCATCATTGATTTCTAGAGATAAATCCCCCTAAGTTTAATAGTTCGGTCAAAATTGGGGTGTCTACAGCGGGCTCAGAGAAGGGTAGATGTATCTCAAATAGGAAGGTAAGAGAGAGAGAGAGAGAGAGAGAGAGAGAGAGAGGAAAAGAAATGGAAGTGAAGAAAAGAAAAGGGGTGGAGGAGAATGCAAAAGATAGAGAGTGACCAAAAACAAAAACGAGGGACGAAAGAAAATAAGGAACCCATAGCTCGATATTGACTATTGCGGGAAGGGAAAGTGAAAAATACACCTTATTCCTTGAAAAAAATAAAAGAACCATAGGCTGATATTGACTATTGTGGAAAACTCGAAGTGAAAATGCACCGTATTCTTTGGAGGCAATTATGGTAATATGATACAGATTTTGATAAGTGAAGAGGTACGAAGAGTTGACTCGCATGGATGAAACACAAAAAAATATATAAATAAATAAAAATAAAAATAAGGCTCGCCAAGATGAAAACCCAGAAGGGCACCTAGCCAAAAGTTAGAGTAGAAAAAGAATAATAAAAAAGGCTCGCTAGGTGTAGACACCCCATTTTTTCGGCTAACAGATTTAGGAGACCACAAGCATGTCAAACCCCGATAATTAGAAAGATCGGATTTTCAGAAATTGCCTCTAGACTCTCAAGAAGTCAAAGAATTAGCAAAAATGACCAAAATGCCCTTGAAAGCCCAAAACTCTTCAAATTGGCCCAGAAGTTAAGAAATCATTCAATGTCGTTTAAAATAAATATATAGAAAAGTATTTTAAAAGAGAAATGTTTGAAAATGTCAACTGTTAGGGGCTCCTAGAAGTTCCCGTTTGACCAATTTGATCAAGGTCTGACTGAAATTTCTAAAATTGCCCAAAATCTTTGAAAACATTCTAAGTCATGTGAAAAATCTTAAAATATGCTTTAAAATAAAATCGAACAGAAACGTCAATCTCCGGAGGCTCTCAGAACTCCCCGGAATTTTTTGGAAATACATTGTTTGACTGATTTAACCACAAACTTGATCGAAAATCAAAATCACCTTTGTGACATCAAAATATTTTTATCAAATAGTAGAGGTCAGTAGCTTTCCAACGGTATATCGCACATAATTTATGGACTTAAAATGAATTTGTTATGAATTTTTGAAGACGAAAAAGGCGATCAAATCGGCTTTTATCGTGAATTCCACAAAACTTTTTAAAGTGACCCAAGTTCAAACTATTTTTTTTATGAAAAATTAGACCTCAATACCTTTCCAAATGTATATCACAAGCTCAATTTGGAGTTCGTATGAATTTTCTGTGAATTATGGAAGTAGGGTCGTTTCGCAAATTTTGGAAGTTTCAGGGGACCAAAACGCAAAACTGATCAACAGGGAGTTGACTGCCATGGCAGTACTCCCCCAGTGCCGCGGTGGCACTGGTATCCCGAACCAAAATTAATGTTTTTTTGGAGATTTTTTTTGAATTATTTGAAGTTAAAACAACGTAGTTTTGATCATATGAACATTTTGGACCAATAGGAAGGTTTTTAACTCTCCATTTCCCTCCCCAAGTTGGTCTTTAAAAGAGACCCTTTGACTTTCATTTTAAGGGGACTTGAAGTGATTAGTTGAAGCTTAGGATATATAGGAGCTCCAAAAGGGAGAGAAATGGAGAAGAAGAGAGCAAAATAGAGAAAAAGAAAGAAGAAAATAGAGGTTTTTCATACTTCTAACAACAAAAATGTGAGTTTTGATTTAAATGTCTGCAACTACTTCAATTTATTTCACATTACAATGAGTTCTTAGAAGTTAGAGAGCAATCTACACGCACATACACACATATATGAAAGGTTGAATGCTTATAGGTCCACCATTGATAATCATTGATTATATATTTGTTCGCCTTTCCTAACCCCATTTCTATTTTTATTGTTCTTTATTATACTTGCATTTCCCCCTTCTTAACCTCCATTTCCATTTTGATTCCTTTTTGTTTGCATAATCTATTCATTATCTCATTTCTATTTTGATTTCTTTGTCATTTGCATTATCTCTCCCTCAACCTCATTTCCTCTTTTGATTTCTTCTTTTTTCAAGTTCTCGAGGTTTCAAGTTATAATACCCGCTCTCGTGGTTTATATTTAATATTGCTTTAGCATACATAATCAAGAGTTAATGTTAATTAATGTATTATGTGACACTTATTGGAGGTGAGATTAACCCACTAAATTGATTATGGGTGTCCAATTAGGAACCCAGTTATGGCCAATATGGCAATCCCAAGTTGGGACATGTGTTGATGGGTCCCAGTTGAGATGGGACAGTAATATGTGGAATACCTTATTGTTGGTAAAAACGGTTTGACTCAAAGTTTAAACGCGCAGCGGAAAAAGTCCAGTTAAAAAAACTTTTGGTATTCCTGAATCTACTACTCGTCAACTCCTTAGATGTGTACAAGGGTGCAAGAATAATATACCTTAAGTCTTGAACCCAATTCTGAATATGGCTTCCTTTAGCAATGTCCAGCAGCAACCTCTAGGTGATCTTCACTCTTATGTCTCCTCGAACGTTTCCTAGAGAGGCTAGAGATGGTGGGATCTCTAATGGAGAGGATGAAGAAGGTTTGGGAACCCTAAAACAGTTTCAGCAGCTTAGGGACGTTAAAACGACGAACTTCTTTCCCAGAACGCAGCTGCCCTATTTATAGATTCCTAGAACCGACCTTACTTTCAATCGATCGAAGTGACTTCGATCGATCGAACCTGTCTAGACTTCAATCGATCGAAACAACTTCGATCGATCGAACCAGTCTTGACAACATCCTCAATTGCCTTTCCAAGCATTCTGGCGGAGCTAAGAGTGGGACCTCCTAGGTTCTTAATTACTGGCTCCGATAAATTATTATTCCATCTAGTCAGTACTCTTGACTAAGGAATCAATAATTAATCAATTATCATTAATGCCACTATAAAATGATAATTGCACTCCAGTGCATAAGAACATAATCACACATACATAAGTGATTGCTAGACTTGTATAATATGATACGGATGTCCCTCTACCAGGCAGTATTCGTATCTATCTTTGGGATGTATGTGTTAAGATACTGTCGACCCAATAGATAGTACATCTTATATTCCTCAAGTATCATTCACTACGCTTGGATTACTAAACATGTCAACAATAACACTTTGTTGACAAGGCTGGCCAGCATTCAGTAATCACTCTTAGTGACATTCTCGAGGGAATACTTACTCTTCGTTTTATAGAAGAGGGTAGAATTCCATCTTGACAATATATGTTCGTAACATTGTATACCTGATTTACCCAAGATACCCAGGTGTTGATCTTGCAAGACCTCACTGATTGGTAAGTCAAAGTAATCAAGCATACAACTTGCGTTCATAACAGTCTCAGGATTAAGGACATGTATTCCTATACAAGTTTTGAGTTCCTATTGACGGTGACAGCGTTTAGGTGTCAATAGGTTTAACTCAGGTCCGTCAATGCACCGAGTGCACTAGCATATTAACCAAGAGTCAAAGACTCTTATGAATGAGATTCATCATTCTACCCCGTAGACGTTAATCATGCTACAGTGTATACCTGATAAGTTATCCAGACTTATCATCCACTGTGACTAATTTGAAACAACAAGGATTTGTGATTCATATCTCACATGTGTAATCGCATACACAAATGAACCACATGCAAGGTTGTTTAAGGATTTCAGTCTAATATTCATCTCATGAACTAACATGCATAAATGCATTTTGATATTCCATTGTCCAACTAACTGGTTTGAGGGCATATTCCCAACAAACTCCCACTTGCACTCATAACCATATTGTGTTACAAACAAACACCAACATTGTTTACGTGACTTGTCAAAATCCTTAACCCGTAAAGTTTTGCATAGGGACTGATGATCATCGACTGAAACAATCCATAGTAGAACATCTCCATGTTATACTATATCCCTAGACAAAAAGACGTCACCAAATATGTATCCAGTAAAGCTAATTTGAACATAGTCCAAAACAACATCATCTAGCATATATCTACTAGTTCTATCTCAAGCCCTAGAGAATATGTGCTTTATGATAGTTCAGTGAATTGAACTTCCATTTGGACTGATATCTGTGAACAACCTCGACGGTTTAACAGATATCCCATACCTAACATCACATACAAGGTTTATCAACAGCCTAGGCTTATGATACACCTTTCATGCGACCTCTTTCATCTTGCATCCTAAGATTACAAGTCTTGAAAGAGCAATAGGTTATGTTCAAAAGGTGAATAACCTTTATCGAAATGTTCTACGTTGAATCTTGCCAGTAACTTTATGATATAGAAGTTTGAGATAATCTCATTACCTTAACTTCTCGATCTTGAATGAGCATAATCCAAAGATTATTGCTCGCCTCACCGAGATCATAAATATCAAATATACTGAAGAAACTTAACCTCAACCATTGATAACACTACTTTGACATCTCGTAATGATAAAGGTGTTATCATTGTGGGGAACCATAATCACCACCACACTTCCTTAGTGCAAGGATCCTTTCATCCAGTTAAGCCACATCCACACTTCAGAGAAATCTAAAGTATTTTGACCAACATGTCAAAACATATGTGCTTATCTCTGGATGATTGCTTTAGTCCGTAGACTTATGCAAATCATATACCAGAGCTTCCTTATCACAAAACTTTATTGTACCAGGGGATTTCAACAACGTTGAGAATTCTCCCACTACAATGAAGCACCAATGTAGGAACGGATGAAGAGGTAGTAGATTTTAGTTCCTGATGATTTATAGATTGCTTTAAGATGTAAATAACTTTACTCTTTTATATTATCTTTCCTTTGCAAAATTTGGTCTCCAACCAACTTTTGTTTTCTCTGGAAACACTACAAAAGTATTATACTTCTAATCTAGATTCAAAAGCCTCATCATTTCTTTACACCAAGGTGCTAGACATCCTTATCCAAAGTTACCATGAGAAATAAGTCGCATTCTTTTCACAACTTTGAGGATATCTATCGAAAAGATTTGCTTTTGAATAAGATCCAGTATATACATTGTAGTTCCATCGAGAAAAACAAGGAACAGTAATAACTCTAAATAACTCATCTCATGACCCAGTCGTATCTAAAAGAAGGTAGTTCCTTCTACCTGCTACACCATCCCGTGGAGGCGCACTAGGTGTAGACGATCGAGAAAGAATTTTCATTCTTATCTCTTATAGACAATAAACACATTAGACAGATACTCACCATTTTGATTAAATCAAAAGCAACGATATTCTTTTACCAATTACTCTTCATTCCAAAACTTTTGAATTTCTTCAAAATTGAGGATGAAGGTGCAATAAGTAAATCTATATCAGTATCTGGAGTAGCCAAAATCACTTTACAACTCTAATGTTTATTGGCCTGCATATATGAGTATGCCCTAATTCTATTAATTCCTTGGTCGTGTGATATTTCAAAAAGAAAAATCACCTGATCACATTACCCTCTAAATAGGATTGACAAATAGGCAGTGGTCTTAGCAACCAAAAAAAGTCTAGGATCCAATCCTCTACTTCCTATTTATCCTATTTAGATTAATATGATCTGATCACGTTTACTCTCTAAATAGGATTAACAAATAGGCAATGGTCTCAGCAACCAAAAGAGTCTAGGATCCTATCCTTTACTCCCCATTTATCCCATTTAGATTTAATGTGATCTGACCTCTAAACCAAAGGATTTATACAATTAGTTGAAGGTGCTATCCTTTTAGATGGTAAAATACCCATGAGTTATTTAAATACTACATTGGATAATATATGAGAAACAAGAGTAAATCGGTGAGATACTTGCTTGACAAGTTATTAGATCACATTAAAAGAACACTTTCTTTTAATCAACAATTTCAGTACCAAAATCAAAAGAATAAATTAATTCAAAACTGAAATCCATCTAATAACTCCATAAGTTTTATTACAATATAAAACTACTAATCTAATAGCAACTCTTGCATTAGATCCCAAAAGCAATCAAGATCTTCAAATCACTGCACATTCTTATTTTTCCAATCCTCTGCAACAATTACAGATATAATCAAAAAATTAGAATCAGTGCCCCAAGTGGTTGAAGTATCAGTTTTTCAACTTACTTCAAAAACTAGTGATTAGATCATACCTTGCCTTTTGGCAGTCAAGTATCCCACACAGTTCTTTTTCCAATGCCCTCTCACGCCACAATGGAAACACTTTCCTTTCGGCATAGCACCAGCCTTTCCCTTTCTAAGTCTTGCCTTCTTCCCAATAGTTGGGTTAGGCTCACCTATCCTTGAGCCTTGCTTTTCCTTCTCTAAATATGTGCCCTTAGGCTTAGTTCCAGAAGATGAAGCCATTCCAATGTTCTGAACATTTAACTCCGCTTTGACTATATCCATCGTTGCCTTAAGAGAGCTCATCAACTCACTTGTTGAAAACACTGTTTTACTCATTTTAAAAACTTTTTTAAATTCAGTGAATGATGAAGGCAACGAATGCAATATTATGTCAACTTGAGTCTCACCATCAATGTCGGAACCCAGAACTTCCATTACTTTGAAATAAGTAATCATTTTAAAAACATGCTCTCTTATAGAAGTTCCTTCCAACATTCTGGTGTCCATGACTAACTCCAAGGCTCTAAGCCTTGCAGTTCGGCTCAGTTCCCCAAACATCTCCTCAAGGTTCAATATTATAGCACACGCAGTGTTCAAAGGTTGATGTTGCTGCTTCAACACATCAGACAAAGAGTTTAAGATGCTAGAGCGAGCTATACCATCAAATCTTATCCACTGCCAATATTGATCCGCAAGATCAGTTGGGGTGTCATGACATGGAATAGGTGGACAGGGAACGGTAAGAATGTATTTACATCCATTAGTAGTTAATAATTCATCCAGTTCTAGTTTCCATTCAACGTAGTTGTTTCCAATTAGCTTATTCTGGATCATGGTTATAGCAAGTGGGCTAGACATAACGAATCTGAAATACAAATAATATAACAGAGTTACATTATGGAAATCATAAATATGATAATTTATATGATACATTGGAATTCCTTTAACCAACTCATTAATTGTCTTCAGGATATCAAGCCTATGAAATTAAGTCTCCGTGTGGCGATCATAACCTCATAGCTTGATTGGGAAACCCATCATGAATGTCATGCAACTCTTACAAAATAATTCATGACTCCTGAACTTTTGGTCTCTAAGTTTCTGGATAATGCTCCGTGTGGAATCCCTTACCCATAGCTTAGCTAGTGTTCACCATTAACTAGAATCCAATGACAACCGCCTCAAGTAGTGCCTCAGTGTAGTGGTCACCCTCTAACGCGTCTCATTGATTCTATCCTAAGGAAGTTCATATCTAGTAACCAATGAATAGTCTATCCTCCGTATGGAATGATCACCCATGGCTGGGTGACATAGAATATACTATCCACCTTACAATGAACCGTTTATGGAAGACCGTGGGAGTCATAAAACTAAGTCCCTCTCCCACTAGATTTTATAAGAAGTTCATATCTAGTAATCAATAAGATATACCCTCCGTATGGAATGATCACTCATAAATGAGTGACACAGAGTATTTCTCATACTTACAATGAACTAATGGGAATTTTTTTAATTTAAAAAAAAATTCTTCACATTACCCATAAACATCCAGTGTTTACTAATGTGTTGAAAATGGTTTTTGAATTTTATTTTAGAAAACATGTTTTACGTGAATGCAACAATGTGTTATACACCAATCACAAACCAAGCACTTAAAACAAAAAACTAAAATGAAATATAGGCATTCAAACAATGCCTCTATCTCCCATGGCTCTATCTCCATAGAACCTCCTTCTTAGTTCGGTCGCCTCCAGCTCCATCTTCATGGACAACAGCTCCTTGCTCCATCTTCATGGAATTCCTAATTCTATTACATTGGTGCTATGCTTCTTTCGAAGCTTACAATTTTTCTAGAAAAAGAAATTGCAACAATAAATAAAAAGGCTAGGGAAACCGATGCGACTTTCCTTTTCGTAGGATTGAAGTCGCAACGCCCTTTACATATGCCTTAGGTCCAAACCAAATATTAAAATAAACACCAATCTCAAAACATTTAAACACAAAAAATTTAGAAAACTTGGTGCCACGGGAGATAGTGACTAACTTGCTGCAAAAGGGTTAGTCGTATGCACATCCACACATATATAACAATTATACGTAACTATTGGAACCCCTAATTGATTCACACAATATATAAACACTTTACATACTATTTTAGAACTTCAAACAACATCATACCTCTCTGTCACAGTTCGATCGATCGAATACCGTTCGATCGCTTGAACCTTCGATCGATTGAACACTGTTCGATCGTTCGAACATTCTGTTTCACACAATGATTTGAAAAATTT
The DNA here is from genome assembly GCA_033977485.1 of Hydrangea macrophylla. Classification (NCBI taxonomy): domain Eukaryota; kingdom Viridiplantae; phylum Streptophyta; class Magnoliopsida; order Cornales; family Hydrangeaceae; genus Hydrangea; species Hydrangea macrophylla. The sequence continues at coordinate 4,820,690 of CM066995.1, read as the reverse complement.
ACAAAATATTTTAAAATTAAAGTATTTAATTTTCCTTTAAAAAAAACTTTAACACTGTGAAACAGAGAACCTGACAAAGAATCTCTCTCGATCGATCGAACTATATTCAATCGATTGAACATCTGAAACGTTCGATCGATTGAAACCCGTTCGATCGATCGAGACTACTTCGATCGATCGAACCCGCCTTGCATCCTATGCAATCACAGATTTGTATCCTGCTGTGATAACGCTGCAGAAACAGATCTGTGATGATGCAGTTTCGAAAACAGTTCTAAAATCAACATGCAAATCAAAACTAGTGTTCCAAAAACACATCTAAAGATCCAAACGAGCGTGACTCTGATACCAATTGTTGGTAAAAACGGTTTGAATCAAAGTTTAAACGCGCAGCGAAAAAAGTTCAGTTAAAAAAACTTTTGGTATTCCTGAATCTACTACTCGTCAACTCCTTAGATGTGTACAAGGGTGCAAGAATAATATACCTTAAGTCTTGAACCCAATTCTGAATATGGCTTCCTTTAGCAATGTCCAGCAGCAACCTCTAGGTGATCTTCACTCTTATGTCTCCTCGAACGCTTCCCAGAGAGGCTGGAGATGGTGGGATCTCTAATGGAGAGGATGAAGAAGGTTTGGGAACCCTAAAACAGTTTCAGCAGCTTAGGGACGTTAAAACGACGAACTTCTTTCCCAGAACGCAGCTGCCCTATTTATAGATTCCCAGAACCGACCTTACTTTCAATCGATCGAAGTGACTTCGATCGATCGAACCTTCGATCGATCGAAGTTCGATCGATCGAACCTGTCTAGACTTTAATCGATCGAAACAACTTCGATCGATCGAACCAGTCTTGACAGCATCCTCAATTGCCTTTTCAAGCATTCTGGCGGAGCTAAGAGTGGGACCTCCTAGGTTCTTAATTACTGGCTCCGATTAATTATTATTCCATCTAGTCAGTACTCTTGACTAAGGAATCAATAATTAATCAATTATCATTAATGCCACTGTAAAATGATAATTGCACTCCAGTGCATAAGAACATAATCACACATACATAAGTGATTGCTAGACTTGTATAATATGATACGGATGTCCCTCTACCAGGCAGTATTCGTATCTATCTTTGGGATGTATGTGTTAAGATACTGTCGACCCAATAGATAGTACATCTTATATTCCTCAAGTATCATTCACTACGCTTGGATTACTAAACATGTCAACAATAACACTTTGTTGACAAGGCTGGCTAGCATTCAGTAATCACTCTTAGTGATATTCTCGAGGGAATACTTACTCTTCGTTTTATAGAAGATGGTAGAATTCCATCTTGACAATATATGTTCGTAACATTGTATACCTGATTTACCCAAGATACCCAGGTGTTGATCTTGCAAGACCTCACTGATTGGTAAGTCAAAGTAATCAAGCATACAACTTGCGTTCATAACTGTCTCAGGATTAAGGACATGTATTCCTATACAAGTTTTGAGTTCCTATTGACGGTGACAGCGTTTCGGTGTCAATAGGTTTAACTCAGGTCCGTCAATGCACCGAGTGCACTAGCATATTAACCAAGAGTCAAAGACTCTTATGAATGAGATTCATCATTCTACCCCGTAGACGTTAATCATGCTACAGTGTATACCTGATAAGTTATCCAGACTTATCATCCAGTGTGACTAATTTGAAACAACAAGGATTTGTGATTCATATCTCACATGTGTAATCGCATACACAAATGAACCACATGCAATGTTGTTTAAGGATTTCAGTCTAATATTCATCTCATGAACTAACATGCATAAATGCATTTTGATATACCATTGTCCAACTAACTGGTTTGAGGGCATATTCCCAACACTTATGTGCTTAACTATTTATTAAGGCTTAAATGATTTATTATTTTCTTTTTGTTAATATCATGTTATTAGGTAGCGACCACTTTTGGGTCAATTAGGGGTACCTTTGTGAGCACGAAATGAACACGTTGCATAGTTAGTAGGCTAATTAGCAACTTCATATAATTATATGGGGACCACTTATGGGACCCATGCGAGACATAGACAAATACCCATTTAGGTTTGGGATAAATTTAATAAAGTTTCATAACATGTAGGGGTATAATTCCAAACTATCAAAACATGTGGTGTTATATAGCCAAGCCATCTAAGAGGATGACTCCTCATCATCATTATTTCCCATTTTCGGTTAGTACACAATTACAGAGAGGAGACGAGAGTTTGCGATATCGAAGGAGATGACATTCTCGATGCCGATTGATGAGCTTAACGACATCGGTTTTCAAAACAGGTTATATATTCAAACTCCTGGAGGTGAGTCTAACCTATTGGTACTAATTTTATTGAGTTCTGTGACAGCTTTTCTACGACCCATTTTGGGGGTTTAGCTCATAACTTGTAATTTATGTATAGGATTTGTACCTGGTTCTTAGTAGGGCTTTAATCTCACAATAAGGAGTGAAACCTAAGAGGTGAGTGATGTTAATTTCGATAATTAGATGATTTCCATGTTGGGTTCAATTGTGATGCCAAAGCATGCCTAATTTGCTTAATTAAATTTATTTAGTTTGTTATAGGGCAAAATTCATGTGGCTAAATTAGGCCCAATTTATTTGTGAAAGCACAGTGTAATGCTTAAATGAGCATGTTGAGTTGCCTATTTGGGTCAATAAAAATTGCTAGTTCTATACCACCATGAGGTAATCTTTGTGGTGACGACGTACCACGGCCACCTGCAGGCCTATGGGACCACACGTGTGAAGGCGTGGGTCATAACTAGTCACGTGGGCTTGGTGAGTAGAGCCGCGGGCTAGCCGGTAGTGGTGGGAATGAACTAGTTATTGCCAGAGACTATAGTTTTGTATAATATGTTGAATTGAGCATGTTTATTATCCATATTCATGATTGGCATTGCTCATAAGCATGTAGCTTATATATTATTGAATAACCATCGTAGGTAATCACGGCGAGGAATTGGGGAAGTGAGCTGGGAAGTGACTTGGCTAGCTTATGGGTTTTAGGAGTTATTGTAACCTTGTTAATAGCTACTTGCCTTTTAAGTACTAAACTTGCAATATAGTTGTAATTGGTTTTAATATGTATTGTAGTACAAGTCATACTTTGGTTGGTTAAGACTTATGTAATATTTCTAGTTAAGCTTTGTATTTTTAGTTGGATCTTTAACTCATGTAATAACCAACTTGTATAATTTAGCTTTTGCTTTATCGGAGTTGCTATTATCACTGGTGTTAAATAGATTGGTTGCATCTGGTACTAGTGTTGTTGGTTTGGGATGATTGAACTTAGGATGTATTTATTGGGATGGTTATATTCAGTACTTTTCTTAAAGTATTTTTAAACTCTTGTTAAAACAGGACAATTGATTGATAGAACTCTCAGAGGAGCTTTTGTCTAATCGATTTTTAACGTTTATAATTCAAACTTTTTACTTAGAGAGGGTCTCTTGGGACTCCTTTAAACCTTTAGAAAATGTTTGTTGTTAGCTGAACTTCTTTGGTTTAATCATGTTTTAAACTTATTTTGGAACTTTAATCACTTGTGTAAGGCCTTGGTGGCATGCCACGTGTCCTAGAATCGTTTGGGCTGTTCCAGTGCATAACATTTAGTGCTATCAGAGCGAGGTTTAGGCTTAGAACCTTGGGTACGAGAGTCGATGATTGAGAGTACGTGTAGATAATGAGCATGTAGATGCATTTCATGAATGCATATGAATAATTGTTTCTATGTTGTTATATAAAATGTCGGCATAAGATGCAAGATATTTATTTTGAATTGACTGACAAGTAAGAAAATGGATCCGAATCAGGAACATTCACCTCATTCGAGGTTGGACCATCTAGAAGATGTAGCAAGCAGTTTTGCAAGGGCAGTAAGTGATCGAATGTGAGGTGATAGACCTGCAAACCCACAATCACGGGCCGAACGAGAAGTCATTGAACAATTTTATAAAAGAAAACTGAGTCAATTTGATGGGGGCCAGATCCTTCACAAGCTGATCATTGGGTAATGGATATGGAACGTATCTTTTGGGCTATGGAGTATACAGATGGGGAGAAGATAATGTGTACTATTGATACTTTGAAAGGTGAAGCCCAGAACTGGTGGGTAAATGTGATTGAGTAAGGGGCACTGGAGACCTGGAATAGATTTGTGAAAGTTTTCTATAAGCAGTACTTTCCAGCATCTGTTAAGACACAAATGGGGTGAGAGTTTGCAAACTTGCAACAAGGGGATATGACAGCAAATGCGTATGCAGCCAAGTACAACAATTTACTTCGATTTACACATCGAACAGTACCAAGAGAGGTGGATAGAGCACGGAAATTTGAGTAGGGACTACGGGATAACATTAGAAGCCGAGTAGATACACACCAACTTCAAAAAATGGCTAATGTACTAGATGTTGCCTTGATAGCAGAAAGAGATATTGACAAGTATAAACAGAGCCAACAGAATAAGCGGCCAGCTGAGGGAAAAGGTAAATGACAAGGTTTCTTTAAGAAGCCGTTCTCTCGAGGTTTTGGTTCTAGCTCGGGAGTTCAAAGGGAAGTTCCTTTTTCTGGGGAGAGACGCCCATTATGCTAACTTGTAATCGTCAACATGGGGGAGTGTTATTTGACCTTAGTGTGAAACATCTGTAGGCGGAAGGAACATATTGCAAGGAATTTCCCATAAGCTCAAACTTAGAGTACGGGGAGCATAAATCCAGACATGAGGGGAAAATGCTTTGAATGTGGATAGCTTAGACATCAAGCAAGAGATTGCCCACCAAGACGACAGCAAGGGACAGGTTCTGTCGTTTCAACTGGGGCAAAATCAGGGACAAATGTGGATAAGGGAAAAGGACCAGAACAAAGACAAGGAAGGTATTTTCGACTAACGCCGGGGGATGCTATAGCTACTGATTCCGTGGTATCAGGTACATTACTCATTTGCTCACACCCGGTATATGTTTTAATAGATTCAGGATCAACACATTCTTTTGTTGCACATGAATTTGTTAGACACTTAGATAACATGTCAGAACCTTTAGGGTATGATTTGTTAATATTATTACCCTTAAGTAAACCTATGGTGACTTCATCAATATTTAAAGCATGTGAAATCAGGGTAAATGATAGGGTTTTAACAGTGAATTTCATTCCGTTGACTATTAATTATTTTGATGTGATTTTGGTATGGATTGGTTATCCGCAAACCAAGCTACTATCGATTGTGAACAGAAAAGAATTACTTTTCGACCAACGGGATAAGGGGAGTTTAGTTTTCATGGAACTGGTGTTGTAGCACCACCATATTTGGTTTCAGCATTCCGGGTAGGCAAGTTGTTGACAAGATTGTTGGGCGTTCTTATGTTTAATAATTGACACACGGGTCACAGAGACTAGAGTAGAAGACATTTTAGTTGTGCGAGAGTTCCTAGATGTGTTCCCTGAAGATCTACCTGATATACTAGTTGAGCGGGAAATTAAATTTACTATTAAAGTAGCCTCGGGGCCGGGTCTTAGCCAGTATCGAAAACACCGTACAGAATGGCACCGGTGGAGTTGAAAGAATTGAAGATTCAGTTGCAAAATCTTCTAGATAAGGGATTCATTCGACCTAGTGTATCAATATGGGGTGCATCTGTCTTGTTTGTCAAGAAGAAAGATGGGACTATGAGGATGTGTATCGATTATCGGGAACTCAATAAACTAACTATCAAGAATAAATATTCATTGTCTAGGATCGATGACTAGTTTGACCAACTTCAAGTAGCTCAGGTCTTTTCTAAAATTGATCTGCGATCGGGTTACCATCAATTAAAAGTCAAAGAAGAGGATGTGGAGAAGATAGCGTTCAGGACCCGTTATGGTTATTATGAATTTCTTGTTATGCCTTTTGGGGTTACGAACGCACCGGCAACATTCATGGATTTGATGAATCGAGTGTTCAAAGACTATCTGGGCGCGTTTGTAATTGTCTTCATAGATGATATCCTAATATATTCTAAGCGTGTGGAAGACCATGAGAGGCATCTACGGTTAATTCTACAATGACTCCGTGAAAAGAAGTTGTTCGGAAAGCTGAAGAAGTCTGAATTCTGGTTAACTGAGATAGCATTTTTGGGGCACGTGATTTCAAAAGAGGGTGTATCAGTGGATCTACAAAAGATTGAATTTGTGGCCAATTGGAAGTCACCGACAAGTGTGCCAAAAGTAAGAAGCTTCTTGGGATTAGTTGGATAATACCAAAGGTTCGTGAAAATATTTTCAAGAATTGCGATGCCAATGACACAGCTTATGCGAAAAGATGTTCCTTTTGCTTGGAGTCCGGAACGTGAAGAAAGTTGTATTGAATTGAAGACTCGTTTGATGACGGCACATATATTGACTATTCCTTCAGGGACTGCGGGGTTTATGATATATAGCGATGCTTCGTACCGAGGTTTGGGCTGTGTTTTGATGCAAAACAACAAGGTGATTGCACACGCCTCACGACAATTAAGGCCGCACAAAGTGAATTATCTTACTCATGAACTTAAGTTAGCGGCGGTTATCTTTGCTTTGAAGATTTTGAGGTATTATCTGTATGGGAAAAAGTGCAAAATCTACACTGATCATAAAAGTTTAAAGTATTTGTTTACACACCGGGATTTGAATATAAGGCAGAGAAGGTGGTTGGAATTAACGAAGGATTATGACTTAACAATCGAGTATCATCCAGGGTAAGTTAATGTGGTGGCCGATGCGTTGAGCCGAAAGTCAACAAATAACTTGGCCTATACTTTGACTTCACAGGAAAAGTTAATTCGAGATGGAGCAGCTAAAGTTGGAGGTGATTCCAGAAACCAGAGGTGCTTTAATGTCAGCTATTATTGCGTAGTCGTCCTTTATTGATGAAATCTGAGCTAAACAGCTTCAAGATCCAACATTGAAGAAGATTCATGATGAAATACCTGAGGGTCAAGCAGAATTTACTTTTGAGAATGGTATATTGAAATTCAGGAATCGGGTTTTGTGTACCCAATATAGATGGTATCAAGGAAGTAATTTTGGAAGAGGCACACAATACAAGGTACTTAATCCATCCGGGTAGTACTGAGATGTACCTTGATTAGCGAGAAATCTATTGGTGGTCAGGGATGAAACGGGAAGTATCTGAGCACGTGGCAAAGTTTGTGGCTTGTCAGAGGATAAAAGTAGAACACCAAAAACCAGCGAAAAAATTGGAACCACTACCTATACCAGAGTGGAAATGGGAAAATATTACAATGAATTTTATGGGAGGTTTACCAAGGTCTTGGAAGTCAAATGACAGTGTATGGGTAATTGTTGATTGATTGACCAAGTCAGGACATTTTCTACCAATCAAGACCAATGATTCGAAGAAATTAGCTGAATTGTATGTTCAAGAAATTGTGAGACTTCATGGAGTTCCAGTATCTATAGTCTCTGATCAAGATAGTGCATTTACATCAAGATTTTGGCAAGGAATACAGAAAGCGATAGGTACTAAATTAAGTTTCAATATAGCTTTTCATCCTCAAACCAATGAACAATCAGAACGTGTAATTCAGGTACTTGAAGATATGCTTCAACTTTGTGTTTGGATTTTAAAGGTGACTGGGAAGAGCATTTGCCATTGGCTGAATTTGCTTATAATAATAGTTATCAATCCAGTATTGGGATGGCACCTTTTGAGGCTTTATATGGGCGTAAATGTCGTTCTCCACTTTGTTGGACCGAGGTTGGTGAGAGAAGATTGATAGGGCCTGAAATTGTTCAGCAAACTACGGAGAAGATAAAGATAATACAACAACGGCTTCAAACAACTCAAAGTAGATATAAAAGCTATGCAAACTTGAAAAGAAGACCGATAGAGTTTAAAGTTAGGGATTTTGTATTCTTGAAAGTATCACCTTCGAGGGTATTACGAGGTTTAGGAAACGTGGAAAGTTGAATCCAAGGTATGTTGGGCCATTTGAGATCATTGGCAGAGTTGGACCAATAGCTTACCGGCTGGAGTTGGCACCAGAGTTAGCTAATGTACACGATGTATTTCATATATCAATGTTAAGAAGATGTGTATCAGATCCGAAGAAAGTAATTACTCCAGAGCCGTTGGAAGTCAGGGAAGACTTGACATATCTCGAGCATCCAGTCAAGATTTTTAACAAAAAAAGAGCAAGTTTTGCGGACAAAGACTATTTCCTTAGTCATGGTGCTGTGGCGAAATCATTCTTTTGAGGAAGCCACGTGGGAAAGAGAGGATGAAATGAAAGAGAAATATCCGTTCTTTTTCGAAAGTTGAAGTACTACGAGTTTGGGGACAAACCACTTTTTAAGGAGGGGAGAGATATAACACCCGCTCCTGCAGTTTATAATTAATATTGCTTTAGCATGCATAATCGTGAGTTAATGTTAATTAATGTGTTATGTGACACTTGTTGGAGGTGGGATTAACCTACTAAGTTGATTATGGGTGTCCAATTAGGAACCCAGTTGTAGCCAATATGGCAATCCCAAGTTGGGACATGTGTTGATGGGTCACAGTTGAGATAGGACAATAATATTTAGAATACCTTATGTGCTTAACTATTTATTAAGGCTTAAATGATTTATTATTTTCTTGTTGTTAATATCATGTTATTAGGTAGTGACCACTTTTGGGTCAATTAAGGGTACCTTTGTGAGCACGAATTGAACACGTTGCATAGTTAGTAGGCTAATTGGCAACTTCATATAATTATATGGGGACCACTTATGGGACCCATGCGGACATAGACAAATACCCATTTAGGTTTGGGATAATTTTAATAAAGCTTCATAATATGTAAGGGTATAATTGCAAACTATCAAAACATGTGAGGGTGTCATAATGAAATGGGAAAACTTACATAACCAAGCCACCTAAGAGGATGACTCCTCATCCTCATTATTTCCCATTTTAGTACACAATTACATAGAGGAGACAAGAGTTTACAATATCGAAGGCGACGACGTTCTCGATGCCGATTGACGCGCTTAACGATGTCAGTTTTTAAAACATGTTATATATTCAGACTCTTGAAGATGAGTCTAACCTATTGGTACTAATTTATTGAGTTCTGTGACAGTTTTCTGCGACCCATTTTGGGGGTTTAGTTCATAACTTGTAATTTATGTATAGGATTTGTACCTGGTTCTTAGTAGGGCTTTAATCTCACAATTACGAGCGAAACCCAAGAGGTGAATGATATTAATTTTGATAATTAGATGATTTTCATGTTGGGTTTAATTGTGATGTCAAAGCATGCCTAATTTGTTTAATTTAATTTATTTAGTTTGTTAATAGGCAAAATTCATGTGGCTAAATTTGGCCCAATTTATCTGTGAAAACACGGTGTAATGCTTAAATGAGCATGTTGAGTTGCCTATTTGGGTCAATGGAAATTACTAGTTCTAGAACACCATGAGGTAATCTTTGTGGTGACGACGTACCACGGCCGCCAAAGACTTATGGGACCGCACGTGTGAAGGTGTGGTCACGACTAGTCACATGAGCTTGGGGAGTGGAGCCGCGGGCTAGCCGGTAGTGGTAGGAGTGAACTAGTTATTGCCAGAGACTATAGTTTTGTGTAATATGTTGAATTGAGCATGTTTATTATCCATATTCATGATTGACATTGCTCACAAGCATATAACTTATATATGGTAGTGGTTATTGAATAACCATCATAAGTGATCGCGACGAGGAATCGGGGAAGTGAGCTCGGAAGTGGATTGGCTAGCTTATGGGTTTTGAGAGTTGTTGTAACCTTATTAATAGCTATTTACCTTTTTAGTACTAAACTTGCAATATAGTTGTAATTGGTTTTAATCTGTATTGTAGTACAAGACATACTTTGGTTGGTTAAGACTTATGTAATATTTCTAGTTAAGCTTTATATTTTTAGTTGGATCTTTAACTCATGTAATAACCAGCTTGTATAATTTAGCTTTTGCTTTATAGGAGTTGCTGTTATCACTGGTGTTAAATAGATTGGTTGTATCTAATACTAGTATTGTTGGTTTGCGATGATTGAACTTTGGACTTATTTATTGGGATGATTATATTTAGTACTTTTCTTATAGTGTTTTTAAACTCTTGTTAAAACAGGACAATTGATTGATAGAACTCTCAGAGTGGCTTTTGTCCGATCGATTTTCAACGTTTACAATTCAAACTTTTTACTTAGAGAGGGTCTCATGAGACTCCTTTAAACCTTTAGAAAATGAACTTTTGAAAATGTTTGTTAACTGAACATCTTTGGTTTAATTTTGTTTTAAAGTCATTTTAGAACATTAATCATTTGTGTAAGGCCTTGGTAGCGTGCCACATGTCTTAGAATCATTTGGGCGATTCCGGCGTGTGACACAAGTGTTAAGAGGATGTTCTAAACGATTACTTCATCTTCTTAAGTGTTTAAGCTCATGATTTGAATATCTATTTCAAGCCCTCATTCAAAAACCCAAACCCTTTACCAAAATATAAATGCCCTGAGAACTGAAACTCACAACATGGAAAGAATGGATAGGCTTGGTTGTTGTGCCCTTAATTTCATTAAGTCATGGCTGTCAAGCACACAATTTGTGAAACAACATTGTGTTTTTCAAATTGGAATCCAAAGTTCTGAAGCATAAAAATATTCTAAGTTTCACAAGGACCACAAGCTCTTCAGTCATCCTCGTACATTTTGTGAGAAATTTTTTTTTTCTTTTTTTTTGTGAGTCCAAGAATATGTCAAATTGCATTGAAACTAGGTTGCGTGTCATACATAGCAACAAAACAATTCAAGTCCAACAAAAGGCCCAACCACCCACACAGAAAAAAAAAATAAAAAAAATAATATTAATAATGATAAAATAATATTGAAATAAATAATAATAATAATAAAATAATAAAACCAAAATCGACAGAAACCGAATCGGTGTGATTCAGTTCGCCCCCATTCGGTCTGTTTCAGTTTGGTTCCTCTGGAAAACCGAACCATCGGATCGGTATAATTGGTAAGCTTATACCAACCGATTTCACACTTGCCATAAAAATAATTTATACGGGTAATGCTACGTGCACATAAAATGTGTACATAAAGTGTGCACATAAAGATCTGAGCCATTCATTTTGGTGGGATCCATCCCTGCACACATAGAACCCACCAAAATGAATGGCCTACATCTTTATGTGCACACTTTATGTGCACATTTTATATGCACGAATCATTACTCAATTTATACGGACAACCGGTTTTAAGGACTTAATAGTCGTTAAATTAGGTCTTTTTAGTACTTTCACCTGTACATGCACTCATCTCCAACCTATGAAAGTCACTCCTTCCGTATAATTCCGGCGGCAGGGAGAGACAGACAGAGAGAGAGAGAGAGAGAGAGAGAGAGAGATGGAAGAAGAGGGCGGAGGAGAGAGAAAGGGAAAAGCGTCGGCGACGGCGATATTCAGGGACATAAGGAGATACTACTGCGACTACTGTGGTATTTCTAGATCCAAGAAGTCTCTCCTCTGCTCTCACCTCCTCTCCTCCCACCAGGTTAGCGTTAGCCCCTTCTCTCTCTCTCTCTCTCTCTCTCTCTCTCTTGGGCTTTTATATTTCCCCTGTTCATAGATATTGCTTATTGTATGAATGGACTTAGGTTAGTTATTTCGCACTCCAGTTTACATTTGCTGTTGGATCCAACATAATCAAATATTATCTGTAAAATTTCTGCTGATTTTATGTGGATCTTTTTCATATCTATGCCTGTTTTGACCGACATGTATATCTATATATTTTTTTATTATTTATTTTCTTACTCATATCCATTAATTTCCGAATTTATATGTCAGTTTTAACTTCACTGTTATGGGAGTTTTTTTTTTTTTTTATATATAATAATAAAGAAAAAAAGTGTTATTATATTGACTTTTGAGAACTATATAAAGTTTTTTTGGGTCATTAGTTTGTGCTTCAATTGGTCAGTTAATTGCTTTTCCTTGTTAATTTTACGTAGGAAGAGATGAAAAAACATACAACTGAGAGAGATGGGGAAGAAAAAGAAGTTACGCCTAATACATGTGAAGAATGCGGTTCTAGTTTCCGAAAACCTGCTCATTTGAAGCAACACATGCAAAGCCATTCACTTGAGGTATATATATATATATATATATACATGTGTTCTGTATGCTTCATTTCCTTTATAGACTGATAAGTTTTAAATTTCTTTATGCTCCAGCATTAACTAAGCTCCTATTGTTTTTGTATACGCGATAAATGCTTGAACGAATTTTGAAGATACCCCTAATTCTATATGTAAATGTGAGCAAACACATTGACAAGGCTGTGATTTAAAAGACATTAGAATCTTGTTTTTTGCAATACTGGAATGCATTACATCTGGTAAATCATTTAGTCTCAGCAATTGCCCTCCTACCAATGTAGAAACGTTTTTTCTATGCACAACAAATTAGTTATAAACTTGTTAGTGTATATGCAGCAGAGTACAAGATGTGTTTTAACCAGCTACTATTAACTTTTGTGTAGGCGTTAACTTTATTTGCAAATACAAGTCAACGTTTCTCATTTTGTTTTATTAACTGGATGAATTACTCTACTATTCTAAGAAAGGGGGTTTCTTTTCTAGTTCTTGTCTTTTGGCCTTACAACCATGAATGTTTTGCAATGCATTACTTGATTATTTTTGGAAAATGAATAATTGTGCATGTGTAGGCAAGTTTAAGCTGGGGTGGCTGTATACTTCAGCTATATAACCCTGTATGTATTACATGTAGTGCACAACCACGATGTATACATGAACACTGATACATGTTATACCTTGGAAAATCATTTTCAACCGCGTTTCGATCATAGAAATTGTACAATAAATGAGTCTTTGTAGTCCGTTTCAGTCCAAAAATCAAATAAATAAATTCTATAAGCATATTCATTAAAATTGTACTAGAAAATAAACCATTTGTTATTAAAAACCCCTATCAAACAAAGGTTATAATGGGAACTAAATGTTAGTTTTGTAATCCATGTCAATCCCAAAATTCTGTGTGTGCTTATTGATGTTGTACAAAGTGATTGATGTGTGTGGAGTATTAAGCTAAAGTTTGTATACATTTATTTCTCTTGAAAAAAGAATTTGCTTTCCTTTTTTCTGTCACTACATGCATCAAATAAGCAATCTTGCAGGTTCTAATTTTTTTCCCCCATTTATTGATATAGTATGGAAAAATCCATGGTTGTTACTGCGTGAAGCATTGGATCCCACTGAAAGAACTCCAAAATGTGAGAGGCAGCAATGCACATCTTGAATGGATCAGTACCAGGTAGGGAGACCACCTGAGAAGTTCCATCAAGTGAGCCTCTATCACGCGCTGTTCTGTTCTTAAGGTCTGAAGGTTTCTCCATTTGTATACTGGATATTATTTCAGCATCTGTGGGCTTTAGATCATATTCTTATTCATTATAATCACTCACTGTTCACAGAGGCCTTTTACATGTCCGGTTGATGACTGCCAGTCCAGCTATAGAAGGAAAGACCACTTGACCCGCCACCTTCTTCAGCACCAAGGCAAATTTTTTGAGTGCCCTGTCATCAATTGTGTCCAAAGATTTTCTTTCCAAGGTAATATGAAGAGGCATGTGAAAAAATTTCATGAAGCGGAGTCTCCTTCTAATGCTGTCGTGGGTCAGAAACCACATGTCTGCCTAGAAATTGGGTGTGGAAAGGAGTTCAAATATGCGTCGAAGCTGCGGAAGCACGAGGATTCTCATGGCAAGTGTTTTGATATTGTCATTCATGCCCTGGACATGTGCCTTTTACATATACAATGCTTTAAATAGGCACAATTAGCCACTTAGGCTCTATTTGGTTTGGTGATTTAGAGAGGGAAAAAAAAGGAAAGAAAAACAAGAAGGAACACTAGATCCCTCCCTTGTGTTGTCCTCGATATTAAATAACATTAAAAATTAAAATTTTCAAAACAAAATATCTAGAGAAAGGGAGGGAAAATGATTAAGAAAATTTGATTTTTTTTAATTCACTTCTTGCCTTCTTGCTAAATTTCGTTTTCTTTCCTGTTTTCCTTATTAACCAAACTAATAAAAGTGTTTTCCTTGGTGCTTTCCTTTTCTCTCACTAAATCCATGAACCAAACAGAGCCTTAGTGAGGTGAAGTTCTTGGCACCTAGAAAGCTCTGATGAAGCTCTCTGGTATTGCAGTTAAGCTGGATACTGTGGAGACTTTGTGTTCCGAGCCAGGCTGTATGAAACATTTTACCAATGATCACTGCCTCAAGGCTCATATCCAATCTTGCCACAAGCATATTAAGTGTGAGATATGCGGGGCTAAGCAGCTTAAGAAGAACATCAAGCGGCACATTCGCACACATGAAGAAAAGGATTTGGAAGAGAGAATAAAGTGTAGCTTTAAGGGTTGCCTCCGCTCATTTTCGACGGTAGAATGCTTTACTTAGACAAATTATTCAGCAGTTAAAAATCCTTTGCTTCTATATATATATATAATTTTTTTTTTGATAAAGTGGAAAAAAAAAAAAAGAAAAAAAAAAGAAAAAGAAAAGAAAAAAAGAATGTTTCTGAAATGCAAACAAAGTGATATTACAATGCTTCTGATGGATTTACAAGCAAACTTCACAAAGAGCTGAATGGGATTGTATGTTATTTAGTAAGGGGAACTTCAACTATTAAACTAATGGCCTGTTTGGTAATGCAGAAAACATGATAAGGGTTGGTCCCACGTGCATTTTCTATCCGGTTCTTCTCGAAAGCACCATGATGCTGGTTTGAAAGAATCTGTTTTAAAAGTGATTTAATATTTGGCATGGACTCCTGCATAGTAGTAGGCTGTTTATCGACCACTTGAATATGTAGAACCGCTTCATTTAGGAACTGTAGAGCTGTATCTGAAGGTTCCCAGACAGTCCCTTAGGATGCTGTAGTTATTAATGTCATACATGTACTAATATCTTCTTCATTTAAATTCCTCAGAGACCAAATCTTCAGCAGCATGTGAATGCTGTGCACCTCAAACTCAAACCTTTTACGTGTAGCATTTCTGGGTGTGGCATGAGATTTTCATTCAAGCATGTGAGGGATAACCATGAAAAATCTGGGTGTCATGTGTACATCCCTGTAAGTTCTATATGGATTTTTGTGTGGGTAAATCTTTTTTTTTTTTTTTTTCCCTGAACATGGCTGAAAATAAACAAGTACTTTGGTTTTGGAATTTTATTGTTTCAGGGAGATTTTGAGGAGTCTGATGAGCAATTCCGGTTGAGACCAAGAGGTGGGAGGAAAAGGAAGTGCCAGGCAATAGATACGCTTATGCGGAAGAGGGTTACTCTGCCAAATCAATCAGATTGTGTGTTGGATCACGGATGCGAATACCTTTCTTGGATGCTAATGTCCGAAGGTGATGACTGAAGTTTGTTGGATTAGCAAGATTTAGATTTATATTTGGACAGTATAGGTGTATCCGTGTATATATAATATATATATATCCTGTTTGCCCTTGGAATTCCTCTTTGTTTGTATACTCCACTTTTTAAGCTATGTTGCTTGTGGTGGTTGACTGTAAATCTTTCGAAGTCTTGGGTTGCTATATCTATGTATTGTATTCTTGTGTATATCTAATGATATGGAAACTGCATATGACCCTCATCAAAGGAATACGTTTTACACCCATCTTGTCTGCCGCGGGAACTCATCTCTTCTCTTTTCCATGGGTTACTCTCTCTTTGTTTTTGTACTTGTCATAATTGTTATCCTTTTGGAAAGGGGACGAACCATAATTCTTCTACTGCTGCTACTACTACAACTACATGATTCATAGATCAATGAGCTATTTTACAGGACTATAAAGATATTCCAGAGTGGAGTTGGAACTAGGCGGGTTGGATGGGTGGGTTGGGTCAAAAATGGGCTAAACCGTAACCAACCTGCATGGCACCGGGCTGGTATGTGTCAGGTGGGCGGGGTCAACCCTCATACCTATTTTCAATGTGTGTGTGGGTTGTGAATAGAGCCGTTGAAGTGCCTGTTTGGTGGTTGCATCATGTTATGTTAAAATGTGGATCAAAATGCCAGAATTAAACCCGCTGGTTAGAGAAGATATTCTCATCCAAAAACTTGAAGCCCCCAAAACAAGAGAGAGTATTTTTTCACTCTTTTTTGGTTTACTATTGTTCACCCAAAGCTTTTATTGGATGACATGTGTCTCATTTCATTCTCATTTTGTCCTTGTGCTATCAACATAATTATTGGAATGAGACATGTCACTCAGTGAAGGTCTGGGTGAGCAATGGTGAACCAAATTGGGTGAGCAAAAATGCTCTCAGAAAGAACAAGGAAATCACAGCACAACCAAAAAAAAGAAGGGTAAATTGCATTTTTCACCCTTGAAGTTTGGGTGGTTGGCACTTTAGACCCTAAAGTTTGAAATGTGTCATTTTCGTCTCTAAAGTTTTATAAGTGCAACAAATAAGTCCAATTAGCTGTTTGTAATGAATATTTCCGACATTGAAAGTAAAAATTTTGTTGCAAAAAGTCTTTGAGGGACCAAATTGCGACTCATCCCAAACTTTTGGAACAAAATGCCATATTTCAAACTTTAGGTCTAAAGTGTAAAACCACCCAAAATTTAAAGGTGAATGCATTTTAAACCCCCAACCAACACGCCCCCCCCCCCCCCCAAAAAAAAACATCATAACCCAAAAAACTACTTCAAGCTTGTGATACAAATAGTGGATGACATGTAAAATGTCAAAAAGGCTACAAAGCTAATAGCATGCTTGGTCATATTTTCCATGCACATTTATTGTTCATGTTGGGGTTAATCTGTGTAAATTGTTGGGCTCATCAATAGAGCCAACACACTGAAAAACACAGATAAGAGTTAGAGAGTTCGAGAAGAGAGAGAGAAAGTGAGGAAGTATTAGTGTGTTGTACTACGCTAATAGTTCAAGTGCCCGAGATGTACTATTTCTTCAGGTAATAATACAACTCCCCTTTGCATTGGACGTAGGCAAATTGTCGAACCTCTTGAAATATTTGTGTCCCTTTGCGTGATTGCATATTTGTGTGCTTGCTTTATTATTAGTTTTATTACTAGCTTTATAACATGTTATCAGCAAGAGCCTCTGCCAACTGAGTTGATCGTAATTAAGCGTAAAGATATATATTTTGATATTGATAATATATCAATACTATGCTTACTTTATATTTCTACATACATATGTATGAATACATGAAGAGGTTATAATCCTGCCAAAGAGGATTTTACTGCAAACTTTCGAAGAAGTTATTAAGGATGGTCCTCTAAAAGAGGCAATAAAAAAATAAATGAATTGCTTGCAAAAGTTGTTTTATACTCTTAAAGAGTTAGTCTCCTGGGGAGACAATAAATGGACTTCTTAAAGAATTAGTCTCCTAGGGAAACAATAAATGGACTTCTTGAAGAGTTAGTCTTCTGGGAAGACATTAAATGGACTTCTTAAAGAAGAAATGAGAAAATTTATCACAAATAAATTAGAGACAACTCCTAAGGAGATAATGGGAAAAAAAAAAAAAAAAAGAAAGGGGAAGAAAAGCAAAAACAATCATGGGCAGCCAAATTTGAACCGGAGACCGTAGGAATTAAAGATTTAAGATCCTTAGTTCCCACCTCTCAGCTACTACGTGATTGTCTAACCAT
The DNA here is from genome assembly GCA_033977485.1 of Hydrangea macrophylla. Lineage (NCBI taxonomy): Eukaryota > Viridiplantae > Streptophyta > Magnoliopsida > Cornales > Hydrangeaceae > Hydrangea > Hydrangea macrophylla. Next base: position 4,802,936 of record CM066995.1, on the reverse strand, counting down.
TATTGAATGAAAATATATATATTTATACATATCTCTTCAAGAGATGGTGAATAAATCTGTGAAAGATAATAAAAGAAAAATTATAAAGCAATCGTGGATAGCCAGGTTCGAACCCGGGACATCAAGGATTAAAATCCTCAGTCCCCACCACTCTACTACCACACGATTGAGTAACTTTTATTAAAGTTTATGTATACATATATGCGCGCACATATTATACCCAGCCTCTATACAACCTAAATTTTATACTTATAATTATAGATAGGTACGAGCTTCTCAAAGGTAAAACATACAACAAATTTGAATATCTATATGAAATAAATTTCACTCTCCTTATCTTTTATGGCAATGCTTAAATATTTGTTTATTTTATTTATCTAACCCTAAATGATAATTTATCTTTCTTATATCTCAGAATTCTGAAATTTGTCAAACCTCCAAGCTCTTAAATTTGTTGCCCTTGATATTTCTGGCAATAATTTGTTATTTTGGGCCAAAGACATGAAGACTTATCTAATTTATGAAAATCTTGGAAAAACAATCGATGAGGAAAATGATGCATCCTCACGGGAACAGGCTCAAGCCATGGTCATCATTCAACACCATTTACATGAAGAGTTGAAGTATGAGTATCTCATAGTAGATGACCCTTCAATGCTCTGGAAAAATTTGAAAGAAAGGTATGACCACCAAAAGGATGTAATTCTACCAAAAGCAAGATATGATTGGATAAACCTGAGGATTCAGGATTTTAAAACAATTTCTGAATACAACTCCGCACTATTTAAAATTTCTCCTGTTCTTGAATTGTGTGGAGAAAAGATTACTGATGAAGAAAAATTAGAAAAAAAATACTTATTCTACATTCCACGCCTTGAATATGCTCCTGCAGCAGCAGTATCGAGAGCACATATTTAAAAAATATTCAGAACTGATATCTTGTCTCCTTGTGGCTGAACAAAACAATGATTTGCTAATGAAAAATCATCAGTTACGTCCAGCTGGTTCTAATCCATTTCCTAAAGCCAATGGAATTACATTCCCTGAAGTGAATGTAAATGTGCCTCATAGGCAGAGAGGTGTACGTGGAGGTAGATATAGAAACAGCCAAGGACGAGGTCGTGGAAGAAATTACAAATGGAACCGTGGTGGTCATAACCATAAAAATGCAACACCGTACCACAAAAAGTGGAATAGGAATAAAAGGCGGAAAGGTATTCAAAGACCTCCTAAGAGAGACGATGAACTCTGTTAATGGTATGGCAAGACAGGGCACTGGGTGCGTCGCTGTGATATGCCAAAATATTTGTTTGATCTCTACCAAGCCTCCATAAAGGGAAAGGGTAAAGAGATGGAGACACATTTTGCTGACTTTGATGGTCCAGTGGATATAACCCATTTGGATATGGCCGATTTCTTCGTAGATTCCGATGGAAAAATTGATCACTTGATTGGAGATGGAAGTGTCCGAAAATGAAAAATGTTATGTGTTTCTACTATAATTCTATGTTGTATTTTATATGCTGGTATTATGTTGTATTGTGGTGTATAATCTTCTTGTGATAAATCAAATAATTTCTTAGTACTTACGAATTTTATTATTTGATAGATTTCAAAGATAAACACTGAAGATATATGCCTAGTGGATAGTGTAACTACACACACAATTCTTCGCGACAAGAAATATTTCTTGAACTTAAAACTAGCTTAAGCAAATGTGAACACAATATCGGACACAACAAATCTTATTGAAGGGTCTAGAAGGGCTAGCATTAGTTTGTCAAAGAGAACAATAAGTCATTCCAATAATGCTTTATACTCTAGCAAATTCAAAAGAAATTTGCTTAGTGTTAACAATATCCACTTAAATAGATACTACATTGAGACCATTACTGAGACTAGTGTAGAATATATTTGTATTACCTCTCTTGTTTTAAATAAGAAACCCTGCTCAAGCTTTTGGGTTATATCAAATGACGATTAGAGCAATTGAATCAAATACTATGATGAACCAGAAGACATCAGATCCAAAAACTTTTGGACTTTGGCATGACGGACTTGGTTACCCTGGAACAATAATGATGCGAAGAATCATTAAGGGATCACATAGACATCCTTTAAAGAATCAGAAGATTCTTCTGCCAAGTGACAGTCCATGTACTGCTTGCTCACAAGGTAAATTAATTATCAGACCTTCTCCTTCAAAGATCATTGTGGAATCTCCTACATTTCTAGAACGTGTTCAATGAGATATATGTGGACCAATTCATCCATCATCTGGGCCATTTTATTATTTCATGGTTCTTATTGATGCATCTACTAGATGGTCACATGTGTGTCTACTCTCGTCTCGCAACACTACATTTGTGAGACTTCTGGCTCAGATAATTCGATCATGAGCACAATTTCCTAATTTCCCTATCAAAACTATACGTCTTGATAATGTTAGGGAGTTCACATCCAAGGCATTTGATAGCTATTGCATGTCAATAGGAATTCATGTTGAACATCTCGTTGTTCATGTGCATACACAGAATGGTTTAGTTGAGTCATTTATCAAACGTCTCAAGTTGATTGCTAGACCCTTACTTTTGAGAACAAAGCTACCTACATCTTCTTGGGGTCATGCAATATTATATGATGCATCATTAATTCGGATTAGACCAACTTCTTATCATGAATACTCCTTCTTACAACTTGCATTTGGACAACCACCTAATGTTTCCCATCTACGAGTTTTTGGTTGTGTTGTGCAAGTTCCTATTGCACCCCCACAATGTACAAAAATGGGTCCTCAGAGATGACTTGGAGTTTATGGTGGTTTTGATTCACCATCTATAATAAGATATCCTGAACCCCTGACAGGTGATCTTTTTACTGCACGGTTTGCAGACTATCATTTTGATGAGACCATAGTCCCACCATTAGGAGGAGAAAAGTTGAAGCCTAAAGCTCAACATAAAATTTCTTAGAATACATAGGCAATGTCTTATCCTGATCCTCGTACCAATCAATGTGAACTTGAAGTTTATAGGATCATTCATTTGCAAAAGGTTACAAATCAATTGCCTGATGCATTCAGTGATGCAAAGAAAGTGATAAAATCACATACTCTGGCTGTAAACACTCTAGCAAGAATTGAAGTCCCAAGAGGACAATCTAGTTGTGCAGCAATTGATGAGTCTACGGCATGATTGAAACATGGTAGACCTAGTGGTGCAAAGGATAAGGTTCCTCGAAAGAGGAAAATAAAAGGACATCTTAGGAAAGTGGAAAATCATACAAAGATCTCAAAGAGCGCTATAGAAATACTTGATAAATCCAATGTTGGTAAACAAAGTTCCCTTGGAGAGGAACAAGTAGCCTATGAAGAGGCACAAGTATTTGCCAATAAAGAGATCTCGATAAACTATATGTCCACTGAAAATATGTGGGATCGTAATGACACGGTCATTAATCACATATTTGCCTTTACAATAGCACTAGACATCACCCAAAGTGATGAGGATCCTAAACCACAAAATGTGGAAGAATGTCGACATAGAATTAATTGGCCAAAGTGGAAAGAGGCCATACAAACAGAGTTAAACTCATTATAAAACAGGAAGTGTTTGGGCGTGTAGTCCCTACACCTAAAGATGATAATCCTGTTGGGTACAAATGGGTATTTGTACGAAAACGTAATGAGCAGAATGAGATTATGCGATACAAGACCAGACTTGTAGCACAAGGTTTCTCGAAGAGACCTGGCATCGATTACGATGAAATATATTCCCCATATAATAGATACAATTACGTTTTGATTTTTGATAAGCCTATCAATGTTTGAAGGACTTGATATGCGCTTACTGGATGTGATTACAATATATTTGTATGGATCACTAGATAGTGATATACATATGACTATCCCCGAAGGGTTCAACGTGCCCGAAGTATGTAAGTCAAAACCATGTGATATGTACTCCATTAAATTGCAAAGATCTCTTTACAGATTAAAGCAATCCAGACACATGTGGTATAATCGCTTGAGTGAATATTTATTGAAAGAAGGATATATAAAAAATGCTATATGTCCATACGTCTTCATCAAGAGATCAGAACTTGGTTTTACAATCATTACAGTATATGTTGATGATCTTAATCTTGTTCAAACTCCGGAAGAGCTCACAAGAACAGATGATTATCTGAAAAGGGAATTTGAGATGAAAGATCTCAGAAAGATAAAATTTTGTCTTGGATTGCAACTCGAGCATTTCCCTGATGGAATTCTCTTACATCAATCCTCATACACAGAGAAAGTTTTGAAACATTTCTATATAGATAATGCTCATCCATTGAGTACTCCTATGGTAGTCCGATCACTTGATGTAAAGAAGGATCCTTATCATCCTCATGATGATAATGAGGAGCTACTTGATCCTAAAGTATCATATCTGAGCACTATTGGTGCTCTCATGTATTTGGCAAATTGTACACGACCAGATATTGCTTTTGTTGTCAATCTGCTTGCAAGATTCAGCTCAGCTCCAACTCGAAGACATTAGAATGGTATCAAGCACATTTTTCACTATCTTGGTGGTACAATTGATTTGGGATTATTTTATTCAAAAGGATCCAAATCACCATTAGTTGGGTATGCCGATGTTGGTTATCTCTCTAATCCACACAAGCCTCGATCTCAAACAGGCTATGTATTTACTTGTGGCAATATTGCCATCTCATGGCGATCTGTGAAGCAAACATTGACCGCCACTTCTTCAAATTATTCTGAAATCATTGCACTACATGAGGCCAGTCGTGAATGTGTTTGGTTGAGATCCATGATCCAGCATATTCAAAAATCATGTGACTTATCGTCTATCAAAGATATCCCAACAACAATCTATGAAGATAATGCTACATGTGTAGCATAAATCAGAGTAGGGTTCATTAAAAGTGATAGAACCAAGCACATTTCACCAAAATTCTTCTATACACATGAGCTTCAAGAGGAAGGTGAAATCAATGTTCAGCAGATATGCTCCATTGACAATCTTACAGATTTATTCACCAAGGCATTACCAACTTCAACATTCAAGAAGCTAGTGTATAACATTGGGATGCGACGACTTCAAGAGCTTTCATAAGGAAATCATACTCATGTTAAAATGAGGGGGACCAATCGATTCACAAGAAGTGTTATTTTAAAGATGGACATTCCAGGGGGAGTGTTATGAAAGTGGGTGATGAATGTCCATTTCAATCATGTGTGGCAAATAGTGGATGACATGTAAAATGTCAAAATGGCTACTAAGCTTATAGCATGCTTGGTCATATTTTCCATGCACATTTATTGTTCATGTTGGGGTTAATCTGTATAAATTGTTGAGCTCGTCAATAGAGCCAACACATTGAAAAACACAGATAAGAGTTAGAGAGTCAGAGAAGAGAAAGAGAGAAAGTGAGGAAATATTAGTGTGTTGTAATACGCTGATAGTTCAAGTGCCTGAGATATACCATTTCTTCAGGTAATAATACAACTCCCCTTCGCAGTGGACGTAGGTGAATTGCCGAACCACCTGAAATATATGTGTCCCTTTGTGTGATTGCATATTTGTGTGCTTGCTTTATTATTAGTTTTATTACTAGTTTTATACCAATTTCAACATATATCTACAATCAATCAACCTAGCATAATCAACTAATTTGATGATATCTTTTCCAAGGACACAATAACCAATTTCTTAATAATTTGCCCAAAAACTCAAGAATAAAAGAGGAGAGTAATGTTTGGGGCACAAACACTTTATAACCCTGGGTCCTGGGTGGCATTGTGGGGCCTGGTAGTTTCAGTGAACCCCACAATGCCACCTAGGAGAGATATATAGTGTTTGTGTAAAGTGTTTGTTCCCATGGCATTACCGGAAAGAGAGAGGGTAAAATGAGTAATGCTATGGTCACTAACACTCTATCTCTCTCCAATGGGGTTTGGGTATTTTTAGTAGACCTTACAGTACCACCCAGGAGAAAGATAGAGTATGAGTAAATTTTGTTTGTGAAAGTGTTAGTGACCATAGCATTACCGGGTAAAATAGGTACCAAATTACAGCTATTATCAAGTTCATAGTGAAAGATATCGATTTGCCAAACAGGTGTACTCCTCTGGCTCCAACTTTCACCACCAGATCTTACCATAAAATCAAAACCAAATTGCGAAGAAGCTAAGTATGATAATGAAAACATATGAAACAGAACAAAAATTAGAACACACACGCATATATAGTAAGAGTTATAGAGGGAGATCTATTGTTTGTATAACCCATCGAAACACACCAACCCTTTCTCTCTGAACCCAAAATCTGGAAACCCATGTCTCAACCTCGCTAACCACAAAAAACATAAGTGAGAGAGAGAATCCTCTACCAGCGATTGGAGTAAAGAGAGAGAGGGGACCGAGTGAGGGAGAGAGAAAAGTGCAGAGTGTGAGGTGATTCGAGGTGAAAAGTGCATGTTCATAGCGTATTTCATAGTCTTTTATGCATACTTTTATCCCCAAGTCCCTAGATTTAGATGCACATCAATGATTAAGTGTTTTCTATGATGTTGAGACTCAAATATCTGTTTTTACACCATTTTGCAGGTTATAGGAAGCAACCATTGCATAGAAAGTGATTCTGGTGGATAGAACAACAGTAAGCAGCTGAGAAAATGCCAATTTTGACAATGAAGACTTCAGATTTGGAAGATTTTACCAGAGATATAAAATGTAGATCTTTGAGTTACGGTCGCGTGGCCGTAAACAAGAGGTCAATCCGAGGTTCGAGTGAAAAGTTATGGCCATTCTCCCGTCGGTGCGCAGAGCTGTCAAAATCAGAGAGTTCAAGCGATTGAAGAAGAGTTCAATCAATCGAACCTTCGATCGATCGAACCTCATATTCACCCAAAAGTTGCGTAAACTCTGTGGGAACCCTATATATACGTCGTTTTGACGCCAGACGAATGGAGGACGCTCCAGAACGCGAAAAACAGCAGTTTAGGGTAGTTTTAGGGTTAGATTAGGAGTAGTTTAGGTTAGATTAATCTTCTTCTTCCTCCTTTTCCATTGTAGATTGAAGATTCAAGTTTGTTTCAAGTTTATTCAGATTATATTCAGATTATTTACAGGTTTTTTCTTTCCAATCTATGTTCTTTGATTGTTTATTGTTATAGTTGTTATGATTGTTTGGTTTTACTGTTTCTGCAATAGTTTTATTATGTTTTCGTAGTTTATACGTTGGGAATATGTGATGAAACATTGATTCCCAACCTCTGCCATGCAATCTTTAGAAAACCTTGGGCTCGATCGATCGAAGATATTTCGATCGATCGAACCAGAGCCATAGTCAAGCGATCGAAGGCATTTCGATCGATTGAAGGATGATGATGTCCGATCGATCGAGAGCGCTTCGATCGATCGAACATGTTAAATCTTGAGATGATTCTTTTAAGTATTCCTTGACTTTCTGTTTTAGAAATCTGTTATCAAATTGTCCCAATAAGCTCAGTTTGTCACAACAGTTTTTAGAACTTAAAGCCTTAAGGCCTTTTCTTCAATGACTTTTGAAAACCACTTTGAATGCTAACACCATTTAGAGTGCAAGTAATTACCATTGTTTTAAACCGTCTTTCATGTATTTTAAATCACTTGTGATGATATAGTCCCGGTCATGAAAGGGCTATTGATTCTACATCTTTAGAAAAATACGGAATACTGAAAAGGGATGTACTCCATAGAACTTTAATGAATATGCATGGTAGATGGTTAGGATCAATGTGAATTCTCGTATTTCCAACACCTTTAATTTATCTGTCTAATTAGTTATGTTTCTATAAGCTTTAGTTTATTATTTTGTTTAATTTAATTAATTAGGATTTAGTCACTACTACAATTAAACTTTTCCTCTTCTTTAGGTTTTAACTTAGTAGATATTCTTCCTATTCCTTCCCTGTGGGATCGACCTGGACTTATCCAGTATTACTTGCACGATCACCTACACTTGGGAGTTGCACAAGAGCGCACAACTTTTTAGTCGTGTCATGAGGAACGCGTGAGAGGCGCCGTAGGAGAGAGAGAGAGAGAGAGAGAGAGAGAGAGAGAGAGAGAGAGAGGCGTCTATATGAGAGGCACGTTCGGTAAATGAAAACCCTAGGTTGAACAATTTTTTCTATTAGCCTGAACAGGGCTCGTTTCCAACCCGAGTGAATGCAAATACTAATAGAGTATCTATAGATATGCAGTATATATAAGCAACAACATCATTAATGATCATATCATTATTCCCGTTCATGAATGCACCAACTCAATATATCTCTACGGACATCATCCCAATCTCATAGACATCATCCCAATCTTATCCCAAGCATAACATAGACTCTTAAGTCCACATTAATCAGACACATAGTCCCATACCTACGGTCTGTCAAACCTTAGATGAAATCTCAACTCTTATACCTGTTAGTTCGACACATAGCCCCAAAGTTCCGGCCAACACTCCTGGATACATTCTCTAGCCACCACGCCCCTTGATACACTAGGGCTAACATGCCCATTCACCTTTCCTTTCATAACATATACCTCTTAGTCTCGATCATGGATTAAAGTGACATATCCCTTAGTCTCCATCGGATCTCCCATCTCAGTCTTGGACTAAGGTGATATTCATTTAATCTCTATCGGAATATGTTCATGATGTATCCCTCTTAATCTCGGTCATGAACTAAAGTGACATATTCCTATAGCTTCTATTTGGACTTCCCGTCTCGGTCATGACTAAGGTAATATTCCTGTATCCTCTGTCATATTAAGATGATAACATCGGCATAACCCTTTGTCTCGGTCTTGGACTAACATGACCATGCCCTTGTCCCTATCCGATCTCTCATGTCTCGGTCATGGGCAAGGAGACATTCTGTTAGCCTCTATTGGACCCGGGTTCTAGCCACACTACCGTTTCCTCGATTCGTATCCCTTAATCTCTCTCATGGACTAAGGCGACATCACAAATATATCCCTTAGTCAATATAGGTAATCACAAAACCTTACATTTGTTTCCATAATATATATCCCTTAGCCTCTCTCGTGGATAAAAGCGATACCTACTAATATATCCCTTTAGTCTCTCCTGTAGACTAAGGCAATATACACATACCGCAACCCACACTGTACGATCTTCGCGATCGCCTTTCTCATTCACCAATCATAAATAGTATCAACCTTTGTGGTCAATAGACCCACTGCTATGCACGTCGGTTTCTCAATTTGCTTAAAAACATTATATCGTCACCATATAATTGGTCCCACTATTCAATGCATTAAGTCAATTCTTTCACGTGTGTATTATTCCAGTACATCTTTTCAACATAACACATAATAAATAGGTTAACAGTCCATCAAATATAAACAAACTAATCATTTAACATTCCGTTATGTTCGATTGATTGAACTCACTTCAATCGATTGAGGTAAAGCTAGGTTTGATCGATCGAAGTCAGTTCGATTGATTGAACCAAGTTCGATCGATTGAGGTCTGTCTGTGTTCAATCGATCTAAAGTACTTCGATCGATTGAAAGTTGGATTTCTTCCCAAACTGAACTGGACCATTCCCGCACGTTTGGGGTTCATTCTTTCTTACTGAAACATATATATAGTAACTTATCTATGCTACAAAGTGAGTATAAACACTCACTATGAAGTTCGGTGACACCGGTGAGCTCGGGGTGGCAGCGGGTCCACTCGGGGTGGTCTCCTTTTCTCTCCTTTCTCCTTCTCTTTCTCTGTCTCCTCTTTTTCTCTCCTTCTCCCTATCTTCAGTCCCTTCTCCTCTTCTTGTAGAGAGTGTGTGTATGTGAGTGTTTGTATATATATATATATCTGAGTGTGTGTGTGTATATATATGAGTGTGTACATATATAATCTATATATATATATATATCTCTAAAACTTAGCAACCCAGACACACACACCCAAAACCAACATATATATAAGGACGGGGAGGGTGCAGGTGGCAGCTCTATGTATACTAATAATACTAAGCTTGATCAATCAAAGTGAGTTCGATCGATTGAGAATAGGTCGGTGAGAGTTTGATCGATTGAGATGGGTTCAATCGCTTGAAAAAAGGATTCACATCATAATTCAGGTCGAAAGAGGTTCAAGGAATCGAAGTAGGTTCGATCGATTGAGAAATGAAACTCTCGATCACTTGAAGCTTACTCGATCGATTGAAACTGAAATTACAGAAAATGTAAATACAGGTATACTGAATCTTAGTTATATCAACAAGGGTATAAAAGTATAATGAAAATACAAGGTATTACATCATCTCTCTCTAAATAAAGATTTCATCGCCGAAATCCGAACTAAGCGTCACTAAACAACTCTAGATACCTCTCACGCATTAACGACTCCAATTCCCAAGAAGGTTCTCCTTTGTCGTGAAACTTCCACTGGATCTTCACCAACGGAATCTCTTTATTTCTCAGCTTCTTAACTCTCCGATCCAGAATTCACACTAGTCCTTCATGAAATGACACATTATTGTTAACCTCTATATCTTTAAAGTTGATCTCATGACTCGGATTGTGAGCACAATTTCTTAACATGTTGATGTGAAACATGTTGTGTACTCCCGACATCTTAGGTGGCAATGTGAGTCTATAGGCAACCTTTCCTACACATTCGAGGATCTCAAACGGTCCAATAAAACGCAGTGCCAGCTTCCCTCTCTCCTGTCCAAATCTGACAATTCCTCACACCAGAGACACTTTAAGTAGCACATGATCTCCAACACTAAACTCTAAGCTTCTGCGATGTTTATCCACGTAACTCTTGTGCCTACTCTGCACCATTTGCATCCTTTATTTTATAATCTTGATCTTTTTATTAGTTTACCGAACTAATTTAAGTCCAAGCAGTTGTTTCTCCCCAACATCTGCTCAACCCAAAGCGATCGACAGGGTCTTTCATGTAATGCCCCGAAGGGTGCCATTCCTACGCTCGAATGGTGGCTATTGTTGTACGCAAATTCTATCAGCGGTAGATGATTCTCCCATGAGCCCTCAAAATCAATAACACACGCACGAAGCATGTCTTCCATTACTTGGTTAACCCATTCAGTCTGTCCATCAGTTTGTGGATGAAAGGCAGTGCTCAAGTTTAATGAAGTCCCCAAAGCTGTCTGTAGACTTTTCCAAAACTCTGTAGTGAATCTCGTATCATGGTCGGATACAATAGAGACTGGTACACCGTGCAGTCACACGACTTATTGTATATACATATGGCTCAAATGCTCAACTGGATATGACATACTATAAGCTATGAAATGCGTCGATTTGGTAAGTCGGTCCATAACTACTAAAATAGTGTCGTGGTTTTGCTGTGACCTCGGCAAACCTACCATGAAGTCCATGGTTATATATTCCCACTTCCATCCAGGAATTGGTAATGGTTGTAGAAGTCCTGGAAACTTCTGATGTTCTGCCTAAGACATTAAGACATGTGCTCAGCAACTTCTCGTTTCATTCCTTCCCACCAAAAGTTCCTCTTTAAATCCTTGTATATTTTTGTACCTCCTGGGTGGATAGTCATTCGTGACTTGTGACCTTCGGCCAATATATCCTTTCTAAGATCACCTTCCTCCGGCACACAAAGTCTGCCTCTGCATCTGAGTGCTCCATTTGCACCAATACTCCAATTCTCTGGTTCTTTTACCGCATTTCTTTTGAACCATTCCTGAAGTCCTTCATTCTTCCTCTGTGCCTCCAAAATATGACTGACGAGGGTCGGTTACACCATGAGACATCCAAAGTGTCACACTTCACTTGGGTTTGAGGTTTGAATACCAAATTCAACCAAAGTTTCCAATGCTTGCCACTCTTTGACCATAAGGGAAGCAACTGCTATCCTCTTGGGTTTCTAACTCAATGCATTAGCCACTACGTTCGCCTTTCCAGAGTGATACTACAACGTGAAATCGTAGTCCTTTAACAATTCCTTCCAATGTTATTGCCTCATATTTAACTCCCTTTGAGAGAACAAATATCTTAGACTCTTATGATTCAAAAATAGCTCAAACTTCTCACCGTCGAGGTAATGCCTCCAAATCTTAAGTACAAAAACAATCACAGCTAGCTCGAGATCATGCGTCGGATAATTCAACTCTTGAGGTTTCAATTGCTATGATCCGTTTGCGATTACTTTCCCATCTTGCATCAGAACACATCCGAGTCCTTGGTATGATGCGTCGCAATAGATGGTAAATTGCTCGTCGCTCTTGGGTATTACCAGCACCAGCGCTGTAGTCAATCTCTCGTTTAATTCTTAAAATGCACATTCATGCTTGTTACCCCATTCAAACTTCAAATCCTTCTTCGTTAGTCCTATAAGAGGAGCTGCGATCTTGGAAAATCCTTCCACGATTCTTCGATAGGTTTTAGCTGAACCAAGAAAACTTCTAACTTCCGTTGCGGTGGTTAGTATATTCCAATCTAGAACTGCATCTATCTTTGACGAGTCTATGGCTATTCCATCATGTAAGATGACATGTCCTAAGAACTTGACCTCTTTCAGCCAGAGTTGGCACTTGCTGAACTTTGCATACAGTTGATTATCTCGGAGGGCCTGTAGTGCGATCCTTATATGTTCCTCATGCTCCTCCTTGGTCTTCAAGTAGATTAGAATATCATCTATGAACACGATAATGAGCTGGTCCAAGTAGGGTCTAAATACTCTATTCATTAGGTCAATGAATACTGCTTGGGCATTGGTTAATCCAAAAGACATAACCAAGAATTCATAATGCTCATACCTCGTCCTAAAAGCAGTCTTTGAAATATCCTCTAGTCGAACCAACAGTTGGTGATATCCCGATCGTAGATCGATCTTCGAAAAAGACGTTGCTCCTTGTGGTTGATCAAATAGATTGTTGATTCTAGGGAGTGGGTACTTGTTCTTAATTGTGACCTTTTTGAGCTCCCTATAGTCGATATAGAGTCACTAGGTTCCGTCCTTTTTCTTGACAAACAGCATTGGCGCTCCCCAAGGTGACATGATGGGTCGAATAAACTTGAGATTTTCTAACTCTTGTACTTGCTTCTTCAGTTCTTGCATCTCTGTTGGTGCCATCCAATAAGGAGCCTTCGATTGTGGTAAAGTGCCAGGCATTAATTCAATGCAGAAGTCAATCTCTTACTCAGGTGGCAATTCTAAAATATTTCAAAACACATCCTCAAAGTCTCAGACTACAAGAATCTGTGCAATAGTGAGTTCTGAACTCAAGCTCTTGATAGCTGCAAGACTGCTAGTAAAAAAAGCATCACCAAAGGGGTTACACTGGAAATCAAATAGCTGACTTCCTGGTACTGAAAAGGTAATCATCTTACTGGCACAATGCGACTTAGCACGATACTTTGTGAGCTAATCAAATCCTAAGATGATGTCAAATTCCTTCATTAATAAAACGATTAGATCTATAGGAAAAATCTTATCCTCAAAGGTTAAGGCACAGTCCTTGCACACTTTCCCTGATCTTACGGTTACTCCCAAAGGTGATACTGCATTCAAGGCTACATCAAGTGCATGGGGTATTAAACCCAACATTTTAACAATTCTAATAGCAATAAACGAATTTAAAGCATCAGTATCAAATAGAACTTTAACTCGAGTGCTAAATGACGTAAGAGTACATTCCATGTTTTGCTGCTCGGCTTCATCATAACCCACATCCCCTGGGATGATCGCATTAAAAAGAGCCTTTCCAACTGGGCTCTGATCAGCTGGTCCATTGTATGCCCTATGGGGTGATTTGTAGTTCTTACTCATGTGGCCGCGCTTTCCATAGTTGCAGGAGACAACTTTCGGACAGTTATAGCTTCTTGCAGCTCGGCAGTCCTTAGCCAAATGACCAAGTTTTCTGTAGTTAAAGCATCCACCATTATTACTTCCAGTAGCAACGGGTATTCCTGGTGGAGGAGGTGCTTGGTTTGCAGTATAGCAGTTCTGAGGGAACGCGGGTTGTGGTTTCCTTTCGCCCAACCAGTTGCGCTTGTTTTCTTAGAACCGCATCGGAGGTCTTGGTCCTTGGTTACCTCTGGGTGTGGTCGATTCCCAAAACGTCCTTTTTCCCGACCATTGATATCCTCATGACCGACTGCCATCTGTACCATGGCCTTAAAATTCTGACCCTAATGATTCAACGCCATCCGTTGTACTGGCAGCGAAAGACCCTGGTGATACTGTCTATTCTTCTTCTTCGGTGTATTGATCATATGAAGGGAAAATTGGGACAATCATTCAAACTGCAGCGTATACTCCCATACAGTCTGGTTCCCTTGTCTTAGCTCAATGAATTCTCTCTCGTTCTTATTCTTCTCTGTTTGAGGAAAGTAGTTTTCCAGAAAAAGCCCTTTAAATGTGATCCAGGGCATCCTTCTAGTCGCGTTCTCTCCTACGGTTGCCTTCTCCGATCCCCACCAATCAGCGGCCATATGACTCAACTGGAATATCGCCAGTAGATGCTTCTCTATCTTATTGCAACCCAGTGTATCGAAGATCGCTTCCATCTCTCGAAGCCACTATTCTGCTTGCCACGGCTCAGTATTTCCATCAGACTTCTCCGGATGAAAATGACAGAAATGCTCTACTATTCGATCCTCAACTGGCCTCAGAGGTGGTCCATGATTATTTCCATGGTGCACATAAGGATTGTTGATCCGTTCCATCCTTTGCACAAAGTCTTCAAACAATCTAGTTGGATCAATAGCCTGGGATACTGGGGGTGCATCCTCAATCTGTGCAGGACCATTCTGGGTAGGCATTCCTTCTATCGATGTAGTATGATTGGGTACCTATATAGACATCTATCAGTTAGTCGTCAATCAGAAATAATAACATAAAGTAATTCGTAACTAAACATACTAGTTATAACTATTATCACATTAACAGCAAGGGAAACTCCATATGGATAATTTTTAGAACACATACTTAGAGTCAACCCCTATCTCACGGAATCTTAAGGTTCAAACTCAAGAAATGTTGGACAATTGGTGAATGCGCTCACTAAACCTAGGCTCAGATACCAAAAACCCTATAACGCCCTGTAGTAGCAAAAACAGAAAAAAAAAAAAAAAAAAAAAAAAAAAAAAAAAAAAAAAAGAGATTCCTTTTTAGACCCGTAGGCCATGACAGTTGAAAGTCACCATATTATCCATGACCAAAGTCAAACCATTAGAGTAATCAGACACATAGTCCCACACCTATGGTCTGTCAAACTTGACACGAAGTCTCAACTCTTATACCTGTTAGTTCAACACGTAGTCCTAAAGTTCTGGCCAATACATCTAGATACATTCTCTGGCCACCACGCCCCTTGATATACTAGGGCCAACACGCCCAATTTACCTTTTCTTTCATAACATACACCTCTTAGTCTCGGTCATGGATTAAAGTGACATATCCCTTAGTCTCTATCGGATCTCGTCTCGGTCTTGGACTAAGGTGATATTCAATTAATCTTTATCGGACTAAGTTCTTGATGTATCCCTCTTAATCTCGGTTATGGACTAAAGTGACATATTCCTATAGCCTCTATTCAGACTTCCCTTCTCGGTCATGACTAAGGTAATATTCCTTTAGCCTCTGTCGGATTAAGATGATAACATCAGCATAACCCTTTGTCTCGGTCTTGGACTAACATAACCATGCCTTTGTCTCTATTGGATCTCTCATGTCTCAGTCATGGGCAAGGCGGCATTCCGTTAGCCTCTATTGGACCCAGGTGCTAGCCACATTACCGTTTCCTCGATTCGTATCCCTTAATCTCTCTCATGGACTAAGGCGACATCACAAATATATCCCTTAGTCTCTCTCATGGACTAAGGCAATATAGGTAATCACAACCTTACATCTGTTTCCATAATATGTATCCCTTAGCCTCTCCCGTGGACTAAAGCAATACCTACTAATATATCCCTTTAGTCTCTCATGTGGACTAAGGCAATATATGCATACCGCAACCCACACTATACAATATTCGCAACCGCCTTTCCCATGCACCAATCATAAATAGTATCGACCTCTATGGTCGATAGACCTACTACTATGCACGTCTTCTTCACAATTCGCTTAACAACATTATATCATCATCATACAATTGGTACCACTGTTCAATGCATTAAGTCCATTATTTCAAATTTGTATTATTCTAATATATCTTTTGAACAATTAAAGCATAATAATAAACAGGTTAACAGTTCATCAGATATAAGCAAACCAATCATTTAACATTCTATTAAGTTCGATTGATTGAACTCACTTCAATCGATTAAGGTAAACCTAGGTTCAATCGATCGAAGTTAGTTCGATCGATTGACAAAAACAATGTTCGATTGATGGAACCAAGTTCGATCGATTGAGGTCTGTCTGTGTTCAATCGATCGAAAGTAGTTCGATCGATTGAAAGTTGGATTTCTTTCCAAACTAAACTAGATCATTCTCATACATTCGAGGTCCATTCTTTCTTGTCGAAACATATATATATATATATAAGTAGCAACTTATCTACACTACAGAGTGAGTATAGACACTCACTGTGAAGTTCGGCGATGCCGACGAGCTCGAGGTGGTCTCCTTCTCTCTCCTTCTCCTCCTCTTTCTCTGTCTCATCTCTTTCTGTCCATCTCTCTATCTTCTGCCCCTTCTCATCTTCTTGAAGGGAGTATGTGTATGTAAGTGTTTGTATATATATATATCTAGGTGTGTATGTGTATAGATATATGAGTGTGTATATATATAATCTGTATCTCTCTCTCTCTAAAACTCAGCAACCCAAACACACACCCAAAGCCAATATATATAGGGAGGGGGAAAGTGCAGGTGGCAGCTCTGTGTATATTGATAATACCAAGCTCAATTTATCGAAGTGAGGATAGGGTTCGATCGATTGAGATGGGTTCAATTGCTTGAGAAAAAGGATCCACATCATACTTCAGGTCTGTAGAGGTTCAAGCGATCGAAGTAGGTGCAATCATCAACTAAGAAATGAAACACTCAATCGTTCGAAGCTTGCTCGATCGATTAAACTGAAATTATAGGAAATGTAAATACAGGTATACTGAATCTTATTTATATCAACAATGGTACAAAAGTACAATGAACATACAGGGTATTACAACCTATGAATAAGATAAATGGACAAAAGAGTGATCAAGTTAACTTTATGCACAAAGGTCAAGAAATATATCACTGGTATCCATATTGTAATAGTGGTCTTGATTAGCTTTTTTTCCCTAATTAGCTCGGCTAGTCGAGTTAGACAGAGATCTTGGCCTCCCAAAGAGAGATCAAGGGTTTGAACCTAGGGGTCATGTGAGTGGGTTAGGAGGACGATTCTTAAGTAGCTCGATGAAGCATATCCAAAGCTTGGCGTGGGTTCCTATCACCCACTCACCTCCCTGTTTTACCTAGTGCGTGTGTAGTGGGGTCGGTGCACGTGTTCGCCTCTATCCTACTCCATCAAAAGAGTTGTAACAACCTGCATTTTCAGTTATTTACCAGTATTTACATTTGTCATATTTAAAATTAAAATTGTATTGTCAATTCTCCTGTGTTAATTCTTATGACTTGCCTTCATATTTAAAATTCATATTGGGGTCAAACTGCAATTTCTATAAATCTAACGATACCTGTGTTGGATTTCAAATCTGTATTTCGAAACGGTGAAAAAAATTTCCTTTGACTCAAACAGTATTTTTATAAAACCAGAAAACTATTTCCTTCGTTAAAATGAATTTTCTGTATATTTGTGGCGATCACCGCACCGCGAAAACACCAGTTTATGTTCAAGACTGTCCGCGTTGCGTTGGGATTCCACAGATTTTGGAATGGACATAAAGCAAGACATGACATTTGCTTTATTTTCCATTTATGGAAACTAATGATTGGGTTAAGCTTTGTTTGGCTATGCTTAAATTGTGTAAGTAATGTTGTACCATAAGCTTAAACTCCCAAACGCATTCAACCTTCACCCCTATAGGTCTATAAACACCCTTTCAAAATCTGTATGTGTATTCATACGTAAGTGTACATACCTGTATATTATGTGATTAGTAATTCAAAACCAAAATTGATTTTGTAGAGTGTAAGAAAAATTACTTGGCCACCAAGTTCATCCATTGTATCTTCTATATATGCTACACTCCCACACACACTTTCAGTGGATCCTTGAGACTAAAA
This sequence comes from Hydrangea macrophylla, assembly GCA_033977485.1. Classification (NCBI taxonomy): domain Eukaryota; kingdom Viridiplantae; phylum Streptophyta; class Magnoliopsida; order Cornales; family Hydrangeaceae; genus Hydrangea; species Hydrangea macrophylla. Next base: position 4,784,688 of record CM066995.1, on the reverse strand, counting down.
TTTACAGAGAAATTAGAGAGTTTCATAGTATTTTTAGAGAGAGAGATAGAGCCTCAACCTCCATACCTTGGGACTTGAAGTTGGGAGTGCTTAATTCTTATTCTTTCTCAACAATTTTCCAATCTTTATTATCAGTGAGTATCTAAAACTCACTCAGTATGTAATTTCATATGTATTCATTGGTTATGTAGCTTAATTGGTAAATCACCATTGATAATTTTACGTTGAACACCATAGCTTGAAAACATGGATTTCTCAAACTCAACCAAAATCCATTTTTATAGATGATTTTGAAAGATTATGCTTCATAGAAGGTGTAGCCAAAATATTAGAACCTAATTCAATCGTATCATGACGTATATTGAAAATGAAATTTCTGTCGTCTCTCAGATTTTCGTAAAATTCGAGAGCTACGTTTCGATTCGTGTCAAATTGATTGTAGATTCATAATCTTTGTGAAAAACCAGAGAGATTCATATATAATAAGGCTTGGTTATTATCAAATTTCAAAATGGGTCAAATTGGCATCAAAATCTGAAACAGGGGACTTTTCAGCGAAGAAGACGAAACTACTGCCTGAACTCGCGCGCGCGATCGTGCGAGCGAGGGTTGCGCGAGCGGCCGGCATAAGCGACCCCTCGCAGGAGCAACCCGCGCGCGCACGAGCCGTAAGAATTCTGGTAGATAAAAAAGTTTTTATAATAAAATGAAAATTGGGGATGTCGCACAAGCGGCCCGCGCGAGCGACTTCTGACAGTTTCTGGTATTTGCTTATTTTCTGTTAAGGGACTTTTTGGATGATATTTTATGGGTTTTTTAAGGCTCGGTTTGGAAGTAATGTTAAAACAGATTAAGTCTCGTTATGTTTTGGTTATTAAAGAACGATTATGGTTTCGATTTCTTTTCAAATATACATGGTTATCAATCCCGGCATTTCATATATTCTGTTTACAGCTGCACGACATTCATATGGTGTTAGTTTTACATGCATGGTGAGTGTGAGTGTTGGTCAGTGTGGAAAAGAGTATGTGGTTGAGATTGTGTGGACACTCCCTAGTAATTGTGTACCAAAGTGTGACATGTTGAGATTGCGGTGAGAGTGTCTTTGAAATGCGATGGTGGCAAAACTGGACACTCACTGGTGCCCATGGTAGGGCTAAAGTGTGTGATACAGACTTGGACATTCCCTGGCACCCATGGTAGTACTAAAGTGTGGCCTACGGACACTCCCTGGTACCCGAGTCTGGATACTATGTGATGTATTTGCGAGGCGGATTAGGTACTAAAGTGTGAGGCATTGGGCATTCCCTGGCACCCCGTGCTAAAGTGTGAGGCAAACTAGACATTCCCTGGTACCCCTGTACTAAAGTGTGGCTATCTTAGCGTTTTAAAGATACTGGTGTGTGAGAGTTGGGTATTGTGTTGTCGAGAGAAAAGAGTTGGTAAGATGAGAATGGTTGTATTGGTCTCATGCACGGTCACATATTTTATGAATTAATTCCCATATTGTTTTACCTGTTAATTAATGGAACTGTGAAACAGAAAATGGTAAATGAGTATGTCTTACATTCAAAGTTATGTTTTTAATACTCACCAGCTTCAATAAGCTGACGGCGTCGATGCGCCCTGGACATTCGTGTTCAGGCTTTTCAGGTTATGACTATGCTGGGCCCTATGATTATGCAAACTAAGAACAGCTACCCGATGAAGAATTTACTTTTATATGTTTTAAGTTATAAACTGGGTTGTATTAAGGATGACTATAATAGACTAGAGATATTGTTTTGATTTAAGGCAGCTTGTGCCTTAGCTGACCCAGAGTGGTAATATGTAATAAGTTAGAAAAATTTTATAAGCTTTGATTGCTCTACTCTGATTATTGTTTATTGATGTTCGACATTTGGTACGGAATTGATCCTTCAAACTGTCATGACTTAAAGGTCCATAAAGGAAACTAAACGATTTCCTTATTTATGCTACGTCGGGGCGTGACAGGATTTAGTGGTATCATAGCCAGGTTATCTCAGAATAGTTTAGCCAGGTTAGGGTTTACCAATATAGACCCGGTTCCATAGTTCTGCTAGCATAAGCTTTGCACAACCAATGATACAACAGGGAGGATAGACTCAGGACCTAAATGCCTAAGATTATCTTTGTCCAGATTTAAGTTAGTACCTTTTTCAGGTATGGATTCAGCTTAGCCGATCTTTGCACCTGACGCTTTTGGGGGGCACTGAGTTACCTTGGGAGCGATAGTACCAGCTTCAGCGACATTTTATTTCACCACTATCGAGCAGTGGGCAGCTGCAACCGTTGAGTTAGATCTCTGGCACCAGATCTACGTGTTAGGGCTGGTTGACTTATCCCGTGCTCGCCTCGAGATTCTTTACTTGATCGAGATTTAGCGCTTAGTACTCGTAGAGATGGTTCGCTTGGTTAACAGTGACGCCTTTTATTTGCCTCTTGAGGTTCAGCTTGTGCATGCTCATCTCGCACAGCTGGAGATGCCTCCGCCAGTTGTCCCAGCTGTTGAGGATGATGTTGAGGTAGTTTATTTGGCACCTATAGGAGGAGAGAGTGTTGATGAGGAGGACGGCATGGGTTTGGACAATTTTGCCGTCGACCTTGAGGAGGCACTGGCACTCAAGCTAGCTTTGCCAAAGGTAGATGCCCCAGTGCCTGCTTCATTATTGACCTTGCATAGCTGTAATTTTGGGGCAGGCCCCTCTCATGTTCAGTGACTTCATCAGGCCGACTCGCTTGACCTTTTGATGACTACCTACGGTGATGACTGATGATTTATATGCGACCTTGTACATATTAACTATTTTGACTAGTAGCTCTATCTCTTTTTGCAAGCTGTATTTACATGCATTGGAGTGTAGGGCAATGACCCCATTTTTGTGACATTTAACTCTTGCATGGACGAAGCACGTCCTAACCCATAAAGATAGGGGTAGGCATTAACCTGATCATACACGCTTTTTGTATCAACTTGATCATATAAAAATACTCTTTTGAATGTTGTTGTCCTTTAAACTGCTTCGTATATTTTTTTCATTTAAGTTTCTCGTTCATTTATCATTGGCATACATAGAATGGCTGGGAAACCAAGGAGAAATAGGAACTTGATTGAGGGTGCACCTGAGGCTGCTGATCCCACAGGAATGTTTGAAGATTTTTTCAGACATCTCGAAAGGGTTAGTAATCAGAATGAAAACCGACAAGACCGCCAAACTGGAGATAAGCTGCTAGAGAGATTCCGTGCGCTAAGGCCCAAGCAGTTTACTGGTACTGCAAAACCATGGAAAGCAGAACAATGGTTAAGACAGATGGACCGCAGGTTCGAGGTCGTCCAGTGCAATGAGATGGACAAAAGGAAGTTAGCTACCTTTCAATTAACCGATGCCGTCGCAGATTGGTGGGATTCGGTTATAGCTACTATCGGGAATGGAGTTGCAATGGGAATGACATGGACTACGTTCAAGGGGAGATTTTTGGAAAAGTATTTCCCAGCTACGGAGAGGCACAGAAGAGAGAAGGAGTTCATAGATCTAACACAAGGAACCAAGTCGGTACAAGAGTACACCACACAGTTCGAGAGACTGTCTTGGTTCGCTCCACACCTGGTTGATACTGAAGATAAGAGGATACGAAAGTATAACCAAGGGTTAGCACCATAGATTCATCGCCTGACTCTCGGCCACGTAGATAAGTCTTTCGAGGGTCTAGTTGCCCTAGCCACTAATCTGGAGGAAGATGCTTGAGTGAACCGCAAATAATTTGAATTCCGGCCGCCTCAGAGGGGTAACTTCAGAAACAAGCCATCGATGTATCGTAACCAAGGGCAGAAGAGGAATTTTGATGAAAGCAAGAAAACCCAAGCCGTCACCGATCAGACTCAACCCCGAGTTGGTGAAGGAAGTAGTGCTGGGAAATGTTTCAACTGTGGCAACCCCGGCCATCTGGCTAGAGATTGCAAGGCACCAAGGCGTGCTGCTCAACAAGGCATAGTCTGCTACAACTGTGGTGAACCAGACCACATCAGCAAGTTCTACACTTCCCCTAAGCAGGTAACTTACAATCAGCAAAGTCAGACCCACTTGAATGCTGTTATTCCTGATGCAACAGGATATGATGGGATGGTGTACGAAGAAGGAAATTATGAGGAAGCTCAACCTGATCAGCAAGCAGTGGAAGGTACATTAACTCTGTTTAACTCCCATTTTAAAGTCTTATTTGATACGGGTGCTGCTCTTTCATTCATATCTGTTAGTACTATTTGAAGATTAGGTATCTTACCTCATCGCTTAGAGAAAGCTTTGAGAGCTACCTCACCTTTAGGAGCCCCGTCGAGTTAAGATATATATATATATATGCAAGGACTATCCTCTACGGATCGGAGACTGTGAGATCCCATCTAGGTTGATTGTCCTATCGATGAAGGAGTTTGACATTATCCTAGGGATGGATTGGCTCTCTCATAATCAAGCAAAGTTGGATTGTGCGAGGAAGAGAATTACATTCTCCGACAACGGGAATCAATCCTTTGATTTCCAATGTAACCCTTTGGGAGATATGTTCCTCACGAGATGTTTGGCAAATATTGAAATCGTCTGTACAAAGATGACAGCATCGTCTATACCTGTAGTCAAGGACTTCGAAGAAGTATTTCAAGACGTTTCTGGTTTGCTGCCCAAGAGAAGTATAGCGTTTTGTATTGAGCTTATATCAGGTACCGTACCGATCACCAAGGTTCCCTACAGAATGGCCCCCATTGAACTGTTGGAGTTGAAGGAACAAGTTCAAGAGCTCGAGAACTTGGGTTTCGTATGTCCTAGTACATCGTCTTGGGGAGCACCGTTGTTATTCGTGAAGAAGAAGGACGGAACACTTCGGTTGTGTATCGACTACAGAGAATTGAACCGAGTGACTATCAAGAACAAGTATCCCTTACCTCGGATCGACGACTTGTTTGATCAACTATAAGCAGCTATGACATTTTCCAAGATAGACCTAAGGTCGGGTTATCATCAGTTGAGGCTACGAAAGGAAGATATACCTAAGACTGTATTCAGAACCTGATATGGTCACTATGAGTTTTTGGTAATGCCGTTTGGAATGACGAATGCCCTGGTAGTGTCTATGGATCTGATGAATAGAGTGTCAAGCCTTATTTAGATCAGTTTGTCATCATCTTCATTGATGACATTTTGATCTATTCTAAGTCAGGAGAAGAACACGAGCAATACCTACGGATTGCATTGCAGACGCTTAAGGACCACCACTTGTATGCCAAGTTCAGTAAGTGTGAGTTCTGGTTGCAAGAAGTTAAATTTTTGGGACATAAGGTATCATCTCAAGGAATTTCTATGGATTCATCCACGATCGATGCTGTGTCGAACTGGGTCAAACCGAGCAACCCTACAGAGGTTAGGAGTATTCTTGGACTCGCAGGCTATTACCGGAGATTTGTTGAGGGATTCTCCAATATAGTAGCACCTTTGACTGGACAGACGAAGAAGAAATTAAAATTTGAATGGGCCGAGAAGCATAAGTGAGCCTTTCTGGAATTGAAGGAGAGACTCACTACCGCATCGGTATTAGCGATACCCAAGCCTGATGAGAAGTTCACTATCTTTAGTGATGCGTCATATCAAGGATTGGGATGTGTACTTATGCAAGATGGTAGAGTTATCACTTATGGATCTAGATAGTTGAAGTCGAATGAGTTAAACTATCCCATTCATGATATGGAATTAGCTACAGTAGTATTCGCACTCAAGATTTGGAAATATTATCTCTACATCGAGAAGTTTGATTTATTCTCCGATCACAAGAGTCTAAAATACTTGTTCACACAGAAAGAGTTGAACATGAGGCAACACAGATGGATGGAGCTGATTAAAGACTACGACTTCACGTTAGAATACCACCCTGGTAAAGCTAATGTGGTCGCTGATGCTCTGAGTCGGCAAACTCGTGAGACGATCGCCTCCTTAATGGTTAGAGAATGGCGAGCATTCGAGACATTGGCAGAATTCAATGTGCAGAATACTGAGGAAGGAGAAGGGCAACTTTTTGGATGTCTTATCCTACAGCCTATTCTTATCGATCACATTATTGAGGCTCAAAAAAGAGATGAGAAATTTCAGACATGGTTTCGTGAAGATGTCAGAAAAAGACCCGACCGAATGGAAGATGGGAAATGATGGAGGATACAGATGCAGAGACAGATTATGTGTACCAGACTGTGGGGAGTTGAGAAATGATATACTGGGAGAAGCACATAAGTCAAGATATACAGTTCACCCAGGAAGAACAAAAATGTACAAGGATTTGAAAAGAAATTTTTGGTGGAAAGGTATGAAGAAGGATGTGGCCAAATTCGTATCCAAGTGTTTAACGTGTCAACAAGTCAAAGCTGAACAGCAGAGGCCGTCAGGATTGTTGCAACCGCTACCTATTCCAGGTTGGAAGTAGGAGCACATAACCATGGATTTTGTAGTAGGATTGCCTCGATCTCAACATAATCATGATGCCATTTGGGTAATCATGGATCGACTGACTAAGTCGGCACATTTCATTGCTTATAGTATGACATACCTGGTGGAAAAGATGAGTCGGATGTACATACAGCAAGTTGTACGACTTCATGGTGCATCTGTGTCAATTGTGTCAGACTGTGATGCGCGTTTTACTTCTGGATTTTGGGAAAGTTTGCAAGAAGATATGGGAACCTCGCTCAAGATGAGTACTACTTTTCACCCTTAGACAGACGGGCAGACCGAGCGTGTTAATTAGATCATGGAGGATATGCTTAGGGCTTGTGTCATTGATTTTGAAGAATCTTGGGAGACGCACTTGCCTTTGGTTAAATTCGCCTATAACAATAGTTATCACACAAGTATCGGGATGGCTCCGTTCGAAGCATTATACGGATGACCATGTCGCTCCCCGTTATGTTGCGCAGAAGTCGGAGACACAGAATTGTTGGGACCAGATTTGGTTGGAGTATAAGAGTTATGCTGATCGACGCTGGAAAGAGTTGAAATTTAGTGTTGGAGATCACGTACTCCTTAAGGTTTCACCAACCCGAGGAGTAGTACGTTTCGGTCTCAAGAGAGGGAAGTTAGCTCCGCATTTCATTGGACCGTTCGAGATTTTAGAGCGCGTCGGGAAAGTAGCTTATTGATTGGCGCTACCACCAAAGATGTCGGGAGTCCACAATGTATTTCATGTAAGTATGTTGAGAAAGTACATACGTGACCCCTCACACGTGGTCAGTATAAGGAGAGGCCTGTGAAAATTCTAAATCAGAGTATCAAGAAACTGAGGAATAAGGACATTCCGTTGGTGAAGGTTCAGTGGAATCACTATGACAAGAACGAAGCCTCGTGGGAAGTTGAAGCCAATATAAGGAAGAAGTACCCGGAGTTGTTTCATGACTAGCTAGTCTTGATTTCGAGGACGAAATCCTGTTTAAGGGAGGAAGGATGTAACAACCTGCATTTTCATTTATTTACCAGTATTTGCATTTGTCATATTTAAAATTAAAATTGTATTGTCAATTCTCCTGTGTTAATTCTTATAACTTGCCTTCATATTTAAAATTCATATTGGGGTCAAACTGTAATTTCTGTAAATCTAACGATACCTGTGTTGGATTTCAAATCTGTATTTTAAAACGGTGAAAATAATTTCTTTTGACTCAAATAGTATTTTTATAAAACCAGAAAACTATTTCCTTCATTAAAATGAATTTTCTGTATTTTTGTGGTGATCACCACGCCGCGAAAATACCAGTTTATGTTCAAGACTGTCCGCGCCGCGTTGAGATTCCACAGATTTTGGAATGGACATAAAGCAAGACATGACATTTGCTTTATTTTCCATTTATGGAAACAAATGATTGGGTTAAGCTTTGTTTGGCTTTGCTTAAATTGTGTAAGTAATGTTGTACCATAAGCTTAAACTCCCAAATGCATTCAACCTTGACCCCTATAGGTTAAACACCCTTTCAAAATCTGTATGTGTATTCATACGTAAGTGTACATACCTGTATATTATGTGATTAGTAACTCAAAACCAAAATTGATTTTGTAGAGTGTAAGAGAAATTACTTGGCCACCAAGTTCATCCATTGTATCTTGTATATATGCTACACTCCCACACACACTTTTCAGTGGATCCTTGAGACTGAAATTTAAGGAGAAATTAGAGAGTTTCATAGTATTTTTAGAGAGAGAGATAGAGCCCCAACCTCCATAGCTTGGGACTTGAAGTTGGGAGTGCTTAATTCTTATTCTTTCTCAACAATTTTCCAATCCTTATTATCGGTGAGTATCTAAATCTCACTCAGTATGTAATTTCATACCTATTCATTGGTTGTGTAGCTTAATTGGTAAATCACCATTGATAATTTTACGTTGAACACCATAGCTTGAAAACAAGGATTTCTCAAACTCAACCAAAATCCATTTTTATAGATGATTTTGAAAGATATGATTCATAGAAGCTGTAGCCAAAATATTAGAACCTAATTCGATCATATCACGACTTATATTGAAAACAAAATTTTTGTCGTCTCTCGGATTTTCGTAAAATCCGAGAGCTACGTTTCGATTCGTGTCAAATTGATTGTAGATTCATAATCCTTGCAAAAAACCGGAGAGATCCATATATAATAAGGCTTGGTTATTGTCAAATTTCAAAATAGGTCAAATTGGCATCAAAATCTGAAATAGGGGACTTTTTAGCGAAGAAGACGAAGCTACTACCAGAACTCGTGCGCTCGATCGCACGAGCGAGCGGTGCGAGCAACCCCTCGCGCGAGCGGCCTGCACGCGCGATCTGTGTGAATTCTGGCAGATAGAAAAGATTTTATAATAAAACAAAAATTGAACATGTTGCGCGAGCGACCCCTCGCGGGAGCGGCCCGCGCGCGTGACTTTTGACAGTTTCTAGTATTTGCTTATTTTCTGTTAAGGGACTGTTTGGATGATATTTTATGGGTTTTTTTAAGGCTCTGTTTGGAAGTTATGTTAAAATAGATTATGTCTCGTTATGTTTTGGTTATTAGAGAACGATTATGAATTCGATTTTTTTTCAAATATACATGGTTATCGATCCCGGCATTTCATATATTCTGTTTATAGCTGCACGACATTCATATGGTGTCAATTGTACATGCATGGTGAGTGTGAGTGTTGGTCAGTGTGGAAAAGAGTATGTGGTTAAGATTGTGTGGACACTCCCTGGTAATTGTGTACCAAAGTGTGACATGTTGGGATTGCGGCGAGAGTGTCTTTGAAATGCGACGGTGGCAAAACTGGACACTCTCTGGCGCCCATGGTAGCGCTAAAGTGTGTGACGCCGACTTGGACATTCCCTGGCACCCATGGTAGTGCTAAAGTGTGGCCTACGGACACTCCCTGGTACCCGAGTCTGGATACTGTGTGATGTATTTGCGAGGCGAATTAGGTACTAAAGTGTGAGGCATTGGACATTCCCTGGCACCCTGTGCTAAAGTTTGAGGCAAACTGGACATTCCCTGGTACCCTTGTACTAAAGTATGGCTATCTTAGCGTTTTAAAGATACTGGTGTGAGACAGTTGGGTATTTTGTTGTCGAGAAAAAGAGTCAGTAAGATGAGAATGGTTGTATTGGTCTCATGCACGGTCACATGTTTTATGAATTAATTCCCATATTGTTTTACCTATTAATTAATGGAACTGCGAAACAGAAAATGGTAAATGAGTATGTCTTACATTCAAAGTTATGTTTTTAATACTCACTAGCTACAATAAGCTGACGGCGTCGATGTGCCCTGGACATTCGTGTTCAGGCTTTTCAGGTTATGACTATGTTGGGCCCTATGATTATGCAAACTGAGAACAGATACCCGACGAAGGATTTACTTTTATATGTTTTAAGTTATAAACTGGGTTGTATTAAGGATGACTGTAATAGACTAGAGATATTGTTTTGATTTAAGGCGGCTTGTGCCTTAGCTGACCCAGAGTGGTAATATGTAATAAGTTAGAAAAATTTTATAAGCTTTGATTGCTCTACTCTGATTATTATTTATTGTTGTTCAACGTCTGGGACGGAATCGATCCTTCAAACTGTCATGACCTACGGGTCCATAAAGGAAATTAAACGCTTTCCTTATTTATGCTACGTCGGGGCGTGACAAGAGCAATTGGTAAACTATTTGAAACACTGGCGAGGATCCCGCAGTCGTGGAGGACATGCTGATGGAATTTGTCTAGGCTGGCTTCACTTTCACAATCAAATCTTTTGAGCGGCACTTCAAGTATTTCTATGATGAAGACCAGCATAACATATCCCTCTTTCCTTTTCATCGTTTTGCACACAGCCCATGGTGGTTTTGCCAGAAACTTATCTACGACCGATCTCTTGAAGACTATGAAGAACAGGTAAAGTGAAATTCAAGATAAGATGAGCGTGAGTTTCTTATGCCAAAAATTCAACCCTCCCCCTTTTTTCACATATCCAAGAATATTTCCTTTGAATTTTGTGAATACTTGAGTGAAGATCGGCACGAGTTTGGTATGGTGGTTGTTCTTTAATGAAGTATTGAGACTCGAGTTTAGTGGATTTGGATTTAAGAGAGAGAGCTTGAGAGAAAACTTGTGCAGAGTTTTGCCTTGTAATTTTCTCACCCTTTTCTCTTCCAATGAGCCTCTATTACTAGGCTCCATGAGGACTTGGTTGCAAATATCCAAAGTTTGGAATATTTGACTCATTAATGTGATTTGTTTGATTTGTAATTTAAGAGATAATTCTCTCCTATTTAAATGAAAATTGATAATAATGAGTCGAAGTATGAAGTTATTGTCAAGACCCACTTTTAGTATGGCTTTTGACTTTTACTAGCCAATAATAAATTTGATTATCTTAATTAACTGGACAGTAGTAAGACAATAAAAATTTGTTGCCTACAAATTCCCCAAATTCAAGGCTCGCATGAGTTGACGTGACACTTATGTTTGTCACATACCAAAAGTGAGACTGAGGTTGAGGTTGATGCTCGCGGGACACGAACACTGTAGAATATGGAACCTCCCTGGCTAAACGACGATCTACGTGAGGAACCTATAATGAATGCTCACCAATAGTACGTATCTGAAAAACACTGAATATTGCATATTCATGTGCCAATATAATAGGTATAGTGCTCATTTAATCCCCCATATTCTTAGTTTTACATGCATATTTGAATTAATATAATTTAATGGTGATGTCACTCAAAAGCATATAATTATGTGTTTTCACATATTTTATATGTTTAGGTGAAAATGAAGTAAAATAAAGCGAAGGAAAGAAGTAGCAACCACACCGAAACATTTCTCATATATCTTGTTAGTCAAAATTGGCACAGTAAAGCTTCTAAGAAGAATCCAAAACCAAACCAAAAAAAAAAAAAGATGATGTTGGTAACATTGTCAAGGCAAACTGCCTTGACAATGATATATACATATGATTTATTTCGTTTTTTTCTTCTCTCTCTCTCTCTCTCTCTCTCTCTCTCCAGATAAATCAAAGCATAACTGACACTGAGTTTGAAAAAAAGAGACGAAGAGAAGAAAAAATTGCCAACCTCCTGTTCAAAATGACGATCTCAGTGACGAATGTTTACCAATCCTTCGTCTATAAAAAGAGACGAACAATCACAACTGAGGGAAAGTCTACACCAACAAGCTGCAATAGCTTCACACACACTGTTAGGGAGAGAATAGTTTAGGGAGGTTATCATGAGAATAGAATAGAAATAGGAAACTTTAGTTTTTCTTTGCTTTTTCTAGTTCTAATAGTTGTAAAAATTTACTTTTATATAATTGATGATTTCATGTTCCAAAAATATGTAGCAAAACTTTGTGTACTGTATTTCTTAAAATAAAATATTTGTTTTCTTGTAGGACCTTTGTCAATTTATAGTAGTAAAATATTCCTATTAAAATTTAGATTTAATATTTTTAGTCTAGTAGTACTTATAGTTCTCCCATAAAATAGTTTGAATCCCCAAATTTTCAATTTTTATAGTAATATTTTCATTCACTAGAAGACAGAGTTTGCAAGTAAATGCCATATTTCTTAGCCACGTAGTTGTTATAACCACCAACTAAAGTTCAAAACACACCATACCCATATCTCACTCCCAAATTAGATTAGGATTTAGTTTGGCCTTATTTGTGTTCTTGGAGTTCAACCACTGTGACCCCACAAGAATCCAAAGTCAACGGTTTAGTATTTCCATTTATTTATGTTTTATTAGCCTAGTTGTACTAAACTTTATTATTTTGCAGATTCCACAAATCCAACCCCAACTCATGTTAAGTGAAGAAAATATTAATATTAGTTTTCACCCTTACCTTAGTGTTATATATAACTTAAATTAAAATGGCAATCACTGTGAACATCTATTTAATCTTTCTTTAAAAGATTATTTTGAAGACAGTTTCAATTCCAAAATGATAGGCTAAAACTTTAATTGGGGATATGCAATAAAAACTTAGAAATCACAGCTTCTGTGAACTAATCTTAAATGGCAAATTTATCTAGATGGGTTATTTTTCCATTTATGGCCAAAAATATTTATGTTTCTATAGTTTATGATCATTTAAGATGTTTATAGACTATGACTATATTGGATATCAAAAGATTACATATTTGAAATAAAAATCTAATAATGTGGATTGTCAAACTATACCTTTTGTCATAAAAAAAAACACCTAGCATACTCAAACAATTCATTTGACAAAATTTATATTTCAAATACGTGTTTTTATATATTTCTATCCACTAATGGACAGACAATTGTGTAGTGGCAGAGTGGTGTGGACTGAGCGCCGAATAACCAACGTCTGCGGTGGGTCACGGTTCGAACCTGAGTACTACCCAATTGCCTTTTTATTTTTCTTTAAACCAAACGACGTCGTTTCATATCAAACCTGACACACTTGATATGACCCTGACTAGTGAAAGTTTATTTTTAAATAAAGAATGACTCTGCGGTCTTAAATGTTAAATCTTTTTCAAATACACAAAAGTTGTGGGATCTAGTGTTGGTTTGCATATTCTCGATTCCTGTAAATCATTTCCCCCTAGTTAATTTATATTTCCTGTTTTTAATAACGTTGCTTAAATATCTGTATTATTTCTATCTTTCGCTATTATTAAATTCAAAAAGTTTATCTCACAAAAATTTAGCTTTTATTTCTTTTTCTTCCTTTTCTTACTTGTATCTTAGTTAATTTATTTTGCACTATTAAAATCTTTACCGTAAACTACTGAGGAAAAAATAGCTTTTAATTAGTTTATTGCAAAAAAATATAAAAACTAGTAGTTTAGTAAAAGCCTAAAAAATCTACAATCTTTTGTTTTCTTTTTAGTGACAAAATGGTTATTGCCTATCTTTCTTTCCCGTTCCCTATGGGTTCGACCTGGACTTCCAGAACTTTATTACTTGTACGATCACCTATACTTGGGTATGATAAGAAAACGCGTCAATAGGATGCCGTCAAGTTTTTTGGCGCCGTTGCCGGGAAACGGTTAAAAAAGAAATATAAATAAAAAAAAAAGGCAGTTCTTAGAATTTAAGAAAAAAATAAAAGAGAAAAAAAATGTTTTCTTTCTAGTTTCTGAATGTATACATTTCTTAGTATAAATATTTTTAGCTTTTAAATAAAATTCCCACCCACCCCCTCTAAGCTCTCTTTAATTAAATCTTAGTTGATAATTGGAAAGAGTGGAGGGCTGAGTCTAGCTTCTCTTCTTGGCTGAGAGTATAAAAAATGGATCCAATAGTCGATGACCAGACGTTAATGGGTCACTCACTTGTTTCTGAGCAGAAGAAACTCTTTGTTGGCACTAGCCTTTATGCCATCAAAAGGAAAGCTAAAAGGTTAGGATGTTGTTTGAATTGTTATAGAGAAGAATGTCCTGATTTAATTGCTCATAATGACACATCTTTTAAGGTTTACTACTGTTACAAAAGACAATTCCAATCAAAACGAAAGAAAATTTTGGTTGAGAAAGAGGACTGGATCATTTGATACCCAAATAAATTTTATTTTCCCATCCCTCATTTCTTTTTATTTTTATTATTTTTGTTTTAAATTTATTTTCAGTACATTCAATAATTTTCAGTCAGATCAGACTTTAAAATGATCCTACGTGTACATCTGACTTTCATTAGCTGGTTCGATAGGAGTAATTTGCATGATCCCAACATCACCAGATATGTCTAGTGCGGTGAATGACTCTAGAGGTAGCGGAAAAAACTAGATAAAACCAGAGTTATCTCCTAGCCTCTTACTGATGTGTTTAGCTTGCTAGTGATTCTAGACCTATCTCTTTTACTAGAGTTGGATAGGTTATCATGACAACTTGGATGCTCCAGATTACGTAGCATCTTTTGTATAGGTGCAGAGGATGCTAGTCACACCATATATGTATCCAACCTAGTGGATGCGCTTAGAAATTTTTCAGATGTTTTTCTTTTACTCTATATAAGATAAATTTGACACGTTAATATTATTTTGAGTATGTTAATAGCATACAACACATTGTCAAATGTTTTACTATTTTCAAATGCTTAAAACTCTTTAAACATTAAACATTTTGAAACAGTGTGAAAATATTTACTGAATCTAAATGGATAAGTAAACATAAACTATGCAGTTTAAAGACAAGTAGTGAAAACTAATTAACCCATGTGAGCTTCTGTGCCAATCTTCCTTTATGAGGGTTACTATTCTTTTTAGTCTCATTTTATTCTCTTTATCATATCACTTGTTGAAAGTCTCATTAATTTTTTTTCCTTTGACTGATCATTAGAAGAGAACGTTCAGGATTTACCATTATAACTTCTAAAGTGCTTAAATAAACAAAGTCAATCTATTTTAAAAATGATTTAGGCCACTTTTCTTTCAAATGCACCGCCCTTCACCTAAAAATTGCCTTATTCTTAGTTCTCTCCAAATCATGCCTTGCTCCACCTGGTAGTACAAACCGCACTTCTATATCCAGGTATGTGATTGAACTGTAATGGTATTACAAGAAGTGGTAAAGAAAGAAAGGAGTTGATTTAAAAAAAAAAAGAGAGAGAGAGAAATTGTAATAAAAAAAATCAGTTGTACAAATGATAAAAAGGAGAAGAAAAAGAAGAGGTTGGAATGAATTGCGCAAACACTTCAATCACATGCTTAAAACAAATATATCTCAAATCTCCTACTCATCTTAATTTCTAACCTACCAGTCAAAGTCCTAATGATTTAAAAGAAATTGATTTTTAAATTTAAGTGACAAGGATGTTCTCCACGGTAGATCGCTCTTCTAATGTTAAGTATTCTTTCATGAGACTTACTATACTCAAAATGCCTATATATCGAGTCATCAAAAGGGAAGCAATTCCATTATCTTTGCTTCCCTACCAAGTGAGATATTCTCTACACCGGTTTCTGAGAGTTTCTCATTAAAATTGTAAAATGCTAGTGAGATTTGAGTTAAAACTATAAGTTTTATGACTGTTAATAGTTATATAAACTTTGAAGTTAAGATCAGTTGCTTGACTTTCAAGTACACACTGTAAGTTTAAAGAGTATAAAAAATACTACCATTGACAAACTGTGAATATATGTGTTGCATTACTATTAGATACTTGAAAATTTCGTTTGATTGTTAAATTTAATCTTATCTATTGTAAACGGAGAAAATCTACCTCTATAAAAAGAGACGAACAATCACAACTGAAGGAGAGCCTACACCAACAAGCTGCAGCAGCTTTACACACACTGTTAGGGAGAGATTAGTTTAGGGAGGTTATCATGTGAGCACTTCATATTGTCCCTAGAAATAGGAAACTCTAATTTTTCTTTGTTTTTTCTAGTTTTAGTAGTTGTAAAAATTTATTTTTATACAATTGATGATTTCATGTTCCAAAAATATGTAACAAAACTTTGTGTACTGTATTTCTTAAAATAAAATATTTATTTTTTTGTAGGATCTTTGTCAATTTGTAGCAGTAAAAAATTCCTATTAAAATTTAGATTTAATATTTTGTCTAGTAGTACTTATAGTTGTCCCCTAAAATAGTTTGAAACCACAAATTTCTAGTTTTTATAGTAATATTTTCATTCACTAGAAGGCAGATTTTGCAAGTAAATGTCATAATTCTTAGCCACGTAGTTGTTATAATCACCTACTAAAGTCCAAAGCACACCATACCCATATCCCACTCCCAAATTAGATTAGGATTTGGTTTGGCCATATTTGTGTTTTTGGAGTTCAACCACTGTGACCCCACAAGAATCCAAAGTCAAAGGTTTATAAGTATTTTATTATTAATTCAGTATTTCCATTTATTTATGTTTTATTAGCATAGTTGTACTAAACTTTATTATTTTGCAGATTCCACAAATCCAAACCCAACTCATGCTACGTGAAGAAAATATATATTAATATTAGTTTTCACCCTTACCTTAGTGTTATAACTTTAATTTTAATTGGGCAATCACTGTGTACATCTATTTAATCTTTCTTTAAAAGGTTATTTTGAAGATAGTTTCAATTCCAAAATGGTAGGCTTAAACTTTAATTGGGGATATGCAATAAAAATTTAGACATCACAGCTTTTGTACACTAATCTTAAATGGGCAAATTTATCTAGATGGGTTATTTTTCCATTGATGGCCAAAAAAATCTATAGTTTATGACCATTTAACATATTTATAGACTATGGCTATATTGGACATCAAAAGATTACTTTTTGAAACAAAAATATAATTATGTGGATTGTCAAACTATGTTTTTTGTCATAAAAAACACCTAGCATACTCGAACAACTCATTTGACAAAATTTATTTTTCAAATATGTGTTTATATATAATTCTATCCACTAATGGACAGACAATTGTGTAGTGGCAGAGTGGTGGGGACTGAGCGTCGAATAACCCACATCCGCGGCGGGTCACGGTTCGAACCTGGCTACTACCCAATTGCCTTTTTATTTTTCTTTAAACCAAACGACGTCGTTTCATATCAAACCTGACACACTTGATATGATCCTGACTAGTGAAAGTTTATTTTCAAATAAATAATGACTCTGCGGTCTTAAATGCCAAATCTTTTTCAAATACACAAAAGTTGTGGGATCTAGTGTTGGTTTGCATATTCCCAATTCCTTTAAATCATTTCCCCTTAGTTAATTCATATTTTCTATTTTTAATAACTTTGCTTAAATATCTGTATTATTTCTATCTTTCGCTATTATTAAATCCAAAAAGTTTATCTCACAAAAATTTAGCTTTTATTTCTTTTTCTTCATTTTCTTACTAGCATCTTAGTTAATTTATTTTGCACTGTTAAAATCTTTACCGTAAACTACTTAAGAAAAATTAGCTTTTAATTAGTTTATTACAAAAAAAATGTAAAAACTAGTAGTTTAGTAAAAGCCTAAAAAATCTACCATCTTTTATTTTCTTTTTAGTGACAAAATAATTATTGCCTATCTTTCTTTCCCGTTCCCTGTGGGTTCAACCTGGACTTCTAGAACTTTATTACTTGTACGATCACCTACACTTGAGTGTGATAAGAAAACGCGTCAATATGTGTCATCAGTATCTCCTCTAATGCTGCCATAAAATCTGGAGGGACGGAATGAATGTCATCCGTGAATCTCTCCAATACTGATCGCGCAAGCTCGTACATACGAGTCATGCCATCCTCCTGAGAAAATGAATGTTTAATTAATTTAAGTTACATCAATATAGATTTTAAAACATGAAGTATTAAAGTGTTACGTGTTAAGGCCTCGTTTGTTTGCCGGATAGGATAAGAGGGTATTGTATAATGTGTAGTTAGTTATCTTGGGATAACTAACTACAGGATTAAATAATGCAATATACTTTTTATCCTGTGTTTGGTGAATGCCGGATTGTCATGGGTATAAAATCAAAATAATCCAATCCTACATTTGGATGAATACGTATAAATCCAAATAAATCTGTGACTTTCCAAAGATACCCCTTTTGTACAAGAATAACCAAATATTTATGAAACCACCAAAAAACCTTTTCAATAAGCATTTTTCTACACCATGAATTAGAAACTCATATTAGCCTCTGCCCCTCTCAAGCTTCCATCAAATGATTTACGCTAGAAAAGATTTCAAAACCAGAAAAATGAAAACCAATTATAAGTAAAGGACATTACAGAATCAAACTCATAAATTAAAATAAAAAAATTAAAAAGAAAAAAAGAATACATTCTTAGAACTTATTCAAAAAAAAAATGAAAAAAGAAAAATATATCATTAGAACTAATCTGTTGTCCAATCATATCATAGACATTCCTGGACTTGATTTTAAGCACTTTCTCCTCAATCACATCTCTCTAGCATAAATCTTCACTCTGCAACATTCAAAAGAACCTATTTGGGTAATTGATAAACAAGAAATACGGCAACAATAAAGAACTAATCTGTTGTGAAAGTGTTTGTAGATTTACAAAAACAAAAATCAAACTCTTTTGCATAAAAAAAAAAACAAAAATAATACACATCTTTTAGGAATTAAAAAGAAAAAAAGAAAGAGATAAACAAAATTCTGATTTACACATTCTTATATTTACTATTTTATAGCAACCAAAAAAAATAGAAAGTGGAGAACGAGTAACAAATCTAAGCAAAAGAACTAAAAAATACAACAGATCTAAAAAAAATTGTGATTGGGCGAAACCCAAACATCTTAAATCTCACAAAAATGAAAACAAAATTGTTAGCAAACCTCAGATCTTGGCAACGAAGATGGAAAACTTCAGCTTCCGTCGATGGAGATGGAAAAACATCAGATTTCCAGCGACGAAGATGGGTTCTCCTTTTTGGTTTGTCAATGTCCGATCGCTGCTTCTCTCTCTCTCTCTCTCTTTCTCTCTCTCTCTCTCAAATTGTGTTTGACGTTTTGAACTTTTGAGAAATCAAAGTAACGTAAGATTGTTGGGCTGTATTTATATGTCAGGGGTACTGTTGTCATTTAAACCCACAATCCCTCTAACCTCTAATCCCTGCATATTTAATACCACTCCTCCCCTGGTATTACTTTATCCTTCTTGGGCAGCATTATTTTTAACCACACTATATTATGCCTTGAGTTAACTTATACCCAGAATGGCCAAACAAACACAGTATAAGTCCGGATTGGACTAATTTAGTCCAATCCCCCTTTTTTATCCAGCAAACAAACAAGCCCTAAGTGTTATGTTACATGATAAGAAGAATATCTCACCAGAACATCGCGAGTGGTACCAGCAGGCTGGAACCCAACTGCCAGTGAATAATCAGGTGGCTAGATAAACCAACGTGTAATCCTGCGATACCATATCATATACGGGTCAAAGTCAAGCATCTGAGCAGCATCAAAGATACCTAGTACAACATGGTCAAGCCGATGGTCGTAGTGCTCAACCTGATCCCGGTGTCGGAGATACCAGTCAACCTCAGGATGACTACGACCATCAAGAGTGTGTAATGTACGTGTGGTGTTACATCTCTCCGGTATGCCCTACCTCATGCCAAATTACCTCATAACTCTCTCCGAATGATGCCACTCCACGACAACCCACATAATCAACGGGCACATCGACATCTATGTGGCCTTCCCATCTTGACAGTACTGAGGTAATGATGCTACTAGCTCTACACTGTAAGGTTGCTAGACCATCTACATGAACAATATATGAAAATATTAGTAATTTGACTAACAATAATGCAAAATTGACTAACATGGAACAATATCTAAACAACTAAGCAGTTCATAACATAGAAAATAAGAAATATCGACAATCTGTAACTTCCCATCGATTGAGATATGGGTCCAATCGGTTGGGGTAAAAACAATGTCAATCAATTGTACATCATGGCAATCGATTGGGTAACAATTAATGGCAATTGATTGGGATCATAAACTTATCAATCGATTGGGAAAAATCCCAATCGATTAGGACTACGTTAAAAATTCTGTTATGCCCCAAAGCAGCAAAATCGAGAAAATAAATTATTTTTTGGGTCTGTAGGCCGTGACTGGTGATTGTCACATGATTGTCCACTACACAGTTCTAACAGTAGAATAATGACAGTAATAAAAATTTAGGTTTGACATTTAATATAACACAAGTTTACTAATCTATTATATCAGAGTCTGGAATATAAATAAAACTAAAGTCTTAAGGCAACCTATGTGATTTCAACCCATACAAAAGAGTCTGATAAAAATATAAATAGAAGGACTATGGTCTATCCTAGTCTTTAGCTGACGTAGACGTAGTCGTCGGCATAGTAGTCCTCCCCAGCGTAACCATCTTCAGTAGGGTTGTCCTCTGCATAGTTTTCCTCTGAGTAGAAGCCTTCATCATAGGGTCCTTCCCCTGTATTATCATAAAGAAGATAGGCTGGATGGAGAATGTCCAGGGTATAAAATGCCATCAGCTAACGAAAGATGAGTGAGTAAAATACTAACAAGGTATTTGTAGATACGAAATGAGTTATGGAAATATAAGATTTAGTTATACTAATAGTATCTTATCTTATTCAAACTCTTGTAAATCCTATTATCAGAACTCCTACTCGTTTTATTACGCAAAGACCGACAACACACTCTTAATTGATATACAAACTCGATAGGAATACTCTATGGATACACCGTTGTTCCGTCCACCGATTTTAAGAATATATTCACAACTTACCACATGTCATGGACATACCACGTTAGTCTATCCCTAGCTTTAAGAACATATGAATAGATCAATATCGCATTTCAGGGACACGACATTTGAACAAGATATATCATTCTATTGCCATGACCTACGCATCTACTACCAATGATCCCAGCTCACCACATTTTAAGAACATATGCATAGCTCACCGGCATTTAAGAACATATCGCGGATCACGTGGTCTATCTTAGGGCTAATTGGTCTAGCTCACCATCTTTTAAGAACATATGCACAACTCACCGGCTTTTAAGAACATATCATAACCAACGCTCGCCCATGCAAAATTCCAAAATCCAATGCTAATACAGCAGACTATTACATGTACACAGTATTGACTACTATATTCAGTCTTCCTTCTAGCTCTACGCATCTAGTGCTCCTTCACATCTTATTCTCATGTCTAACTTGTCATCTAACCAAAGCTGCAAGGAATGTGGACGTTGGTTTTTTCAGGGCGTGATATGTTGGCAGCTTTGAAACAACATTGAGTGAGCAATAACTATTCTATAATCAATTAATACAATCATAGTTCCACTTACATTATCTTTTGGTATCTTAAAATACGGTTAGTCTCTTATCGAAGGATGTACCTTCCACGGGCATAACAAAGTTCTCAACTAAACCATACAAGTAATTACAAACACTAGTCTATTATCAAAGGATGCATTCTCGTCGGTTATACAATACTTACTATCTCAATTCTCGATTCGCAACATGTTCGTGCGTGCCAATGCGTGACTGATACAACTACCTTTATGTCAGGACTCTGAATCCACGACTAGATCAATCATCTCATCGTACCCTCCAATACAAACCACGTTACTCATCAAACTCCTTCTCATATCTTTCTTTTACTCACCTCAACACATGTGGCTGGCCACACCGATTGCTACACGATGGGTCCCCGCATTACACATTTCCGTCTTCGGGATACATCGGTCGCCATATGGTGCACCCTACTATCGACTAACCCTTGATAAGCCAAATCGAATCGACACATCGGACATCTTCAACGATGTGTATACTCTCACTGGTCATCTACATAGCTAAGTGTAACATTAGAGCACTAGCCAGACATCTTCAACGATACATTGGACGTCTTTAACGATGCACACGCATCACTGAACATCTTCAACGGCGAGAGGCGATCTAGGAACTCTAACCATCCACGTCCACCCGGCTCGTCAGCCATTGATCCAACGGATCCAAATCTCACATATCATTCTTGTTCACACTTCACATCAACCGCTTACCACTTCCATGTAATGCATGCTAATACCATGTCGTGCACTTGTTCACAACAGATTATACATAAACCATGTATTCTCATTATTTAATTACACTATTAACATACCATGTTCTTCATTCTCGATTAACAATCATTATACTATATTCATCTCACAGCTTAAGAAAAATAAACATAACGTACCAGACATAAATCTTAAACATGGATTATCACTAACAGTACATATAAATAAAACTCTTTGCATGCTCATGCCCATGACAATACAGTCTGAACTTGACTAATCATAATAATACTACAGAACTCATAGCATTATTATCAATGTATTAATCACACAGTACAACATAATAAACTGTTTATTTCTTATTTAAATACCAAGTAAAACTAATATTATTATTTATAATAAACTAAAATAAATAATAAATATATCATAATACAACATAATATATTTCCATAAAATTATAAATATTACTCCCTCCGTCTCATTTTATGTGTCTCTTTTTGGGAATCCAACCATTTAAGGGGACAAAAAGAATCTGCACCTACTTTCCACAATTGCCCATAAGCATTGCACTTTCTTTTTTTGTTTTGTTTTGGTTTTGATTGCAAGGAAGGGTAGTTTGGGAAACTAAGTAAAACTTGCATACTAATTTGGAAAAGTGGACAACAATTTTGGGGCATCCCAAAAAGGAAAGGGGGACACATAAAATAGGACGGAAGGAGTACATAATAACATTTCAGTAATTAAAATATTATACTATATTTTTAAAACCAATTTAAATAATAAGAACATTACTTCTTAACTAATTAGACACCCCGTGAACCGAACCAACCCTAAGCTAAACAGGTTACCCATTTACAGACTCAAAGGAGTCCAAACCCATTGGGTTAAACCCGACCCAACCCAAGTACAACTAAGTTTCCCATTTATACTAAGGAAACCAAACCCATTTACCGATGGGTTGATCTAAATCGTATTTGACACAAACCCGATCCATACCCTAACTAGTACTTGACCCTGAATCGAATCGGATTGGATCGAATTTGGCATGCTTCGAAGCCAAACGACGTTATTTACTGGATAACCCACTTCATCTCACACCTTAACCCAAACTCATGGGTTATTAAAACCTGAGCCATAACCAGATGGGTAAATGATGTAACCCTACCTCTAAATGGGTACGTACCTTCCCGGAAGCACAATGTATAACCCTCGCAAGCACCAACCTCTTTCGTCACCATCTCCGAAGACCGATTCATCGCCGACAACCCCACTATCCGCCAAAAAACTTCCTTCACTCGTATCTCCTTCATCATTTTACCAAAATGCATGAAATCGATGTCAAAATGACCAGTTTGGGACCCTCTTTCACATACTAGGGGCTGAAACGTAAGTTCATTCATTTGGACCACCTATGAATATCGTTTTGGTTTTAAAAAGGAATAATGGCTTGCTTGCCACGACCAACCTTATCTAAACCAAAAACTGCTCCTAAAGAAGCTTAAGGGGGTCCTAAGGGTCCTTTTGATATAAGGTTAAGGGGCTTTGGTGGTGTTTGGAAAACCAAGCTCTTTTGGAGATTTAATGGCCGATCGACTATGGCAGAGGGCATGAGGCTGGTTTGGGCCATGCATATGAGTCTCTGTGTATATGTGTGATGTTCAGAAAGGGAAAGCAAGGTGGGAAAAGGGCTGGGCTTACTTTTAAGGGACTTGGTTTTTCTCTTTCTTCTCCAGTGTCTCCTTTTTCTACCTTCTCCATCTTTTGCTTCTCCTTCTTCTCTTTCCCAACTTTTTTTTCTTTTTTCTATTTAAGTATCTATGTGTGTACTGAGAAAATTGAGAGTGTGTTTGAGGCATGTGTGAATGTATGTTGCGAGTGTGTGAGTGTGCTTCTCTCTCTCTTTATTTATTTCTCTCTCTCTCTCCCTCTCTCCCTCTCTCTCTCAAATCATGTGTGTGTGTGTGTACATATTATATGTGAGTGTAGAAAGTGTTTGTGAGGATTAGGGTGTGTCCTTATATAGGAAAGATGAGGGGTACATTTTGGGGATGCAAGTGTATAGGTATATATATAAATATGCATATATATATAGGTGTGTCACGCCCCAGAATCGCATATACGATTTTAGGATAAGTGGCACACCACCAAGGCATGTCCCATGTCATTAAAGTCCCACAAAACTCATTAGCAAAAGTTTTGCCTCATGAACTCAGCACATTTTGAACGTTTTCGAAGAGATTTTATAAACACATTTCCAAACACATCCTACTGAAGTTCTTTTTCAAAAGTAACACTTGAACAGTACAAAGGGGTCCCAAAGATACCCTTGTGTTTAATTAGAAGTAAAACAAAACATCCGAAGTGGTAAAATGGAAAGAGAATCAGTGGGGTTTTCGACCGGTCGAATGACCATCTGACAGAAATCCTCCCTGCTATAGAATTTATGCCTATGAGTCAACAAACACTTCAAAAATTTCAACTTCCAAACATTCTAAACATGTAGTTCGTTTCTAAAACACATCAAAAACATCAATAAATCAAAGTCTAGGACTCTATGAGTTCATTTCCACTATAAAAACAAGTTAAAGCGAGTTTAAATACAAAATTCATTTCATGCTGAACTCTTGGAGTGAAACTCTGAGTTTGTCACCCAAACCAATCCAAACCAAACAAGTTAACAAGTCGCAGCATATCCCAAACTAACTAACAAGACATAAACTTTTATATTACATGTGCTAGGCTTACTAACTAGCAATTACATAATCCCAAAATCCAAGGTTTTAAGCTTTAGTACCCAAGTAGTACTTACAAGGTCTTGAAACCATAACACAACCATTACTTAACGAGAGTAAGCAAACTAAGTAATGAACATAAACTTTCTGAATTCAATCCAACTAATATCATATTACAAAACTGAACCCAAAAACATGAAGTAAATAATTAATCTCCAGCCCCTCCCAAGTCCCACGTTTGCTCTCCATTGTCAGTTCCTTCATTTCTTCGATGCCTCGCCTTTATCACCTACAATGGTAATTCAATAACCACTATACTATATAAGGTATATGCTTGTGAATGACAACATTTATGTACATGGATAATAGACATGTTCAATCTCATCTTTTACACATATCTATGGTCTTCAGGAATGCAAGTACCGACCACCCTTTAATGTTAGTCCCCGACTACTCCATTAGTCCGCACGACTAACCGAGACCCACGCCTTTCTCATTCAGACGTGCGACCTCCATGGCCATTTTGGCACCTAGTCATATTCTCGATGGCAGGTACAAGTTTCCCTTTGACCCAACTAGACAACTCAACATGCTCAAGTATACGTTTCACCATGCAATTTCACAAATTATACATGAGCTATCAAATTTACACTAAAACACGTGAATTATAGGCTAACTACACATGCTTTTCATCACAAAGATAATTTCAAACATCCGATTATCCATATTCCACAATCATTGTCACTCACTTCCGGGATTTCGCTCTTATACGCAGAATTAAGACCCTAGTGATTCCCATGTATAATTTCTATACAAAAATTACAAGTTATGAGCCAAGCCCAAATTGGGTTGCGGAAAAATCGTCTCAGAATTTACTAAGACTAGTGCTAACACGTTAGACTCACCTCCAGGAGTCCAAATATGTAGCCTGTTTGGAAATTGAAAGTCAAACGACACACTGTTTGTCGTTGTGAATGTTTGCGTGAGTTCGTCAAGATTCTTTACGAATTCTCTGTAAATTTTCATTGTTGCCTAAGGAAGAAGGATACTAAGGCTCTTGCTTGGTGAGTCATGAGACACATGTCTCATGGCATGTAATTCCAAGTCTCTAATTCTATTATGACTTCCCCAACATTTTACTAGTTTCTCGTTTATACCTCCGCTAGTTATGAAACTTGTTAAAACTATCCCAAACTTAATGGGGTGTTGTCATGTATGGATCCCATAAGTGGTCCCAAATAATTTTATGAAATTGCTAATTAACATACTACTTATGCAACGTGCCCAATTCGCTCTCACAAAGGTATCCATAACAGATCACAGAAGTGGTCTCTTACAGTTAACATGTTATTAAAACAACACAATGTAATCTTCACATATATCAATAAACATTTAAGCACATAAGAATTACTCCGCATATCTGTTCCATTACACGGGGACATCTCATAACTGTCCCAAACTGGGACTGCCACTTGGCCTATCTCTGGGTTCCCAACAAGACACCCCCAATCAATTTAGTGAGTTAAAACTCACTTCGCACAATTAATCATATCATTATTGTATTACTAATGATGCATGCTAATATTAATTAAATATATCTCGTAGGAGCGGGTGTTACAAGGTGTGATGGTTGAGCGTATCTCGGGGGGGGGGTGTTTGGCTTTGACCACATGTGTGAATGTCGTCTAGGTTTGCATGCATAACCTCAAATTACGTGCAATACTGGTTTTGTGATAATTATCGACATATAAATATACATTTAGATATACAGATAATATATATACATATATACAGACACTGATATGAACATTATTAATAGGGAATTGTTATTTCCACTCCATCATTGAACCAATGCACTCCATGGTACCACTATCAGAGCATGTTGTACCATGTATATAATGCATGACATGCATGTACCACATGTTTTAAGAATGGTACCATGGAGTGCATTGGTTCAATGATGGAGTAGCAATAGCATCACCCTATTAATAAAAGGGTAAATTACATGGACCTCCCCTGAGGTTAGGTCAAATTACAGGGACCTCCCTCGTGATATGCAAAATTACACTGACCTCCCTTGAGGTTTATAGTTAGGTAACACTGACCCCCTTCCGTTACACTGACCTCCCTTGTGGTATGCAAAATTACACTGACCTCCCTTGAGGTTTGACAAAATTACACGGATCACCCCTCTAGTTTGAATAATTGAACTCCGAATTGGGTTTTGGATTTTCATTGTCTGTTGTAATTAGTGGGCTATTTAATTCTTGTAGTTTGGAGATTTTGTAGAATAAACATTTGGAGTGCAGTTTTGCTCACCCCAAAATTGCTTATCCAACTCTCCCATTGGTTAAGAAAAAGTCATAGGTCCCACTACATTAACCAAATGAAGAATTGGATGAGTAATAGATGAACAATTTTGAGGTGAGCAAAAATGTTTTGATCAACCAAATGGTCCAAATTCATTAATTAACAAAAACAGCTATTGAGAAAAAAACAAATCTTCAAGAAATAAACTAATATGGACATCGAGAAAACATCTTCAAAAAAAGGATAAATTGCAAATTACACCCATATAGTTTGAGGGTTGTGACAATTTGGTCCTTGTGGTCTCAATTTTGGCAATTTACACTCTATAATTTGAAAATTGTGCAAAATCTACCCAACTACAAAAAAATCAAGGGCACAATTTTCAAAATTGTGCAAAATCCACCCAACTACAAAATTGTTTTTGTTAATTAATGAATTTGGTTGATCAACATTTTTGCTCACCCCAAAATTGCTCACCTATTGCTCATCCAATTCTTCCTTTGGTTAAAGTAGTGGGACCTATGACTTTTTATTAACCAATGAGAGAGTTGGATAAGCAAATTTGGGGGGAGCAAAACTGCACTCCAAATGTTTATTGTATAAAATCTCCAAACTGCAAGAATTAAATAGCCCACTAATTACAACAGACAATGAAAACCCAAAACCCAATTCGGAGTTCAATTATTCAAATTAGAGGGGAGGTTCGTGTAATTTTGTCAAACCTTAAGAGAGGTCAGTGTAATTTTGCATACCACAAGGGAGGTCAGTGTAACAGAAGGGGGTCGGTGTTATCCAATTACAAACCTCAAGGGAAGTCAGTATAATTTTGCATACCACGAGGGAGGTCCTTGTAATTTGACCTAACCTCAGGAGAGGTCTCTGTAATTTACCCTTAATAAAATATAAACATACGAAAATGCAGTTACTATAACCTAACTGTTGTTAGAATTAGTATCCCAGTCGATTGGTGTATAAAAAATACTTACCCCTCTCAATTGATACTTTTATCCAATCGATTTCTATGCTGTACCTACCACCAATTGATTGGAACTTAACCTCAATCGATTGCCAACAGTTGGAGTTTAACTTCAAGAATGACTGGGATGTCCACATGATCCTCTCTCAGCCTATACATACTGGACGAAAAAATTATAATCTGTTAATGCAGTAACTTAAACCACACTGCTTTATCTAGGGGTGGTAAATAGTTCTTTAATATAGAAATTTAAATCGAACCGAACTAAAATTTTTAATTCAGGTTGTGACTTTTTTTTTTATGGTGACTTTGGGATCAACAACAATATTGGGAGCTTTGATGAGCCCTCTTCCTCCTCAACGTCAGCAGCAGCACCAGCACCAGCATTAGCATTAGAATTGGATTGTGATCGGAGGAGTCGGAGGAGGAGGAGGGATTCTCACAATAAACGCCCTTAAAAAGTTCATTCATTTTCTCTGTAAAAGTCTCCTCTCTCTCTCTCTCTCTCTCTCTCTCTCTCTCTCTCTCTCTCTCATATAAACTACACTCTTGTAAGTATTCTTTATGATCCCTCTTCATACTTCGTGAAATACATAGTAGTACTGTATATACTGTTGGATCGAAACAATCACACACAAACAATATATGAAAAACAAAAAGATTAAAGAGACACAGAGAATTATCATGTGGTTCGGCAATGTGCTTACGTTTCGCTCCGCCATGGGCCACAGGGCCCTCCCCTTGACTCTTGGGCCTATTGTAACGGGCCCATTGTAACGGGCCCATTACAATATGAGTCATACCCAACATATACTTCGTTATAATCCCTTACTGGACTGGAATAATTCAAAAAGAAAAAAATATTCCCTCAAAGAAAAAATGAGGAAATTGGAAACTATTTACTAGAATCAAAGATGAATTCTTGGATCTTTTCCTCTCTGAAGAGTGATTATAGATAGATAGTGGTGTCAGAACCTGTTTCATATGAAATTCATGCTTCACATGGTACCCTTCGTTCTACCATTTATGCCACGGCCATCATCCTCAAACAAAGATGCTTCTGCAGTATCCTCCTTATCCTACTATTACATGCTTGTTGGATACTCGGGGAAAATAGTTTTATTGGTTCTAAACACATATCACATGCTTATTGGATACTCGGGGAAAAATGCCCAGTCCGGTACATCTCAAACATTGAGATGATGCAGTTCTTACAAGTATAATGCGCAATGAAGGTCTCTAACACTCTACTAATTTTAAGAGGAGAAGAATTCAAATCTTTTTAAATAAACATTCATGATATATAACACGCATATTCTTAGATGAATGTTAGTTTCAGTTAGAATAGTTTGGTGATTTGAAAATTTTAAAAAAAGATGATTGTTCCTAAGTGTTGCAAAGATCATAACAATCATTTGATCAATAATATACACATGCATACATATAGTAATGTTGTCTAATCGTGTATCGGTTTGCCAAAATTATAAATCGTGACTCGTAAGATTCACTTTTTGAGGGAATAAATGATAACACATTTGTATAAGCATATAAGGCATACATATGTATATACATGATTGTATGTGCATACATATAACAATGTGTGTGCTTTTTTTAGGATGTGAAGCCTAGCACGTTATTTACATGTGAATGTCAATAGGGCAATGCGCGAATCGCATTAGTGCTGATTTCCTAATGAAAATATTGGCACTATAAGACTAGTCACACATTTATTTACACACAAGTAGAAGCTTTAAATATTGAAATTGTTGGAATATATTTTAATAAAATACTGTTTTATAAAATTAATGCCTTTGCTCTTAAAGAATGTGGTTATGAAAAAAAAGTAGCCATGTTTTTTGCATGTGAGTTAATACTTTAATTCCATTAAAATGAAATGGAGTTAAGGAAATGTCTTTATACAATTTTAAAGCTTGTAAATGTAGCCTAATAAATATATATATATATATATAACGTAGGGACCAAAAACAGGGATTGAAAAAAAAAAACTTTCTGTTATTTTTTACTTCCAAAAATTCTATTTCCATGGGTCCGATCCAGTACTCCAGTACCTTTTTCACTTATCAAAGTTGGTCACTTTGATGAGGTCCAAGAACTTAGGAAGGCCAAAGATCAATGGCCATTCCTAGGAGATTCATGCGTGAAATGGCCGAGAGGTCATCACTAACCACAATCTATATATATATATATATGTATATTTATATATACATATATATATCTCCTCCATCTTCCAACATTCCGGTGATCGATTCTTTAAAGTTTTTAAAAGGAAATAAACATGAATTCTAAAATGAAATCTTGAAGATCTCCAATCCCTGTGAGGAATGGGTTTATGTTTTCCGGTTACCGAGCAACAAATCTGAAAGGTGTGAGTTTTCCAGTTTCTTAATGTGCAAGAGAAACTGTGACAGAGGAAATTCTGGGCTGTTTTATCCTGGGGACGGCGTGGCATGTACGAACTGCTTGCACACATTTGGGCAGAGCCGCGAAACGTCTTAAAGAGAGCGAGATTCGCGACTCGGCCCATGATTCGTTAAATAGGCTCTAATCCGGTAATTCTGTTCTAATCTTATTTACATGTTTTTACAGAAATTTCATTACAACTTAACAACCTGTAAACAAATACAAGTGAAAAATAGACGGGTATGTAACATGGACAAAAAATCAGACACCTTTTTCTTTGCGAAACGAATTTTTTATTTTTTATTTTATTTTTTTTATGAATTGCGTGAATCGTGTGAATCGAATCGTGAATCGTCCACGAATCGGACGATTCAAATCAATTCAATGTGATTCTGATTCATAGGCATGAATCGAATCGTTTGGTTTGAGAATCGAATCGAATCGAATCATGAATCGTCGATTCTAACAAGTAACAACCATGCATACTCATATGACGAGTCTTTGTTTTATGCATGTCCTGTTTTTGTAAGGTTTGTTATATTGTCGTGTCAGCATCGTCTCATATTTGTGTCACATATCCCGTATCCATGCTTCATAGGTTGATCATCTAAAAATTGGCAGAAATGAAGGATGAAATTCACGAAATTTTCCATACCATGTAATAGGTCTTTCTAATACATTGGCTTCACAGACTCACATGCTTGATTCTGGTGCCAAGTATGAGCTGTTCTGATTTTCTCATCTGAGATGATATGCTTATGCTTTAGATTGCTATGATTTTTTTATTTTTTATTTTTTATTTTTTATTTTTATTTTTATTTTTATGATAATGGAATTCCTCTGTATCCTGTTGGGACCTGAGATATATTGTATGCTGTTGGACCTGATGTGATATGTTAGTAATGAAACGAAAACCGCATCATTCTGGTGGTATTGAATGTTAATGATGGAAACCTTTGCAGTGATTGGGATTGCCAATTTGCAGCTGCTACATCTTCAGATACCGAGAACTTTATCTTGCATGGAAGGGACCATAGTATTAATCAGGGTTCTCTGAAGAATGAGATCTACCTTTCTCCAATGTTGAATGATAGTGGTGATGAGGATCCCCTTGATTCTGGCAGTGAAAGGGATAATGAAGTTGGATGTGGTTCTTCAAAAATGGAAGATTTCGTAGTTCGAATGGACCTTACGGATGACTTATTGCATATGATATGGTATTTCCTTTGCCTTTGTTAAGTAGAGTATATATTGCTTGTTTAAAACTCGTAGGTGATGTTCCTTCAATGTTATCATCCTATATGCTGTCAGGTTTTCTCTTTCTTGGACCATATCAATCTTTGTCGAGCTGCTAGGGTCTGCAGGCAGTGGCAGGCAGCTAGTGCTAGGGTAAACTTTCAAGTGTACCCTACAAAATCATTACTGACTGACTGTATTCGAGGTTTTTTTTTTGGGGGGGGGGTTCGTTTGGGGGGGGGGGGGGGTGGGTGGCGTCGTGTGGGTGTCTAGTTTTCGACACTCTGCAAATTGTGATCCATACACACATGCAATCCAAAAAGCCAATTTGTTCATCTCTTTTTTTCGTCTACATACTCAACCCTTGGTCTTCTGCTAAGAGATGATGGATGCCAATCAGGTGGATAGTGCACCATTTATTTGAGTGATAAGGCCTTATTGTGTATCTGTAATAGAGTTTTGGTGGAAGTAGCATATAATCTGTTACAAAATTGTGATGTCTATCCTTCATGCATATTATATACTATAACGAGGCACATGTGTAAAATCACTTGATGAAATCAGTTGTGAATTATAATTCTAGAAGTCAGCATGTTTAGCAGATTCATCTCCCTTCGCTTTCTTCTTCCGTGAATTTGAGGAGGCTGAATATTATTGTATCCTATTTATATGCTAAATTCTAATTTTAACTTATGGCAGTTTGTGTGTTTTTATGGAAAAATGGGAAAAGATTTTCTGTTGGGGTCCATGGATTTATAGAAGTTTAAGAAAAGAACAAAATAGTAAGCACTGTTTTTGTGGATGCAAGGGATGAATCAGTAATCTTCCTAAAAAGGACAAGAAGTAGATCTGTATGACTCTATGCCGTTTATTCCTAACTGGAAGTATTTGCATATTGTGTTGCGTGTTGATATATTTAGGAACGACATTAGAGATTTAGTGTTAAATGCCAATTACAGAAGGGCTGCATCTTTTTCAGTACTATGACTGTATAAAAGTTTGAAATCAGAGTAGATACCAAGCTCTTTAGTCGTCAGAATGTCTCAAAGTTCTTCGGTTTTTTTTTTTTTACTTATTAGCTTCATGAAAATGGGTTAGTCATTCTCTAAAAAAAAGAAAACGAAAATGGGGTAGTCACTTGGGAAGGCTATGTAACCCTTATTTCTTTCCTCTTTTGGGTTTCAGTGTTGTTTTTTTATATGATGAAAACAAATGTTAGTCTAAGTGTCTAACAGGCATTCGTGGCTTGACACTTCTAGTATTTCAGTTCAAGTCGAATCTCAACTCAACAAAAGCTTGTCTCAAGCACCTTGGGGTTGGCTATATGAATCATGTTTCTCAAATTTTCTCTGTATACATTCATTGTCTCGAATTTCTGGTTATCATATCTTTATACGACCTCTACCCTCGACAACTTTGGTTTTTTCCATTGCCTAGCAGTACCCTCAATGTGAATACTATCAGTCTTCCCAACCGCTGCAGTCAATGGTCTTCTTCGCACATGTCCAAACCTTCTCAGTTGATTTTTTCTTATTTTTCTGAGTGAGATATATCTCTACAAGCTTACAAATGGGTTCGTTTGTGAAGGGAACATTTCTTGCTTATCGCACATCTATCTAAATATTCTAAACATTCACATTTTTACAACTCATTTTATTTGTAAAGTGTTTTGTAGTTTCTCAACATTCTATTTCATGTAGCATGGCTTCATTTAAGGGGAACAACTTAATACCTACATTAATGTTTTTGGTATTCATGTGCATAAAGGTCTGACAAAGGTTTTACTCCAATGTTCAGCTGTGTGAAGGTTAGATAGGGAACACGTCATGTGGAATTCTTGAAAATCTTAGAATGGTATCTATTAATGACATGAGTGGAGATGTAATGAGACCATTCGGAACTGACTTTTGGATGGAACTATTTAGTGTTGTTGATATGGGATTTGGTGTTGTGGATGGAACTATTTAGGGTGAGATGTACGCAGGGGTAAGGCTACGTACATCTCACCCTCCCTAGACCCCGCAATGGTGGGAGCCTAGTGCACTGGGTTGCCCTTTTTATATAGGATTTGGTAGTATTATGGTAGTGTATGGGTAGAGATGTGTTTCCAATTTATCCAATGAGATAGCGATATGAAAACCAATAAAGTAACATACCATTATCAGTCTATACTGAAAGCATACTAGATGTTTTGGGATTACTAGGATTGTAGTGTAAAGATTTTGGGATGGGGGAGAGACAACACGTAAGTATATGTTGTCTTTGTACAGTAAACAAGAATTGAGATCTTGCATGCGTGTAGACGATTACTATAGAAGATAACTTAATTTGCAGAATTTGTTTGGTTTAGTAATTTTGTAAATTTAAAAATGTGTTAAAGTTATAAGCATTGTATGTCAGGGATAGGGTATTGCTTGAATGACTTGGTTACATCTCTTATATCAACTTGGAAATTTGTATAATTCCTTCTTATTCTGGCAACACCTCGGTTGAGTGTGTTAATCATTTTTGTCTACGTGGGCAAGAACTTTTACGAGTGTTGCACCAAAGTGAGTCTAATGTCTGGATACTTACTGCTGGAAATCATTTCCCTCTTTTTTGCTATCTTACTGTGTGGAATTTGAGGTGACAAGACTTGTTACACCTTGTATCTGAAGTAACTAATTATGCCTAAATGCTCATTTTTGTTATATCCATTTGCAGTTGAGATATATGTGATTGGTATCCAAATGCCACTGAAGTGAACCTTTATGGTACTCCTGTTATTCATTCACTTGTCATGAAAGCAGTTTCTTCGTTAAGGTAACTGGCCTTCTATTGTGTTGGCTACCAATTACTTATGTATAGCATCACTGCTGCTGATATATCGAATAATTCTCAAAAATCTTGAGGCCTTAATCTTGGGCAAAGGACAACTAGGAGAAACTTTTTTCCAAGCTCTGACAGATTGCCACATGCTGAAGAGTTTAATTGTTAATGATGCTACTCTTGGTAATGGTATTCAAGAGATAACCATACACCATGATAAACTGCATCAACTTCAAGTTGTGAAGTGCCATGTTCTCCGTATCTCTGTCAGGTGAGGTATTAGCAAGTAAATATACAATTAGACTATAAGAGCCGGTTTGGGATAGCTTTTTGGGGGCCAAAAATACTTTTAAGTGATTGTTTAAAAAGCTTGAGTATTTCCATTAGCTTTTTCACAGCATTTTAATAAAATATGATTCCTTTTTAAAGCTAAAAAATATCTTTTGTGTAGCTTTTTTTTTTAAAAAAAACCCTTAATTCCAAAACGTGATTATTTTAAAAACTAATCCAAACGGGCTCTAAGTTAACCTGTTCACCTTTGTGCTAAGTATCAAGTTTTTTGCAGGTGCCCCAGCTCGAGACCTTGTCATTGAAGCAGTAGCATGGCACATGCTGTACTCAACTGCCCTCTGTTGCACGACCTTGATGTGGCCTCTTGTCACAAGCTTTCAGATGCTGCAATTCGTTCTGCAGCAACATCAACATCAGGCCCACTTTTAAAGTTTTTGGATATCTCAGATTGTTCAAGTGTTAGTGATGAAAGTCTTTGAGATAGCCCTCACCTGTGGCAATCTCCATGTTCTCAATGCGTCATACTGCCCAAACATCTCTCTTGAGGTCAGTTTTTACATTGTCACCAATTTTGTTCTGGGTCATATTTAGATGTATAGCTTCAGCTGACGCAGTTTCATGCATCTTTTTTTTTTTTTTTTTTCCCGTCTCCTGAAGTCTGTAAGAATGCCAATGTTGACAATTCTTAAGCTTCACAGTTGTGAGGGCATAACTTCAGCTTCCATGTTCTCAATATCTCATAGTTATATGTTGGAGGTTGGAACCCTCTTCCTCTCTGGTATTGGTGCTGCTTGGATGTTATTAATTTCATTGCTGTGAATGGTCTAAAAAAGAAAATTGTCTTGGATTCGGGTTCTGGAACTTGATAATTGTAGCTTATTAGCTTCATTGTCCTTGGATCTTCCACGCCTGCAGAGCATAAGACTTGTGCATTGTCGCAAGTATAATATGCTACCCCATCTCGACTATATATACCAACATGGGCTATATATAATAAGCTACTATTTTGAGTGGGGTCCCTATTGAGGTAGGGGCCCAAAGCGGTTGCTTGTGTGGCTTGTGCTCAGGACCGGCCCTGGGTGCATGCACGATGCACATGCTCTTTTCCTGCTGCGTTGCATACCAAAATTGTAGATAGCCCAAATCCCCTTTTGTTGCCTCAATCGGATAGATCATATTACTCTACTGCTGTTTGATGGGTTAATATATTATATAATTTGTTTATCAAAATGAGTTTTGCATCAAATATCTCATGAAAAATTTTCCTCGTGCGATTATGCCTAGAATCAGAAGTTGCAAGTTGAAATTGTGTGTATATTTTGCAAGTTGGTCTTCAGTCATTTAATTTGGGAATTTGTCCCAAATTGAAGGCGCTCCACATTGAAGCACCACGTATGGTGTTGCTTGAGTTCAAATGATGTGGTGTATTATCTGAAGCATCCATTAATTGCCCTCTCTTAACTTCTCTGGATGCTTTCTTTTGCAGGTCAGATTGTGTTTTCCTTTAGTCCCCCAACACTTCAAGTCCGTTTGGAGTAGCTTTTTTCGGCACCTACAATCACCTGTAAGTGATTGTTAAAAAAGATGCAACTATGTAACAAATATTTATTCCACACTGATTATTTTACAAGCTAATCCAAACGGGCTCTTCATGTTTCCCGCCCAGCCCCCGCCCCCCCCCCCCCCCCCCCCCCCGATGCTCAGTCCAACTCTTTCTCGAATTTGAAACCCACAGCCAACTCAAGGATGACTGGTTGTCTGCAACTACTGCTTCATGCCCTCTCATTGAATCACTGACATTAATGTCGTGCCCATCTGTTCGATCTGATGGCCTCTCCTCTTTACACTGGCTTCCACGTTTGACGTTACTTGATTTATCCTACACTTTTTTGCTGAATCTTCAGCCTGTTTTTGAGTCATGTTTGCAGTTAAAGGTAACTCCTACTATACACTTCCTTATAGTTCCTTCTTATGCAGTCCGCAGTATGGTTAACTTGTCAATTACTTCAATTGTAGTACAGGATATATGGCTCAAATTTATATTGATCAGATCATGTCTTTGTTCTTGAATTTTTTTGCCTTTTTCTTATTTTTGGATGGGTGGTCTACTGATTTTTTTTTCTTTTCTTTTCCTTCAAGGTGTTAAAACTTCAAGCATGTAAGTATCTTACTGACAGTGCACTTGAGGCTCTTTACGAAGAAGGTGCTCTTTCTGCCCTTCGTGAGTTGGACTTATCATATGGGACCCTTTGCCAGTCTTCCATAGAGGAGCTTCTTTCTTGCTGCACACTAGGCCTGTAAACGGATCGGATCCGGATCGGATTTGTGATATCCGAATCCGATCCGATAAGAATTCCGTTAACTAAATCCGAATCCGATCCGGTAAAAAATCCGTTAACCAAAATCCAAATCTGAATTTGTTAGGATTCGGATATCCGTTTACACTAAAAAAAAAACCTTAAGCAAATCAAGATTTTTTTTATTTTTTTATTTTTTATTAATTGGATATCCGTTAAGCACCAAAGGAAAATTTTAATCGGATATCCGTTAGGCACCAAAACTTTTTTTTTTCTTTTCTAATCGGATATCTGATAAGCACCAAAAGAATTTTATAGTGTAGGGTCATTATGTAATTTTCACAAAATAAGGGGAGCTAAACTGTAAATTAAACTCTTTTATGGGATATTTTCGGGCGGATTCGGATAGGATATACCAAATCCGAATCCGATCCGTTTGCTAACAAAATATTCGGATTCGGATCTGGATTCGGATTTTATCTAGGGGATTTGGATCGGATCCAAATCCGATCCGTTTACAGGCCTAAACTGTTGATTGTGTGCACACATTAACTCATCATAGCCTATATGGATGTGTCAATATGCATGACCTAAACTGGGGATTCAGTCGACATCATTTACTGCACAAGCTCAACTGTGTTGGTTGTCCAAATATTAAGAAAGTTCACATTCCTCCGATGGCTAGATGTTTCCATTTGTCGTCATTAAACCTTTCCCTGTCTGCAAATTTGAAAGAAGTTGATATTGCTTGTCTCAGTTTACCCTTTCTTAATTTGAGGTACGGTTTTCTTTCCCGCTTATTTAATTCTATTAATTTCTGATTCTAATGTTATTTCAGTGATTCATGGTACATATTATTTTATTCAGTCTCAGCAATTGTTGCTCCTTGGAAGTTTTAAAGCTTGAATGTCCAAGATTGACAAACCTTTTCCTTCAGGTATGCATTTTACATTCCACGGTTGAAAAATTCCAAATTGTCTTCTGGGCTGTATGTAAAGTTCGTAATCTGCGTGTGTATATGTGTTTGTGTAGTCGCTTATACTCCCTCCGTCCCATT
This sequence comes from Hydrangea macrophylla, assembly GCA_033977485.1. Classification (NCBI taxonomy): domain Eukaryota; kingdom Viridiplantae; phylum Streptophyta; class Magnoliopsida; order Cornales; family Hydrangeaceae; genus Hydrangea; species Hydrangea macrophylla. The sequence goes on along the minus strand of CM066995.1, from coordinate 4,746,517 downwards.
TTTTATGTGACCATCTTCGTATGTCTTAACTTATTAAGGAAACATCATTAAATGCATCCACATGCATTGAAATTTTCTATTCCCACAAATTTGTCCCTTGTTACTTCATTCTTCTTTTGATGTTTTCAATGGGAAGGACCATTTTGGAAAGTGAATAAAACATTTTCATTAAATGCTCAACCCAATAAGGAATAGTGATCACAGAAAATGTACAGAGGGAGTAACACATTACACAGCTGTATGGGGGTTTCAATTTTGTGTTAGTTTACCCCTAGGCTAGTATCAAAATTTTGGTTATATATGGTTGCCTCATCTTCTTCTGGAATGCCTCAGTAGAAGAATTAATCGGTTTGGCGATTTTTGAAAGGCCCCTCTGCGGATATTGTTCTTCTTGTTAGAAAAAGAAATGGCCATCGGCCAGTGGAAAAATTCACAAGAAGTGACTGCACCCGAGTTTTTTCATTGAATTATTTCCTAATTATTTATTATTGTGACTCCTTCAAAACATGAGGTATATACTTCTCTTCGGTTGTGGAGGAGTCTGGTCTCTCATTTACTGTGGTGCACCAAAGAAAGCTTTGAGCAACAGGGTAACCTCTAATATATTGTGTAATGTGTGTTTCTAATTCTTATTACTGACGCAACATCTGGGGTTTTATTAGTCTTGCAACATTGATGAAGAAGTGATTGAAGCTGCCATATCAAAGTGTACCATGTTGGAGACACTTGATGTCCGCTTTTGTCCAAAGGTGAGACTGAATTTCAGATCCTCTAAGCTATGAATTAAAAAACAAAGTCAAATTAGGCCCCTGTTTGGGCGGCCCTTGAACTAAAATGGCTCATTTAGGATAATATCTGCTATCATTTTGGTTAATCATAAATTCTTCGTTTTGTAAATTTTTTAGTTGATCTTTATAGATATGCTCGGTGAGCATAGGCAGGATACGCGTAGTATGCCTAAGTTTGAAGCGCGCATCTTCAGCAGCCTCTCACCCACATGACCCAATCGAGGATTCATCATTTCTTTTTCAAGTGTGTTTGCTTTCATTGCAGACAACTGTTGGCATGGTAACTCATCCTCATTGTTCTCTCAATTGTTGTAAATATCAGGTCTTTATTTATTAATTTTTCCATATTTTTCTTTTTCTTTTGGGGGATGTGTACGAGTGCTCCGTGTAACCCTAGTCTGATGTAAGTTATACAATAAACCTTCTTCATTGTGGTATTGAGCATTATTGATTATCATTGTATATATGGTCACTTGCCTTTTCTTTTTCATTTGAAAGTATTTGGGTATTTCAACCTTGAGATTACTCAGCATAATAAAATTACTAAACACAAATTTAAACAGCATCTACCTTTCTTTATAGTAGGCTAATGACTCATGATATATCCACACAGTAGATGGGTGTTGTTTCATGAAATGCCTGGAATATTGTCTGGTGTTGAACAGGATTTTTGATTTGTTGGGTGCCTAAGCCCAGCCCTTTCCCTGCTTATTTAACTTGTAGGAAGGTATCGGCTTCCATTGCAACATTATAGTCGGTGGTTAACAAATTGAAGTACTTTTACAGAGAACATTATAGTCGGTTTACATTTAATTTCCTTCCTCTTAATACACTTATTGTTACAGGAGAGGAGGATGAGCTGTAGCTGAACATGTTTTTATTAAAAAAAAAAAAAGAGGTGTGCTGTTGCCATTAAATTGCTGTAGGAGGCAATTTCATCCTTACACAACATTTGTTTGGTACCGAGGGAAGAGTGGAAAGGAAGCAGAGAGGCTGACAGAAGGGTGTAGATACACTTTGTTTGGTAGGATTGAGAAGGAAATGCAACAATAAACAGCACCAATTGCAACACTGTGTTTGCTTCTCAGATGATGAACATCATCATCATATGTTTTTAACATGTCAATTACCATTCACTCTCACACCATGTTTAAACCCCACCCAATGTCATTATCAGTGCCACCATATATCAGAGAGATAAAACTGATCAATGAAATAAGCTAGTGAGTTTACAAAGTGGTTCCAATGCGTACTATGCTCTCCGGGAGTTGTACAATACAATATGGAAATGAGAGCATGCTGACACATGCATGCACTAACCCAATCCACACAAAACAAAAAATGTGTGACGAACTGAACTGAGCTGACCTACGTGACAAGGAGTACAAAAAACACACGGGTGGGACTATACATTAACTTACCAACAGATCAAATACATGCCCGTGCACCATTTTCTGCATTGGTGGAAGATATATAAAAAAATACAATCAAAAGCTGTACTGTAACAAGTGAAGAGAATAATAATATTTGGTTCAAGAACTTATAATATTGACTCCAACTGCTTAATCTCTGGATCCAAGTTTTCGGGTACTTCATCTTCTCCTGGCGTCCTGTATGCATCAGCAATAGCTTTTCCCTTTTCCAGCACTTCAGAAGGAACTGTCTGGAGGAGGCTGCAAAAGTGAATATTCTCAGAATATGCAGCTTTCTTTATCTACAAACTCCTTCGTATAAAATACAAAGAAATTTCTACTTATATACTAGAAAAATACAACTGAAGTAAAAATATAGACGTAATTACCCGTCCAATGCACCAACAGCAATTCCAATCTGTGCCTTCATTGATTTTACTGAAGCTTCTGGATCATTTCTCGACGCATGCAGAAGCAAAGAATCAAGCTCTTCCAAGGCTCTTCAGAAGCAGTAGTTAACTACCATCAAAATTTGGCTTGACAAGATAATCATATACACTTGTGTAAAAACACTTTTTGAGATGGGACAAGGTCACTTTGTAAAACTAAGATCTTTTCTATTGAATAGACTCCTAATCTCTTTCACCAGGTGCACTGACATAGTGATGAAATGTTAGAATATGACACTTATGTCAACTTAGGAGAGTTTCTAGTATACTTTGTGTACACATACAAACATAAGAATGTATATTTCTGTACATGTAAGTTGTCAAAGAGAGAGGGGGGCATTCCTCGCTGACTCCAATTTTACTAGAATCCTATCAGGTCAGCAAAGTACATATGGTCAATGACCCGAACATTAAAAACTCAACTATGATTGTCGCTATCCAACTTCTCATTTTGTGCGACGAAATTACTAATTACACTTTCTCTAGTCAGCTAAAAAGTTTCAAGTCCAGCTCAAAGAAATAACTCTTCAGCGAAATACTGAGGAAAGAATGCAAATTCAATCAGCGAAAGCTAATTCCACAGTTCCCCAGACAGGCCCCGTACACAAGTGTTAGTCCCGTGGATCTATTGATGTGTTTTGATGTCCCAAACTGCCCTGAGAATGTAATATAGACACTCTGGTGATTAACCATAAAGTATAGCTTCAGGGTGCAGTTTTTTAACTACTCAACAACAATGCACCGTAGTTTATATTGTATTAGGTTTCACAAACTTCTGAGAATGTTTTGATTATTCTAAAGGTGAAATAGTACCTGAGACACTGATCCACATTTTTAAAAGCAGTTTTGTCATCACTATCGTCAGATGCATACTGTGCAACCTGTAGTACGAAGGAAATTTGAAGACCATGTAAAAGTTTCTAAAGAAAACGAGATCAAGCTTGAAATGTTGCAAGTCTTGTGACTGAAAATTTTCTATGGCGATACCAATGACAGTAATAACGCAAGAACAAACAGTTTAATGTCTAACAAGCCAGAAAAAAGAAGGAAAAAAACATGCAGCTTATAACAGTGGAAGTTGTGATAAAGATATCAGAGTGGCGCTGAATGTGAAGTCTAATTTTTCCGGCAGTTACATACTCTTTAGGTCCTCTCTTGGGGGCGTTCCTATACTTCTGCTGTTCTGCAGAGTTCATACAACACTGACAAATATGGCTCATGTATACTATTGTAGTCAACTCATGTATATTATATCCAGACAATGGTGAATAGGGTCACTTCGACTAGGCTTCAAATTATGCTCTTCATGTCAAGTGCTTTAGGAAGAGAGTAATCTGTGTTAGTTCCTGTACCTTGAGGCACACACAGACAGAGTCAGAAAATGCCTCATTAGAAATAGCAGTATTCATCGTCATTTCCATATTTCTTCCCATGTATATGGTACCGGATCAGAAGAGACGTGTACTACCATGTGATAAGACACAAGATTATTTTTCTGACCAAACTTATCATCTTAAAACATGAATGAATATCGTATTGCAGAACATCAATTTAGGTCCAAATTCCAATTGTTATATTACTCATCAAATGATTTAGACACTCCTTGTGTTAACCGAAGTTTCCTGAATAATTCCTAGCATTCTTTGTTATTATTCTTTTTAAAGGGCAAACCCATTGCACGAACCTCCCGACGACAGTGCAAGGTCTGTTGAGGGTAAGATATACACAGCCTAACGGCCCTAACTCCTGGCATGTTCAGAGAGGCTATTTCCGCAATTCGAACTCGTGACTTCCAGTTCACAATGGAGCAATCTTACTGTTAAGTTACCAGTTGCTCCAACAGCTTAAGATTTTTGAGGATCAGCCCAACATGTATATCAATATTCAATACTCTCCGTCAAGTGTGACCCCATCTTGCACGTGGAGAACCAACAACAAAACTCCATCATAGTGGAGACTAATATCAAAGAGCAAACATGCACAACAATGTGGGGACAGAACCTTAGAGCTCCCACAGACCAGGCTCTAATACCATGTTAAGTTACCAGTTGCTCCAAAAGCTTAAGCTATTAGAGAATGGCCCAACAATGCATATCAATCTTCAATACTTGATGTTGCCGAGGCTAACCCTTTTTTTTTTTTTTCCCCGCTTGCAAAATATTTCCTTCAATTCTCTGAAAAAGTCGTCATTTCTTAAATTCTGTTCTATAGAATCTTGTTCCCTAAACAGACTTTATATTGCTTCAGAACTCTAGCCTTGTAGCAATGAAATGAACTTTTAAAATCAACAAATCAAAGTATTTATGCCATATACAACCGCCAAAGATTTTCATAACAGCAGTCTATCAACTAGAGTCACTACTAGAACATTTTGCCATTTTCAATATAAGTAGAAAAGGTTTGTTCAAGAAACAAGGTTTTTAAAAATCAAAATCTAATTTGCTGAATGAACACCCGGCTTTGTTCCACATGTGGTGAAATGAGATATAAAGAACAAATTCTACCAAACAATGGGTGGTTAATAATTAAAGAAGATTGACAGAAGAATATCTCACAGCGTCAACACAACTTACCGCTCGAATGTTTACACGAAGGGATGCTGCAGGGCCAGAGCGTAATATACTCCGGTAGGCAGCATACTGAGGTTGATCAATTTCCAGCGTTTTTCCTACAGACCAAAAAAGAGGTCATTTTTTCTTTCCATCCTGTTCATAATTTCTAGATATTCTAATCAAACCAGAGCTACACATTACAATGAATACATAGGAACTATATAAAGGAAAGAAGCAACCACATGATCTTGGAACTGATCGTATTTGCCCTAGCATGCTGGCCTAGTAGCCTGAAGAAAGTACCTAACAACATCACTCATAATGCTAAAGCCCAAGTTACTTAGTATTAAGCTTATGGTGCTTAATATGCCAACCAAATTTTTATCACCCAATCGACGTGGGACGTGAGATCATAATCTTCCTTCGGGTGATATACATGTCGCCCTCGTTGCATTACATGGCCAACGTGACCCAAATACTTTCCCGGTTGGCCATTGTAGGATGCAACTCTGCTCCTCTTACAACCCCCATCTTCCCAGCGGATCCCCCTGCTGGTGCGGCACACGTCCCCTTGTGGATGAACACAGGTATACTACCACACCGCAGCAACACCTTTCACGGGACCGGGTCGCTCTCATACCATTTATTTGATAAAGAGAGATTCGGGAGGGGCTAATAATGGTAGCGGACAGAACCTGGTTCCATGATGCTCTGTGTTGCTAACTTGTAGTCAAATCAGAGCATCTGACACATGACTACACATTATTAAGCCCTCATAGACAAGTTCTTATCGAAGTAATTGTGTACACCATCTATGTGTGTGAAGCATTGAAACAAGTATAAAGCAAACAAAATTGACTGTAAAACATGAAATATGATAAATGAAACATGTCATATCTGGAAGCAACTCCTAATTGGAGAATTTCATTGAGCAAAAGAATTGTAAAATACCTAAATCTTCAATCTGCAACTGAGTCAATATAACTGCTGGTACATAAGCCTCCAGTGGATCAAGCTTTTTTCTAGTTAATTAATACATATCGAAAAGGATCAGCAACAATGCAAATCACCCTCAATCATACAATAACTGCCCTATTAGCCTAAGACTTAGGTGAAAATCCTAAGCTCCATCCACAACTCTGCCCAGCCTGCTTGTTCACAAATTCCAAGAAAAAAGAAAAAAAGAAAAAAAGAAAAATGAAAAATGAAACATCCATTTGGACATTGTAAAATGCATAAAATGAAGGATTACTTGTAGTTCACAGCTCAACATGATGTAAGCTTACTGGGTATGTCAATTCGACCAGGAAAATAATAAAAATAAAATAAAAAAATTTGGCAAAAGTAATCCCACCCTCAGACAAAAGTGGAAGGTTGATTTGTTTTCTCAGATGTTTGGGCCAAAGAGACATAACTGATGATATTAAAATCCTTAGATTGCTGGAGATCCCGAGGAGGTACTTTTCCAAACACTAACATCAGTCTGTAACGTAAAACAGATGTTAAACAAACTGAAATGTCCACTCTGTTATGATCATAACTAACTGTTAAGTTACCAACTACAATAATGTATATCAAGCTTCAATACCCTCCCTCACGTGCAACCCTAACTTGCACGTGGAGAACCAAACTTCATCATAGTAGAAACAAATAACAAAGTGCAAATATGCACAACAAAGCGAAGATGGAGAGTCGAACCCTATACCTCCCACAAACAAGGCTTTGATATCATGTTAAGTTACCAACTACTCCAAAAGCTTAAGTTGTTAGAGAATGGGACCAACAATGTATATCAAACTTCAACACTAACCATGTACCACCTGACCAAGACATGCATTCAATGCATATTCCATACTTATGACAGTCAAAAGTTCAGAAGAAAAAATATATATAAAGTAATACAAAAATGTAATATACTAGTTACCTTTTTACATACTTATCAAACATGCTAGCGCTGTTGGCATCTGCAAGAAAAAAGAAGTAAAAATAGTTGCTTTAAAATCCAAATAATAGTACTTGTACTCTTCCATATTTTTAGCAAGGCTAAAAAAGAACAGATGTTAGACCAAGGATGGCCCAGTGTTAAGGGATTCCATCCCACCTGCAGGTGGTTGTTGGTTTCAGTCTCATGGGGTGGGGGGTTTATGGGTTGGGAGAGCACTACCTCTATTTGTGTTATGCATAGGGGTGTGTTTCGGCCCGAACGGATTGGAATACCCTCGTTCGGAAAATATTCCAAAAGTTTCGAAAATTAAATAGGTGTTCCGATTAGATTTTTTCGGAATTTCATTTTCCTTTCCGATTTCGGAATTTCGGAATTCTTCAGAAATTTTCGGAGCGGAATTCTTTTGAAATTTATAGAATTTTTTCAGAATTTTCGAAATTGGAATCGGAAATTTTCATAATTTTCAGAATACAAATACTATTGAAAGGTTAAGACATAATTTTGTAGAGAGTCCCCTACTCTCTCTTTTCTCTTCTTATCCGATGTGGAATAAATAAGTCCACATTCTTCCAAATTTTCGGAAAATATTTGGATTTTTTCGGAAATTTTTTCAGAAAATTTTCGGAATTTTCAAAACAATTCCGATTCCGTTCCGATTTTTTTTGGAATTTTTGGAATTCGGAATTTCGAAATACGGAATTCAATTTTTGGTACCAAAATCAGAATTTTGCGGATCGGAATCGGAATTTCTGTTCCAAATGACACCTGTAGTTGTTCATAATGAAAAAAAAAAAAAAACAAACAAACAAACAAACAAAGGATCAAACACTCACCATATTACTAGCGCTCCATTTGTGTCAATGTAAAATGACTAACATTGAAAATTGGTTTTTGGGATGATAAAAATCCAAAGTCTTTATAGATGATACAAAGTCCCCTCTCGCATTAGACAATGTGGGTCCCACATATATGATGTGATGTGAGAAAAGGGGTGTTTAAGCAGCCAATATGACTGCTGAAATAGCAGCCGTAAATATGGAAAACCATTACTCTGAAAATTGATTTTTCTTTGTAGTTTGCTGGATATTTGCTATGTTTATTCTATTTAGCCATTAGAATGTGCTCCAATTGGGGTGACGTTTTCTGAGAAGGCTGACGAAAGGAATCACAAAAGACTTTAAGCATTTCTGATTTAAGGGCCCATTAGGATTGGTTTTGGCTTTGGCTATTGCATTTAGGTACAAGTGGAAGCAAAAGTAGAAGTAGAAGACCTAATCACAAAGGCACAATGGGAATGAAGAAAAATTTATAGTAACCCCAATCTGCTGCGTGTATTATGCTTGGGCTGAAGCACCTCAAAACCAACTTCAGCCAAAGCGGGCTTCTGAGGCAATAACGTGCTTTCAAAAATGAACCTGAACAGGCTAATGAATGTGTTTTGGGTCCCAGAAGAACATTTGGGCCAGCATGCATTTGAGAAGTGATTCCAAACATGCCCCAAGATTAAGTCGATGCTTGTTCAGAAAAGCCAAGACAAATAGTTTATAGCTACTTTTCTGAACCAACTTCGTCTTAAACTTAAGCCGGGGCTGCTTTAAAGTGGAGACGCCCACTTCTAATTGCTTTATAAGCAGAAAATTTGAAATCTGCTTAAATTTCAGCAGAAGAAGGAAAAAGCAGCTATCAACAGTTAGAACTGAATATAGTCAACTGACCTTACTGCATCATATATGTATCAAATTTAAACCTGTTTTACACAACACTTTTGCTCCCCACATGATAGCTGAGAAATATGGTTTTTTTTTTTTAACCAGCACTGACAAAGATTGTACCGTGCAATGTATTTAAAGTTGTCTGTGATCAAACTAAAATGATATAAGCGAATGTTTAGACTTTAGCCTTTCACTCCATATTTCATATTGTTTAAATAAAGTGAAAAATAATCAAATATCTTTCTTTATCCTTAAATTAAAGACTGACTAAATTCTTAACATGAACCAACACCAATACCTTCATGAACTAACACCAACTCCTTAAATAATCAATATTGTTTATCCTTAACATGAACCAACACCAACACCTTAAAAAAAATAATAATAATAATAATTGTGATTTTATTCCAAAAACTATGCCGACGGCGTCCACACCAAACAGTCTTTAATCTTAGTCTATAATTAACTCACTTTCGAAATGAAATGCAATGGACTAATATTAATTATTAATCACTTTCGAAATGAAAACTTTAACACAGACTAGTGGAGGGTAGGAGTTGAGTAGATAAAGAGGCGTACGTTTTGGGACAGAGAGGCATTGAAGAAGAAGAATGGAGATGGAGACCAATCGCCGCCTACTCTCACTCCTTTCTGGTGTGAAATACGCACACCTCACACTGAAACTCTGCTTACGTCGTCGTCTGGAGGAACAAGTAACTGAACCAACAGAGAGAGTCGAATTAAAGAGGAGGCCGATGCTAACATGCGCAGTGGTTGTGGCCATTTTGATTGCAATTGCAATTGCAATTTCTCTCTCCTCTCCCACCGCCCAACTGCCCAAGGACCAGGAGAGAGGAGGGTCGTCGCCGTCTCTTATCTGTTTGGTTTCCCTCTCTCTGTCATGTCTTTCGTGATTGCTACAATTACAATTTTGTCCTTGCTGACTGTGGCGAAGTACCCACCCCACCGGGCCCACCCCCACCCCCACCCCACCCCACCCCACCCCAGCATTCGGATCTAGGGTACCTTGGTACATGCAATCCGTATTATACTTCCTCCGTCTAATATTTTTAATCTTGGTATTTTATTTTAGAATGTTCTAAAATTAGTGTTTATTTTCTAAATTGATATACTATAAGTTTTATGTAGTTCTTACTTTTCAAAACTACTCTTGCTTAAAATTTATACTAAGACAAAATTAAAAAAATAATTGTTATAATGATTAGAAACATTTGAGAAAAATAGGTATATGTTCTTTTTATCTCCTTAATAATTTAAGTTACCAAAGATAGAGATGGTGTATTGTATTTGTGTCCGAAAACAAGTTGGTGGTATTTCTGTAATTATTTATAAAATCATTCCTAAATGTTTAAAGCTCCCGAATGCAGGAGACATAATTATAAACTACTCCTACCTACGCTCCTCTCTAGGAGTTTTGCTTTACAAGTCTCTCTCTCTCTCTCTCTCTCTCTCTCTCTCTCAAACAACTGCTAAGGATGATTTGGTGGTCTCTTGTGGTCTCTTTTCTCTTCATCTCTGCTTCTTCTAATGTTCAAAGTAAGTTCTCTCTCTCTCTCTCTCTCTGCTTTTGATTTGGTGATCTCTTGTGCATTGCAATTATCAATATTTATTAGTAGTATTTTTTAAAGAATTATTTTTTGTTGCGCTCAGATTTGAAATCCATGTACATTTTGACCTGCTTTTAAAAATCTGAACTGCACTTTTGCTTATTTTGCTAAATCTCTTGATTAATGTAGCCATGTAGATCTTTAATCAGAGTCTGAATTGGCATTGTCTGTTTTTATCACACACATATAGAGTAGAGTATATACTCCTATTTGCTACACGTACGTACTATGAACATAAATGTGTGTTCCGAAATGCATAATTTGATAATGAGGCAATGAAAGAAGGTTTTTTTTTTGGGAGGGGGAGATCCTTGAACAAAATTAAATTAAACTCTCCTCATTTCACATCTGGTGGTGTTTCTAATTCTCTACGTGCCTACCTAGTAGGTGGTAAATCACGTTCTACAGATAGCAATGCGATAGCTTGTTGGATCAAGATTTAAAAAAGGAGTAAGCATACGATAAACCATGTAATATGATTTTAGTTTAAATCGGAATCTTGATAGATTTACCGTCTGTCCCTCTCTCTCTCTCTCTCTCTCTCTCTCTCTATAAGTAGAAGTAGACTAGACCCAAATTACATATCATTATTATGGAAACAGTCAAGAGGAGGAGGCTCATTCAGATCTTCTTAATTCTATCTAAAAAAAAAAAATCCAAACTGTCTTTGCATTGATGTCCGTTCCATTTAGTAGTTAGTGCACAGTTAATGTTAATTAATTGGTTTCTTTTCTTGGGTGGGTGTTTGAATTGGAACTTCAAAATGTAGGGTTCTGCTCATATCCCAACATTGATGTCTGCTAAAGACAAGCTTAGGTTAAGAATGCTTGCTGATTGATTATATATATATATATATATATGGATATATGGAAAAAAACTTGGGCGACTCTCTTTTGGGACTCTCTTAGCCCGAATTTGCCACAAATGACAAGAAAAACAGTTTCCAATTAGAAAACTATTTTTTTTTTTTTTTTTTTTTTTTGCCATAAATGGCAAATTTGGGCCAAAGGAGGCCCAAGGAGTCTCCCTAACTGTTCTATGTATATATTTATATATATACTGGGCTTCTAATAGTTGGTGATTTTTCATTTTATCAGTTTAATTTTTTCCTTTCCCTTCCCCTTTCTTCATTCATATAAATAATTGGTTTTATATTTTTTTAAACACTATCGATGTAGAGATCTTTGATCTCAATTTTGCACCACAATGTATGCCTTACATTCAACTCTGTCCTCTTAACTTACGTATCATTTTCACCCTGGCTTTGCATATTTAAAAAAAAAAAAAAAAAAACAGTAAAAGTAACAGATAACCCAGCAGACCAGCTCGTATCGGTGCTTAACAGTAACAGAACTGGACACAAGGAATCAACCCTCTTCGACAATCCGGGTCTGGCATGTATAGCTCTGCAATACATAAAAGCATATCAAGGTAATTGCAAGGAAGTTGGAGGTCCCAATGCCATGAGGCCTTCTGATTCTGAATTTGCCAAAACTTTTTCCCCTAACTGCGGTGTTTCAGCCACCACTCTCTCTCCACTTACTGGTCGGTTACTCGGCTGCCAGTCCAAATATGTCCCTCCTTTGGCCGCATTTTCAGATATTCTGATGAAAAATGACAAAAGCTTGGAAATACTTTACGATAAGAATCACACTCAATTGGGGGCCGCTGTGAGCGCCTCCGATGGCGGGGCGCCCTATTTCTGGTGTGTTCTGTTCAGTGGTGGAAAACCCAACAGTACCTTTGTACCTGAGGGTGGTGCGGCTAAGATAAGCGGACCCGGATGCTTTAGCGGTGCCAATGATGTTTGCAGTGGTGCTGGTGATTTGTCTCATGCCCTAAGTTCTTGGAAAATTGCTGTTGGAGTTCTGATTGTAATGGGTTATGCAGTTGGGTTATGACCATGTCCCCGCAGAATATGAATTGTTTTTGGCCTTTTGATTATAAGGCCTCTTTAGTTTTGTTGTATTGTTTCGGCTTTTCCTTTGTAATTTTGTTCGATTCGATGTACCTTATATTTGATTAAATGAGAGTATGGGTGCCAAAAACTTTGCTAAATATACTTTCTTCAGTGAATTTTGTAAGGAAGTAAATTTTTTGTTTTTTTTCATGAGAAATATTTCTGTTGGTGCTATGCTCGAATTGAAAGTATTTTTTTTTTTTTTTTTTTGTGGATGCGTAGAGTGAAAGAGTACTTCATCGCAATTTACTAAATACCAATGTGGTAATATCCTCTCTTGATTCCAGAAGTATACTTGGTATATCAAGATGTTGAAGTTATGTATAGTAATTTCTAGAGAGAGATCACTAAATTCATCTAATTCGATTGCGTTTGAAGTGGAACTGTTAGATCAATTTCCATACCAAGCCATGACACCGATGAACAGATAGCAACTGTGAGTTGTTATGGAAGGTAATAATTCTAAAATATTAATTATTGTAACACAAGGGAAAAAAAAAAAAGAGAAAATTATTAACTCACAAACTACAATACTAACTAATTTATTCCTCACTATATTTTCATTTTCTTCCTATTTTTCTCACAATTCTCTGCATTAAGTGTAACCAAACAAAGGAAAATGTTGCCTTCGGTGTTTTCCTTCCTTTTCAAACCCCCCCCCCCCCCCCGCAAATCAAATCTATGTACGAAACAGAGCCTAGAGAAAACATGACTATAGTAGTACTGCTGTGCTGGAGAACTCATAGTTGAACGATCTTTGTTTCTTCAAATCTGCTAATTAAAAGCCAGAACGGGAAGTCTCGTGTCTACTACGGACATGGAACTTCACAACCATGATAGCACAGCACAGAACAGCACTGATATCTAATACAGTCACGTACTCAGTGAACTGATGACGGAAAGGTAGAGAGAGCTTTAATTTATCTTTGAATAGTTTCAACCCTCTCAGTTCTTAAAAGAAAGCTTTGCACTTCAAAACCAATGCAAGAACTATGAGAATTATGACAATCCCACTAGAAGAACCACCAGCTCTTTGAATCCAGCAAGGATCAAATCTGCTGAAACTCCGATCCAAATAGCCTGACAAAGCGATAGCCACGATCAGAACAAACAACAGTAGAGGCACATAAGAAGATATGTCGATGGGTTGCTCATCAAGCTCTGGATCATATACTGGTCTCCGGTCAATATAGAGAGGTGAAACCACAGCAACAAGAGTCAATCCAATGGCCACCAGCCTCTCATATGATGAAAATCTGCCACTTCTGTACATGGCTGATCTATGCTCCATTGATTTTTGTTTTTTTTTTTTTTTGTGTGTGTTTTATGTGAATCTTGATTCCACTAAATTATGTTAATGGAAAACTCTCAAGAGGGTTTTTATCCTCTTCTTCCTTTTTTGGATCCATTTTCTGGTAAAAAGAGAGAATTATTGAAGATTATATTCTGTTTAAAGATTATTAATAAATAAATAAAGAAAAAAAAAAAAAAAAAAAAAAAGATAGCAGCTTATTCATGAAGTTTTGTACAACTAGATTGGGTGGTGGATGTGAGTAAGGTAGCGGCAAAGGAGAGAGACCATTCTCCATTAAGAAAAACTTATACTTGATGCTGGGTTGCATACTTGCCTGGAATCTGATGCTAAAGTAACTTCCTAAAAATGAAGTAAACATATGCACATGCCATGGGTGTTCATGTAATAAGTCCATATACGCAAATATTCATATCATATCCTGTAAACAGTACAAATAAATGACCACCCTACAAACAACCTACTCTCCAAAATCCCAGAATTGCTTAGCCACCCTACAAATTATGCTGCCTTGAGACTGTTGAAAATCTGTGCTGAAAAAGCTGAGAGTGGAAATCCAAATCAGTAACAGGCCGAGGTGCGGATCAAGTCGCTCTCTTTAAGGTTGATTTCGCCCCTCCTCGGTCTTCTCACCGGTGCACAGGATGGTGTGTCAATCCCCAAGATGCAACAGCCCAATTATACCAAATTTCTGTATAGTTTTTATGCACTAAACTGACAGAAAATAAACTACACCGAAAAACTCAAACTATTATCTATTTGCCCAAATACACAATGAAACAAAAAACATAAGAATGATTTCTCTGTACTTCAAACTCTCTGTATGCATATAAATATATATATATATATCTATATCTATATCTATATCTATATTATCTATATAAATGTACCAATGTGCATAAGTGTTTTACATTTTTATCAATCGGTGCACTTTTACTTAACTATTTTTCTAAGAGTTTTAATAAGTTCGGTATGCCACTTTTTTTTTTTTGTCCATCCATAAGAGTCCTACTTTATTTTTGTTTTGTATGTTCTATGATTTCTAATTATCCATAATAACAAACGTAATGAGTCCTAATAAATTATAAGACTTTTAATTGGATGAAACCAAATTAACAACTCTAGGACTCACGCTACAAATACATCCTACAAAAAAGTTACAAATAAGTCCTACATTTACTACTTCTTCTATTTCTCACGCTACAAACATTTGTTTAATTTTTTTCCGTAGGAAACAGTACAAGCAGTTCTATGCAAAAATGACAATAATGATGAGTTCTAAAAAATTTATAAAAAAAATTATAAAAAGCTACATAAAATTACTACGGCCTACAATGTTTGGACAGTCCTTTACTTTCAAACTACAAACAATTCTCATGTACTATTTATTTTATCATATATCTATATCTATCTATAATGTATGTACATATATCTATAATCTATCTATAATCGAACTAGATCTATATCTATAATTCTATATAAGTGCACCGATGACCTTAAGTGTTTTACACTTTCATCAATCATTGCACTTTTGCTTAAGTGATTTTTCTTAGGCTTTTAATAAGTTTGATATGCCACTTTTTTTTACCGATGGCCTTAAGTATTTTACACTTTTATCAATCAATGCACTTTTACTTAAGCGAATAGGTCTCATATGTGACTACGACTGTCAATTGGGCTGGGCAAGCCAAAAGCCGGCTTGTTTGGCCTGCTAAATTTTCAGTCGAGCTTTATATGGGAACGATCCAAGACAAAATTTTAAGCCCGAATTAATTTTCGGGCAGAGCTCGGTCTTGTATAAGATCGGTCAATTATAAGCCTGACACATATACCTTAGTGTAAATACTTATTATTTTTCCTTATTTGTAATTTAACTTAGCAAAAACTTAGTGACTTACAACTATAATGTGTTAAGAAATCCAAAATGATTTTTTTTTTGGTGGCTAAAAGCTATTGTGAGTTCATAGTTTCATGCTTTATACATAGAAAGCATCAAATAAGTAGCCAAAGTCTTACTTTGGGCCAGCCCGAAGCCCACTCTTGCACATTGAGTTGAGCTCGGGCTTGAGATTGTGTCATCAAACGGGCCATGTTCAGGTTCGAGACTTAATTTATCTATTCGGACTGAGCTCAGGCTCACCAAGGCCTACTAGAGTTTGAAGTGGTGGGATGTTGAAGTGGTTCCACTATTATTGAAGGTGGCTCCACTGTCACATACATTTGGGAAGGATTTGGATTACAAAATTTAGAAAGCATAGCATTACTCTTTTTGTAAACCAATGTTAGTGAAGGCGGAGCCAGGATTTTTAAAGAGGTAGGGCTAGGCTTGGATGTACATGCATATAATGACGGATCTATGTGGGGTAGTGGTGGATTTATAAATTATGGGTAGGGGGCCCACGTACATCGGCTTAGAATCACATTCCCAACTCGTAGCAAAAATTTTGTGTTTATTTGTAATTTCTCCATTGGGGGTAGATTAAAACTCTTTCCGATATTAAGTGCTAATTACTTTGTAATGTGTAAATTAAGTTTGCAATTATGGTAAAATAATTTGAATTGAGTTCAAATGGTAAGCGAGAAGAAAGAGCATTGGTCTAAATATTTTTAGGATGTGTTTTTTATAATTAGGATAATATATTATATAGAACATATTGAAAAAGTTCAAATGGTAAGGGAGAAGAAAAAGTAAATATTAAGGATGTGTTTGATTATAATTAGGGCATATAACTTTTATCAATTTTTGGGTAGTTTTTTTATTTTATTTTATTTTATTTTTATTTTATCATAGCCAATATCATTTTGGGGCTGTGAAATAATAACACTAATTTTTAGGGGGTCAATCTTAATAAAATTAAAAAAAAAATTTCATATAAATTAAATGTATAAAGTGAAATTTTAACAAAATTTGGGGGGTCATGGCCCCCGCTTGCCCCCTCCCTCTGGCGCCACTGCATGTCAAGGTTTGAGGACAGTGTCCCAATGAAATTTTTTTGGGTCAATTTATTCATATTATGGTTGTATTCTCTGCATATACTGTATTACAAGAATACGAGTTGATCGCTTTTTCACTCTGTAAAGCTTGACTTATAACCAAAGGTAAAATAATCTGGGTTGGACTAGATTAAAAAGTGATAAGAAAAGGTAATGGGACAATATTTATGCGCCAATATGCCATAAATAATTTTTTATAGTACAATACTACACATTTTCTTGAATTTTCCACTAAACGGAATGGGTTGTGCTAAAAAAAAGTTAATTACTAATTTGTTGGGGGGAATAAAGCTTAGATTCGTTCCATTCTTTTCTTTTCTAAGAAATCAAAAAATTTTCCCTATTTTTAAAACTCCGTGGATTAGTTAAATAAAAAAGTAATTCCATTATAAGCGGAAGATTCATTGATATTTAGACACAAAACTTTCTTTTACGTTCTATGAATAATTTTATTTTCTTACAAAATAACTATGAGATAATCAAAAGTGAAACTCAAGGGGTGTTGGAGGGGAAAAGGAGCATAAAATGGTGTTTTTAAAAACACGTCATGGGACTAAAAGTGTGGGATGTAAAGAGTTTAGAGTGAGTAAGTGATTTTGAAGAAAAAAAAAATATAAAGCAATTAAGTTTTCACTAATAATTGCTATGTAGAACTTTTGTCTTACACTGTATTTACTAGAATCAACAAACATCGTATGAAAAAAATTGCGTATAATTTCAAAAAAAAAAATTTATTTGGAGTGTTATTGTATAAAATTATATATGAAT
This sequence comes from Hydrangea macrophylla, assembly GCA_033977485.1. NCBI lineage: Eukaryota > Viridiplantae > Streptophyta > Magnoliopsida > Cornales > Hydrangeaceae > Hydrangea > Hydrangea macrophylla. Next base: position 4,728,997 of record CM066995.1, on the reverse strand, counting down.
ATGATTATAAAAATAAATAATAACATATTACATACTAGAATCCATAACCTAATAAATCTAAAAATTATTGGAAAAGGTATATCGACTAATTATTCATGAATAAGTACATACCTTAATTAGTTTTTCTTATATAAGTTCTATGTCTGTTCATTATTTTGGTGCATTGGGTTAAACAAATTAATAATTTTAAGTTACAAATTCAAAATCAAGTATTGTCTCCAAGAGTGGAGCCAAAATTTTTTATTAAAGGGTCGAGATAAGAGGTTGATTGCTTATTTAATTTGTAAGCTTGATTGGAGGTACCAAGTGAGGCATACCTCAAATAGCAAAGAGCTTGACATTTACGTCCCCTCCATGGTATCAGATCGATATTATTTGAAGTCCCCCCTCTCCAATATCATCAAAAAAACAAAAAGCTTGACAAGAAAAAAACGATGGGACAAATATTTAAAGTGGATTGATTTGTAATTGGGCCAATGTATTACACATAATTTTTATCTTTTGCAAAAATTGGAAGGGGTTATTACACATTAAAGTATAGTTTTTTTTTTCCACTTAATTTTTTTATTTTCCAAAAGAAGGGGTACCCCATCCCTACCCTCTTTCCGCCGCTGATTGTCTCCTACTCCCTCCGTCCCATATTTAGATTCCATCTTTGGCAATCCAACTGATTAAGCGAACATCATCATTGTACACAATAAATGCTTAATCTTCCAAATTTACCCCTTACAATAGCTAAAACTCCTTCCAACACTCTATCCCATAAATGAATGACGGTTAAATTGGAAAAGTAGTGCAAAAAGTGCATTGACTTTTCAATGATGGACATAATTTTAGGACATCCCAAAATGAAATACAAGACTCAAAATATGGGACAAAGGGAGTACTTTATTAGGACTGAATGTTAGTTTACGGTTTACTTCATCATTGAAATAAACACCTAAAAATATCAATGTTATGATTTGTTTTAAGTAGATCAATCAAGTGCAACGCACGTGTGAGTAAACTATATATATATATATATATATAAATGTACGAATGTCAATTAGTGTTTTATACACTTTTATCAATCGGTGCAGTTTTTCTTAAGCATTTTCTTAGAGTTTTAATAACCTTAGTATGCCACTTTTTTTTGGATGTATCTATGAGAATCCTAATTGCTAGTATTTTTTTCAATCAATATAATGTTTATTATGTTCATATGCCAAGGTTCATATTTTGTTTTCTTCCTATGAAATAAAGCCTTACAATGTTTCTATCTAAAAGTCCATGAAAGTCCTAATTGTTTTTTTTTTTTTGGATATATCATCCATATTATGTTCATATGCCACGGTTTATTATTATTATTATTATTATTATTATTATTATTATTATTGTTTATTTATTTATTATTATTATTATTATTATTTTTTTTTTTTTGTCTTTTGGTGAAATCAAGTCCTATAAGGACTCTATCTAAAACTACAATCAAAAGACCCATATATTTTAACTTCTTTTATTTTTTTTTTCTCTTCCACCTAATTGAGTCATATTGTAATTTTAAAATCTACTTAATAATTTTAAATTATACTAATAAATCTCGTGTGTTATTTGTTGGGATAAATAAACTTACATCTCCTGTGGCAAGGGCGGACCTAGGAACTCTCAATGAATGGGCTAATACTAAAACAAAATCCAGTAACAACTAGTTAAATGTTATTTTTGTGACCAAAACTTTCACGTAGATAGCCCATACTAAAAAATTGACAAAAAGTGAATACAAGATATAAAAAATATATATTGAAGTTTTGCTCGACGAGGATTTAGAGGATATAGTTAATCCATTACTGAATCTAAATTCAATATTATTTTTGTAACATTGGATGAGAATATAAAATACTAGCGTTAAAATCATGAAAACTTAAGTTTTAACTTATCATTAAGAGTAACGCAATACTTTAAAAATTTGAATTTTAAATTTTATTCTTAAATACTTTATCAGTTGTCCACATGCAGTGGTATATGATACCATAAATCATTACAGCAGTGTACAATATAGCTGTTAAAACTATTTGGGAACCAAATTCGGATTCAATTTGGGAAGCATAATATTTTTCTGATATTAATGACTCCCTATTCCTCAGCAAAACATGAAAATTTTGCCAAATATGTCAATCTAATAAAATTATAACTTAGGCATGATATCAATTGTGTCAAGTGTGGTTTTGACCAAAAAAATTAAAAAGGTAATCAGTACTGGTGCATTCAGAAAAAATAAATAAAAAACAGTAATTAGTAGGAGTCAAATGAAATTCCACAAACAATTAATATTGCTTACATGGCCCCAAAAAACAGCCCAACTCATCTTCATTTTGCCCAAGAAATAGCTCAACGGGGTGGGCTATAAACTGTGGCCTATCACTGTGGGCTGGGCTTGTACACATCACAAAAAAAAGTGAAAAAAAACTGCACTAGGCTACAGCCCAGCTGAGCCCAAAGCCAGATCCACCCCCATGGGTTGGAGACGTTGTTATACTTGTGCTGCTGTGCATTAGTGCGAGACCCATTGTTAACTTGTTTCCACTTGGATGGATGAGTGGCATAATTTTGTAAAGAGCAGATTGGGCCCCACAAAACTTTAAATACTGTCATTTAATGGGCACGTGACAGGGAACAATTGTTGTTGGAGGCATTTTCATGCAAAAACGCTTTGCACGTTAAGATGGGACCCTCCTCCATATCATAATCATCATCATCATCATCATATACAAAAATCAAGGAAGCATTACATTTCAATTAACTTTTTATATGAAATTTAAAAATTAGTCTATTATTTTTTTTAAAATTTAAAAATATCACTAATAATTTAAAAAATTAAAAACCCATCAACAAAATTTTTAAAAAAATTATCAACTTTTGAGTAGTTATTTTGTGTTTAGGTATATTTTAAATTTTTAACGTTGTAAATTTGCACATAAACGTTGTGATAATTACTCCTAACGTTTGAAAGACTTGCTCTCAATATTGTGAAAAATTGTATCCGACTTTAAAACGAGTTACTCTTTATGTTTTAAAGAGTTGCTCCCACTGTTTGAAACAATTGTTCTACAATATCATGTAAAGTTTATGACTTTTATTTTACAAAAATATATATTTTTTAATTTAGAAAAAACAATACACAGAGTTTTAAATTCTAAACAAAAAATTAACTGAATGTTAATTATCCCTAAAATGAAATTAAAAAATCCACCTTGGCATTTCATGCATACCCCCCACGTTGCATTGTCCAAACTATTTCATAACCCTTCGGTCCCTTCTCCTAATTTTAACACTCGTGGACCTCATTCCTCTAAAGCGACGTGGCTGCCCTTCACCATTTTTCCTTTTTTTTTTTTTTTTTTTTTTTTTGTTTTTGTTTATTTATTTATTTATTTATTTTTTTTATGGTTTTCCATAAAAGTCACGAAGTCTTGACTAGGGGTGGTAATTTTTGGCACGATAATATGTTTTATTGAGATAACCTGAACACGACACGATATGACACGATTTATTTAAAATAATTTGTATTACAGATGAATAGCACTCGAACTTAAAAATCAAACCCAAAACACATAATCCGATTAAGGACACAAGAACCCGAATTGCCTACTCTTGAGTCTTGACATGCAGAGCATATTCGTGTATGGAAATAACATAAAGATATCTACTAGTTAGATATCCATATAATGCACGGAAAAAAATATCAATTAGAACTAAATTAACCTAACAACTAAATTGATTCGATAAAAAAAAAAAAAAACTAAATTGTTATGTTTAATACTTATTTGTAGTAGTGCAAGATAAAAATAAAAATAAAAATAAAATAAAATAATATACATAGAAAGAAAGAGACTACTTTCATGAGAAAATAGACCAATTTGGTGAACCAGTCCCACTAGGGGTGGACCAAGAAGGCTAAGGGTGGACCGGGCTTGAGGGGTAAAAAGTGAAAAAAGTGGTAAAAAGTATTCTCTTCGTCCCTTTCTTTTAGTCCTATATTCTATTTTGGAATGTCCCAAAATTAGTGTCCACTTTTCTAAATTGGCATACAATTTTTACTTACTTTTCAAAACTACCCTTCCTTGAATTCTACACCAACATAAAACTAAAAAAGTTATTGTAATGATTAGGAGCAATTGTGGAAAGTAGGTGTAGATTCTTTTTGTCCCCTTAATAAGTTGAATTCCCAAAGGTGGACTCAAAAAAAGGGACGGAGAGAGTAATCATTTATTAAAATATTTTTACCCCTAAAACTAGTCGTTTTATAGCCGTTTCAGGGTTAAAAATCGAAAAAAAGTTGGAAAAAAAGGTGCCAAGCTAGCCGTTAGTTCAACCTGGCTTCAGACCGGCTTGAGGACCGAACCGACTTCAGGCTTCGTGGTGGGTCGTGGACACCTGGGGGGGGGGGGGGGGGGGGGGGGAGGTGTCTGGCCTAAACTGAAGGGCATGAACTGGGTCTACCAGGCCAAGTCCGGGCCAACCCAGCCCGTTTGACACCTCTAGATTAGATGATTGTCATAAAAGTACAGTAAGAGTTTAAGAATGAAGCGACATAAATTGAAGGTGGGGAAAATATTTCGGCACACTTTAGTGGGTTTTTTGTATATTTTGAAAAACCCACCAGACACGTTTGGAAAACTCTTTGGTACCCAAATGTGATTTTGTTGTATATACAACATACCACCATGACACTTGTCAATCATTGATTGGATGAAAGTGTACTTTATGACATGCATTAAATGGGAGGCAACTGGTTATCACAGATTAGTTATGTATTGTACAATGTGTTTGTTCCTTGATCACAGATTATTGTTCCTTGATCGTCAATGTTTGTTCCATGCCTTCAAAGTCACGATTTATTGTTCCTTCAGAATCATAGAACAAATATGGGTTAATTTCAAAAACACCCCCTCAACTATGACCCGTTTTTGACTCGCCCCCCTAAACTATTTTACCCGACGGGTTGACCCCCTTAAGTATTTGTACTTGACACATTGCCCCCTCCCGTTAGCCTGCCGTCTAAAACACTAACAGATTCCAAAAATTTTTGTCCATTGTGACGATAATACCCCTCCAAAAACACCCCCTCAACTATTTTTTCTGACAAATTAACCCCCTCAGTTTGTCTTACATGACAAGTTGACCCCCTCCGTTTGTCTGCAATAGAAAACGGGCATTTGCCCATCACGTGAGAGTAGAAGTGGACACATTTACCCTTTGTGCCCAAAATGGGTTTGATCTCTCTCTCTCTCTCTCTCTCTCTATCCTAATTTCTTACTCTCCTCTCTCCCTCTCTCTCTTATTCCCCTGCCCCACACTACCACAACCACCACCAGCCACCACCGAACACAACCAATCACTACTGCAACATCCAATGATCACCCAATGACCACCACACCATCCAGTCACTACCATTGTCCCACCCATTGACCCCCCAATCACCACCATCCACACCCAAAATCATCACCAAATCACCACTACACCATCCAATCACTACCACCCATACCCAAAATCATCACCAAATCACCACTACACCATCCAATCACTACCACCCATACCCAAAATGGGTTTGATCTCTCTCTCTCTCTACCCTGATTTATCACTCTCCCCTCTCCCTCTCCCTCTCTCTCTCTCTCATTCCCTTGCCCCACACCGCCATGACCAGTGGGGGGGGGGGGGGGGGGGGCGCAGTGGTCACCCCTGGCTTTTGGAAAATTACACTTTTACATGTGTATTTTAGAAAATTTTCAAATTTTATTAAGCTTTGTCCCCCCCCCCCCCCCCCCCAATTATACTTCATTCTCCCAAAATTTGAAAAAAAAAAAAAACCTTATTATATGTAATATATTGGCTTAATTACAAGGAAAGAGTAATGCTATGCTTCCCAAATTTTGTATCTCAAATGGTTCCCAAATACATGTGACTGCAGGACCACCTTCAATAATGGTGGGACGACTTCAACATCCTCCAATCAAAATCAGGTAGGCCTACTACCACGTGTTTGAGAACCACTTAGGATACAAAATTTGATAAGCATAGCATTACTCATATTTGAAATATTATTAGTTTTTGATATTATTAATCATGGATGAAATACAAGGGAAAATACCTGAGAATTAATTTTCTTTTTCGATTTCCTTTCTTCTTTTCTCTCTCTTACTAAATCTATGAACCAAATAAAGCCTAACAATAATAAAGGTTGATAGTTGATTGAAATTTGTAAAGTTTGGTATGATGGTAAAACAATTTGGGTGGACTAAACTAAGAGATGAGATGAAAATGAGTTGGGACAAATGTTTAGGGTGTGTTGGATTACAGATGGACCAATATTTTATATGTAATGGGATGAAGTTGTTCACTTTTTTTAGATCAGGGGGTCTACTCGAAAATGGGTCATAGTTGAGGGGGTGTTTTTGCAATTCAGACCAAGGGTATATGCGACATTTTATTACTTCCTTTAAGGGCGTTTGAGACTAAATCAATTTTGATAGTTGAGGGGGTGAAGTTGTTCACTTTTTTAAATCAGGGGGTGTACTCAAAAATGGGTCATAGTTGAGGGGGTGTTTTTGAAATTAACCCAACAAATATTTATGATGAAGGAACTTTATATTTTAGGTTAGTTATTCTTTATAACATATAACAATACGTGTATTTAAAAGTGTTGGAAAAATGACTAGCATTTAAGTTTTTAGTCTTAAAGGTTTGCATTAAATCATCATCATAAATATATGGTTATGGAAAAAAAAATTTAATTTAAAACGTACTTCTGAAACTTCGTTTCTTAATCATCATAAGTTGTTTCGTGACCATAAAAGTTTGTTCAAAAAATTGTAGGTTCTGTTACATTGTGAAACAAATATTTATGATGATGAAACAATAATTTATGGTTATGAAACAAATTTGTAAATTCTGAACTTACTACTGAAACGTTGTTCCATCATCATCATAAGTTGTTTCTTAACCATAAAAGTTTGTTCAAAAAATTGTAAGTTCTGTTAGATTCTGAAACAAATATTTATGATTACGAAACAATCATATATGATTATAGAACAAAATTTTGAATTAAAAACTTACTTCTGAAACTTTGTTTCTTCATCATCATAAGTTGTTTCGTGACCATAAACGTTTGTTCAAAAAATTGTAGATTCCGTTAGATTGTGAAACAAATATTTATGATTACGAAACAATCATATATGGTTATGGAACAAACTTTTGAATTAAAAACTTACTTTTGAAACTTTGTTTCTTCATCATCATAAGTTGTTTTGTGACCCAAAACGTTTGTTCAAAAAATTGCAGGTTCTGCTACATTGTGAAACAAATATTTATGATTACGAAACAATCATATATGGTTATAGAACAAAATTTTGAATTAAAAACTTACTTCTGAAACTTTGTTTCTTCATCATCTTAAGTTGTTTCGTGACCATAAAAGTTTGTTCGAAAAATTGTAATTTCTGTTAAATTCTGAAACAAATATTTTTTATTACGAAACAATCATATATGGTTATAGAACAAAATTTTGAATTAAGAACTTACTTCTGAAACTTTGTTTCTTCATCATCATAAGTTGTTTCGTGACCATAAAAGTTTGTTCAAAAAATTGTAATTTCTGTTAGATTATGAAACAAATATTTATGATTACGAAACAATTATATATGGTTATGGAACAAAATTTTGAATTAAGAACTTACTTCTGAAACTTTGTTTCTTAATCATCATAAGTTGTTTCGTGACCATAAAAGTTTGTTCAAAAAATTGTAATTTCTGTTAGATTCTGAAATAAATATTTATGATTATGAAACAATCATATATGGTTATGGAACAATATTTTGAATTAAGAACTTACTTCTGAAACTTTGTTTCTTCATCTTCATAAGTCCAAGCCTACAACCATTACATCCCTACATGTGCCATGGCAAGTCCAAGCCTACAACCATACACAGTAGCCGTCGCTACTCAAATTCTCAAATATCGAGAAGCTTACTCCGGCATGAATTTGTATAAGACTCCTCTTTTACCCACATAGACAACTCAACATGCTCGCGTAAATTTAGACATGCTTTTCACAATTTACCACGTGCATAATTAACGGGCCTACAATTAACACATGAATTTCGCCCGGATCTCAATTTCGCCGTCGAAATATAAAACATGTATCTCTCTATATTTCACAAGTTAGAACTTCATACCTCGTGCGATTTCCCCCAAACTTTGAAGGATCGACTAGGAGGCTAAATAATCGTCGGATTTTGAATTTGAGAAAATTCCTACAAGTTTATACATGCTTTTCCCAAAAGTCTAGAAATTAGATTTTTACAAAACTTGGCCAAACACGGCCTAAGTAGTATCAAAACGTAGATCTCACCTCCACGAGTTCAAATCTTGAATCTGGAGAAAATTTGACGGACGAAAGGTCGTCGTATGTCGCCGGCAAGCTCGGGCAACCAAATCTCCCTTCTCTCTCCTCTCTTTAGATATTTTGGAAAGTTTGGATGAGATTTCAATCTCATCCTCATCTATATATAGACAAATGTTCTGGAAATTACGTTTACCTCCCCGTAAATTTCCCAAACTTCTAACTAACCCATAAAACTTCGCACACGTTCATTTTATGCCTTTACGAGTGAAAACTATAAATTCCAAAAGTTTTCGACTAAGTTTCGTTTGGGTCCAAAATAACGTCCGAAAACTATATTCTGTGGAATCTCTACACAACATACCTTTTTAATTAACGTATCACTCACGTTCTCACCACAGTTCTCAAAATGATATACTAAAATATCCAAATACCAGAATTATACTACACAGGTATAATTACTATTCACAAGAATATCAGATAAAGTCAAATAACATTTAAATCATATAAATGTCATTTACTCATGCTCATGAAATATGAACTGCCATGTTCCCGTGTCCTCACCAACACCTTACCGCTGACTCACAGTCAACCTCAACTCAAATTATTAATAACATTAATAATTTCAAAATCTCAAATGATGCATTTTCAAAAATCATAAATTTCTGGAACGAGTGTGACAATATACATCCATATATACATACACACACCTATATCTATATATATACACACACAGTCAGGGAGAAGAAGAAGAAGAAGAGAAGGAGAAACAGAGAGAGACAGAGGAGCAGAGAGAAAGAAAGAAAGAGACGCCATTAAAGCTTCAGAAGCTTAAGCTCAAGCCAAACGCGCCCTTAGCAACTTTCGGTGAGTTTCAAACTCACTCAGTAGCTTAGTTGTGATGTTTTACGTATTCTGGACGTATTAATAATGACCCAAACACACCCTACCAAATTCTGGACGTTCACTGCGAAATCTGTAGAAGACAAAGTTCGAGCGATCGAACTGAGTTCAATCAATCGAACAACCCAGGGTCTCAATCGATCGAAATGTCATCATTAGATCGAGACTATCTTCACTTCGAGCGATTGAACGTACTTCGATCGATCGAACATCACTTTTCTTCAAGCGAATGAGAGGACCTCAATCGATCGAACCTAAGCAGAATATGATTGTTCCTTTGACTTTATTATTCATAAAGCTTAGCTGTTTAATTCATGTTCCGTGTTCCTATTATGCGATATTATGGGTTACAGAAGTAATGTGATACGATAATGAGATTGAGATAACATGGTGAGTAACGTAGTCGAGTTCGGACGTTAATAGTAATACGACACGACAACGAGATAAGGTTGGAATAATAATGGTGGGTAACATTAGTTAATTCAGTTGTTTATATTGATGTTCCTATTTTTCTTGTGAACTAGTATTGTGTGGTATGGACTGTTAGTGACTTTCACCCGTCATTCCCCATGGACCCAAAAAGAAAATTTATTTTTCTCTATTTTTGCTGCTCCGGGGCGTCACACCATCAAAGTAGAATTATTTTAGGAAATCACTTACTCTTATTTGACCAATGAGATAAAATTTTAAACAGTAACACTATGCTTCCCATTCAATTTTTTTTTCTTGCAAAAAGTGTTTCCTAACATACGTGGTAGCAGGACCCTCTTCAATAATGGTAAGACCACTTCAACATCAACTAATTTGGAATTTTTTTTTTTAAGTTTGGGGAGCATATCATTATTCAAGTTTAAATTGAAAGAGTAATGCTATGCAGACTAGAAGTTGATCCATCCCCCATTATGGGGGTGAGTGGTCTATTTTATAGATGCAAGAGACCTACTCGTACATGGATAAGAAAATATAATCCAATTAAGAGTTGATTGGCATTAATTGTGGGGGTTTCCTAATTGGATTAGGAAACAGTTTGCACTTTCCAGTAGTCTTATAGCTTGAGTAGGAAACTGTCGGGAATATTCTGGATCATGCCCCGGGGCCTAGGTGAGCTGTCCCTGCGCAGTCTTACCTACCTATTGGTCGGGCTTCGGGCATATACCGCTCGGGATATCTTGGGTAGACCAAACCGCTTGGACTGATGTTTGTCCAAGGAACTGTGCATGATTTGGTTGAGATAAAGGTCGGCCACTAAGCAGAACCGCTCGGTTATAGGATAGAGCCAATTTTGGGCGTATCAGGTGGTAACATGGGATAACTTGGTGACTGAGTCGGTGGGTTTTGGAGACATTCATTCAAGTAATGAAAGTTAAGAGGCCTATGTCTGTTGTAACAGATGGAGACAAGGCAATGCGTAAGCAATTCAGCAGATTCTCCCTTTATCACACCATCATTTATGTCAATGGCATATACAACGAAATGTTGTGACAAATATACATATCCAAGGCTTTGTTTCGAGATTCAACCACTGCGTGACAAATAAAACTCTTCCAAGCTAAAACTCATGCTACATTTTTTTAACTCATTAGATCATTTTTATGTCTAAACAACTTCAAATCAATTATCTATATGAATCATTTTTCTCCATTATGCACAATCAAGAGTTATAAGCTCATCTAAATTATTTATATTCATATCTTGTTGCACTACATACTCCCAGATCAGTCTAGGTTTGCCTCTCCCTCTAACCATTCCAAGTACTATGATCTTATCACTCTTTTGCACATGTGCATCTACAGGTCTTCCCTGACTATACAAGTTTGTTCCAAAAATTGTAGGTTCTCTTAGATTCTAAAACAAATATTTTATGATTACAAAACAATGCTTTATGGTTATGAAACAAATTTGTAAATTCAGAACTTACTTATGAAACAAATTCCTTCATCACCATAAGTTGTTCTCTGACCACACAAGTTTGTTCAAAAAATTGTAAGTTCTCTTAGATTCTGAAACAAATAGTTTATGATTACAAAACAATCATTTATGTTTATGAATAAATTTATAAATTAGAACTTACTCCTTCATCATCATAAGTTGTTCCCTGACCATACAAGTTTGTTCCAAAAATTATAGGTTCTCTTAGATTCTGAAACAAATAATTTATGATTACGAAACAATCCTTTGTGGTTATGAAACAAATTTGTAAATTTAGAACTTACTTCTGAAACTTTGTTCCTTCATCATCATAAGTTGTTTCCTGACCATACAGGTTTGTTCCCAAATTGTAGGTTCTCTTAGATTCTCAAACAAACATTTTATGATTATGAAACAATCCTTTATGGTTATGAAACAAATTTGTAAATTCAAAACTTACTTCTGAAACTTTGTTCCTTCATCATTATAAGTTGTTCCCCGACCATACAAGTTTTGTTACAAAAATTGTAGGTTCTCTTAGATTATGAAACAAATATTTTATGATTACGAAACAATCCTTTATGGTTATGAAATAATTTTGTAAATTTAGACTCATTTGGTGGGTTTCATTACTCTGTTGGTGGAGTTGAAAACAACATTGATGCAGAAGAACAAAGGTCATAAGGAATTTGGAGAGTTATCGGTCATAAGGAATATGGAGAGTTATCGGTTCATGAAGGAGTTGTCACGTCATAGAACAAATATTTATGATGTAGGAACATAATTAATTGACTATGAAACAAAAATCTGGGATGAAAGAACTAAACTAAGTGATCATAGAACAACAGTTTCTAGCATAGAACAAACATTTGAGATGAAAGAACTAGACTTGCATACCTTAAGAACAAAATTTAGTGACCATGGAACAAAACTCTCCAATCATGAAACAAATATTTTGGATGAAGAAACAAAACTTAGTAACTATAGAACAAAAACTTTCTGATCATGGAAAGAAATATTTATGATGATAGAACAAAACTTTATGGTCGCGGCACAAAATTTAGAAATCTATAACAAAAGTTTATGCTCGTAGAACAAATTTTTTTGATGAAGAAATAAAACTTTCTGGTCATGAAACAAATATTTATGATGAAGAAACTAGATTTACTTACTTAGGAACAAAGCTTAGAAATCCGAAACAAAAGTGTATGGTCATGGAACAAATATTTTATGGTCATGGAACACATATTTATGATGAAGAAACTAAACTTGTTTACCTTTTATGGTCATCCGAAACATGACGTAAGAGAGACTGAAGGTATGAGAGTAAAAGTGGGTGGGTGGGTTGGCTACCTGTTGAGGGGGTAATGAGAGACAAAGGGATTGGGTTGTGTGCAAAACCATTCTTGGTTTTGGTCTTAAAGTTATCTTACACGTGTAGGGCTGGGAGCATAGGAAGAGAGGATCCAATGGTTGACAATTGTTTTGTTGTACATACAACAAAACCATGTTGGGGTACCCAAGTCATCTCCGACATGTTTTAGTCATGGATTGGTGGAGAAGATAAAGTTGCTAGGCATTTAATGAGTTCTGATGTTCATTTACTTTAGGACCTATTTGTTCCTTGACAAAGAACGATTGTTCCCTGTTTGTAATAAATGAATAAATGTTTGTTATCATGGAATAAAACTTTGGAATCAAAGAACAAATATTTGTTATCAAAAAACAAAAATTAAAAATCAAAGAAAAAATGTTTGTGATGAAGGAATAAATGGTTGTTATCAAATAACAAAGCTTTGTTCCTTGATAAAGAACGATTGTTCCCTGGTTCCGATCGATTGTTCACTGTTTGTGATGAGAGAACAAATGGTTGTTATTATAGAACAAAGCTACGTTATCATGGAACAAAACTTATAATCAAAGAAGAAAATTTTGTTATCAAGAAACAAATGTTTGGCATGAAGGAACAAATGTTGGTTATCAAGGAACAACTCTGGTTTTATTTTAAATTGGGGTATAGAGATGAACAATTGAAATCATTTTGCATTATCATCCAAGGCTATTGTGGTTGGTTGTTTATACAACAAAACTACATTGGTGTATGAAACAAAACCATTTTGGTGTACGATAATGTTTTTCATGAAAAGGCGATTAGGATTTGGACCGTAGGTATAACAAGAGAAAGATGTTAATTTAAACCATATTAGAAACATAGAACACAAATACTCAATTTATGTATCTGGATTCGCTATCACAAACATACTAGAAGATGGCAATCAAAGATTGGGGGCTAGAGCTTCCTCTCCTTGCTCTCTTCCTTTATCACTTTAAGAGAGGAGAGGGGACCTAACCTTAATTTTTATAGAAACTCAATTGAGCATTTCCATCACAGGCCCATAAAACTCAAAACATGCTTTACTAATAAGGTCATAAAAGTCCATATCCCATATAATTATTAACGGTGCTCTCTGCATATCCATTTAAGCTATGTTTTCAATCCGTTTTTATAAAACAAAACAAAAGTATGTGAGCCCAAAATCTCATATTCTCCCACATGGACGAACAATTATAAAAACAAAACATTTTGATTTAAAAATAATATTTGAATCACGGGTGAAATACTTAATGTGGCCACATTATACTCATAGCTAAATGAATAACTTTAATTAACACATCATACTTAATGGAAATGTCAACACCAAATCATTAAAGCATTATTCTATCAAACAAAACAACACCTCTCCATAGTTACAAATGCCAACAATATTCATTAATATGAATCGCGAATATGACAAACGTGATATGCAACAACGATACTTGAAACCAACCCAGAATGTGCCAAACCACAATCGATCCTCCAAGGCTTTGTGCACAACAGTATGCACAAAACCAATATTAATACCTCAAAAGGCCACATGCCTTCAACAAGACCAAGAGTTTTCCACTATGGAATTACTCGCACATGCTCTAGACTAAATGCTCTCACTATGAAAGTACACATGTGGTCACATGCTCAAAACCTGAATAATAGAGTACACATGTTATTAGGCAATATCTATCACTATGAAAGTCAATGGTTCAGTGAGACTCGATAAGCTTCTAAACATTAGAAGTAGCTTCACATTCTTATCTCGAGATAAATCATACATAATGTGCACAAAAATATAATGAAGCATATCAATTAAAATATTGTAGACACCCCATTTTGTTGGCTATCAGATTTAGGAGACTCATAGCTTGGTGGTTTACGATGATTGAAAAAGACCCAAAAGGACTCCTGGAAGTTAGTTCTACCTCTCAAAATACTCAAAAAGTGATACAAATGACCAAATGCCCCTGAAAGCCCAAACACTCCCAAATTTGGACCAAAAGTTTTGGAAACAAGCTACATCATAAGAAAAGTAATAAAATGAGTTTTAAAACAAAATCGGGTGAAATTGTCAGCTCCCAGAGATCCCCAGAAGTCGCGGGAACTCCCGGAAAGTTCCCTTTGACCGGTTTGACCAGGGTTTGATCAAATCATCCAAATTTGCCCGAAAGTTTTAAGATTGCCCTAAATCATGTGAAAAATGCTATAACGAGTTTAAAAAGAGAATACGATGAAAACGTCAGCTCTTCGGAGCTCCCAGAGGTTCCCAGAACTTCTTGGATGTCCCCGGTTTAACCAATTTGACCTAACAGTTGACTTTGAAACCGAAGCACCGCATCATTTTTTAAACATTTTTCATGGATACTAGAGGTCAATAGCTTTCCGGTGGTATATCGTACATAATTTTTGGATTTAAAATGGATTAATTATTAATTTTTAAAGGTGAAAAAAGAAATCAAATCGACTTTTATTGCAAATACCGCAAAAATTTTCAAAGTGACCTGGCTTTGAACTATATTTTTCATGTAAAGAAGACTTCATTACCTTTCCAACGGTATATCACAAGCTCAGTTTGGAAGTTGTACACGTTTTCTATGAATTTCGGACGAAATAGGGCCTTTTTGCAAATGCTGAAACCTCTGGGGGCCTAAACATAATTTTTGGATCATCTGAGGAGCAGTGCCGCCGCGGCACTAGCCCACTGCCACCGCGGCACAAGCCCAGTGCCACTGCGGCACTCTCCCGCAGAAGCTCCATTTTTTGTAATTTTGATCTGGGGTCCCAAATTGAATAATTAAAAGCCAAAAAACGAAGTAGTTTCTTGTTCACAGACGTTTGGGACCAATGGGAGCACCTTTTAAATCCCAAAATCACCACAAATTGTCCTATATAAACTCCCCTTTGCTCTTCATTTTGGGGGGGCCAAGTGCAAAGCTTGAGAAAGTTGTAGAAAGAAAGAGAGATAGAAATAGATTTAGATTTGAGAAAGTGAGCTTTAGCTACTGTTTTTCTATAGAAAATGAGTTCTAAACTCAAGTTCTTCCATTACTACTCATAATTTCTTACATTCAAATACCCCCCAACCACCATTCTTGAGTAGTCATGAGTTAGGATCTACTTCCATGTTCAAATATCAATATACATGAGTGAAACACCAAGTTACAAGTTCAATATCTCAATAATCATCATCTATTGATTGCTATTTGCTTGCTTTTTTATATATATGTTCATTTCTTCTTACCACATTTCTTTTTTATTTTCTCTTATTTTCTTACTTGTTTATCATCATCTAGATTATGACATGATGTTTGAGGTGAGTGAATCCTTATGGACAGTAGCTCTTGACCTCAAAAACATGTTTGATAGATGATGATTCTAGCATCAATACTTCCCAAGTATTCTTGAAGTTATTTTCAAAATAAAATAATGCTCTCCAACAATCTTGGAAGTTCTTGAAGTGAGTTTGATGTTAATATTCCAAGTGGTTATAATCTCCATTTAGTATTGAAAATATACTCCCAAACCTCCATTTCAAAACCCCTCTTAAGCCCCTCATTTTGATTTCAAGAAATAAAACACTTATTTTCTCAAAATCTTCAAAACAGTGAGTTGTTCAACTTGAAGGTGTCATTCTGAGTTTAATACTCAATGGATGATTGTGTCTCCTTAACTCATCAGGGAATGTCCATGATTTTTCGTTTGATTTAAAAACATTTGGAAGGGTTCCATTTTGACCCAAACATTCCTTCCAAACATTCTATTTTTTTTTGTCACAGTAGCTTAGTTTAATTGCAACTTGTTTTCCAGAAAACTTTTCCAAAAATAGTGGCCCCAACCCATTTTTCCCTTGAAGAACATAATAAAATAGTACTTACACTCCTCCCATGTTTCACAGTCTAGATCACATATTGTAAATATGTGTGAATATATATATATATGTCAAAAATCGATTCTTCCCCTAATTTGATGGCTCTGATACCAACTGTTAGATTAAACCATATTAGAAATATAGAACACAAATAATCAATTTATGTATGTAGCACCTGCAATTTCTTAGAAATTTCACGTAGGAATTTCTCCATATTAATCTGGAATTATGACGTCACACTTAGGATTATCCCAATTATAGTAATCCCGTCATAATAAGTCCTAGTTGGGATTTAATATGGAATGGTTAGATTGTCATACCGACGACAACATCATTAAATTTATAGTCCCAGCCTCGACTTTGGTTTCTATCTAGATTTTATAAATGCTTATACTTAGACTCGTACATAGACTCATACACTGGCGCACACACATACTTTATCAGTTGTGCATATAGATCAAGACATGGGCCCCACCATATGGCCACGTGGTAGCCATGCATAGCCACCCCCACATTTGGCAACCATGCATACCCTCATCACCACTTGTCCCCCCATGCATGCCTCCACCAACACTTGGCACAAACCACCCCACCACTTGGCCACCATGCTCTAGCATGTGTGACACTAGTCCCAAGCCCCCTCCCTCTCATATATAACACTCTATACAATACACTGCACACATTATTCAGCACACACATTGCATGCACATACACAGATTTGTAGAGAGAGAGAAACCGAGAGTTGAGAGAGAGGAAGAAGAAGAAGACACAACACCACACCCAGTCCTTCACTACACACTCTCTCTGTGTCTCCCAGCGAGCACACGTGCATACGCGACAGTTGGAAGAAGAAGGAGACGCAAGAAGAGAGAGAGAAGAAGAATAAAGAAGAAGAAGATAGAAGAGGACTGAGACTCCCAGAGGTAAAACCCAACCCCCCTTTCCATTCCTGATCATCTTCATGCCCTCATAGATGCCTTAGGACCACATGCAAGCAACCCAAATAGAGCCTAAGGCTTTCTGCCACTTCCAGTCACCATTAAAGTTCAAGTTGAAGCTTGATTTTGAAAGCATGATCAAAACCCCTAAAATCTATACCAATCTGACCAAATTGAACCTAGATAATCCCCTTAGGATCAGCTTTTGGATTAAAAGATGTTTGGCCGACCATGCAGACCACTATTCCCCACATTGACCGAATAAGATCATCCTTTGGCTCGTGTACCAAATGAGATAACCCAGACCTCAGCTCATATTATGTTGTAAAGTAGAGGATTTCGGTCACAATGGCATTGGTTTGAGCAATTTCTATGGAGAGGATAGGAAGATTTGGCCGTTGGAAGTTTTTCGGCGAAATTGCAGGTCACCGGTGGTGTGGAGCTCGCCAGAGAAGAAAAGAAACCCGTTTTGGTTTTTGGGTTATAACAACTGGGTTCGGGCCAGGCTAGGGTCGGATCTAGTTGAGTGTGTAAGTGGGTTAGGGTCACGAGTCAGGCCGGGTTAATTAAACCCGCGGGCCTTATTTAGTGGAACGACGCCGTTTCAAAGATGGGTCAGGTTCGGGTTAATGGGTTGGGTTGTGTTGTGTCTCAATACGGGTGACCTGTATGAGTTTGGTTCGGGTTCAGTTAAACCTGCGAGTTCTTGGGTTTGGTTTCTTCTAAGTCTGTAAACAGTCCGTTTGTATTTGGTTCGGGTCAGATCAACCTGCGGATTTTGGATTTTTGTTTTCATATTCTTAATTATTATGTTAATTCAAGTTTAATTATAACCTAAGTATGTTTAGTAATTTTATTAGTAATATTATATATTAATTATTCTAATAATTATTCTTAAGGGATAATAACTGTTTATTTAATAATAATAATAATTAGTATTATTTAAATGCATAAATTATGTTTATATATATGATTAGTAGTCTAAAATATTTTAAATATTCCACTAATTACAATTAGCTATTTATTCATTATTCCTAAAATAAATAAATATATTTAATATTTTGTAAAATTATACATATATTTATATATTTAATATCTTTATTGCATTTTAAATTGTAGAAAATTATAATTATTTTCTATATATTTACAGTTTTATAATTTATTTAAATTATAAAACTATATTTAGTATTTATTATAATTATTGAGGAGCCATTTAATTGTCGTTTTAATCATTCTGAATACCAAACGAGCTCTGAAAATTATGAGATAAATACTGGGAGTATATTGTAATATCTAATATTTAATAAAAAAATTTCAATTGCCGATTTACATGTTTGAGTATATTTATGCAAATAAATCCTTTTACGACTATTTTCTTATATAGAATTATCTTCGATAATTCCTAAAAATAATCTGACTCCGAAAATTACGCGGTCAATTCTCAGAGTCTTAGTTCAATGTCTAGAACATTTCCTTTAAGGCTGACATGGTAAAAAATGCAGCTTGTCTTTAGGGTCTGCATTGGTTTATATGACAGACTCCAATTTGAGTCTAGTTAATGGCGTTGGACTTAGAATGACACATAGATCACTGCCTTGAGGTTTATATTTGCATCTAACAAAATTTCCATTATGCCCTCACTTTAGGAGTTCACGTTTAACCGTCACTCTATCACATGCTTTGTAGGAACCTCGTTTCGATCATCATTCGAAGACGCGTAAGGGTTAAGATATTGAGGTGAGTATTTATAATCTCATTCCTAATATATATAAGATCTGCTGGAGTGCCTATATGTGATTGGTATCTTTATATGTAGCACTTTTTATATATGGCATTTGTCGTGTTGTACGACGCTTGTGTTATATTTTCATTATATGTTATATGAAGTTTTATTGCCAGTATTTGTCGTAATTGATTATGTTTGGATTATGCTACCATGAACGTGAGCATGTTAAGGGTTATATCTATATGGAAATTGTTGTGTTGTACGAGTCTCATGCTAAACTTCTGCACTATGTTTTATGAAGCTCTATTGCTAGTGGTGTTATGATATGTTGTGTTAAATGTGTACTGCCATAGAGATAAACATGAAAAGGGATCAATTATATACAGTTGTAAGATTCAAATCGTATGTTTGATATGATAGTTCAATCATGAGATATATCCAATGGCTTGTTCGGTTATAATTGATAGACGAATCTTTTATGCGAGAGACAACATTATGGTTTGTACTAACTAAGTTCATGTTATGTATAAGAGTCGTGTTGCATGTCATTTGTGTTGGGCTCGGTCGCGTGGACCTGGAAGCTAAGAGTTTCATGCGTGATGCTATCGTGGCCACGAGAAGCATCGATAGTAAGTGTGAGTTGTGGTTTGGATTTGTCGGCTATGTAGTGAGCTTGAGTGTGGAAAGGCCATGTATTAGGCTTGGGAATGTGAAAGGCCATGTAGTGGGCTTGGATTCGTAAAGAGCATGATTACTTTTCAGGCCATGTAGTGGCCTACACTGGTAACGGATAAAGGGGTTACCTATGGTAACTAATGGCTATGTAGTGTGCATTCGATATCCATATGCCAGGAATTGCAATAGATAAAGGGATTACCTATGGTAACTAACGACCATGTAGTGGGCATTCGATATCCATACATTGTGCTCTTTCGGACAAGGAAATGATGGTTATGAATTAAAAAGGATAAAGGGGTTACACATGGTAACTAACGGCCATGTAGTAGGCATACAATATCCATATGTTGTGTTCTTGTGGACAAGGGAATGATGATATATTTGTATAAGGCCATATGGTGGGCTTGGGTGCTCAAGGAACCAATGTTGGGTAGTGTGTCGATACTAGTATTGGTTGGACTTGTGGTCCATGGCATTGTGTCATGTTGTGTGTTGCATTGATTATTGTGATGCATTCAAGATGGTCACTAACTTCGAAGTGAGATGTACGATGAGAACGATTCTATAACGATTGATATGATAACGAAAACATTAAGACTTGATTGTGAGTTGTTGATATGAGATCTCTATGCATAGGATACATTTTATTAGTAATGTTGGTTGTAAATGATACGTCATATGATTTACTTGATACATTTATTATGCCCGTGGAAGGAACGTCATTTCATAAGAGATAGCTTTCATCTTAAGATGCTGAACATTAATGTGAGTGAGTGGTTGTTTATGTATATTGGTTTTATGTTGTGAATATTCACTCAGCTTGTATTCAAGATGATGGTATTATGCCCTAGACACTCCAATATCCAGATCTCTCGCAGGTATAATTAAGATAAAGAGCAAAGAGGAAGTGATAAGGAGCACAGGAAGGATAGAGCTAGGCAGAAGACCGGAGATAGCTGTTTGGATTGTATTCCCATGTTTAGAACCTTTGTTACCATATGGTGAGTCCAAAAGTATTAGATCAAAGTCAAATAGCCACCTCAGCAATAAAGCAAGCATGTCCGGGTAGTCCGGCGTCACTCGCTCGGGTTGGTCCCATAGTCTGAGCGCATCATGTGGACACACCACACGATAGGCACGGCTTGGATCAGCCCTATGACTTGCTCCCCAAGACTCCCAACAGTTTCCGAACTAAAAGCAAAGCGCCAGTGGAAGTTCCCTGATCCGTTGAGGAGTCTTCCATGATTTATGCCAATCAATGATAATTAGAGTAACTCTCCTTATCCGATTACTTACCTTGTATGATGAGGTCTCTTGCACCTATAAAAGAGGCCTCTCACCCCCATTAGAGGGGATCATATTCTAGCCCCATAGGAGTGCATATACAAGCTGCACAGACAGACTACCTGGCCGGTCTCTGGTAGGTCCAAGCTTGTTGGTTCACCAACGACCCCGGAGCTATCTCCATCATAGTGCACGTACTCCGATACAACCGTGGACATAGGTCACCTCTTTAACGGGGTCACCAAATCAATGCTTACCGATTTTCGGCATCATCAGCTTGGTGCCGTCTATGGGAAACGACCGTTTTCCCTTGATAACAAATCTTTAGCTGATAGCCATGGCACTGAAGAAAACTAAGAAAGCTATCGCTCAAATAGGTCAGGCAGAGTTACAGCCCGGGCAGCCGACTGCCTCTATGACTCCCTAGCAAGTCACCGCGGCTCTCGCGCAGCTCCTGCAGTGCCAGCAACGAACTTAGTAGCAGATTAAAGCGCTGCTAGCCTGGCAGGAAAAGCCCCCGCATGATGAGGATCGACCTGAGAAAAGTGCACGTGATCCGAAGACGACCGGGCCACGGAGGCGGGCCTACACTGATCCTTTGTCCCCATCAGTGGCAGAATGGCTCGAGAACGATAAGTGTGGCAAGGTACCTAAGCAGACCCGGCAACGCTCCCGAGCCAACTCATGCCGGTCCGGAGATGCTCAGGATATCATCAATAGCAAGCGCGCTGCGAGAGGAAGGCCAGAACAAACGGCCCGGGACTCGGCGAAGGATCCCCCGGCCAGGAGCCGTGAGGACCTCAGGCACACGATTACCCGGAGCTGCAGCAGAGTCTGATCCCCGAGGGTGACGCACTTCGATGAAGAAACCTCATCATCTGATTCACCAGCTCTCCGCCCAGATAAGGAGCAGGAGGCCGATTAGAAGGATGTCAAGGCACAGATCGAAGACTTGCAGAAGTAGATTAAAAAGCTGAGCCGCAAATTGCGAAACGGTTACACCTACACAAAAACTGAATCACCCTTCACCGCCTGGGTTACGGGATTCTCCATCCCGTGGAAGTTTAAACCACCCCACCTCAATTCCTATGATGGTTTGGGAAGCCCGGTGGATCACGTTCGAACTTACAAGGTGCAGATGGCGTTAGTAACCACTGTTGACGAATTGCTATGCCTAGCCTTTCCCAGCACCCTTAAAGGACCAGCGGTACAATGGTTCCACTCTCTCAAACCCCGGACGGTCAATGACTTCAAAACTCTCAGCAAACTTTTCATTGGTCAATTCGTGGGAATGCTCGACTGGTCCCAATTGGATACCCAGCTGTTAACCGTCAAGCCACACAAGGGAGAGTCGCTGAAAGACTATGTTGACCATTTCAACCAACAAAGGCTCCAAATTCGCCACTTGAATATAACGGTCGCTATTACAGCCTTCTGCTCGGGGGTTCAACACACCAAAGTTGCCACGTCATTCCATAATGTCCAACCGACAACCCTGGTGGAACTCTCCGAGCGAGTCGGCAAATATATTGATACGGAGGAGTTCTTGAAGGCCAAGCGTGCTAGCTTGGTGTATGAAGAGTCCCCAGGGTCAAAGTGGAATCGCGATGGATCCGAGAAGGGCCCGGGAAAGAAGACAAAGCAAGATCGACCCCAAAGCGATCGGGATTAGCCCCTGATCGACTTCACCCCCCTTTCCCGACCAATTCATGAGGTCATAGCCGTCGCCGAAACTCGAAGGCTCCTCCAACAGCCAGCGAAGTTAAGGAGCCCTCCCGAGAAAAGAAACCGAGACAAATTTTGCCGGTATCACCGATACCACGGCCACGACATGAGGACTGTTTCAAATTGAAGATGGCAATTAAAAGGTTGATAGAGCAGGGTCACCTCGCTGAGTTCGTGGATGGGGATAAATGACCCCAACTTGACAACAGAGTTCTCGAGCAGCCCTAGTTGCTCAGGCAGATCATCGTGATATCAGGGGGAACCTCCGGCGGTAGGGACTCCCAGTAGGCCAGGAAGAGGCATGCTCAGGCATCCTGAGCGGATCTCTGTTATGTCTAATCTGCCCGCTTCCCTCCGACCGATGTTCTAACTTTCTCCTCCGATGATGTGTAGGATCTACACTGCCCCCATGATGATCCACTGGTAGTAACACTTTCCGAAGCTAACTATCTGGTCAAAAGGGTATTGGTGGATACTGGTAGTTCCTCAAACATTCTCTTTGCCTTGGTGTTCGACCAGCTAGGAATACCAAGGGATAGGCTTCGATCAGTGGCCACACCTCTGGTTGGGTTCAACGGTTCAAGCACTCAGCTGCTTGGAATAATCGAGTTGCCAGTCCTGATGGGAAACTACCCACAGCAGATTTCGGTAATGACGAACTTTGTCATAGTAGAAGCCCCATCCGCATACAACGACATTCTGGGAAGGCCAACGCTTAAAAAAGCCAAGGCGGTCGTATCCACCTACGTCTTGATCGTGAAGTTCCCAACCCACCAAGGTCCCGGGAGCCTCCGTGGGGATCAAGCAACTGCTCGGAGCTATTATATCAGTTTCTTGTGCAGAGAAGCTATTTTGGAGGCGTTAAACGTCCAAGAGATGAACCCCAGGGATGTAAATGATGGAGTAGGACCGGTTGAGGAATTAGAGAAAGTAAGCCTGGATCCGAAGCTTCCCAACCGGACTGTCAGTATCAGCACTACCCTAGAGCCAGGCCTCAAGCAGAAGCTGATACAGTTCCTACGAGGCAACCGGGTCATTTTCGCCTGGTGCCACAAGGACATGCCCGGAATTGACCCTCGGGTAATGTCCCATCGTCTAAATGTCGATCCCAATTCTCGGCCAGTCAAACAAAAAAGAAGGGGCATAGCCCCTGAAAGACAAGCTGCAGTTTCAGAAGAAGTTGACAAACTCCTGAAGGCCAAATTTGTCCGAGAGGTTCGATAACCTGATGGCTGGAAAATGTGGTGTTAGTTAAAAAGAGTAATGGGAAGTGGCGTATGTGCGTGGACTTCACAGACTTGAATAAGGCCTGCCCCAAGGATTGCTATCCCCTACCAAGGATAGACCTCCTTGTAGACGCAACGGCCGGCCATTCACTCCTCTCATTCATGGACGCGTACTCGGGGTACAATCAGATCCGTATGTACCCCTGGGACGAAGAGAAGACTTTGTTCATTACAGAGAAAGGGACGTATTGCTACAAATTGATGCCTTTTGGCCTCAAAAATGTTGGGGCAACCAATCAACGCCTTGTCAATTCCATGTTCAAAGACCTGATCGGGAAGACGATGGAGGTCTATGTTGATGACCTTTTGGTAAAAAGCCAGGAGGAGGTCAGCCATCTCGAGCACCTGGTCGGGGCCTTCAGCATCTTACAAAAGTATCAAATGAGGTTGAACCTGGCCAAGTGCACTTTCGGAGTCGCGTTCGGGAAATTCCTGGGACACCTGGTTAGTAGATGGGGAATCGAAGCAAACCCTGAAAAAATCCAAGCAATCATCAACATGTGGTGACCCCGATCGACCAAAGAGGTACAGATCCTGGCCGGGTGGGTTGCTACCCTCAACCGGTTCGTTTCCCGAGCAACCGACCAGTGTCTTTCATTCTTCAAGATTCTTTGCTAGGCATTCCAGTGGTCAGAGGAGTGTAATGAGGCGTTCCAGGAACTCAAGAAGTACCTATCATCGCCCCCTCTACTCTCAACACCCGTGCCAAATGAGGAATTGTTTGTGTACCTGGCAGCATCACCGTCGGCGGTAAGCTCGGTACTAGTTCGTGAAGAGCACGAGATCCAATTCCCGATTTACTACACCAGTCGAGCACTCCAGGGCGTCGAAAGTCGATACTCCCGCATCGAGAAATTGGCCTTCGCCCTCGTCACTTTCGCTCGAAAACTCCGCCCGTACTACCAGGCCCATGTCATCGTGGTCCTAACAGATCAACCTCTTCGTCGAATATTAAGCAAATCAGAAATGTCCGAGAGGCTCGTCAAATGGGCATTGGAGTTAGAGGAGTTTGAGGTGATTTACAGGCCCCAGACAGTGATTAATGGATAGGCCGTAGTTGACTTCCTGGTGGAGTTCACGTACCCTGAAGACCCAGTTGAAGATCTCATTACCCCTGAATTGCAGCCCGGATTGATGCATGACATCCCTACTTGGGTCCTCTATGTTGACGGCTCCTCCAACCAACAGGGCAGCGGGGTAGGAATCATCCTCACCACACCGGACGGAATTCAGATGGAATATGCGTTAAGGTTTAATTTTTATGCCTCCAATAATGAGGCAGAATATGAAGCCCTTTTGGTTAGGCTGCAGTTGGTCACTTCAATGGGAGCATAGCAGGTGCAAGGATACAGTGACTCCTAACTTGTGGTTAACCAGGTGAATCAAGAGTATGAAGCCAAGGAAGACAACATGATAGCTTATCCATCTCTTATTCGGACAGTCTCAAAGAAACTGAAGGGACTCTCTGTCATTCAAATCCCAAGGGAAGAAAATACAAGGGCCGATCGGTTAGCCCGCCTTGCCTCATCCTCCGAGTCAGAATTACCAAGGATTGAGTACCTGCCCGAACCTAGTGTGGTCAGCTCCGTAAGCATGGAGGTCAAACCCATCAAACCTGAGCCTAGCTGGATGGATCCGATTACAATGTTCCTCAGGACAAGTACTTTGCTGGTGGAAAAAGATGAAGCCCGTCGGGTGAGATACCGGGCAGCCAGATACCATCTCATCGATGGCATCTTGTACAAGTGAGGGTACACTATCCCGTATCTACGGTGCGTTCACCCTGTGCAAGTTCAAAGTATACTGCACGAAATCCGTGAAGGAATATGCGGGAAGCACATTAGAAGTTACACACTCTCCCGAAAAGCACTGTTGCAAGGTTACTACTGGCCGACAATGGTCCGGGATTCCCGGGAGTACGTCCAGTGATATGATAAGTGTCAGAGGTACTCACCCATGATCAACTGCCCATGAGAACGCCAGACGCCCATTCTCAATCCCTGGCCATTTGCTCAGTGGGGCATTGACATTGTTGGCCCCCTCCCGGTCAGGAAAGGTCAAGTCAAGTTCGCGGTAATCGTAGTTGAATATTTCACCAAATGGGCGGAAGCTGAGCCCTTAGCAACAATTACTTAGAAAAAGATGGAAAGTTTCGTCGAGAAGAACATCCTCAGTAGATTCGGAATCCTGAAGGTCTTGGTTAGCGATAATGGAAGACAGTTTGACACCCCGGTGTTCAAGCAGTTTTGCTCGGGCTTTGGCATATCAAATCATTACTCCTCGCCTGAGCATCCCCAGGCTAATGGCCAAGCAGAAGTGATAAACCGAACGATCTTGCAATCCACCAAAATGAGGCTTGAGAATGCTAAAGGTCTCTGGGCGAAAGAGTTACCGACCCTCCTGTGGGCATACCGTACCCCCCCCCCCAAGCGGCAATAGGGGAGACGCCGTTCTCTCTCACCTACGACTTTGAGGCAGTGGTGCCCACAGAACTCAAATTGCTAACTTACCGAGTGGCAACATTCAACGGGCCAGGCAACGAAGAAGCTCTTCGAGCAGAGCTAGACTTGGTGGAGGAAAAGAGAAACCCGACGTATCTAAGGGTAGCAGCTTACAAGCAGTGGGTATCTCGGTACTTTAATAGTAAAGTGAAGCACCGAAGCTTTTAAGTAGGGACCTCATCCGCAAGGCGGTCAATCAGTCTATGAAGGTCCCAGGCCATGGGAAGTTGGGACCAAACTGGGAAGGACCATACAAGGTTACCTAGGTCAACCGCCCGAGAGCGTACTGGATGCAGAACATGGATTGACACATCCTCTCTCACCCATGGAATATACAACATCTCCGTAAGTATTTTTAATAAATCTTGTAGCTCATCCCGAGTGGTTCTACTTTCACAATAATGAAAATTTCCTTTTCTACCAAGCAATTCTCCGTGTTTGATCATACTAAAAGACCTCGGGGGTCACACCCCCAGGCACCTAAAAGACCTCGGGGTCACACCCCAGGCACATAAAAGACCTCGAGGTCGCACCCCAAGCATTTATAAGACCTCGGGGTCATACCCCAGGCACATCAAACACCTCGGGCCCAACACCCGAGGTAAAGGCTTCCCCTAGGTCCTTAACCAATGATGTGGGGTCAACCCCCTAGGTAACTAATAATGGAAAGCCTCAAAAGACCCTGCAACCACCCATGTTCCAGGTCGGTTCCCTATGGTCACTCCCTCTCTAAACGGTCGCCTTAGCAAAAGCTTCGGGGGCAGGGAATATTGGTAAACTCCAAACCAAAACAGGCAATCACACCGGGCACTTAACAGGACTCGAGACTAGGAATGCAACGCCGTAGATAGACAATCCCGAGTACCTACAGTGTCCAGAGAAATTGAACGGATAGTAACAGGGCTAACCCCCGGGCTAACCCTACACTATACCGACCAAGACCTTCAGAACAGGTCCGTAGAAGACTAAGTGCTTCCTACCGTCACAATCCTAAAACTTTTGCTGAGGGCGGGACTTCTATTGGATTTTATAAATTGGTCAGACACAGGCAATAAAGTACAAAATGCAAGCAAGTGCTGAAAAATGAACAGTTGGTGCAAAAGTGGCCTCGGAGGACCTTTGTCATTAAAAATTGAGATATTTTATAGACTTTGGGGGGTAGTTGTAGCCTCCCCAAAAAAACCAACCCAACCAAAAAAAGAAGAAGAAGGCAACAACAAGAAGCTAAAAAAGGGAGGCTAGAAGTCGTCTACATCGACTACATCCACTCTCTCCTCAGCCTCCCCTCCAGTCGGCCCTCTCGGGGCATTAATACCACTCTTCTAGCCCGTCGGAGAGGCGGCATCTCCAGCCTTGGCAGCAGTACCACCTTCGGCAGCACCGGACCCCATGTCCCAGTAGTCAGAATCCACCCCTCGTATGGGGTAGTGTCCAACTCTGGGTGGTCCTGGGCCAACCTCCTCTTTAGGTTCTCAAAGCTGAGAAAAAACCCATCGTCAAAGGTTTCCCCCAGGGGCCCAACCGCCGCCTCCACCAAGGCTCTCTCCCTGTCCTCCACCGCTGCACGGGCAGTCCGCTCATTCCCTAGCTCCGCCAAAGCCACTGCCAACTCCTCCTAACATAGCATCATCCCCGTATAGCATCTACCTGATTGTTGTGTATTTGCATGTTTTATTTCTTTATACCTCAAACTACGTCTTGGTCTGATTCCCCTTGGGATACGTAGGCAGCTCACATAGAGCACGACCAGCACTAGCCTCAATATCATCCTTGCATCTTTTGCAACGCTTTTATCCTAAATCTATAGCCTCCAAAAAGACCAGTCTCTTTAA
Source organism: Hydrangea macrophylla (assembly GCA_033977485.1). Classification (NCBI taxonomy): domain Eukaryota; kingdom Viridiplantae; phylum Streptophyta; class Magnoliopsida; order Cornales; family Hydrangeaceae; genus Hydrangea; species Hydrangea macrophylla. Next base: position 4,700,602 of record CM066995.1, on the reverse strand, counting down.
AGCTTTGGCACTCGCTTGCGACATGCGTTGCTTCGTAAGTTCATGCCAAAGAGGGGCAAACTGTAGACACCCCATTTTGTCGGCTAACAAATTTAGGAGGCCACAAGCATGTCAAACCTCGATGATTAGAAAGATCGGATTTTCAGAGATTGCCTCTAACTCTCAAGAAGTCAAATAATTGGCAGAAATGACCAAAATGCCCCTAAAAGCCCAAAACTCTCCAGATTGGCCCAGAATCTCAAAAATCATTCGATGTCATTCAGAAAAAAAAAGTATTTTAAAAGAGAATATTTGAAATTGTATGCTCCCAGAGACCTCCGAAAGTCCCGGAAGTTCCCAGAAAGTCTCCGTTGACCGATCTGACCAAAGTTTGACCAAGTTTGACCAGGGTTTGACCAAAATCATCCGAATTCGCCCAAAAAGTTTTAAGATCATTCTAGATCATGTGAAAAGTCTTGAAAAATATTTTAAAAGAAAATCGGACGAAAACGTCAGTCTTTGGAGGCTCCCAGAACTTCCTGGAATTTCCTGGAAGTGCACTGTTTGACTGATTTGACTGCACGTTTGACCAAAAATCAAAGTCTTATTTTCAACGTTGAAATATTTTTATCAAATACTAGAGGTCAATAGCTTTTCAATGGTATATCGCACATAATTTCTAGATCTAAAACGAATTTGTTATGAATTTTTGAAGGTGAAAAATGCGATCAATTCGGCTTTTAACCCAAATACCGCAAAACTTTCCAAAGTGACCCAATTCTAAACTATTTGTTATGTAAAGTATACCTCAATACCTTTCCAACAGTATATCACAATCTCAATTTGGATTTCGTATGAATATTCTGTGAATTTCGAACGAAATAGGGTTGTTTCGCCAATTCTGGGAGTTCCGGGGGCCAAAATACAAATTCTGGTCAACAGGGGGTCTGACTGCAGCGGCGGTACTATCCCACTGCAGTGGCGGTAGCGACCAAGTGCCGCGGCGGCACTCTGAGTGATTTTTCATTTTTTTGTAATTGTTTGTTAATTTTTGGGTTTTAATTCAAATTTTCAATAAATAAAACAACATAGTTTTGATAATCTGAACTTTTTGGACCAATTAGAGACTTTTAAAAATCTAAAATACACCCCCATCTTGGCCTATTAATGAGACCCATTTGCTTCCATTTAGGGCAGAACTTGGAAGCTATTTGAGAGAGATATAGAGAGTTAGGGAGAAATAGATAGAGAAGTAGAGATTTTCTTCTTCTAAATCCAATCCAAATGTGGGTTTCAATTAGTTTTCTAAAAACTAAACTTTTATTTTCAAGCTTTCAATCCATTTTCTTCATCTTCTTTGAGTTTTCTATGAGTCAGAGAGTGATGTACTCACCCATATACACATATATGAGAGGTTGAATGCTTGTGGTTCCACCATTGAATATCATCTATTGATTTGTTCATTTGCTTGCTTATATACAATGTTCATCTCTTCTTACCTCATTTCTTTTTTATTTTCTTTCTTTACTTACTAGTTCATCATCATCTAGATGATGACATGAAGTTTAAGGTGAGTGAATCCTTATGGATAGTAGCCCTTGACCTCAAAAACATGTTTGATACATGATGATTATAACCTCAATACATCCCTATGTATTCTTGAGGTTATTTCCAAAATAAAGCAAACCTTTCCAATAATCTTGGGGGTTCTCTAAATGAGTTAGAGGTTGATATTATAAGTGGTTTTAATCCTCTTTGAGTGTTAAAAATATACTTTCAAAACCCCTATATCAAAGCCCTCCTAAAACCCTCAATATTTGGGTTCCAAGAAATAAAATTTGTTTTCTCAAAAACGTTCAAAGCAGTGAGTCATTTAACTTCAAAGAATTATTTTGAGTTCAATACTCAATATATGAATGTAAGACCACTTGGAAAGTCTTCCTAACTCATTGGAGAACATCCATGATATTTGGTTTGACACTTTTGACTTGGAAGCACTTGGAACGGGTCCATTTGGACCCAAACATTCTTTCCAGACATTCTGTTTTTGCTGTCACAGCAGCTTAGTTGACTTTCAACTTATTTTATAGAAAACTTTTCTGTATAATGTGGGCGTCTAGATCTTTTGTTTTCATTTTCTAAGATTTTTCAACATTTCAGTCGACAGTACGGACTCTGTTTCTGAGTAACCGCTATTGTTTATATGATTTCTCTCAATCTGCAATAGTTATTGAGGATTGGCCTTTTGATTTGTGTTCTAGACACAATAAATATGATCTCCATAAAAAATCATGCATTGAAAACATTATAACCCTACTTTTCAATTTCTACAAGATCAAATCACTGTTCTGTCCACTATTCACAACAAATATACTTTTACTTCCATCCATTGATTTGATGCTTATATGTACTTCAAATTAGTTCATATCCTAGGAAGTGGTCCATACTATAGTTCTACATATCCTATGATGATTTCCCCCATGCATTCATGCATATTTTTAGATTTCTAAGTCACTTTAGAAAGTCCATGTACACAAACACACTACTACCTTTGCACATTCTAGGATCATACATTGCATCCAAGCAAGATTTGGGGCTTTTGTGGCTCCTAATCTAAGAAGATTATAAGGAATGAGTTGGATCATACGTCCATGCTTTCCCTCGATCTAATCTTCATTTCCCATCCGTCCCGGGGATCGAGAGGTCTTCTTTCCTCAAAAATTAACATGCATGATTCTAGCTTGCTAAGTATATTTTGATTTATTTGATAATTTGTTTCAAGAACAATCCATGTCTCCTTAAGATTAGGAAAACTTGATTACTTGATATGTGATTAGATGATTTTTTCTAGGTTTATTCGTGTGATCTTTCACTTTTGCATTGTGTGGTACTTGGCTTAGATCTTATGAATGATATCTTATCTTTTGATCTTCCATTTTAAAATTCTTGTGTGACGTAATATACTATCATAGTATTAATTGTCAAACCATACATAGTATAAGATGATTATTTGGATGCTAATTGAGGCCCGTCGAGAGACGAGGTGAGTTGAGGGTGTTTTAGTCGTGACAAAGGCTCCTTCCTCTCTCGTACCAAAACCTCGAGCCAAGTTCTTTGGTTATGAAAGGCTGGTGCCCTTTATCCATTTGGGTGAGTCAAATTAGGTTTCTTAGTTCCTTAAAGACCAAGTGGCGACTCTGTATCTATTTTCAACAGACCTTCTTTTCTTCAAATCAACTTTGATTTCAAAACTAAAGAAAAATCAATTTCGAAACCCTGAAAACAAAAATAGGGGATGGGCTCAAAAATTCGCGTGTCCACACAAAGGTGCACTTAGCTTGGTTCAACCTTATCTGGAACTTTCTTAAGATTTTGAAGGCCCCGGGTAAGTCCTCGAGGTGTTTGGCTTCGTCTCAGCTTTTGACCAGGGGGTCGTCAACGTGCACTTCCATTATTTTTCCTATCAGATCTTTGAATATGTGGTTTACTAGGCTGATAAGTTGCCCCAGAGTTCTTGAGGCCGAAGGGCATCACCTTGTAGCAATATGTCCCCTGGTCGGTGATGAAAGAAGTTTTTTCCTCGTCCCGAGGATACATTTTGATCTAGTTGTATCCCGAGTAGACATCCATAAAGGAAATAAGTGAGTGACCAACTGTGGCATCCACGAGGAAGTATATCCTAGGTAGTGGATAGCAGTCCTTCGGGCAACCCTTGTTCAGGTCGGTAAAGTCCACACACATCCTTCACTTCCCGTTTCTCTTCTTGACCAGTACCATGTTAGCCAACTAGTCGATTTCCTCGCGCACTGCCACTTGTCTTTCGGGATCCATGCCCTTCCTCGTTTGCTGGACCGGGCAGTAGCTCAGGTTAATGTTGAGACGGTGGGACATGACTCAGGGATTAATTCCAGGTATGTCTTCATGGCACCAGGCGAAGATGTCTTGACTCTCTCTCAAGAACTAGATTAGCTTTTATTTAAGACTTGGTTCTATGAGAGTGCCAATGCTGATGGACCGGTCGGAGAACTAGGGGTCTAGCACCACTTGATCTAGTTCCTCCACTGGGCCTACTTCATCCCTCGTGTCCCTCAGATCTATCTCCTGAACATTTAGCATTTTTATGATCACCTCTCTACACATGGAGCTGACATAATAGCTCCGAGCGGTTTCTTGATCTCTACGCAGGCTTCCCGGACCCGGGGGGTTGGGAACTTGATCACTAAGCTGTAGGTTGACACAACCACCTTGGCTTTGTTGAGAGTGGGCCTTCCGAGGATGGCATTATAAGCGAAAGGGGCTTCTACTATAATAAAATTTGTGAGTACAGAGAGCTATTCCGGGTATGTCCCCATAAGAACTAGCAATTCGATCATCCCGAGCGGTTGTGTGTTTGATCTGTTGAATCCTACCAAGGGGTGGGCACCGGTCAGAATCGGTCCCTCGATATCCCAATCTGATGGAAGGCTGAGGCAAATAGAATGTCTGAGGAGCTGCCCGTGTCCAGTAATACCCTCTTATCATGTAATTAGCTATGGAGAGTGTCACCACCAGCAGATCATTGTGGGGGCAATGCAGGTCCTTAACATCGTCAGATAAGAACATCAGTACATCATTGGTGGGGAGTTAGCTGATTGAACTTGCAAGACATCTGCTTGGGATGCCTGAGCATGCCTTTTTCTCACCGACTATGAATCCCCTCCGCCCAATGTTCCTTCGAAGACCACGTTGATGTGACCGAGGGGTTACGACTACTTGGGAGCTCAGGTGTTTGGTCACGGTCGCTTATCTGTAGTGACAAACTCGACGAGGTGACCCTGCTCGATAGGGGTGTTCACGGTCGGTTCTCGGTCGGTTTTTCTCGGTTTTTCCACATAAAAAAACCGACCAATAGCCTCGGTTCGGTCGGTTCGGTCGGGGTTTTGGGGTGTTTCGGTCGGTCGGTTCGGTTTTCTTCTTGAACTCTAAGTTTGAAAACCGACCGAATGCCCTCGGTTTGGTCGGTTTGGTCGGTCGGTTTCGGTCTCGGTTTTTCTTGTACACCCCTACTGCTCGATGAGCTTTTTAATGGCAATTTTAAGCTTAAAGCAGTCCTCGATATCATGGCTATGATCCTTATGGTACTGGCAATACTTGTCCCGGTTCTTTTTCTCGGGCAGGTTCTTCAGCTTTGTCAATTTTTAAGCAACCGCTGAGCCTCGACAGTGACCATAACTTCATGGATAGGTCAGGAAAGTAACGTGAAGGTAATCGGGGCTTGATCCCGACCGCTTCATTGCTAATCTTGCTTCAGCTTCTTTCCCGAATCTTTCTCAGAACCTTCGCGGTTCTATTTGGATTTCGGGGACTCATCCTCCACGAAGCTGGTGCGCTTAGACTTTAAGAACTTTTCCGTGTCAATGTATTTTTTGACCCTCTCTGAGAGTTCAACCAGGGTGGCTGGTCGGTCACGGTGGAATGACATAGCAGCCTTAGTGTGTTGATCCCCTAAGCAGAAGGCTGTGATCGTGATTGTTTCATTTAGTTTGCGAATCTGAAGCTTTTACTGATTGAAATGGTCAACATAATCCTTCAAGGATTCTTCCTTATGCTACTTAACAGCCAACAATTGGGTGTTTGGCTGTGATCGGTCAAGCATTCCCATAAACTGGCTGATAAAGAGCTTGTTGAGTGCTTTGAAGTCGTCGATCGTTTGGGGTTTGAGTGAGTGGAACCACTGCGTGGCCGACCCTTTGAGGGTGCTGGGAAAGGCCAAGCATAGTAGTTTATCGGCGTTGGTAGCTAACACCATCTGAGCCTTGTAAGTCTAGACCTAATCGACCAAGCTCCCCGAGCCGTCATAAGAATCAAGATGTGGTTTCTTGAACTTGCGAGGAATGGGAAATCCTGTGATCCGGACGGTTAAAGGTGACTCGGTTTCATTATTAGTGTGGTCGCGACCTAGCCTATGACTCGACTTCTTAATGTATTTCTACAAGTTGCTGATGCAGGCCTTAATGTCATCCCGGTCGGTCCTCTTTCTGTATCTGTGTGGTAGGTTGGGTCGGACGACGAAGCCTCTTCTTCGAAGTGACTTATCCTCAGAGATGGGGCATGGCTTCGACTCTGGGTAGTCATGTGCCTAAGATCTCCATAGCTCCTGGCCGGGCATTCTTGGGCTAATTCTCGGGCCGTTTGCTCTTGCGCCTCCCTTCTGGTAGTGCGTCTATTATTGATGATCGCTCTAGCATCCCCCGCCCGGCTTGGGTTGGCCCGGGCACATTGCTGGGTCTGTTCGAGGCCATGGCTACGCTCATCGTTCTCGAACCACCCCAAAGCCGGGGGGGGGGGGGGGGGGGGGGGGGGGGGGATATTGGGGCAGTATAGGCACGTCGTTGAGTCTGAACGAGCACACAATCACGTGCGTCATTCCCGAGCTAATCCTCAACTTGAGGGGGGCTTGTCCTGTCGGGCTAGTAGTTCTTCAATTTACAGCTGAGCTTGACGTTGGCCCTCCAAGAGTTACGCAAGAGCCGCAGAAATCTACTTAGAGGTCATGGTGGCCGCGTATTTTTCGGCGTGCGAATCCGCCTGACCTATTGGGGCAACAGTCTTCTTAACCTTCTTTGGCGGTATGGTGATCAGTCAAAAGGTTTATTATCTTGAGAAATCTGTCGATTCCCACAGACGGTGCCAAGCTAATGATGCCAAAATTTGGGTAAGAGAGTAAGAAGAAATAGATAAGTGAGTTTGTATGTTGTTCAACCCTGTTAATTAAGAGACCTACGTCCACGTTGTGTGTTAGAGCACTTGTACTATGATATGAAAGTCGTTGGGGGTCATTGGTGACCCAACAAGAGCATGGAGCTACTAGAGACTAACCGGGCATAATGTACGTCTGTGCAATGCAATGTTGCGATTCTGCAGAATAAGAATGTCCTCCCCTTTGAAGAGGGTGAGTGGTCTCTTATATAGATACAAGAGACCACTTGTACAAGGTAAATAGGCTAATTAGGCGGTATGATCTAGTTACAATTGATCAGAACAAATTGTTGGAGTTTCCTAATTGGATTAGGAAACACCCTTCTCTTTCCATTAGTCTTCTACTTGAGGTAGGAAATTGTCTAGAACCTTCTGGGTCGTGCTATGCGACATGGATAGCCAGTCTCTAACACAAGAGGGGCCCGCATCGTATTTGCGATCCATTAATCACAGGTTGGGATATACCAGGCGGTCTTGGGTACCATCCCCGGCATGGTCACGCAATGAGTCGCAACTACCAGGTGATTTGGCATTTCTTGCTGAGGTGGCAGAGATACTCTCATTGGATATTTGTATGCATATCAGATATTATTTATAATATCAGTGGACAGAGAGTATTCAATCCTGAGTAATCTCTGTTACAACCTTGATTCTGGAAGTTTGAACCATTTGATTTGAGTTTTGTCTTTTGATTCTAAAACTTGTCTTTTGATTCTAAAACTAGGCTCACAATACTGATTTAGTATGAAAATCGTGACGATCAAACCTTTGGAACACTTATTTCCTAATTTTGTAAGTTGATCATACTGTTCTATAATTCCAAGTTATTTTATTGATTCTGGTAAACTTCCCAGTTATGGATCCTAATGTCATCCTAAGCCTTAAGGATTATACCATGATTCAAACTTGTTTAAATGAAGCCAAAAGAAGAGATTATAAGATCCAATTGTATAGTTTAGTCATATGTTCATCATCATACATTTAGCCATTTAGCTTGAAGTTTCCAAATGCTTGGATATGTGTTAGTCTAATGCTAATTCTTTGAATGTTAGATTACTATCATTCCATATTCATGTGTAGGATTATCTCTAGTCGTGTTAAGATCATGTCCCTTTCACGTCGAAGTTATAACATCGTCAGCTTAAGGCCTCTTTTAGACATCCCGTTGAGGTGTTATAGCATCCGTGTTGAGTCATTCCAACTTCCATGATAGGAGTGGTCCAAAGTATTGATACTTCTCTTGAATAAAACTTAGCTTATTCGTGTAAGTGATTATTTATGTCAATCCATGTGGGCCCCCTTATTTTGTAGCGCATCAATGTAAGTTTTCTACCTTACTATTTTATTTATTACAACTCTCATGCACGACACCTTAGACTAGGGTATTTCCTTATATGCATATGTGCTTAAAGACCCTTTCTTAGGTTTTCTATATCATGTATGCATTACACATTTCCCAAACGCTAGCTGGATCTCAATGATTTTTTTTTAGTTCATTTATGCATATCACTTTGTGTACTACTTGAAATTATGTGGTTTTGTATGCTTTTTTTAGCAATCTTGTACCCCTTTTAACTTGCTTATGTCATGTATATATATATATATCTGTCTTACTTGGGACACACATACGTTTACGGATTAATTTGAAGGATGTTTAGTAGAGAGCTATTAAGTATACAATGAGACAGGGTGCTTTATGAAGTAAATATGTTATAAAAACATGTTTATGCAGGGGAATATTAAGTTTAAAACTTTGTGTGTCAGAAACTACTAATGTGAATCTAGTAATATGTAGAGGAAACGAATACCATTTTGCGCTTATTAAACTTTGATTAATTCTTCTTGTTTGAGATTTTGGCAGCTTCCCCTAGATGGTCTTCACTCATGTGACTTCTTTGGATGCTCTCGCGAAGACTAACTAGTGGGAGTCCAACTAGAGAGAGAAAAGGCTATGAAAATACTATAAAACTATTTCTAGAGACTTAAGGATCCAAAAACGATGAGTTCCAACATTTTGCACGTAGGTCTCTTATTTATAAGTGTTTCCAATCGACCTAAGGTCCAATCGATTGCCCAAAATGGCAATCGATTACCGATCTAATCAATTGGATCAATCCCAATCGATTGCTATGCCAATTGATTGGATATTCGTCCAATCGATTGTTCTCTTTTCTCTATTATCTTCTTGCATCCCTTGGAGCTAAGAGTGGGACCTCCTAGGTTCTTTAATGTTGGCTCAGATCAGTTATTAATTCACATAATCAAACTATTTGATCAGTAAGTTAACTAACTGACCAGTTAACATTTACTCTACTATAAAATGATAAATGTATTCCAATGCAAAAGAACATCTGAAGCGATAGCTAGACTTGTATGGTTGTACTAATGCCCATCTACCTTTAGCATTCATTATCATACTCAGGTAGTCAGATAAACGATTGTTGTCAACCTGAAGAATGATTACTTCTTCCATATCTTGAGTTTCATTCACCTCTCATGATTACTAAACATGTTGATAACTGCTTATCACCAAGACTACAGTTCTCAGTAATCAACTTGGTGACATTCTCAAGGGAATGCTTACTCTATATCAAAGGGTAGATATTATCTTGATGATATATGTTCACAACCTTATGAACATGACATACGCAAGATACCAGGTGTTGATCTTTTAGACCTCACTGATTGGTAAGTCAAAGCAGTTATATTCATAGTCTATGTCCATAATCATCTCAAGATTAAGAACACTTACCTTATACAAGTTATGAGGTACTATAGACTAATGATAGTTTTGGGTGTTAATAGGAAAGCTCATGGTCCATCAATGCACTATAAGTAATAGCATATTTACTAAGAGCCTCATACTCTAGTGATTGAGATTCATCCATATAATGGTAGTTAACAATGCTACAATGTATACATGATGAGACATCCAGTCTCATCATCCACTGTGCAAGTTCTAAGCATCAAAGAATAATAATTCGTATCTCACATGTATGCATCTTATACATATACGAATTACCTACTATGATACTTCAGGATTACAAACAATCATCTCATGAAATATACATAGAAAAATGTAAACTGATATCCATATATAAAACGTCAATGTCTCATGCATACAGCAATGGTTTAAGGGCACAATCCCAACACTTTAGTCCCAATGGGCTCCTTGTTCTCTCATTCTATGATCCATGGACCTAGTAATCTTTGGTTTAATGCAAAAGATCAGTTCCTCTTTTGAAATGGTTTCTTAGTTTTTCTAAAATTAAGTGCTGATTCTTTTCAAAATATAAAATCAAGTATGGGTGCCTAGGTCCTGAAAAATTCCCATAAGGAGGTTGAACCTTCCAGCAGTGTCCACACCGGTGTCCGCCATGTTCCTAGTTAGAAGAGGAACATGATCTCTTTAGGTATATTGAACTCAAAGGTTTGTTCATTTGTAGCACATCATGGATTTATAAAGGTGAAGAGAGGACACCGAGTAATGTTGATTGGTAGAGAGGTTAGAAATATGCATGTTCTTTTGGGAAATACTGATGTTGGTGGTGAAGTCATGAAGCCTACAAAGATGGTGTGGATGTTGGTGAAGAAGTCTACGTACACAATAGGTGGACAAGAAAGCCTATGTAACTTTGTGGCATCAACCTCTTCTACAACGAGTGAAGGTGACACTACAAGTAGAAAGGCCAAGCTCGTATTTTTCCAATGTTGTGATGATGGTACGGATTTGGGATTTCTTGCAGCACTGCTACACCACTACTGATCTTGCTCATCAATATTTACTACTTGTCAATCTCCATTGCATGAGACAACAACTGGGGCAATCCATCAATAATGGTCTGGGATCAACTTACCACCCCCGAGCCCACATGGTCCAATCCCAGTGATGATGAAAAATTCTGTCAATATAGGGATAAAAAACATTTGATGCTTTTCTTGATGGCACTTAGACTTTGATCATGTCCGTGCTTCTCTTCTTCATTGTAATCCGTTACCCACTCTGGAACAAGCCATTTCCAAACTGCTTTCTGAGGAGACTCGTCTTGCCACTTGCAAGACACCTCATATCGATACAGCTCTTGTGGTTCATAAGGTTTCTTTCTTCATTCACAAAAATCATCAAAACCATCTGCCCACTTCTTCTGAAAAACAATGCAACTACAACAAATTGCCTAGACATGTTCTTTTGGATTGTCCCACCCATGTAAGTATTGTAAACAGCTAGGACCTGGTCATTATCAAAGCGACTACTTCATGAATCCTAACTGAAACTCCTACAACATGTCCCTAGGTGGTTCTTCTAGATCCACCAATATGTCCCAAAGAGGTCCATCCAGATCTGCAGCTACAACTGCCGTCTATCATCTACTGCACCTACCGAAGAAGGTTTTCCTGTTGCTCATCTTAAGGATCTCCTCAAACAAGTTCTTGCCTACTCTAGTAATATACCTTCCACTGCTATGTCTGTTACCTCAGGTACTTCCATCTTGGTTCGTTGACTTTGCCTATTGTAATCACATGATCTCTGATCCCACCATTTTTGCAACTGAATACTCTGCTCATCAAACACCAATCATTCACACTGTCGATGGTTAACACATGTCTGTTAATCATATCGAAAGCATTTCCACTTCTCAAACAACCCTTCCAGAAACCTATTTCATTCCCAAACTAACTTTGAACCTCATATCTGTTGGCTAACTTTGTGAATCTGGTCTCAATGTTGTCTTTTCTCCTTCTAGTTGTTGTGTGCAGGAACCAAAGATGGGACAGACTCTTTAAGCTCATCAGCCTCCACAATATTCAATCTAGAGCATATATCCAGACTAATATTCAATTTTCAAAACCCCGAGAATTACACCCTTACACAGGTTCACAAAGAATCATATTGAAAATAATATTTAATACTCATTGAATAAGAACATATGATCTTATTTTTTTTAAAAGAAAAACTCATTATTAAACCTGTATTCCCAATACATTCACTTTCATTATAAAAGAAATAGCGTTCTGTTGCAAATATTATTCCCTTTTCAAATTACAAAAGAAATACCATTTTCATTAAATAAAATCTCCGTACGGAGTTCAGCGGAAAGAAAATAAATTCTAGACATCCTTTGGTCAAGAACCATTACACCGTTCCCAATCTCAATAATACCCAAACTACAATATCATATATATGGCTCACATTGCCAGAAATAAAAATCAGGTAAGAAAATAAATACAACTCTGCCAAGAAGTAGTACAACAATAATCTCTTCACACAGAGAGAAACTCCATAAAGAATCTCCCCCATTATTAAATCTGCACATACATTCAACTATATTTCATATAGATATGCCCTGAATGCATTACGCACCCGGGTCAGTATATAAAATACTGGTATGAGTTAACTAAAAATAGAAAAGCAGCCTTATGGATTGATCTGCTGGGTCCCACAGACTTCCAAACTCATAAAAAATTGCACAAAATAAACCAATGGTTCAGAACAGTAGTTCCACTCACATATCAGGACAAAAAGGCAGTTTCCCTCAATATGGTGGCATACGTTCTAACCCGGATAACCAACAATAAATTCTTACCATCCGATCGCATAGTAAGCCAGCCCTGTAAAATGTTAGTAGACCCACCATCCTAGAAATACATAGCTAATGCATTCTAAATATGAGAAAAAGATAGAGTTGTACATAAATGTTATCTTTTCACGCCTAAGAAACTTAAGATTACACTTTTTACAATTCCATCACAGTAGATGGCATTTCTAGCATTCGGTCCGAACACAAAAATCGTTTAAAATTATGTTTACTGTTGGTCAGCCAAATTTCAGAGTTTCCACGTGTTGGGAAGTAACTTAAATAAATTGATGATTAAAATTAGGGTTCAAAACTATTCAAATTTATAACTTAACCAATTACTCCTTAGTTTCACCACCTCGGCCACCCAACCATGGTTCATCCTACACATATATCCCATGTGTACCCTAACATAATACTAACGTCTACTCCGGTACCAATTTGGTCAGGGTATCAACCAACTTGGATATATACACACAAGGTCAATCATTATGTCATGACGTCAAATAATGAAATCGAGCATAAGGCTCATAAATCACACAGAGGCACGGGGATCACACAGCATCGGCCTAATGGTAAACTCACATGAGAGCTATCAAAGAATTCAAATCACACAGAGAGGGAGGGTGGTGAACGTTAAAGATTTCCTTAACTATCTAGGTTCTTTAAACAGTTCACATAGCATACACACAGTTCAAGATCACGTCATCTCTGATAATTTATAATTTTTCATAGATAATTAGAGACAACCTTTTCCACATAGTTATTCTAAAGCCCCCATAATCCTTCACATAGTTTTAAATTAACCAAATAAAACTGCTACCGAAATGTAAAGTTTCTATCCAAATGGTGCAGAATTGGGAAAAACTTGCTTAATGAAAAGTGTGCAGAATCACGTTTTACATAAAACGCGTGAACAAAATATTAAAATACGCAACTGAAAAATAAAAAAAAAAAAAACAAATATTACTAACAACAACCTAAAAAAATTAGAATTTCCTCAATTTCGAGATTTAATACTTTAGCACCAAGATTCACACCCAGAATTGATACAACCATAAAAAGAATAAAACCTATAAGGGTCAATGACATATACGCATGGTTTTCTTTCATTCACGTAAGATTAAATATGCCTAAACTTACATAAGTTATGGATTCATAAAATATAATGAATCTCATGGAACACATTTTCAAATCAATAACATGTATTCAAAGTAGGGGAAATTGGTGAAAAGGGCATTAAGACAAACAAAATTGGAATGAAAATCACTTAATAAAAACAACTTGGTTTTTACTCCTAATTTTATTTTGACCAAAACATCCTCATCTTCATCATCTAGCCTTACTATCAAACCCTAGCCACCATTGCCACTACCTATGCCTAGCCTTCGGCCACCACCACTACCAACGTCGACGACCATCGGTGACTTCCACTAGCACCTCCGGTGACCATCCACCACTACCACCACCCATGCCTAACCTCCGACCACCACCACTTCTACCTCCGGCGACCTTATACGACCTCTGTGATCGCCACTAGCACCTCCAGCAACCATCACCTATCATCTCACCTTCATTTAACAGTTCTGACCATCTTAAGAGAAATTTCCATTAAGATCAGTCATATTAAGATAATATGACTAATCTTAAGAGAAATTTTTCTTAAGATTAGTTGGCCGTAGAGATTTGTTTTGGTGATGGTGGTGGTGGTGGTGGTGGAAATGGAGGGAGAGGGGGAGAGAGATGGTGGTGGTGGTAGTGACTATGGGGGGAGGAGAGAGAAAGTTAGAGAGAGAAGAGAGTTAGTGGTAGTTATAATAGCAATGATGATGGCGATGGCGATGGTAATGGTGGTGGTGGTTATGATGGTGATGGCTATGGAGGGACGAGGAGAGAAAATTAGAGAAAGAAGAGAGATGGTGGTAGTAGTGGCTATGGAGGGGGGAGAAGAGAGAAAGTTAGAGAGAGAAGAGATTTGGTGGTAGTTGCGACGGCGACGGCGACGAAGGCTCCGATGGTGGTGGCTTTGATGGTGGTGGCTATGGAAGGAGGAGGAGAGAAGATGGTGGTGATGGTAGCTATGAAGGGGGAGGAGAGAAGATGGTGGCTATGGTGGTGGTGGTTGTGATGGTGGTGGCTATGGAGAGGGAGGAGAGAGAAGAGGGATGGTAGTGGTGGTCTCTTAGGATTCCATAGGCAATTTTTCCATTTAGAGTGAAATTTAAATTTTATAGGACTAAGAGGGAAAGTTCAAATTTTAGAAGACTTTGGGAGGGAAAGTTTTTTAGAGTATGTCCTTGTATGGGTTTTTGGTTATGGTTTGTCCTTTAGTCCAACTTAGCCTAACCCTAAGGGCTTTACACCTAGTCTCCCATCAAAGTAATGTCTTTGGGTATGTATATATACATGTGTATATATATAAACTACATGTGTGATTAACTCATCTAATTAGGGCTTGGAGTTGATGATAGAAACCACAAAGCCAAGTAGAGAGTCCCCATTTTCTTCCTATTCTTTTGTTCTTCCTCATCTTCATCTTCTTCTTCTTCTTCTTCTTCTTCTTCTTCTTCTTCTTCTTCTTCTTCTCTCTCTCTCTCTCTCTCTCTCTCTCTCTCTCTCTCTCTCTCTCCTCTACCAAATAAAAAATGAAACCCTAGTTTATGACATAAGGGTATATATATATACACACATATAGCATTTCTAGCCCTAATATCATCCACTAAAATAAAATTCTCATTTTTCTACTTGTGGGCTCACAAAAGAGACCTATATGAGCCAAAATGCAACCCAAACCACTAAAATGGCTAGCCCAAAGGGTACTCATATCCCAAGTACTTAATTTTCATACCAGATACACTATATTACACATTTGTGGGCCTACAAACATTTTAAAAAATACATATCAACTCTTCAATTTCTTTAACAAATATAAATTAATGTAATGTAACACTCAAACTAAATGGGCTCACTAACGATTTAATTTGTGTCCTCCAACCTTTAAAATTTTAAACATGTGTCTTATATAGGCTCACTCATATAATATTGCTAACTAAAAATAATAATTAAATAATTATTTAAACACTTAGAAATTTTTGGTTGTTACACATACATTCTCACCTTCCTTCAACCACTCAAGCCGCCGCCTTTGTCACATCCACTCCATCTCTCAGTGCATGGCACAACCACTTGGAACTTGCTTCTACCAGTCATCTACAAATTTTAGTGTCTAGAGGTTAATTAGGGTCGATCAATAATGAGCATTTTGATTGTATTTCTTGTTAACTTGCTAAAGAATCAATTTTTCCATTTAATAAAAGAAATTCTACTTCATCCGCACCTTTTGACATGATACGTTCTGATGTTTCGGGACCTTCTCCTACTTCTACTATGGGGGGATCTAGGTACTATGTTATTTTATTGATGATTATTCCTGATACACTTGGTCATATCTCATGAATAATCGGTCTGAATTGTCCCAATTGTACTTCAATTTTGCTACTATGGTCAAAACTCAATTTTTCCATCATATTAAAGTGTTTTGTGCTGACATTGCTACAAAATACATGAATTCTAGTGTCCTCCAATTCCTTCACCAAAATGGCACATAACCCTATCGTTCCTGTCATGGTACCTCCCAACAAAACTGTCGTGCTGAGCGCAAACACAGATATTCTCTCAACACAAATCGTGCCCTCCTTATATCCACATCTTGCCCTTAATGTTTTTGGGGTGAAGCCCTTCTCACAACAATCTATCTATGAATCATTTCCCCTCCACTATGCTTGCTTTATCTTACTTCAACCACATGAACATACCAAACTTGAACCACAATCTTGGTTATGCTATTTTCTGAGTTATGGGATTGAACACAAAGGCTATTGGTGTTAGGACCCTGTTTCTAAATGTATTCGTGTGTCTCTCGCCATGTTATTTTTTGGGAACACAAGATGTTCTCTTCCATGTCTCAGTTTTATCTTGCTCCTTCTAGTACCCCCCACTTCTTTACAAATCCTTCTATTGACCTATTTCTTGAGACATTCGAAACAACCACACCTGATGATACTCCTCATGTTTCTATACCACAAGATATACCTTCAGTTTTGTCTCTCACATCTACTGATGACTTATCTGAGTTATCCACTTTGGTCCCTTCTAAGCTGCCTACTCTGTTTGATAGATCTGCACCAACATCTAATTTTCTTCCTAGACATAGTGATCGGGTAAAATCTCAACCTATTTATCTCCGTGATTATGTTATACTTTCTACCATTTTCTCTCAAAAGTAGCCTCAGTCTTACCATAAGGTAAGTACTAATCCTCTTTGGCAGAAAGCAATGGGTGATGAATTACAAGCGCTGGAACAGAATCACACATAGGACTTAGTTGACCTATCCAGTAGAAAGAATGCAATCAGATGCAAGTGAGTCTATAAAATCAAAACACATTCTGATGGGTTTATCAATCGTTATAAAGCCTGTCTAGTTGCTAGGGGTTTACACAAGAGTATGGGATTGACTATGAGGAGACATTTGCCCCAGTTGCCCATCTCACTTCAATCCAAAGCCTTATTACTGTTGCTGTAATTTGCTGTTGGGAGTTATTCTAGTTGGATGTAAAAAATGCCTTCCTCAATGGCAATCTCACTGAAGAATTTTATATGCATCCTCTACCTGGATATCAATACCCTTCTAATAAGGTCTGCAAGCTTTGTCGAACTCTCTATGATCTCAAGCAAGCTCTCAAAGCTTGGTTTTCCAAATTTAGCACCATCATTAGAGACCATGGTTGTACTTCAAGCTCTCATGACTCTGCACTCTTAATTTGTAAGATAGATCAGGGTACCATTCTTCTACTTGTCTATATAGATGACATGGTTATCATAGGGGATGACTTATCCAACTTCTCTGATCTCAAGTCCTATCTCAGTCAGCATGTTGGAAAACTTAGTTATTTCTA